>JASUAD010000023.1:14869466-16086832 GCA_037013555.1 Sextonia rubra
CTATTTATGAGTCACATTTGGAGATGAGACTACGGGGATGGAAAGATATATGTAGGACCACACTAAATATCAACTTTAGCTCCAAACACATGTCTCTAACCCCTTCATCCATGGACAACAAATCCAGTCTATTCGGATTAGTGCACAGTCAATCCAATGGTCCAATAAATTCGGATTTGACCGAAACTTAGAGCGTGTGACTATTAGGGGGATCCATGTATATTACAAGATTAGGATTGAGAGATAGATGGGGCCCACCTATAGTTCTCATAAAACAGTAGTGAGAACTAGTTCTCATAAGATTATTTCTCATTTAGTTATCTAAACAAAGTCTAAGGCCTAAGCCACACATGATATGGTGCAGCCAATGTGAACCCTAAAAATGATTTTCAAGAGTCCATATTTCTCTTGTCCGCATTGGTATTCTGGTCAGCAATCTATATTATAGTGCTCCAATTTCGTGTTGCTCCTGAATATAATTTTTTATTTTTATTTGAAACTGAAACTATCATTAGAAAAGAAGATGAAGAAATACAAAAAGCGAAAGAGTGGAGAGGTACAAGGGTATTGAACCCTGCCTCCTAAGCAAAATTACAAAATAACTCCCTCCTATGGAGAGTCCCTCATAACCCCTTGTTTAGCTAAAGCGCCAGCCGTGGAGTTAGCCGGTCTAAGTTCGTGATGGAAAATGACATTGATGGTGGCAGAAAGAACTCGAATTTCATTAAAAGTAAATTGCAATTTTCAAGGGAATGACTTTCGATTAGTTATCCAAACGATGTCATTTGAAGGGTTACTCTCCACAATGAGGCTACCTTGAAAACTCCTTGAGAAGCATCGAATAGCTTTCAAATAGCTAACACCTCTACTTCATTGGAACCACGGATACCCACTAGCTTTGAGAACATAAAAAGGACCTCACCTTTACTATTGCAAAGAACACCACCAATACTTGCTAGTGTTGGCTTACCTTTTGCAACACCATCAACAATAAGTACTTGAATACTCCAATAGAGGGAGGAAACCAATGGACAATTTTCCTTATCTTAACTAGGCCACATCCCATACAAGCTTCCCAATTAAAAAGGATCTTATTGAAGCTAAAAGAGGGAAACTCCTTCAAAACCAAAGCCCATTTTGCAATCCTCAGCGTGATGAAGTAATCAACCTTGCTATAGAAGAGGAGTGACCCCTAAAAATCCTACCATTTATTTCTTTCCAGATGACCACAAGATAGCAAATGGAATCAATCTCTAAAGAATACGTCCACACCTTACAAACAGACCTCCCAACCAAGACTCTACCATCTCCGTAATTTTCTCTAGGCAGCACCACATAACTCCACATTTACTAATGAAGTGACCCCAAAGACCAGCAACATACTCACAATGAAGAAAAAGATTATTAACAATGTTCGCTTCCTTTGGACACATCACAAATATACCTAAAATGCTAGAATCCATGATGCTTCTTATTCTCAAATTGTCAGCTGTAGAAACCTTTGCAACAATTGCTAGCCAACAAAATGCTTCAACCCGCAAAGAAATCAACCACAACCAAACAAAAGGCAGGGAAGTCAAGAAAGATTGATCTCCTCAAGGCCATGTAAAAAGCTTTCGTCGAAAATTCCCATGATATGGATGGCTTCCAAATCCTAAAATATTTAGAGTGCCTGCACAAAAAGACATTAAAAATAATATCCAATAATTCCCCACATTGACTTTCCTCCGACACATGGAGACCTCTTTTAAAAGGCACACTCCAATAGGTACTTCCATCTCTCAGCTCATACTAGTCACTAACAGTAGATTCTTTGTTGAAAACCACTCTAAAGACCATTAGAAACAACTCACACAAAGGGCCCACCCTACCTAATCATCCAACCAAAATCTCACCTCCCTCTCATTCCCCACTGTAAGACCCACTCCTTTTGAAAAAACTTTCTCACTCATAGATGATGCATCCCCCACTGATATAATAACACCCCATAAACCTGACATGCGATGCTTGGGATGAATATTAGGCCACCACCGCCAATTGTCAACACTATATTTAGTAGCAATAACGTTCCTCCAAAGGGCCTCCCTCTCCTCCCCAAATCTCCACCACCACTTGGCCAATAAGGCACATTATTAGATTCTAAACAAGTCAATCCCAAATTGCCACACTATTTTGGGTTAATTACCTCCCTCCACTTCATTACGCAATTCTTCTTTTCTCCTTGACCCCCACATTGAGTATAATTGCTCCATTAGTTATTTTTTGTCAGAAGATATATATCATGGGTGGATGCCCATATGAGATGAGTTGGTTTAGTGTCCTATTATAATTAGGGTTACTCAATGCGGAGGTTACTTTGCCTATAAATAAACCTCCTCCTTTTATATTTAGATATATTCTCAATAAGAAAAAGATTTCTCTCCCTTTTTCTCTATTTTTTTCTCTTTTTGGTTCTTTTATTTTATAACACGTTATCAGTATGAAGGCTCTTCTTCTTTTTTTTCTTCCTCTTAAAAAAAAAAGTTCAGAGCCTTGCTGTAGCATTGACGTAGGCAAAAAGACTTTCGCCTATAAAAACTTTAAATCACGATATCTTGGTCGTCCAGAGTCTGATCAACAATCCGTTTGAACGTAGGGAAAGTTCATGAGTAAATCTACACGTTTTAAGTGAAAAGAGAACGATTCAACAGTTATGTAATTTGTCATTCTTTTAGGATCTTTCTTGGCTTAATAATTACTCGTATACTTATATCTTTATTGCTTTTTAGATTTACATATAGTTAGAATTTTATTTGTAGATGAATGGTTTATGTCTCTTATAAAAGGGAGATTAAGATAGGATCGATAGATGATAAATAAAACCAGAAGTTCTATATTAATTTAGACTAGAAGATCCAAGGGTTATTCTAATCCAGAACCAGAAGTTTTCAAATCCGTAATGATTCATATTTCTAGTCAAACATGAAGTTTTGATATTTAAATCCAGAAATGAAATTAATCAATATTAAGCCATAAAATCAAGCCTAAAGTCTGACAGAATCAGAAGTTCTAAAGCATAAAGCTTTGATAGAACTGAAAGTTCTAATTCATGAACTTGAAGTTCTAAATGAAGCCATAAGTCTTGACAGAACTAGTAGTTATTATTCTTAAGTTGAAAACCTAAAGTTCTAACTTCAATAACCATTTCTTTGTTATATTTATTCTCGATTATCTTCAATTGGATGTTAAGAACTTGAAGTTCTACCTTTTATTTATATTTTTTATATACTTTTAATTTTATATATTTCATAACATTGCACCACATGTTTGACATAATTACTTTGGTAAAGTTATGACTATGTTATTGTGTGAAACTTTAGTTTTGATGAATTTATTGTCAAACTCCTCTTTCTTTTACTTCACCAAGTTGTAAAATGTGTTGTTTTATATCTCCTTTCCCTTATTTATTATATTTGTAAACAACACAATGACTTAGTTGTTTTTTTAAATGTGAAGTTCCATCTTTGCTCTTCCCATTCAGTAATTTTTTACAATGATTACACAATGCCTTTACAACTCCATTTTGTGTAATTCTCTCAAAATCATTCCAAACTATAGATGTAAGCTTCCTTTGTTTTGGAGATACCCTAGAAACTTCAATGGTGACATTGGTTTCTGCGTCTTCATCAATGGTTTCTAACATTTTATCTGCATATGAGTAATTATAAATCTATTATTAAAGACCTTAAGGAACAGAAAGTTGTAAATCCCATAAAAAGAACATTGGTTTCCTTGTTATCGACATCAATGGGTTCTAAATTATTATTTGCATATAAATAATTATAAATATTTAAGTTAATCAATGACTAACAATTAAAAGTGCACACTGACTAAAGATCTAACATTTTTTTTTGTTGTTCTTTTCTTTTTTTTTTCTTGCTCTCACTAACAATAACTTTTTATAAAAGAATAAGGAAAAGGGTTATAACAAAAAAAGAAAACAAACAGAACAACAACGGAGTGAGGACAGAGCCACTATAGAAAAATTAGACCATCACCCAAGATACAAAAAAAAAAAAAAAAAAAAAAAGAACAAAAGCAGGAAAGCTAGATACTAACAAATAAGTCAGTAAGTTAGTATACTCATTGAGGTAATGTCACGTCCCGATCCTAGGAATTGGGGATTAGAATAGGCCACTAGGGTGTGAATAAGTAATCCCGTAGTAAGATGTGCCATGTGAAGAAGCGCACGAATCACTACAAGGGAAATTCCATAGGAACATGTGAGGTAAGACCAACAACATGTAGATTTAAGATTCAACATAAAGCAGATACCTGTGAAATACATCTGCAATGATCATAAGTAAAACATAGAAGAGAATAACATGCCATCATATAATAACTTAAGTCTTTTAATTAAACATTCCCATCATAAACATACCCACAAAACCTAAAACATGTTTTATAAACAATGTCCAGTTTAAACATCTCCATACAAAAAAAACCTTGATCACGACTAATTAACCCAACTAAACCACTGGACGCTCTCCGTAAGACGACTAATAAAAGACATCGTCATCCTTCCATTCTTTTATACCCCAAGGTACCGTTGGGGCACCCTTCAGGGATGCGTCAATATTTGAGTTAGGGTTTGATTCTGTACCTATAACACCAAGGGTAGTACTATTAACACAACGGTTAAGCAAATATAGAGATACATAAGACCAATAAGCTGTATCAAATGAATTAAGAAATATATCGTTTAAAAGAGGATAATAAACGTAAATTACGCATGTTGTGCATGAGTAAACATAAGTAACAAATCATAAACAAAATATTATACATACTAGTTGGCATCCACAAGGCTATATTTTCCCAAAAAAAGAGCATATCATCTAGAAAGAGCATGCATATGGGACGTTAGGGAATCAGACTTGCTTCTCGAGGAGCATCGACAACTCCTCCGTGGACTACTGTAGTAGCGACATAAAGATACCTAAACCGGTCCCGTTGAACCTAATAAGAGCACAAGCTAAGTGGTGCCAACTCAATGTATCAAGACCGACTCAAATTCACCTCTTTCATATATTTCAGTCGTACTTATCATATCATACATAAGGGAGTTCGGTCTTGAGATCACATTCATTCATAAAAATCGGAATTTGACAAATAATGCATACTGAATTGAGTTACATTATGTTGAAGGCATGGTTTCTTAACAAAATGAATACATTTAAATTGAAAAGGTATCAAGAAAAATTTACCACCCAACCCTATACTAGATAATCCATGAACCCGAGGTCATTCAACATGATATATTCATAAGACATTCGGTGTTATTGTGTCACCAATCTTGGTGTTACATTGTGTATGCAAAAGACACCTCTTTTTATGCCATCACCCATGACGTGGCATCGGGAATTCGTCCGGAAAATTAAAGGGGATAAGTGACAACTTTACACTTGTCCTCCTTATCATTTGAACACCATTGGGCTAATTTAATTGTAAAAAAAGGTGTCATATCTAAAGCCCTACAAGGTCATTTGATATCCCTAATATCCTACGTTCATAGTATTCTTACGGCTCAGCAGTACATATGTTACGGCTTAACTGAGTGACTTAGTTTTTCCCTCAAATTCCTACGCATTTACTGTTTAACCGTATATTAACCTATGACTTAGCCGTGCTAAGCCGATGGTTGAGTCGTAGTACAATCCACGGCTTAGCAATGGATAAGCTGTAGAAGGAAAGCTGGATTTCAGGCTCTCGGGAAAGCTCGCTATAAAATAGCTTACGGCTTGGTCATGAGATAGTTATGGCTTAACCGTAGTTCATTCCATGGCTTAGCCGATGGTTAGCCGTAGTACAAAATTAGGTTTTGGTACTCTCGGGATTTTGAGCCATACACATTTACAGCTTAGCCATAGCTTCACCGTAAGTTTAAGAAATTCTGAAGGTGATTCTGAAGCTCGAACTCAATACAGAGCTTTGAATGAAGGGGGTTACAGGGAGCTCCCTATGGCCTCAAAATGTCACTAAGGTTATCCCAATACTCACACAGCACCCACATTTCCTATTCATGCTCTACTTTATTCAATTTAACATATATATGTATACTTAAATCAAAGAGCAAGGAGCTGTAACTTGGAATTAGAGTATTCAATCATAGAATCAACAATTTAAACATGCATATAACATCATATGTACTCTAATACTTGCCTCTTTCACAGTGTTTGACCTCATTAACTCTTCCCTTGGTGTATGGTTAAGAAAGCCTCAATAAAAGAATGGGTTCTCTACGTGAAAGACATGCAAATGGTAAATCTAATGTGGATGCATGCATGTTGCATGATTGAGTCTCTTTGACTCTATTAAACCCAAAGATTTGAAATAAAGGTTGAGTTTTCACCTTAAGGAGTTATAACTTGAAGAAGAAGGTGCCTCCAAGGAGAAAGATGCGCAAGGGAAGAAGAAGAAGATGAATAGAGGCTCTTACTAATGCATGCAAGACTTCAAATCCTTATTTGCAGCTTCAAGTTGAGATGGAGGTGAAGAAGAGTGGAGAGGAGAAGTGGTTCCAACGAACATAGAAGGAAAAATGAGGAGAGACGTTGGGTTTCATTCTTTTAATCAAAGTTTTCTGCAGTATTACATGCAAGCCCAACATTTCTGGAAAATTGCAGTTTAGGTAAAATGGACTTCTATTAAGCCAAGATGAGTTCCGATCAAGTCGAGCCCAACATGAAAGATGATCTACACGAAGAATTACACAAGATGCAACCAATAAAGTGCCAATATGATGCAAGAACAAATTACAAAATGGTCCTTAACTACCTAAGTACGGTTAGAACCTGACCCAACGACCTATCCATGACCTAAGCCCAAAGGATTTGAGTTAAATTAGCCTAAACATATTTTAATTAATGTAAAACAAGATTAATTAATATAAATCGAGGTTAGTTGGGATCAAGACCTTACAGGTAAGAAACAAAACATTACAAAAGAAAGCATATAACGAATGTTCAATTGCATCTATAAGCCACATGTGCATCTGTATTGCTCACATGTATACCAAGGAGTAAAATTGGCATGCCCAATTAAAATACCCCAAGATCTATCAAAATTATAGAACCAAGTGCAATAGAGATGCAAGCACATATGCATCCTAGAAGCAAACCAATTTAATCTTGGAAACACTACTAAACGAAGCAATTAAAGATCCACCAAATGGGCATGTTCGTCTAAGTGTGGTGTAAACACCCAACTAAAGTTGATGATAAGGAGAAGGCAGAGATCATCGAAACAACCCAAAAATGACAAACACACACAAAAGAAATAGAAAAAAAAAACAATGGTTGAAATAAAAACAGTAAAATACCTAACTAAAACAACCCAAGATCCACTAAACTTACTTAATCAAATCAGACAGAAACATAATAGAACACCCACAACAACTGGAACCACATCAAATCTCCAAAGAAAGACAAAATCCCTGTATTTGAACAAATCAACTCTGATGGAAGAACCCAAAAAAAACTATTGGTCAGAACAGGGTCTAGATAATAGTCAAGTTGTGAAGGTGAGCCTCTTAACAGAGTCGAGTCATCTCCTGACTCAAGTCGAGTCATCTCCTGACTCAATAATCACAGTGACTGGGTGAAAGTGAGAGAGAATCTTACTCCAGAATTTCATATAGAAAATCAAGTCTTTGAGTAGTATTTTAAATGAAATAAATCCAAGTTGAAATTTTACTAAAAACTTGCAGCATTTGCAGCATTAAGTAGGAATCAATTACTTGTTGCCATCCCCCAAAGATGCCCTTTTTCTTTATCTTTCCTTTTTCAATTTTCACCAAGACCTGCAATGAATAAAAAATACAAAAAAAAAAAAACAAATAAATTAATGAAGAGGATTGCTGGATGAACACAATTTTTATCTCTCATCACACATTAAAAAAAATCCTTAAATTTCCAAAATACCCTTCTCTCCCTACACACTTCACGCACCCTCCCTCCTCTCTCCTCCCATTTCCCTCCAGCCGGCGACGAGCTCCGGCTGGCGAGCTCTTCCTCTCCCTCTCCCTCACTCTATTCTCTCTCTTTCCCTCTCCCTCCCTTTTTCCTCCCTTCCCTCCTTTCTCCCGTTCCCCGTGCGGTCTCCCTTGTGTAGCGAGACCGGGATCTCCCATGCACATAGAGTGCGGTCTTGGCCGGAGAGGCAGAGACGTCGTCCAATCACATCGTGATCGTGGTGGATTCGCCGAAGCAGCCGCAGCCAGAGGTGATTGATCCTATCCGGATGTCATTCTCCATCCCAAACCAGTTGATCCGATTGAAATCGTTGCGGCGGCCATCGCGATTCCTGAGATTGCACTCGATCGGGCACTCGCTGGTCCAGCCCGCGGAGAATGTGGAGCATGAAGAGATGAGGAAAGGAAAAGGGAGAGGAAGAGGGAGGAGAGGAGAGGAGAGGAGAGGAGGATGGAGGGAGAGGAGAGGAAGAGGAGGGCGAAGAGGGAGGGAGAGGAGAGGAAGAGGAAGAGGAATAAGGAGAGGAAGAGGAAGAGCCCCCTCCTGCCAGTCGGAGCTCGTCACCGATGGGTGGAAAAAGGCAGGAGAGGGGAGGAGAGAGGAGGGAGGGAGGGAGGGAGGAGAGATGGGGGTATTTTTGGAAATTTATTTTTTTATTTTTTTCTTTTGTGTAAAGAGATAGAATTGTTGTTTATCTAGCAATTCTCTTAATGAAATAATGGAAATATGAACCCCCTAGAATCCAAACCATAACACAAAAGGGAAAAAAAACTGGCATTGGAGAAAGGAGAACCCATAGTTGGAGAACCAAGGAAGGGTGGTTAGGTGGGGGAGAGATAGACAAAAGAGAGCCGGAAGGGATGACCGTTGGAGAACCCATAGTTAGAGAACCCACAATTGGAGAAGTAAGGAAGGGTGGTTAGGTAGGGGAGCGATAGACAAGAGAGAGAAGAGAGAGCTGTTGGAGAACTGATCCAAGATGGCAAGATCCCTTTGGAAGACGGTGCCAACTCTCTCCCCCTTCTTTAGCTTTGCAAATGACAAAATCTAGGGCATTCGAAGTCTAGGCATCCAATAACTATTGTGGGTTTTCTTTTTTCATTTTTCTTTTTTTAATGTATGTGATTGTATGGGTCAGGTCTTGGGTCCACAGGCCTGAGACCTGGTGGAACCGGAACTGGATCCATTTAGAAATCGGTTTCAAAAAAAGGATTCAGAACCGGATCCATTTAGAAAATGGTTCCAAATATAAGATCGAAACCCAGTTTTTAGGGGGTCAAAACCTTCGTGTAATCGGAGAATTGGGGACCCATTTACAATCCTACCCTAATTGAGTGGGTCAAGTCAAATTTAAGGCTTAAAACTTTTAAAATATATAAAAATGTATGAGAATGTGTAGTAGAGATTGAGCACGCCACCTTCTCTTCCCACATGCCTATGTTAAGGCCCAAAACCACCTACAATACATGAGTTTTTGTTTATCACTTTAATAACAAGTATATAAATATTATATGTTCGGGACGAAAGAGGTTGGAACAACAAAATCCAAATTTGCCCCGCACCAAAAAAAAATCATTACCAAACCCGCCCCCAGCTAATAGGAGCGGGTCAAGGCGGGTCCCCATTTGTACCCGAACCATTGCCATCTCTAGATAGATAAAATTTTCTGTCATGCCAAAAAATGTCCTCCAGCCTCTTAGGACAGAACTTCTCTCAGTCCTTTTTTTTTCTTCATTCTCTTATAGTCTCCCTTTTCTCTCTCTCTATTTTTCTTCGTCAACTCCCTGGTGGGAAATCAAGACCCTACCCCCAAGTCTGCTTCTATGTTCCATTGGGAATGTAAAAAGGACATCATGGACCTTTGATATCTCTCTCTCTCATCTATTGATAGTGAGGTGCAGATACAATCTCTATCAATAAAATCAGACATTTTGTAATGCCTTGCATTCCTTAATTTTCATTTCTAAATGATGGCTTTCTTGTACACATCCACAGCATCTAGTAACGGTACTATCACTCATGAGTGGCTCTTTATATTGTGTGGGCTATGTTTTGTCTCTTCATATATGTGAGTTTTCATTACTTGCACCCGTATAAAATAGTCCATGTTTCATGAAATGGCATGATCTATTGAAAATGCTAATTTGCTGTTAGTTTGATCATATATATCTATATCTATGGTGAATATTTATTTAATGAAAGCAGATTTTGAGCCCATTAATTAGGTAAAAATAAGTTGGGCATGTGAATGGTTTAGATCTTTAAAGAAGTGTCCTGCGCCACATGCACAAATGTAGTTCTAGTCACTTGAAAATTGTGGTACTACTCCTGGATTAAGTAAATAAGGAAGAGGCGGCTACATGTTAATTCCTTCTGGATTCTACTCCATAGAATTCAACTTCATTCAACTCGGAGGCCAGTTGCCTAAATCGGGCCTAGTCAACCAATGAACCATACACTCATAACTACAGAAAACTCAACTCTTTTGACTCTGGATTCCACCTGATGAACACGGTGACGTTGGAGTTGAGACCAGTTGCCTACAGCGGGCCGCGTCAAATCGAGCTTTTGAATGTATGGGGTCAACAATAAGAAGCGTGGATTCTGTGGTAGGACGATATTTAACAAAAAGTTTGATGATTGACACCTAATAAAATTAGCCTTTGCATAAACCATGCATATGTTACATCCGACGGCCAACATCATGTTGATTGAAATGATGTTTCTGTTAATGGATGAGAATGTACCCTGCATTGGGCCTCAAGTGTATGTTGGATACGAACACTTTTTTGCACTAAGGAATCCCAATGATCTACGTCCAGTAAGATCATTTGCTACCGCGCCCCCCCCCCCCCCCCCCCCCCTCTCTCACAAATCTTTTTTTTTTTTCTAAACAAAAGAAGAATTAAAAAAGCAATATTTTTAAGGCACTTAATAATAAAATTGCTTCTTCTTTTACAAAAAGTCAAAAAAAAAAAAGTTATTCAATTATGATTACCCCTCACATTTTAATCTCTCTTAATTTGATTTGATGCTTTACTTTGAATTCACTTTATTGATGCTTTACTTTGAATTCACTTTATGGAATTTTGAAAGTCAATGTCTTTTCTGGAAAACCTGAAGTGTTTTAATGGACAGACGATATAGAAATAATTCATGAAATATTTTTGGCAAAAGTTCACATTCTTGAGAATTTTGATTGTGACATTTGGCAGAAAATGTTTAGTCTCCCCTACCATAACAAAAAAAGAAATTGTGTATTTCATTAGTGTATAATACATGCTCAAGATGTCCACGAAAAGAAGATAAAGATTAGTAAAGGCCATACTTCCATGTTTCTAAATGTGATTGATCATTTATTATTACATTATCTCCAATCCAACTTTCTCTTCCCACTTGTATGGACCCTCTTGGGTTGTAACCTCCTACGTTGGAATATATACATATATATATATATATATATATATGGAGAGTACTAGGATGCACCTTTCCCTCACCATGTAGTGAGGGACAATGATGTAACTTTTCCTCTTTACATATAAGATTCTTCTTTTTCATAATATCATAAATGTTTTTTCTACTTTTATGCATGAATATTTCTAAATATGCATGTCCCTCACCATGCATAATAGTAATGTGTGTGTATATATATAGAAGAATATTTATGTGCATATGTCCTTCACCATTTTGGTGAGGGACACTCCTTTTTTGGAAAGTATTAATGTACAAAAGGATAAAATTATCACACCTTACACACCTTTTTTATCTTGATAGGTCTAAAAAAGGAAATGTACGTGTGAATATATAGGAAAATAATCATATGAGAACTAGTTTTCACTATTTTTTGTGAGAGCTTTAGGTGGGGGCCCACCTATCACTCAATTCAAATCTTGCAATATACAAGGACCCCCTGATAGTCACACGCCCAAGTTTCTGTCAGATTTGAATAGATTGGACCGTAGGATTGACCGTATACCGACCCGAATGGATTGGATTTGTGGGCCATGGATGCAGGGGTTAAGAACATGTGATTGGGGCCAAACTTGATATTTATGATAGTCCCACAAGATTTTTCCATCCCCGTTGTCCCAATGGGACCTACAAGTGGGCCTTATAAAAAGTTCTCATAGCAGGTGTGTGAAAGCAGCTCTCACAAGATCAAAGCGCGTGCTCGCTCACACGCGAGCACGCACACACACATTTATGTATGAGAACGGTCTTGTAAGGATAGTTCTTACAGACCATTTCTCACCGTTTTAAAATAATGTGGCCCACATTACGAACCATCCAAATGAATCACACACATGACTCCCATGAAATGCAAATGTACACTAATTTTGGTTTCTATTTGAAAAGATTGAACCGTTAGATTGATTGCACATCCTTCCAAATACACTTTATATATATTTATCTATTTATATGAGTGTGCAATTGGTCAAACGGTCCAATTGATTCAGATGAAATCCAAAATTCGTAAACTTGTGCAATTCATGAGGTTAATGTGCTGGATCCATTTGGATGGCTCACAATGTGAGCTGCACTATCTAAGATAATGAGAAATAGTCTGTAAGGACTGTCCTTATAGGACTGTTTCTCTATGTATATATAATGGCAGGCGAGGACATATATTGAAGTTTGTGAACTTGTCATAAATCACATCTATTGGTCATTTTACATACTCCTACTTCTAAAATAAATTACAAAGAAGAGTGGATTATGCTGATCGTCTAACACATTCAACCGGTCTTTGAATTCCAGTTATAAATAAAACCAAAAATATTGATGCAAGATGTGAAAGAGTTTGTGAGGCTTACTGAGGCCTATCAGACACCATTAGGTTTAAAAATCCAGGAATCTTTAAAATAGATTAGTATCTAAGGGTACGCCATGCCGATCAAAATCTAATGGGGGTCCTACAAAAGTGACAAGAACTTCTTTAACTAAGGGAGCGTTTGCTAACTCTAGCTAAAAATAAGTTTTTACTTTTTAATTTAGAGCATATTTACATATTAGAGTGATTAGTAAACTTCTAATTGCATTTTCTATTTTTCGAGCTTATTTACAAATTATAGCATATGTCTCTATAACAATGCCAAGGGGCTACTTATTTTGTAACACTTTTTAGCTAATAAATATAGAGGTGGACAATGTATAATTTACAAGTGTTTATGATGAAAATAACCTTATGAAGTTTTTAAATGATGCAAATGGCGGGTCATAGATTTTAATTTTTAAAACAAGGGCCCCATTTACCACAATTTCTAGACTTGGGCCTCAATTATCTTATGAAACAAAAGCCTTTTTAATAATTTTTCAGAATAAATTAATTATAAATTAGAACTTAAAAATTCAGAGTCGCTTTTATTTTGGATCTTAATTTAATTAGCTCTTATTAATTAAACTAGAGTTTCCGAATGGCCCCAAAAACATCTTTTAATAATTATAAACCTGTTTGTTTGCATGAATCATGAGAATTCTTGTTAGGCATTTTATGAATTCCACTAACATGGTCCCCCACTTATTTTTTTTTTCTTTTTTCCTTTTTGGCTTACATGTGAGAGAATTGTAACTAATCTTATTCCTAAATGATAGTGTTATGTGTCGTTTCAAAGCCAGGGCCGGCTCAAAAAAATTTGAGGCCTAAATCGACAATCCTAAATGTGGTATTTTTTATTTTTAATATTATTATAATAATTTATTTAAAATTTATTTTTTTCATTTTTTGTAATGAAATATTACTATTTAAGTTTTTATATTCAAATTTTACTAACATATCTTTTTCAATTAATAGTATGGCTAATCTACTTAATCTTTTTTGTGACATTGTTGATCTAAATTAGGATTTTATTAAATTTAATTTTGAAAAACTTCTTTCTATAAAAGCAACAGTTACAGGCATTGTTAATATTTTTTTAGTAGACATATTTAATATTTATAAATTATAACTAATAATATTTGCAAATAAAACAAACACTAACTATATAAACATATAATATGAGCTTGTAATTAATTTTTTTAAAGCATAAAACCATAAAAACTAATTTAGTGATTTCAGTATTGGCCATAAAGATTATATATGTAGATTATTTTTGAATTTGATGCAGCTTCTTCAATATGGAAAAAAAAAGATTATATTTGAAGTTGTCTTCTATAGATTTCAAGCAGCATAGATATAGAGGAAAAACTGTGCAAATTGAAGGATTTTCAAAACAAAAGGTGATTTCTTGCGTGTTGTGATTTTAGAGTTTTTTTTAATGGCAACATTTTCTCAATATGAAAATGGTCTTTAATTCTTTTTTAGAAATATGAAAAGATAACACTTGTTTTTTCTGAAATATAAAAATATGGTAGTTCCTTTAATTACTTTTACGAGGCCTTAAGTAGCTATAATTACTTTTTTGATGTCTTATTTTTTTAGGATTGAAAAAAAAGATTAAATTTACTTTTTTTGGGGCTTTATTTTTTGGAGGGCTTAAAGCAAAGGCTTTTCTAGCCCAATGGTCGAGCCACCCCTGTTCAAAGCATTCTTCTTTTTTTCTCTTTGTTTTCATTCTTTGCCAAAAACAAAAAGGAACTTTGTATATTTGCTAGAGTCCTACATTGAGAAAGTGTAAAACCTTTGAGTACTATACTTTCTTCTATTTTATACTTTAAGCTTTTTTGGACTCTTTTGCCACAAATCTTATGCAGGCGCACAAGTCGAGCCTGGCTGTGACGCCCACCCTGAGTGATCATCGCTCGCAGGGGGGTGTAAATCTAATTGCAAATGAATTTTAAACGTTTCTCTAAATAATGTTAATGGCATTTAAATTTTCAAATACAAAGTAAGATAAAGATTTTGAGAATTGGAATCATTAAAATTTTATAGGCCAAAGATAGCATTTCACACTTCACAGGACTGATTTTGAGAATTCTTGGGGGATATATATAGAAAGAAATGCCTCCAACGTCCAAAATAGAGGGCTGCAAACAAGTTTCTTCAGGCTTCAGACACTAACAAAAAAACAAAAAACAAAAAAAAAAAAAAAAAACAAAAGGCCCGTATACACGGGAAATCCGAATCCTCAGGTAAGTAAAAACCAAACCCACCCGATAAGGCATCCGTATTCACGTGTCCTTCCTATTGCATTTGAAATATGTGACCGAGGAAAAGAGGCATCCATGTTCCTACTCTCTACCCTTTCTTTTTCTCAGACATTCTTCCGTACCTTCCTTTTGAAGGTAGAAATCAATAAATCAACGGGAACAGAAGGACCCCATCAGATCTCTTCTTCTCTCCTTTGATTCACACTTGCAGAAAAGAATCCTATAAACCCCATCAAATCTCCCTCCATTTCCTCTCATGCCTTTGCTTCCAACATCCATTTCTGCATAAAAACCAAGTACCTGTTTTCAAATTCATGTCCGGATCTCGAATTCTAGGCCGAGATTCCAAGGTCTCCCTTCCAAGTCTTCGACCCAAGAGGTGGTAGAAGTTCATGGATTTTTTATGAATTCTGTTTTTCTGTTGATACTCATGATTTGATTGAAGGAGAATTGGCTTTGGGTGTG
Organism: Sextonia rubra; assembly: GCA_037013555.1. Taxonomy (NCBI): domain Eukaryota; kingdom Viridiplantae; phylum Streptophyta; class Magnoliopsida; order Laurales; family Lauraceae; genus Sextonia; species Sextonia rubra. Next base: position 14,885,027 of record JASUAD010000023.1, read on the forward strand.
TAGGATTCTCAAGGAAAGGGTGTGTGTGTGTGTGTGTGTTTTTTTTTTTTTTTTTTTGTTTTTGTTTTTTTTTTTTTGAATGCCTTGTCTGTGTTTGGATGTACCCCAGATGGGAATTTGTTTGCATTTTGGCTGAGGTGGTGTTCATTGGTTCAGCTGCGTTCTGCAACTTTTCTGCACCAAAGTGATGTTGGAAATGGGCTTGATTATGATGATGATGATTGTTTGGGATGATTATTTGGGGTGGTGTGGAAGGGAGAAAAAATAGCATCCCTTTTAGTTGGGTTTACTTTGTTGTCCTAAACTTGTTTTGGAGACTTAGTGATCCTATTTCCGTCTGCCTGCAATTTGGGGTGCATCCAACAGAATATTTGTTGCTTGTGCTCTTGTTTAACAGCTCGGACTTGGGAGTGCTTTCAATCAGCTATGTTTCACCTGAAATCATCAAAATCTTCTTGTTACATTCATGAAATGTTATTTATTTATTCATTTTATTTTCTTCTGAATGAAGGTTCAATTAGTTAATTGGCTCTTTTATTTCTTTGGTTGATGCTTTATCATACTCATAATTGAAGAGTTGTCCCCTCAGGGGTTGACTTTTGAAGGTTTTAAACCCTAACACGGGTTAAGGTCCCAGATCAGTTTTTGATATGCAGTTCAATTACCCAGTTAATTAAAACTAAAAAACAAGGAATCACACACAGAGGGACACGCGATTTTAACATGGAAAACTGAACACGGGAAAAAACCACACCCGAGCCGAGTTTACACTGCAGTCCAAACCTAAAAATAGAAAAATACAAAATATTTGGACCCAAGTTTTGTCCAATCCAATGAATATGCCAGCAGACTCAAATCCTTACAATCTCCCTCCTACATTCTACCCGTAATCAACCCGACAAACTTGACACACTCATGTTTAAGGCTCCAAGCAGCACTGTGTCCCTGCCATCCTGTCATGAACCAACTTTGACAGCTTTGCTGAGTTTTGATTTTCTACTCTTTCTCATTGCCTTGGTCTCTGCAACAACACAATCTTTAATGGCATGTCATTAATTTATTAGAGTCATCTTGTTGTGTTTCTATGAAATAACATAAAAAAATTAAAATTATTTGGTTACCAGTAAAGTCGAGTAAGTTGAGAAAAGTAAAAATGAAAATGGGGAGGGATGTTATATGTTTTAGGTTTGTTACACGTAGCGCATGTGATTGTACAGCCTGCAGATAGGTCTGTAATTTTCATCGATCAGGGAACTTTTTGTTCAATTTTTCATTTTGTTATCATATAATAGCCCACTTGGGTTGACATTGAGTTGAAAATCTTCATTTATTGCATTTAGCTCTTCAAATTTGATGATTGATTATTATATATGTACAATTACAGTTGTGACAGAGGAATGAGTGGCTGCAAGTCTGAGACTTATGGGTTATTGAGGGAGTTTTACATCCCAGATTACATTCTAGAACCTGATCTAGCTGCTGAAGGTGTTTTGCATATGCCAGATTGCCCTGTGATAGTGTTCATCAATTCCAGAAGTGGGGGGCAGCTGGGTGGGGATTTGTTGACATCATATTGTGTTCTTCTCAATAAATTACAGGTACTTTTCTTTACCTTCCATACTTATCTTTACCTTCCAAAGGGCATTATGTAAGTTCTGGATCTCTGTGCAGCAAGAAAGCACTTGGAATATGAATGACAAAATGGAGACAGAAGTATGCATGATTTCTTTTTTGATCATCATCTTCTAGTCATTTCTAATGTCTTTTCTGCGATAATTTGATCCAAGTTCCTAGAATCCTGATCCGTTTGTCTTGATTTATATATTACTCTTGCATAGACATGTTTCTAGGTGCTGGACTCATTTGTAACCCAAATCAGAGGATATAAAGACACAACTAGATCTTTCATTTTTTTTTCTCATGCAAAAGTATTTTATTTTAAGTCTTTGAAATTGAAGTTTTAAAAGTTATGGCAGATGTATACAAAGATTTTACGGGCATCTCATGTTTCTCATGGATACCTTGAGGGATTTGAACAATCTGTGTATCATGTCATATAGCTTGTGCTAATGTTCAGACTTCATCTACTTGAGAGCATAAAGGCACACTTCAAGGATGAAACTATTTCGTCATCAACCAGTAATATACTGGATCATCATAAATATGCTCCATTCATCTCAAAATAGGGCATACACAAAGTTGGGGAGACAAATCATTGTCAGTTGTGGGCTTCTCTTCTTGATCTGCCATGGTCATGGTGACATTTCAATTAGCAACCTTTGCTTTGCATTTACCCTTAAGATTACTCTCCCTCAATTTCAACCTTCCTTTGGTTGTAGGTGGCTGCTTTAAGAAAACATTGCCTTCACAATTCCCTCTCTCTCTTTGAAGCTATTCCATATATGAAATAGCTGATGGGATAAATATAGCAATGCTTTACCCTCGGATCCGTTATAGGAAAGGGATAACGTGCAACTACGAATTGTCAATTATATCCTTTATGGAAATGGCAAACCAATTCGAGGAATTTATTGCATGAGTCTTCATTAGTTCAGACTTGTTTAATATTGAGTTGGAACCAATACCGAAATGGTTCTATAGAAAAGGTTCATGCTTCCTTTGTTGAAGTCAGGGCAAATGATCTGATTCGAGGTTTCACAGGAATTGATTTAGTGAAGTCCTCTATTTTGCATATCGGAAAAAGGAATGATATGACAAGTTAAGGATTGATACCCAAATGGATCAGATCGCATAAATATTAATCCTTTTTGTTTCAAGGCGAGGATTGAATCACTTCATTAGCTAGCTAGGATTTGATTGTTTTCTTCCCACGAGTTGACACTTGACACAGGAGGCAGCTTCCTCTCATACTTTCACATTGGCTTTATTGTCTAACTGATTGTAGGTTTCGGATTTGTGAAGACAATCTTATGCATAATCTGAACGACTTGTTATCATCCAATCACGAGGTCGAATAGACATCTAAACTCACATCGCTACCCTCCTTCCTAGTTGTCAGACTGAGATGGTTTCATTTGCTTATGTTCTCCACTTCAATGGAAGTATAATTGGAAACTTAGGCTCTCAAACTTTAAAGTTAATATTGTTTTTGAGGAGTTGTGGCTAATATGATCCATACCCTAACAATGCTTTGGCTGTCTTTCATGGTTCCTTTTGTTGCTCTTATTTCTATGTGTTCTATCACATCTTCATTTCGTTCATTTTGGTGGCACTTATCTATGCATGGTCTTCACAATAGGAATTGAATATGAGGATCTGACCATCCTCAGATTCAATTCCATTTGTGAAGGACCTATGATTTAAAAGGAGATTTTAGGATCTCTAGTTTCTTCTGATAATGAATTAATTCAAATAAGATTTATTTATTTATTTTAACTGCAATGCATTTCTTAGTTCTTACAGTGCATGGGCTTAAGTGGAAGATTATTGTTTCAGGTGCATGATTTGAAGGAAGAGGCTCCAGATACGGTGTTGCACAAGCTTTACAGAAATTTGGAAAGACTTAAGTCCAATGGTGATACTTATGCTGCCGAAATTGAGAGGAGATTGAAAATAATTGTGAGTTGGTTTTCACATGGTACTAAGGAGAGTACTTATTCTTTGCTTGTATAATCCTTTTTTATTCCTCCATAAATTTTACAAGAACAATGGTCTTCTGAATTTTCAAATCTTACCATTGTGAATACATTTATTTAATCTTCTATTACCAGATACTAATTTTGTTAAAGTATTTTATTTTTTTAGGTCGCAGGTGGAGATGGTACTGCAAGTTGGCTGCTTGGAGTAGTTAGTGATCTCAAACTAGCTCAGCCACCTCCTATTGCTACAGTACCTTTGGGAACTGGAAACAACCTTCCATTTTCATTTGGTTGGGTAGGTAATTAAATTTTTTTTTCCCAAATTAGGTCTTATCAAATGAAATGACAATTTACATAAACTTCAATATCATTATGTATGATTGATATCACTTAGTTCACTGGACATCGTGTAACTTCGACATGCTTTGGTGTCAAACAAGGTGATTTCAAGTAGCTTGTTTATTACCTGGACTGTCAAAATGCATCTTCACGCGGACACATATAGACATAACAGTTAACCCTGCAAGTACCATGCCTTTGCTTCATTGATTTATCAAATTAAGCAAGCAAGCTTAGCATTTATAGCATCAAGAACCTAAATAAACATAAGGTTCACTAACAAGATGGCAGATGCTCATTCTAGGTGGGGCAGATAGAGTTTCTCCTTAAGAGGCTTGTACTTTGTAAATTTTAGGGGGTTATGATACTCTTACCCCTGTTTTCCTTTCTTTTTTGACAATGTTTGTTGTTTGCTCTTTAATAAAATGTGTCTTGTTACTGATAAAAAAAAAAAAGAAGAGAAAAACACACACACACACCAAAGAGTAAGCCACTTCTTCCCTTGAGTGGTTGTCACGTCAGTATATGTTTGGTGGACCCAAACCAATGATTTTGTGTAATGCATAAATGGCATAGATGAGACATATCCTATAATTGTACTGATATTCAGACTGTTCATCTACCAGAGTTCTTTAATATATTCTAAGTAAATGCCAATGAAACTTCAGTAGACTTAATTTGATATCCATACACTTCCAAAACATCTTTAACCAGTGGTTAGGATTGTCCGGTCAGTCTGAGTTTTAGGTTCTGGTCCATCAAAGGTAGCTTCTATTTGGGTTTGAGTCTTGAGAGTCGAGAAGATGCTTCTATTTGTATCAAGTATTATGTTAATTTTAGAGTCATCTATAACATGCACTTTCCTTTGGTATTTTCCAGGGGAAGAAAAATCCTGGCACAGATTGTCAGTCTGTGAAATTGTTCCTGGATCAAGTGAAGAAAGCAAAAGAAATGAAAATAGATAGGTACTGTACTTCTATATGGTTCTTTGTCTGGGTTGAGATGGATCTATAAATTTGACAAAATGCTGATGGATTTTTGATTGCCTAATTATATCAGATTAGAAATATTTGTAGCCCTTGTGTCTTTCCTCTGTTTTATTAAAGCTGCTTCAGGACTTCTTTGCATGGTCCATTCATTTGGGGTTAAGCAAATCGATTGGCTAGATCACTAATCCAGTGTGCCCCCACTCTTACACAATACATGATGCATGTGATGTATTCGCATTTGTCTATTGCAGACTCTTCCACTCTCCTTTCTTGTTTTGATCAGTACCTTCATTTTCTTTTCACTTACCATACATAACCAGATTACAATCAATCAGTTTTATGTTTTTGTGACATTGAAAATAAGTCCCAATCAATAATTTATTGCGCTCCTTTTTTGAGTTTTTGGCACAAGATTATTGTTATTATTATTATTATTATTTGATTACTTTTAGATTGTTGTACTCCAGCTGGCACATTCTTATGAGGATGAAAGCTCCCAAAGAAGGTTCCTGTGACCCCATTGCGCCTCTTGAGTTACCACATTCATTGCATGCATTCCAACGTGTGTCGAGTACAGACTCACTCAAGATGGTCAGTCAGCAATAATCTTAAGTCCTTTTAACATTCATATAGCACTACAAAGTAAGGAAAATTCTGTTTGTAGAAAGATATTTCAAATATGTCATGAATCTTAACTTTAATGTTGGAGGTTTTATTTTTAATTTGTTGCATAAGTACTTTCATTTACCAAAGACTACCCTCCTTATGGTGGACAGAAAACAATAATGACTTGCAGGAAAATTAAATTCATTTGGCAATATTTTCTGAACTACTCCTGACTTATTTGGTGATGGCCTTTTCCCAGGAAGGTTACCACACATTTCGTGGGGGATTTTGGAATTACTTCAGCATGGGTATGAGCTTTCATTTCCACATGGCTCTCTGCTACCTGTTCTGTGTTATTAATTGCATCTTCACTGCTTGAGATCAATCCCAACAAAATTTAGTTGTTTTCTGCTGTTGTTCTATCACTTCTGTGCTATTAATTATATGTTCATTGCTTGCAAATGATCCCAACACATTTAGTCGTTGCCCCACATCTCTATGCATGAGGTGTGAGAGCCTCATGCCAGTTATTCACTAGACCATCTCTCCCCCCACCCAAACCCCCACCCAATATAATAATTCCAAAGAAGCTGGACCACTTTTAAGCTACAAGCAGTCCAGCTTGTGGGCCTGACTAGGATGCATGTCAATCATGGAATGAGAGGTGTGGGTGGAAAGCTCTATGGTATGCTAATAAGGGCCTCATTGTTTAACCACTTTTAAGCTAAAGGCGATCCAGCCTTTGCCATTGGGACTTACTAGGATGCATGCCAATCATAGGGAACGCCCTTGGGGTGGGGTTGGAAAGCTTTATGGTGTGCTAATAATAATGGTCCCAAAGTTGGAAAATTTTAACCCCTTAGGCCTCAGGTAAAGTACCCTTTCTTCGTTTTGTTGTGCTTCTACCCAATTTGATAGTCACCCAATATATGTACTCGATTGGGTTAATTTCAAAAGATGAATACGTTTACAACCATTAAACTCAAGGTAATAATTCAAGGGGTTACTTGATGCGATGGGGATTTTTTTTTTACACCACTCTAGTGTAACTTTTTCTTTCCTTTTACCTCTGATGACCGTCATGCATACATGTGGACCCCATAGGTTGTGAGATGTGAGTGCCATTGCATGGGGAGGCAGTCCAATTTTGAGGCCCTTTAATGGAAGCTAGGATGATTGGATGCTTCCCATTTTCCCTAGGACATACATAGATCCCCCTCCCCCAAATGATCCATGTGCATTGCAGTGGGCCCCATATTATAGCTTTAGTTGTCGTGGAAGCGCAGATCTATAATTGCAGGGTTGCTAAAAATGCGATCAAGACAGTGTCGGCTTGGATTTAGTACTAGATGCATAGATCTATGATTGTCTACGAGAGATTAGTCATGTGGGATTCGCTCTTCACGATCCAAGGGTGAGGATGGACACCCTTAATGTAGAAAATGGTGATGGATATTTTAGATCTAGTATTTAGTTTTAAGTATTGAGATACACTGCAACCACCCTCCCATATCTATTTATAGCATTTGGCTTAATGGGTGATAAACTCCAAGTCAAGATTGAATAGAGAGATAAGGAGAGAGAGTTGGATCAAATTTTCTCAATCCGAATTTGACTGGAGAGATAATAAGGATAGAGGAATTGGATAAAACTCGAACAAACCCTATGTTTATTATCACACAAGGATTGACATAGCCTTTCAAATTCAAACATTATCCTTGTGAGGGGTGTCTTTCTGTGTTGGGGATGACCCACATGTAAACACAAGTGGGCCTCATCACAAATGCCATCGCCAACTGATGCAGGTCAAATCCATGATTAGCCAGCCCATTGGGCCCAAATCCAATAAGGCCCAGCAGTGAAGATTAATTTATTATTAGTAGTTGCTTTTTTAAGTTTTTTGTTTTTAGAAATTGATCTGATATTTGACTTAGGACTCTTTTTTTGGATTGAATTGGAATTGTTTCCTTAATTAGATGATAGCTTAGTTATAAATATATGTAATCCTTTCTCATAGGAGGGATATTGATATTGATATTGAATGAGTTTTCAGTCTCTTCTCCAGAGTGAGTTGATTGTCTTTAGTGTGAGGTCTAGACAGTTTATCCTAAGCTTTTTGGCTTAGAGAGTAGCCCGTTGGCTATTCTTCTTCCTCGTGCTGCATCATTGGTATCAGAAAGAAGATCTGATCTGAGATTGTTGATCCAAGGTAAGCCGGGTATCCCCATCTCCTTCATTTTGTTATTGTCATACATCCGTTATTAATCGTCATCATTATCATTGCCCCCTTCATCAAACAAGCACATCCCAGAACCCTAAACCCTTTCCACAGGCTCCCTTCCGCAGACCAAACACACCTTCATCACCCCACAACCTCCCCAACCTAAAGCAGCACCCATTTTGCTACCCGGAAACCCTAACTGAACAAGCCTCTATCTCCTTTACGACTTCAGAACCCTAAGCCATCATTGTTACCTATCCTAAGCAATAAACCTTACTCTTAACCGAAATCCAATACCCAATCCAAATTCAACCCACTTTCCACTGGAACTTAATCTCTAAACTTTGATCACAACCCACCTATCCTAAGATGAACTCCAATACCTCCCTTGAGCCCATTCCAATCCTTGTGATTGCCCACACCTTAGTGAACCCCATCTCCACCGAAACCCTCCCATACTCCATCAGTCTCATCCATAGCAACCAATATGTCGCCCAAACCCAAAAACCCAGCACACCAACACCCATCTTAGCTCCATCTCAGGCTTCCACCGAGCCTAAATCAAGATCTTTGAGCCCCAATCCCAGCTGAAGCCGCAACCTCCACTTCATCCCTACACTCTACCCCCGAGCCGAATTGAGTCCAACTCCCTTCCTTCGCCTTCCAATCCCCAACCCTAAGGAAAAAAAAGTAGATAGAGAATAGAGAAGAAGAGAAAGAGGTACAAGACATACCGTGCACTGGCGAGCTGCTAGTTGATCATTTGCATCATCTCCACACCACCAACTCTTCATTGCCCCTTTGAGTGGCCATCGCCGATGGCTTTACCATTTGCTCCGTCGAAATTGCTAGAGGGTCCTCCCCTTTTCTCTCATTCTCCTTTGAGTCCAAGTAGCACCGAAAGATAGGGGCCAAAGGCCCAAAACCTTTTCCTTCTGTGCAGCGACTTCGATGGTACCTACACATTTGACTACTACACGTAATTGTAGTCAAGCTCAGTTACTGTGCTTAGTTCGGGTTAAGCCCAACCTGAACTAAAGCGCAAAAAAAAAAAAAAAAAAAAAAATGGTGGGGGACAAAAACTGAAAAAAGTACAAGTGGGCCTGCCACGAAGTCTTCACTTGCATATTTTTGTCATCAAGATCAAGCCATTAGGTTAGTCCATTTTTTGAGTATTTTGAGAATTTTATGTTTTTACATTAAAGCCAATATGCACATCTTTGGATCCTCCAATGAATTTCAATGAACGCGGTATGAGCATATGTATGGCAATTGGTATTTTGAGAATCAATTCTTCTTCGAACAATTTCTCAATTTAAAGCGAAATAAATTGACAATTGATGAATATACCCACTAGTTTCAAGATATGCAGTATTTTCTCTCATCCGATGAGAATGAGTTGATGATTTAATTTGTTAGATCAGAGGGTTGAAGCCGAGCATCTTAGAGAAGATGAATCACTGTTACACCATTTCCGAAACGTACGATGAAGCTATTCATGTTGAGCACATACTTTGATGGTCCCACCTGCGACAAGTTAAGTCCAAGAAAGAAGATTCTCAGCAACGATTAAGAGCTCATGTGGTGGAAACACATTTTGCAGGAGAAGATAATCACACACTTTGTCATTTGTAGGCTTCTCACCACCACTGAAATGGAAAAAGAAGAGTGGAAACAGACTATATGATATTCCGGATGCGGGCAACGTGTGAAGAGAGGTTAGCCAATTTGGTTATTGATTGTAATAGTACAATCAATTTTGTGGCGCAAGAGGTTATTGACAAACTCAATTGGTCTACAGGGAAGCTCCCAAAGCCTTACAAAGTTACATGGTTTAATGATTTTGTTATTCCCTTGACTTACAAATGTTTGTTATCTTTCAAGATTGGTGGATATGCAGATAAAATTTGATGTGATGTAACTCCTACGAATATAACTCATTCTTTTGGGAAAACCATGGATTTCTAATTGAAATGTGTACAATGATAATGAGAAAAGCACATATACCTTCAGGTGGCAAGGACAATGGGTCACACTCCTCCCATCTTTGTCTATATCATCTCCTTTGGTTAAAAAGCCAAAGGAAGAGCAAAAAGATGAAATAGATATCAAGGCTAACATTACAAAGCAAGATCAAAGGATTGAAACCGTCATGCTAAAGTCAGACGAGACATCACGTGGCACTCCTAGAATGGATGATACTTCAGAAGAATTAGAAGACAAGGAGCCCAAAATTCTTTCTGCGAACAGTGTTGATCAAAATTTGTAGGTACCAAAAGAATTGAAGCAAACATTGAAGACTTGAATTTGGTTCGTAAGGAAAATGACCGTCCGATAAACATGTCCTCAAAATGAAGCTTAACAAACAACTTGGAAGTTTGTTCGAATGATTTTCGACCCAGGCAGATATTTACCGAACTTGAGGATGAGTTCTTCCCCAAGAGGAGGGGAATTGATGCAGGCCAGATTCATGATTGGTGAACCCATTGGGCCCAAACCCAATAAGGCCCAGCAGCAGTGACAATTAATTTGTTATTAGTAGTTGCTTTCTTAAGTTTTTTATTTTTAGAAGTTGATTTTATATTTGAATTAGGACTCTTTATTTGGATTGAAATAGAATTATTTCCTTAATTAGATTAGTTATAAATATATGTAATCCCTTCTCATGGGACAGACATTGATATTGATATTAAATGAGTTTTCAGGCTCTTCTCCAAAGTTAGTCGATTTTGTCTTTGGTGTGAGGTCTAGACAGTCTATCCTAAGCTTTTTGGCTTGAAGAGTAGCCCGTTGGCTATTCTTCTTCTCTGTGCCGCATTACCAACATAGGCTAAATTGTGTTGCTTAATATTGGTGAGCGCCAATGGAAACTTTATCGTCTATGTTTATCTATTTATTTATACAATCTAGGAGAACCATAAAAGTTACAAAACTTGGTACATAGCTACCATGGAGAAGTAGTAATCTAATTTACATCTGTTGGAGTATTTCTTATTAATTTTCATCTAGAAGTCTGAAATAGCGCAAGGAAGAAGAATAGCCAACGGGCTAATCTCCAAGCCAAAAGGCTTAAGGATGGGATGTCAGGTGCCTCACAAAAGACAAATAACAACTCTCTCAATTGAGAACCAAACTCATAAGTTTATTAATATCAATGTTTTGTGTCCCATGAAGAAGGATTACATCTTTATTTATAGCTAAGATATTCTCTAATTAAGTAAATAACCTAATTCAAACCAAACAATGAATCCTAAACTAAACATAAGATAAACTTCTAAAATAAATGAATTCTAAACAATTAAGAAAGCAACTACTATGATAAAAATATAAGACTCCTAATAAAAACTAATTTTCACTGCTGGGCCTTGTAAGGTTTGGACCCAATGGCTGGCCATTCATGGATTTGGCCTGCATCAGTTCCCCTCCTCTTGGAGGAGAGCTCGTCCTCGAGTTCTATAAATGTCCACTTGGGTCGAAAATCATTCGAACAAACTTCCGTGTCACTGGCTGAGCGTTATGTTGAGGATATGCGTTAAAAGTAGGATCAAATCTTCTAGTCCAGTCAGAAGCAAGTTGGAGGCGTTGCAGTTTCTGATAGCTGCTTGTATCTTGACAATGTGATTTGACCATTATATACTTTAATTGTGGACTCTGTAACAGGATAGCATAATTGTTGATTGGCATTGGTTGATCTTTGAAGATGAAATCAATATGGTGCACGTCAATCAATGTGGACACATCTTCTTATGAAACCACTGGGGTAATTGATTTGTCACCCAATGTGGCAATCAGATCCATTGGATGATTACCGTTTGCTTGTACATCATCTTGCTTTACCCTTTGCTCCTTACTGGAAGTTATCATGAGATCATTCTGTCCTTGAATGGGCTTGTTAACATCACCATTTGAATTTTTTTCTTCTCTGTGTTCATCTTTTGACTCTTCAATTGATGGTGATGAGGTAGATGAAGAGGTTGCTAGTTGTAATGGAATAAGGTCAATATATCGTCCTTTCCAAGAGAAGGAATAGATATTCTTTTCTTTGTCATATTGCACTTTAAGATTAAGAAGCCATGGTTGTCCCAAAAGAATATGAGTGATATTCATGGGAATTACATCACACCAAATTTTATCTTCATATACACCAATCTTGAAAGATACTAGATATCTGTGAGTTACAGTAATGACAGAAGCATTAGACTATGCAACTTTGGAAGACTTTGGGAGAGTTTCCATAGGCCAATTGAGTTTGTCAATAACATCATGTGCCACAAAATTGATAGCACTATCATTATTAATAACCAAATTGGCTAATTTTTCTTCACACCGTACTCGCATCTAGAATATCATAGTCTGCTTCCACTCGTTGTCTTCCCTTTCATTGGTGGTGAGAAGTCTGCGAATGACAAAGTTGTGAGTATCTTCTTCAACAAAATTTGTTTCCATCAGATGATCTCTCGTTTGTTGTGGAGAATGTTCTTTCTTAGGCTTAACTTGTCACAGGTGGGACTGTTGAAGCATATGCTCAACATGAATTGCTTTTTTATATGCTTCATGAACATTGTTGCAAGGTTTCATCTTCTCAAGAATGTTTGGCTTCAAATCTCTGATAAAGCAAGTTAGATCATGCAGCTCATTTTGTTTCAAGCCACAAACTTAGTACAGTCTTGAAAATTGAATCAAATATTCATAAACTGTCGAATCTGCTTGTTTGAGATTGAAGAATTGCTCAAAGTAAACCTTTTTTTCAAAATACCAACCTCCATAGTTATACTCATACAATATGCTTGGAAATTTATCAGATGGTTCAAAGATTTGCATATTGACTTTGATGTAGAAAATTTAAAATCTGCTGGATCGGATGTTAGATGGCCAAGATATCACTTCGTTTGAGAATCAACCATTGAAATTGATTACTGAGAAAAATTTTCATTTGGAGGGGCCCAACTGTTTTTTTTTTCTAACTCTTAGCTAAGTGGGTTGGACCCGACTTGAAGTGAGGTCCAGAAGGTGCGCTGGATTGTTACAATGGGAAATAGACTTGTGAGTTCGAGTTGGACCCGAACTTAACCCCTATAGGTGTTTTGGCTTCTGGCACGTGGATGACCACGTGTGAGAGCTCCTTCTCGTAATTGATGCAGCGAAAGAAAACAGGTTGGAATGGGTTGATGACGTTGGGCTATGGAAGAGAGTGAGTGCAAGGAAGGGGTTTATTAGTTCTGTGAAGAAGTTTTGGGGAGGGGTGATGGGTTCTGGGATGCAGTGATGAATGATGATGAACGATGGATAGATGATAGAAGATGATAAACGGTGGATGGCAACAATGAAAAGACGGAGATGGGATACCCGAGTTACCTCGGATTGGTGATCGGAGCGGTGATCTGAGATGGGATCTTCTTTGATACCAATTGAAGCAGCGTAGAAAAGAAGAATAGCGAACGAACTAATTTCCACATTAAAAGGCTTAAGGATAGGATGTTTAGGTGCCTTACTAAAGACAAACAACAATTCTCTCAATTAAGAACCAAACTCATAAGTTTATTAATATCAATGTTATGTGTCCTATGAAGAGGGATTACATCTTTATTTATAGCAAAGATACTATCTAATTAAGTAAATAACCTAATTCAATCCGAACAAGGAATCCTAAACTAAACATAAGATAAACTTTTAAGAATAAATGAATCCTAAATAATTAAGAAAGCAACTACTATTATAAAAATATAAGACTCCTAATAAAAACTAATCTTTACTGTTAGGTCTTGTTGGTTTTGGGCCCAATGGCTGGCCAATCATGGATCTCGCTTGCATCGAAGTCCTACCAAGACTTGGTTGATGTTGTGAGTTGTCTAAATGAACTTTTGGGTCAAGTAGGGTTTTCAATTTTTAGATCTATGCACAATAATAATTGGTATTTCACTACACAAACATGAACATTTTACTTGTGAATTTAATACATTGATAAAGAAATGATAAAGCATAAGTATAAAAATCCTAGAACAAGGGGACATTAGAGTTATCATTTTTTGAATTAACATGTGTGCTTTAACACAAAATAATGTGTGTGTTCTGTTTGGGATGTATAGAATGCACTATATTTTCTTTTTATTTAATTTAGATGTATAGAATGACAATGTATTTTCTTTTTATTTAATTTAGTTTAATCTACTTTGGGCTACACTTTTGCTTCTAAAAATAATTTGAGAATCTGATACACATCAAAATACCTTTTTTTTTTTTTTTTTGGTGTAGGAATGGATGCTCAAGTTTCTTATGCATTTCACTCTGAACGGAAGTTGCATCCAGAGAAATTCAAAAGTCAAATAGTTAATCAGGTAAGTCTAGTTCTTATGCTTTAATTTCATCATGTTTTGATGTTAAATGAATGGATGAGCAACCATAACCGTAGCAACTAAACCACTTATTTAGTAATTCTGGACTCTCGAGGACACCAAAATAGAATTAAATAAAAAGAAATTCTGGATGTATTATGAAATGGAATTTGTTGGCTCCTATGAATTGCAAATGTCAAATTTCTGAATGGTTTTGTGGGGTAATATATATCTCACAAAAAATATGCAGTTTGTGTATAGCTTATATATATATATATATAAAGCAATTATAGAAGTTTGTGAACCCATAAGATTTTCCTTGGAGGGGATTTAAACGGGCATATAAGAAGAGATAATAGAGAATATGAGAGAGTGCATGGAGCGCAAGAATTTGGAGAAAAGAATGAATTCGGAAACACTATATTAGACTTTGCAGTGGCATTGGATCTTGTAGTATTAAATACTTACTTTAAAGGAGAGATGAGCATTTAATTATCTATAAAAGTGGGAGTAATAGGAGTAAGATAGATTTTTTTTTCTAGTTTGAAAACAAGACCGATTGGCTTATTAAGATTGCAAGGTTATCCTAGGAGAGTTTGACTACGCAACATAGGCTTGGAGTTTTATATATTTGCATTAGAAGTAGAAAAAGAGTGGCAGTAAACAAAATGGACCCTAAAACAAAGTGGAGAGATTTGAAAGGGGAAATAGTAAATATATTTAAGGACAAAATGATTGAGAAGAGAGAATGAAATCTTAAAGGAGAAATTACAGTAATATGGAATCAAATAGCTAATTGCATTAGGAAGGCTGCAAAGGAGGTACTTGGAGAATCAAAAGGAAGGAGACATATTAATAAAGAAACATGGCGGTGGAGTGTGGAGGTTTAGAAAGTTATTCGAGAGAAAAGACATTGCTATAAAGTTTGGTAGGGGACTAAGAGTATGGAAAATTTTGAACTGTATAAGAAGGCAAAGAAAGAAGTTAAGAAAGTAGCAAGTAGTGCAAAGTTCAAAGTATACGATGACCTCTATAATAGGTTGGAAACAAGAGTAGAAGCAAAGGATATTTTTAAGTTTGCAAAAATAAGAGAAAAGAAAAGTAGGGACTTAGATCATGTCAAATGTATCAAGGACAATGAGGAAAATTTTCTGGTGATGGACAATGATATTAAAGAAAGGTGGAAGGAATATTTTAGCAAAATTTTAAATGAAGAACATATGGGGGATACAAGATCTAAGGAGGATACTTCATTACCAGAGCATACTTTCCTCTGTAGAATCAGAGGAGTGAAAGTGAAGGAAACATTGAAACGAATGAAGACAGGAAAGGCTACAGGACCAGATGATAGTCCGATAAAGTTATGGAAATACTTAAGAGAGGTTAGGGTGAATTGGTTATGTAGACTATTCAATAAGATACTTATGACAAAGAAAATGTCGGATGAATGGAGAAGAAGCATTGTAGTACCTATATATAAGAATAAGGGAGATATACAAAATTATACCAACTATCAAGGGATTAAACTTATGAGTAACACTATGAAGTTATGGGAGAGAATAATGGAGCAAAGATTGAGATAAAAGATCAAGATCGCTGAAAATCAATTTGGTTTTATGCCAAGCAGGTCAACTATGAAAGCTATCTTTTCACTTAAGCAATTAATGGAAAAATATCGAGCAAAGAGGAAAAATCTACATATGGTCTTTATCGATTTAGAAAATGTCTATGATAGGGTACTGGGGGATTTAATTTGGTGGGTTTTGGAGAAAAGGAATGTCCCTAGCGGTTATATTGAAAATTTTAAGAATATGTATGAAGGAGTAATAATAAATGTGAGAACCATATGTGGAGAAACAGGTGAATTCCCCGTGACTATAGGTTTGCATCAGGGATCGGCCTTAAGCACTTATCTCTTTGCATTAATTATGGATGAGTTAACTGTGCATATTCAAGAAGAAGTACTATAGTGTATGTTGTTTGCATATAATATAGTATTGGTGGATGAATCAAGAGATGGTGTAAATGCAAAACTTGAGAGATGGCAGGGGTCATTAGAATCTAAAGGCTTTAAAATAAGTCGTACAAAGATAGAATATATGGAGTGCAACTTCAGTGGACATATACAAAGTGTTGAAATCACTGTCAAAATTGAAACCCATGAGAAACCACGTAGAGATTTGTTTCGATACCTAGGCTCGATGATTAGTAAAGATGGGGAGATTGACGAAGATGTAGAACATAGGATAAAAGCTGGATGGCTGAAGTAGGGACTAGCTTCTGGAATGCTTTGTTATAGACGAATGCCAACGAAATTGACAGGCAAATTTTATAGGACAGTGGTTAGACCAGCTGTGACATATGGAGCAGAATGTTGGCCAATTAAAAAGACGGATATGCATAAGATGGATGTAGCGGAGATGAGAATGTTTAGGTGGATGTGTGGTAAAACTAGGAAAGATAAAATTAAAAATGAGCGCTTTCGTGAGCATTTGGGGTAGCACCAATAGGGGTATTATTAGAGAAATTCGTTTAAGATGATTTGGGCATACTGAGCGTAAGCCAATAATAGCACCGGTGAGAAAATGTTTAGCTATATAGGTGGATGGCCCATCAAGAGGTAGGGGTTGGCCGAAGAAAACATTGATGGAGGTCATTGAATCCAATTTGAAAAAGTTTAACTTATCTAAACATTTGGCTCAAAATAGAATGGAATGGAGAAACGGAATTCATGGAGCCAACTTCAACATTGTTGGGTTAAGGCTTTGATGATGATGATAATGATGATGATATAGAAGTTTGTGAATTTTTTTGGACTCTAGTATCTTGAAGCCTTCTTTTAGTTTAATAAAGGTCTCCAAAAGTATGGAGTTCCGAACTTATGAATAATTTCTTTTAATAAAAAATTTATTTTGTAACAATTTATAATTAATTTCACTTTTAAATGTTGCTTGCTCTTTTCAATCTTATTGAATTATTTAGCGACGCCAATCTATTATAATAAGTGGCTACACCTTTGCTATGAATTTCATGTGTTGTTATCGAATAGTATGTCAAAATCCTGACTATAAAGAATGAATATATAATTTTTTTTTTGTCTCAGAGTACATATGCAAAGCTCGGATGCACACAGGGATGGTTTTGTGCTTCTCTAGTTCACCCTTCATCAAGGTATCTTAGTTGATAGTCCATATAATGATTGCATCTCAAACTATGTTATTTACTGTAATTTCATTGCAATGGGGAGTGACTGTTGTCTGCATGTCACTGTAGCCAACCTAGATGCACTGTGGATATGTGCTTGGTTTCTTAGCAGTCACCATGGAACCCCAATATGACATTGATTGGATGGCCATATTCATAACCATCCAAGGAGGGACTTCCAAAATAGATTGCTTGAACAATGTTTTCCAACTTCTTTATTTGTGGGTCTTAACCAGAATATGATTATCCTATCATCATGGGATTTGGCCACCTGTAAATATATTACACGCTGAAGAGCTCGCTTGTCATTATTTATTTTTATTTTTATTTTTTTTATGCCAAGACTGAAGAGCTCACTTTAATGAAAGAAACTTAGGGCCCGTTTGGCAACATTCTTGTGTTGCTCCCAAGTTTGTGCAGAACTTGTTTGAAAACATCATATTATATTACTCTGTTAAGAGTATGCTATACAAAACTTGTTTGGTAACATTATAAAAGTTTTGCTCAAAGGAATGGTAGCAAGAGAATCATAGGATTTACAATGTAGGACTCACCTTTTATTGTTTGCGGCACTCTATTAGTGTCGTATACTGGGGCAGAACCAGGATTTTGCACTAAGGGAGGCCGAACTAGAAGAATTTTTTTTAATGCAATTATTATATTTCCAAGTGTTCCCTAGAATTTTCAAAAATTGGAATCTCAATATTGGAGGAGGTTGGCAATGATGTATCAACTTCGGATTTTTTTATTATTTTTTCTTTTGAAATATGCATCAATTGGAATTGTCTTTCCCATCTAAAAATAAAATTGAAATTATAACGAGCATATTTTAGCAACTATGATAAAATAAGTGATTCACAAATCACAATCTAGTAGGGTTATTATTATTATTATTATTATTATTATTATTCTTACTATCTAATTCAGTCATCACACAAATATTGAAAATATTTTAGAAATCAAAACACATGATTTGGGCAAAGAAATTGTTTGCATTTTACAATAACATAATCAATGCCAATGGCTTGGTCATACTAATACATTTCCATTAAAATGAGCAAAACATGTCAAGTATATTAAAATGCTAGAATCAAGATTAAATTAGCATATTAACAATGAAAATGCTATCCACTTGCCTTATGATAAGAGAAAATAGAAATGAGGATAAATTTTAGCTTAAGACTAAACCCACGGTACTAGTTTCGCCCCTGGTCGTAAATGGGATTTACCTGTAGAAATTATAATATGGTACCCACGTTTAAAGATTAAAACATGGGACCCTTATTCATAGGATTTACAATGTAGGCCCCATTTTTTGTGAATGTAAATATGGGACCCACCTTTAGAAATTATAATGCAGTACACTCCTTTAGAAATTGGAATATTGGGCCACATTCATAGGATTTACAATGTCGGTCCACCTTTTTTAATAGTGACCATTTGACCCATATTTAGGAATTACAAACTGGAGACTCATTTTTGTGATTGTGGACATAAGAGGACATGTCCCACCTTTAGAAATTACACTGTGATGCCTACGTTTAGAAATTATAATATGGGGACACATTCATAGGAATACAATGTGGACCCACCTTTATAGGAATTACAATGTAGGGCCCTTTTTTTGTTGATTGTAAACACAGTACCCATCTTTAAAAATTACAACGTGGCACCCACTTTTAGAAATTAGAACACGGGGCCACAGTCATAGGATTCATAATGTGGGCTCACATTCAAAGGTTTTACAATTCGGCTCTATCTTTTGTGGCTAACCATATGGCCCACTTATAAGAATTATAAAGTGGGGCCACCTTTTCTATGATTGTGGACGTAGGTCCAACCTTTAGAAATTACAATGTGATGTCCACCTTGACAAATTAGGACATGGGGCCCACATTCATAGGGTTTATAATGTGGCCTTGTCACTATTGGAATATGGGCTCATATTTTGTGATTTGACCATGTAAACCACCTTTAGGAATTACAAAGTATGGCCACTTTTTTGAGATTATGAACATGGGGCCCACCTTTAGAATAAGTGAGAGGATTTGGAGTCTTTAAATGGCCTTCTTTATAAGGCATGAGATAAGTAGGAAAATTATGCCAACAAGTTGTTTCTTAAAAAAAAAAAAAGAAGTTTTTTTCGTTCTAAATTTCTTATAGTAGCGGGTTTAGATTTTGGGATTCCTTCCGTGTAGATCAAATTTTGGAATATTAATTTAGTGATTTAAACTTACCAAATATGTTTTCCGTAGCCTCATCCCTTATCTCGTGGGAATATGGGAACATCCAAATGGCACGGTGCCAAACACACCCTTAGATATCCATTGCCAAGCATGCTACTTCAGGTCTTTAGTGTGTGTGTGTGTGTGTGTGTGTGTGTGTCTCTCTCTCTCTCTCTCTTTTTCTATATATATTATATAGCTTTGATCCTATGAGAATTGTTCTCATTCACCTTCTATGAAAACTTTTTATGGGACCCACTTGTGGGTCCTATTTGGGGAAGGGACTAGGGGGGGATGAAAAGATCTATGTAAGACCACTCCAAATATCAAGTTTGGCCCCAATCACATGTCACTAACCCCTTCATCCGTGGCCACAAATCTAGTCGGATTTGATCGAAACTTGGGGTGTGTGACTATCAGGGGGGTTCACATGTATTGCAAGATTTGAACTGGGTGATAGATGGGACCCTTATAGGGTTCTCACAAAAAAATGGTGAGAACTAGTTCTCATGAGATTGTATATATATATATATGGAATTCCTCCCATAAGCTCAAGCAAATGGAGGTTTCTCCATTTGCCCTTATGTGTGGGGCCCACCATTGGTCCATCAAGATGGACCACACATACGGCCCCCCTGATTGCACATGTCCATCAAATTTGGGCCCCATCCGATGTGATTTGATTATTGGATCGATTAATGCCCAGGGGCCTAAATGGAAATAATAGAGATCAGGGATGAAACCGAGTTTTTGCGGAGAGGACCCTAGGGAGTCCTTCAAATCCCCCATTTTCCCATCCCCATGTGGGACCACATGCTTGAGCTGACGGGCCATATCCCAAGCTTGAGCGTGTGGGAGGCGTCCCCATATATATATATTTATATGTATATATATGTGTATATATGTATATTATCAAAGCTTTCACTCTCTCCTTTGTTCTGGGGATGACTCATGGCCTCCACGGGGTGATGACTCCAAGAGATGCTCTAGTGATGACTCCCAAGTCTTTAGGAAGGAGTCCTTTTTTTTTATGTTTGTTTTGTTTTGTTTTGTTTTGTTTTGTTTTGTTTTTTATTTTTTTATTTTTTTATTTTTGTGTGATGAGGGTATAACTGTAGAAGCACAGTCAAAACAGGCTCTGCAGGAGGCCCATCTTGGAAGTCCATGATGAAGAGCCCAATAACGATCAAATATAGAAACCCCAAGTGTGGGATCTTTTTAGCTGTGGTCAACATCTTGTACAATTGTATAATATCAATCAGCTGTCAGCACAAAGAGTGCTGACAGCTGATTGATATTATACAATTGTACAAGATGTTGACCACAGCTAAAAAGATCCCACGCGTGGGATTTCTATATTTGATCATTATTGGGCTCTTGGTCATGGACTTCCAAGATGGGCCAAGATGGGCCTCCTGTGCTTCTAAAATAAATCTGTTGTAGTTGACCCGACAGGACAAATCCCCTAGATGGCACTTCATTGAATAATTTTAGAAGTGTCATGTGTCACATAAAATAAGGTTTTGGATTTTTTTTCACGAGTATAAGAATTTAACTTCCTAATCATAGTTTTTTGACATGGTGATTAGTCCAGCTTGATATACTTTGATAATTATGTGGTGGAAAATATCCAATCTCTTTGGAGTTGTTAAGGTAGTCATTGGCTCATAGCTGGTTTGATGACTACCAGCTGATGAGCACCATTGTTATCATGTTGATTCTGCCATTGATCTTGCAAGAGATGCTGACATTCTTTCTGACCTGGAAAATTATCACACCAAGCCAACACTTATTCTTTTTTCTTTTCTTTTCTCATTTTTTTCCTTTTTGCTTTTTTTATTTCTGGGGATGAGGGGGTGGAGGTGGTGTTGGAGAGCATTACACCAATGAGAAGATTATCCGTAAAAGCAACATAACCAAAACATTCATTAGTTCTTCGTTAGCTTTCGTTGTTATTCTTATTGGAAAAGTACCAGAAAAGATAACTGGACTGAAACAAGTGCAAAAAAAATCAAAGTTAATTAACCTTCTGACTAACTTAGAAAGTTTGGCAATTTAGTTTAATGAAATATGCAAATAGGCTTGTTGTAAACCAATTGCACTTGGATGATTTTAGCTACAAGGTTGAGCCTCCACTATTCCACCACTAGGTGATATGAATGTTCATGTAATGCTTTATTTATTTATTTATTTTTATGCTTTAAACTAAAGAAAAGTAGTTATTTTTACAGGAAGAAAATCACAACTGTCAGTTGTATTAAAACTTCTTTTAGCCTTGCATGTGAAACTGTTTAATGTAAAATCTTTCCTTCAAATTTGGGTGGAGAAATCAATGGAATGTCTGATCTAGTTATTAAAATGAGAAAGCGATGGTTCAAATAAAATGCAAAATCTTTTAGTTATCTCTTGCTAACCTAGTTAATCCTGATGGAGGGGGTTTCATTCCACCGCAGGAACATTGCCCAGCTTGCAAATGTCAAGATCATGAAAAGACAAGGTTCATGGGAAAGCCTCAAAATACCACGTGGGTAATAATTCTTGCTTCATTTTCATCCATTATGCAGTTTTTCAAGCTGCTTGCATTTTAGCTACCATGCTGTTAACTAGTCATGCATACTTTTAGTGCTAAACTTGTTAGGCCTCAATGCATCACGTGTCAAGTGTACCACTTACTGTGTATTAAGTTTCTATAGTCTTTTCTTTCTCTGACATGACTTTTTTTTTTTTTGTTTTTCTTTGTTACTTTGGTTATTTAGTGTTTGGGTGAACAAAGTGGTGGCGACGTATCCCTTATGATGTGACACCACATACCTTTTACTCCACAAGCCTTTTTCCTTTTACCACAAAAAAGTATGGTAAAGTGTGTGGTGTAGTGAACTTTATGATGGAAACTGCCTTTGAATCTACACTTCCTCTCTCACCTATACTTTACCTCATACCATCCGAACTATGATTTTACCGTGCCTCTACTTTTTACTTTGTAGTATATCTGACCTTTACCTTTTTTATGATTTGACATCCACTTTACCTTTACTCCACACATACAAACAAACAGGTTCAAAGGAACTATTGTACTCACTCACTCCTTGACATTTAATGTTCCTTGCAAAATATGAACATACTCAACTCTTTGACATTTAACATTCCCTGCAAAATAGAAACATATCTGCTCCATTATGTAATTATGTTTTTAACTGTTATTTCCTTCTATGACATGTTTAACTGGTCTTTCCTTTTCTTTTCTTTTCTTTTTTTTTTTTTTTCTATCTTCACATGTTTTAATGTTGATCGGAACTCCCAAGGAGCGTCTTTTGATTGTAATAGCTGTACCAGTGTCTGTTATGAATTGTTGGTTCATCCTCCTAGATTCTTCTGTTCCCTCTTAAAGATTCAGGACTCTTACTGACCAAAAAATTTAGGACTCTTTTTTTTTTTTTTTTTTTCTAGGGCAACTGTATTTCCCTTTATTTGTGGCTTGCTCATGTGTTTCCATGGAGAGCGGGTGAGACCTCAATGGCAAAGGTAGCAAAGTCATGGTGTGGTTAATACATGAAGTTGATGGTTAATTTTCTGTACAGAATACTCACTATAAAAATTAAATTAGACCCATGTAATTCTCCACCCTTGACGCTTCTTCTCCTTTATCTAAGTGTTGTATCTCCTCTTTCTGTGGAAACCAGATTCGGAGTGTGCAAACATCAGAACATGCCACTGGCAAAAATGATAAAACATCTCTATGTACCTTCCCTAGTCATTTTAGTTGCTCCATAGATATTATTATATTATTCCTGGATTTGATGAAGGGAAATATATGACCCTTGGCCTAAGGAGATATTATTGAGATATTGTCTTTATGCCTTCACAGCAGTATGACAAACGGTCTGGTGATCCAGACTATAGATCTGATGGATCTCATCTCGTGTGGATGAATCTCCTAAGTTCTCCCTGGTGTGATTAGTGAAGAGATATCTA
Source organism: Sextonia rubra (assembly GCA_037013555.1). Taxonomy (NCBI): domain Eukaryota; kingdom Viridiplantae; phylum Streptophyta; class Magnoliopsida; order Laurales; family Lauraceae; genus Sextonia; species Sextonia rubra. The sequence goes on from JASUAD010000023.1 coordinate 14,908,514, forward strand.
TAGTCTGAAATACCAAGATATGGACCCAAGTAAAGAATCTGGCACTACATATCCTCATCCTAAGGATCATATAATTCTTCCTTGGTGAAGTGCCTAACCTGGAGATGTCCTAGCTGGGATTATTCCATTAATCATACTTGCATTTAAAATGCAGAATCAGATCAATCATTTGTCTCAACTTACCAAGCTTTTCGGGTGGATTAAATCCTTGGGGGACACCAAATCAGAGGAAAGCTCATGAAGTGAGTTTTCTATGCATAGTCTCTCTCATTTTTAAAAACACGTTGTATCCAATAATTTCAGTCATTACTATCAGATTCTTATGTGTCAATCTCATGTAAAATGTGTTCTACAGAGAGATTTGACTCCGCCATTTGTGGATGATGGCCTTCTTGAGGTTGTAGGCTTTAGAGATGCTTGGCATGGCCTTGTTCTACTTGCTCCTAAAGGACATGGGACTCGTCTCGCACAGGTCAGAAATTACTAAGAAACAAATTTTCGTACAAAGAAGTTGCTGGTGTTTTGGATATTTTGAGCTACCTGTCACACAAGCATGCAGGCATGTATCGCATATGGGTTTGCCTGCTGAAAAACCATTGGATTTTTTTATGGTGGCTTAGGTTGAAAGTTGAAACCACTTTCTTCCAATCATATCACAAGTCCAGCAGTCCTTGAAAACCAGCAGCCTCTTGATATGTAATTTGCTGCAGATTTCTTTTGTGCTCCTTTAAGGGTCGTTTGCCTTCTGTGCTTGGGATATGAAAATGGATTTTCTAATGTAAAAGATTCATATGTAACAATTTCATTTACATCTGTGAAACACAACCATGTTTGTTAAGAATCAAGATCATCATTTACATGAGTAAATAAGAACATCCAACGGGTTTTAGGTGTGCTTGTGTTTTTCACATGTTTCTCAAAATCTATGATGATTTATGTTATGAAACTAATGTTTTGATGCTTCTTAGTTATTATCAATATGATCACTGAACGGTTCGTACTTTGGATTATATTTTGGAGGCCCACAAACGTTCAGAAAATCACATCTTTATGCTGGAATGTTGGGATTTTTTTTTTCACAAATTTCTCAAAAGTATATGAGATTTAAGCTATGGAATTAACTGTCCTAGGATTTCATTGCTCTATAAAGAAGATGAATGGCTTGAATTACCAATTTTATGGCCCAAAAAAGTGGGAAAAATGTGGTTGAAAGGGTTTGAACCCCTAGTCTATGTCGGGCGGAAGCCCTATCAACCTAACCACACCTCCTCACTTATAATGTAACATTCACCACATCATTAGGTATGCAAATGAGATGCTGAAAATGCCCTTATTTACCCACCCATTCTAGAACCTCATGCGTAAATGAGCACAAACAAACTAAATCATGCATAACCGTAATGCATGTGTGTTATTTACAAATGTAAATAAGTGCAAACAAAAGACTTCTAAGGGTGGAAGGAAAACTTTTTGCCTCTTTGTGAGGCTTATTTAGTCTGAAAGGAATTGGCCTTTTCTGTCCTCTTGCCCTTGAGAAAAATCAGTGGATGATTGATGAGGAATGAGTAGGTTGTCCATCTTATTTTGAAGATAAATGAACCGAAAGTTATTTTTTTGGTCAAAGCCAGTATGGGCTTTTAACTCTATCCATTTTTTCGTCAATTAGTCCAACTTTTCATGATCAAACTGATATTTCTCAATGGCAGTTGGCCAACTAGCTTTGACCCGCCTATTCTTGGGCGTTTGTCTGTAAATGTGGAGCCATGTGCTGACCCTGATGATTGATGATAGGTCAACTATGGATAGGCTGTTCCTAACCTTCATGGGTAGGGTCTTCCAATCCATGCTTCTTTTAGGATCATGTCTTTTCATGGTGGATCAATCATAGAAATATGTAATCAAAGGTTTCCAGATATAAATATAACAGAACCAAAGACAAGGTAGCCATGCATCCGACTGACCATCTAGTTTCTATGCAATGAAATATGTAATGAAAATCACTTTTGTATCTAGGCACATCAAATCCGCTTTGAGTTCCATAAGGCTGCAGCTGACCATACATACATGAGAATTGATGGAGAACCATGGAAACAACCTCTTCCTGTTGATGATGACACAGTTGTGGTTGAGATTTCTCATCTCGGTCAGGTTAAAATGCTTGCCACCAAAGACTGCAGATCAAAAAGCATCAATGATCCCTCATCACATTCATCAACTGATCATATTGATGATGATGATGATGATGATGATGATGAAGACCACAATGAAGACACTGAGGAAAGGAGGAAGTTCGGTGCTGCTGATACATTCAAAATCCCTGACGATGTTGATGTCATGGCTCGTCTCAGTTAACATGCCAAACACATCAACCTCTGTTGTGTACCATTTTCTGTGACGATTGTAGTTTTTAGGTGTGGTGTGATATTTCATTTCAGTTGTCTAGTTTTTGTTTCCCATTAAAATTGCGGGACATGATACTAGCAATCCTTGTAGTAGCTCATCTGTTATGTATATAATTTTCATGTTTTGGGAATCTCTTGTAGTAGTAATTGACTTGTTTTTGTAGTGGTTGAAGATCTCTTGGAAACTGTTTGCAGTTAGAAAACCTATTAGACAGAAGAAAATGATCAGGTGTATCCATACGTACCTCTCGAGATCTCCATTGTGGTTTCTCAGTCCAGTATCACCTGGAAAAACTGTTGGATTGGACAGTGTAGATGACAATTTTTTGGTGAGTGAGACGATTGTGTCTTCTGCGGTCTTAATCCATTGTTGAATAAGTTTGGTATTTATGATATTTGAGCAAACTTCCATTCATGCGGAAAAAGTTAATAATCAAATGGTTTAGATTGAACAAAACTTCGCTGAAAGGACTGAACTTTCTTTTGTAGTCAGATAGACCAAATTGTTCCTCTCAACACTGTTATCTTTTCCCAAAACTAACAAAATATAGAGTTATTTTCCACATAGAACCATCATTTGTGTGCTGGATTCCTTCCTATCTCTATTGCTGCTCTATTACCCTCTGATACAACTTTCAGTTGAAGATCGATTATCTTCTCTGTAATTTCATAATCTGTAACTTCATAATCTATCTGCATCTCTTTGTTAGATTGTATCAGTGTTTATGAGCAGATAGAAAATGAAGATGGCAAATTCTTGAATGAAATGATCTACAAGGGAACCAAACAACCTTATTCATAATATTTGTATGAGATACAAATGGAAAACCATTACTCCTTGTTCCAACTAAAGGGATTACAAGTAATAGATCATGTCACGAGTCACGACCAATCTGCAAATCTGTACCATGACCGGCAGGGATTACCATGTCGCACAGTAATTTGCAGTAAAATCCTCGCTGACCTTAACCCACAGGTTTCCGCACATGAGAACGATCAAGTTCATGATCTCTTAAATGGGTTCATTTCAGTATTTCAGCGGAGTTTGTGTGGCCCACTCTCAATGAGTACAGATTGCAGTCATAACAGAGTAATATCAAAGTTTACAAAGATCTAAAGAATTCCGATTAGAAGTGGAAGTTGTCAGAACAAAAGCAGTTTACTTGCGAACTTCCTAAGAAAAAACATGCCAACGAAGGACTTACAAAATAAACACTTTAGGACCCGTTTGTTAATTTCTCTTCATTGTAAAGTTAAAGTCATTTTTCATTTTACCACACAACAATCCAAAAAAATCAAATCAAAATACTATATTTCAAAAAAATTCTTTTAGCTTTTTATACAAAAATTTATGAAGTTATTTTTTCATCCCACTAACAAACAAAAAATATCTACTTTTAATACAAAAAGTTAAAAAGTTATATTCTCTTTTTACTAAAATATAAAATCTAATCATTGGATTGATTTAACCTCTCTCATTTTTTTATCTTTTAAAATTATCATTCACCTCACTTTACCCTACCAGTTAAATTAACAAACGGGCCCTTAAGTGTAACTCTCCCAAGATGACGTAAGCTCTAGTGCAAGATGCAATGCGTAGAATACATCGTCTGCACTCCACTCTATCTGGCATTGGGTTTCCTCCTTAGGTGCCTCCTCCTCGTGTTGGTTGGGGGCGGGGTGGTGGTGTTGTATCCAAAGTGTAGTATTAAACTATGAATAACCTACTAAGTGCGAAATATAAATAACAATATCATATTGCAACAAGAATAAAAATAAAGGCGTGTAATAAACAAAATTCCAAGAAAGTCTAACTAAGCAAATCATGTAGGAATAGTATTGACAATGCATAAAGAATCAAATAAAACAAGACGCTAACATCAAGTTATATCTAGCAAATAGTGCAATGAAATGATGCCCTGGCCTCACAGGCACCGATGGGCTGTGGTAGGTAGGAGACCTTATGGAGGCATTGGTTGGCCGTGGCAGGCAGATAGTGCAGTGCAAAACCTCACATACATGGCAGATCGGCAGCGGGGCCATGATCGGCAAAATAAAACAAATCCTTAGGCATGGGCGTCGAAAGGTGTGCAATCCATGCAACCTGATGCAATAGTGTTCCACCGACTAATTCAGACAGTGATCCAAGGCCGGATAAGTAATAAATGTACGGCAAAATAGCACAGTTATACATATAAAAAAGGTATCTGCGCAAGGCACTCGAATTGAACAAGTACAACACTACGCTAGCTAGCATCTAAGGAACCATTAGAAATTACATTCCAAGCTCTTGGGCTCCCTTTAAAAGGCTAGCACACTTCTGATCAACCTTATGTGTCCTCGGAAACCAATTGTTGGGGTTTAAGTATACCCTTGGCGCTTAGACGGTAATTGACAGTCCAAACCCTAAGTCCGTATATCCATGACGTGGTCATGTGCTAAACAAGTCTTTGGACAAGTTCCGAGAGTGGGAGTCAGCTTAAACTATCACTTCCCCTTTGTCTACGGTTTATTCAAAATAATGGAGTTTTGATTCCACTAACTGGTTAATTAGAGGGGCAAACAATGCCCACAAATTCCTGAAGAATGTACCAAAGGTGTATAAGAAATGAGGAAAACGAATCAGGCCAGAAGGGTTCAAACAACGGTCAATCGGACACTGGCAACCAATGCAATTGGCTACTTGGCTTGCTCAGTTGGCTATTTGGTTTTTTAAGTAGACTGTTTGATATGTGTTTGGACTGGATTTGTTCTCTCGCCAGTCTGGCCTGACAGACAAACAATTGACTGTGCACCACCGATTTGTTTGCCTGTCAGGCCAACTGCCAAGTGGCATGGGTTTGGCACTTGACCTTTTGGGGGTTTCCCCCTCCATCCAAAAGCTACATTTGTGGGGTCTTTTGCCATTTATTTGGTGTACACTGTGATCATTTTTAGCCTATTACAATACCCAAAACCTCCATCAAAACAGAAAATACAAAAATTAAGCAAAAATGGGCTTCTCACTTAATTTTTACCAAATCGAAGAGATCATCCAACAAATGTAATGCATTCGAATTATGAAATTAATCATGTGAACTTGCGTTGGGTCTTTTCAGCTCTTTAAACTTCGAAAACACTATGATATTACAAAGTCTCATTTTTTTTGTGATGCCTTGACTCAGATGTCTACAGCTGTCCGAGTCGGGGCATCAATTAGTATTAATGGGACAAGTGCATTGCTTGATTTAGGATCCGTGAGTGTGAGGATATAAAATTTTCAATCACTTGCATGAACTTTTTACGGAAGCTTAGGTGGAATTGCGACCCGAAGTTCGTGATTTAATTCTGTGTCACAATCCAATGCTTAAGCATATATTTACATGATACATCATCAGATTGAAATGAACCATTAACATTAAAAATACACAGGAAGGTAGTGACCAAGATATTTCATTTCCCAAACTTGTTAAAGTTACAAATATAAAAGGATATATTAATTACAACCCGAAAGGAAAAGGCCTACAAGGCCAGTACATCTGAAATAAACCTAATTCAATTTTTACGATCACTCAATGCAAGACTAAACGTCTAATTAACATCATCAGCGCAACTCTCACCTATGCACTACGACTCCACATCTACCTCCTTAAGCTCTCCCTTAGAGGAGAATGGTAGAACCTACATCACCATGGTTAGCAAGGTCAAGCATGACGACCTTTTATGTGGGTTGGATCTCCTTGTTCCATCCATTCGGGGACTTTTTCAGCTTCTCTTAGAGGGGGCAATTCTTGATCTCTTCTTCGAATTTCAATGGGATGATAGCTTGGATACCTATCTTCATCATCCACTCAGGTATCACAGAGTAGATGTCGGCGATGATCGTCTTGGCTGTTGGATGATCTGAGAACCGTAAGTCTAGAGTTCCCTGGGTGCAGATCGGGAGGAAATCATAATACTTGGCTGTTGTGCATAAGAACATCTAGAGAAACAAATCTTTTGTCCCTAAAAATGCCCATTCTAGATCACCTAGGTAGGATATCTCCAAGTGTACACCTAGGAACATAGTGTACCAATTGGCTTGATCCCCGGTCAAAATGAATAGTATAATATATTTGCTACAAATATGAGTATAAAGAAAATTAAATCATAAAAAAAATGTCAAATAAAGTGTACAACTAGGTAGATAGTGCATGAATAGTAAAACTGAACAAAACTATATAGGATCAATGCAAGACAGATCTAAAATATCAAGTATTGTCTAGCAAAATGGCAACCACATGTAGATACAGCCTCTTTACTGCACAGTCGTAACCAAGGAGAGAGCAAGTAAGCAAATGTAATCATATGAGCAAATGTTAATAGTAAGTCAGTATAGCTAGCAGGAGACAAGTTATTATAATAGTAAGCCATTCATTAGATGACCATCACATGGGGCACCGACCTAGATTTCATGCAAAATAACAAGCAAGAACCAATCTGCAGGTGGTAATCAGAATAAGTCTAAAGCCCATGGTGGTCGGATCCTAACTCAATGAGATCAAAGCTAAGTGGTGCTGACTTAAGAGTTAAAGACAAATACGGAGAGCTCCACGTCCATTCCATAATCATCTCAAGCTCACTGGAGAGTTTGACATACCATCAAGGTCTGAAGGTCGGGCCAATGGTTAAAGGTTTACCTATGCCCTCAATCCATTGAAGGGGCTTTCACAGCCCAGTGGATCCTTGAACTCCTCTAGCGTACTAGGTCCATGGTTTTCTCACACTATCAAGTACTTAAGGTTTTATAAGATCCATGCATGGTACAAAATAGGGTACTACTCCAAAATATGCTAGAAACATGCTGGTCCATGGTTTTCTCATACTGTCAAGTACTCAAGGTTTTATGAGATCCATGCATAATACAAAATAGGGTACTACTCCAAAGCATGCTAGAAACACGCATGAATGCTTATCATGATGAGTAGCCTTTACTTAATCCAAACCTTGGTTAACTGGACCCTAAGCAAACTGGGTAGACAAACGGGCACAAATGTAATACTGGGCAAAATTTACAAATGGGGCTAAAACAATGGCAGGACAAAACCTAAGGTTGCTAAACAATTGGACAACGTTTCAACATGAAGTAGTTCAACTCGAAATGGGTAAAAAGGTACAAGTTGAATCCTGATGACCGGAAGTGAAGGCAAAGAATGTGTGCATACCAACTCAATACACCACTGTCATGGATTTGGTCACCGAAGGGGAAAACAGGGCAAAGATTGCTAGCTAAACCCCAAAGCATCACTCATAGTTTCAAATGCTATTCTAAGGCCAGGTACATCATAGGGTATAAAAGCGAATCACAACTAGACTTCAGGAATTGTGTACACCATGCAAGCGAATAAATGGGTACAAGGGAACATAGCTAGATGTTAGATTAATTGATACAATTAAAGATCCATCACAAACTGCTAATCCAAGTTTTGGGTTGCCCTTGACATGCTGGGGTAATAAGATTTGACCTTATGCCCTGATACCGGAGAATGTGATTCCTTGGTGTGTAGTTGATGTTTGGCATCCGAAACCCCATCTACGCGGATCCTTAATTTCAAACTACATCAACATGCCTCTAGTCAACCCCCAGAGGTGAGCGTTAACTCAAACGTCAACCCACAATGTCTTCAATTCAGTTAATAATTAAGTCTTGGTCATCGATCAAATTTCTACTTCCTATGGTTCATAGTTCTTATCTGGAAGAACCAGGCTTAATGGGCACCTTGATTACCTAATTAGAATTTTTTACAAGGTTAAAATGTGTCTAGGCATAAGTTCTAACCAAAAGGGGAAGGAAATAGGAAAAATCGGGCCATCTAGGGTGAAACAGGTGTGCCGACCCAAACTGCCGAGTGAACTATGTCTATCCAAGGGGTCCCATGGCTAGCCATATTGGTATTCCCTTTCCCACGGTAGCCGTGCAGGCCAAACTACGGTGCATGGGCAGTTTCAACACCCATTCAGTGGTTCTCCTGTTGGGACGTTTTGGGACCACTTTGGGCATTCTCTTTGGAAAATTCTTGGCTGCATTTCTAGCACTCCAAATACAATCTAACTAACTAATAAAAAGCTCTAAACATCCTACAATAAGCAATTACCAGTTGAGCATGAGACTCATACAAGAGAGTAGAAATTGGGAATTCATGGAAACTAAGCATGTGTACATAAAATTCAAATTAAACACTTGCCTTAGGTTTCTTAGCCCCCAAAAATACTTCCTAGATACTCCAAAGTTGCTGGAACTCAATAGAAGTAAAACCTCCAAAAATACCCATTAAAATCACACGAAAATTTTCCAGGCTAGTGTCAAAGATATGGACATGGGTCGATTCCCCCAGTCAAGCATATGAACCAACCCAATTAAAAGATTTGATTAGATATGTCAAAGAAATTATGCATTTATATAAATTGATCAATTAGACTCAATTAGTGAGATGCTGCCTGACATAAATTACGCTAATCAAGGAGATTGTAAATTGTCAAACTCACTATGTACAGAATCCGAGGACCCTATAAGTTAGGAGACTGCACATTAGCAACAACAAATACAATAGGATTTCATTATCCTCAAATCTTCTGTGTGTCATCTTTCATTGCTTTTGTCAGGGCCTTCTTTTAAAGGGCACTTAAAGGGCAGCTTCCTTGAGAGACTTGCACGTGTGAGGTTAGAGTATAACTTACACAGGGAGAAGATAGAAACTTACACATGTAAGGAATGCATAACTCACACATGTGAGGTGATGTAAACTCACACATGCGAGGAAAATATGCGGATGACGGAACTCCCACATTCAAGAAAGGCATAACTCACATATATAAGGTGATGGAAACTTGCACATGCGAGTAGGGGCAAACCGCGGAGGAGAGATCTGGGGGCTGGAGCCCCCACCAGACCTTAAAAAAAAACCCCATTATAGATTCTAAGAATTATTGATTTTTTTAATATTTGCCCCCTTCCTCCATATATATGTATTTCTACATTGAGTTACCCCAACCAAAATATCTTGGGGCCAGCCCTACATGCGAGGAGGACAAAGCTCGCATATGCACCATGATGGGCAACTCACACGTGCAAAAAGGGCACAAACTCATACATATGGGAGAAGAAAAACCCACATGTACTAGGGAGGGGGGAGTCTAGGGTCAAGACCTTGTCAAGGCCATGGGTTCACTATTTTGGACCATTTTGGAATGGAGAAGCAATTCTTTACACAACGCTTAGACACAAGTGCTCAAGATCGGGGATGTTTCTTAGTTCATAGAGCTGAATGGACGGATTCAAGATCGAGCCATAAATCCAAGAGGAATAAACTGAAATGAGATTCCACTTGTATCAGTCAAACTGATATGTGTGGGTCTAAGTAGGTCATATGTTTGGGTGGGCAGGTTGTTTACTTGATCTTGTTATGCTTTGTAGTTGTTTAGTTGCTTTGTCAATTGCTATTTTGTAGGTAGTTTATTGTTTTGGTTGCTAGTAACTAGAAAGTGGATTCTCCACTACCATTGCATGTCCCCACTACTATTGTAAGATTCTTCTATTTGAATAGGAATGAATGTAGTATGTGAAGATATTGTGTGTAGAAAACTCTAGGAGGCTGGTTTCCTTTGAAGAAAAACCATATCTAATTCTATTCTTGCATTTGTTGTGAAGCACATAATAGTTTGATATTAGAGACGGTTATGGTTGATGATCAACGGCTTGACCAACTTGAAGCTGAGGTGGGCTCTCTATCCTCTGGGCAAGAGCGTATTTTGAAAGAGATGCAGATAATGTTCTTAGCCAGCTTGTTTCGACCAGCTCATAGCTAGTCAAGGCTATAAAAAAAAGGTGGAAGCTTTGTAAACGGAACACCATGTCCATTTTAGTTTACAAAGCTTTTGCCTTTTTCATGGCCCTAATTGGCCATGAGCTTGTTGAAACAAGCATTCATGACAGAGAACATTGTTTGCATCTCTTTCGGCTCTTGCTCGGAGGACAGAGAGACCGACTCAGATTCAAGTTGGTCAACGCATTGATCAGCCAAAAGCATCTCTAATATCACACTATCCAACCACATGAAATGAACGGCTCTTTAGCTTAGTCACCTAGTCTTCCTTGCCCAAATCCAATCCCTATCAAGAAGCTTTCACTAGTTGAGCTCCAAGATCAACAAAAGAAGAGGCTATGTTTCAACTATGATAAAAAATTCAGGTTGGGCCATAGATGCAAGAAGTTTTTCCTCATTGAAGGGTGTTGGCTTGATTAAGAGGACGAAGCACCACCATGGGAACAAGCAATAGTGTAGAATGAACTGCAGCAACCTTGAGCGCTATAAGAGGGAGGGAATGATATGTGTGGGTCTAGGTAGGTTACATGTTTGGGTGGGCAGGTTGTTTACTTAGTTTTGTCAAACTATATAGTTGTCTAGTTGCTCGGTCAAATTCTTTTGCTATTATAAGATGTATTATCCTAGGTGGATGCCTACATTGGGACCACAAGAGACAAAGAGAGCACTTAGGATTAGAGTCCAACCATTGTCAGTTGCTTAGGAAGGAAGTAATTATATCCTATAAATAAGATCCTCCTCATCCCTTATTATGTACACATCTCTCTCAATAAGATTTTCTCTATCTTCTCCCCCTACTTCTCTCTCCCTTTACTATTATAACATGTTTTTAGCACATTGCATAATCTCCCTCCCTCCCTCCTCATCCTTGACGTGTGTGCAAAGAGTGGAAATCCCCCCATCTCTACCTCCGTCTACTCATCCTCAACGTTAGTGCAAAGGAAGGTGGGAAACCCCCCCAATTTCTGCCTCTGTCTACTCATCCTTGACATGCACGTGTGCAATACCCCCCCCCCCCCCGCCCCCCCCCCCCCCCACCCTCACCTTTTTTTTTTTTGTCTCTCTTGTCCCTTCACTTTTTTTTTTTTTTTTTTGGTGACTTGTCCTGCCTGAAATAAAAGGCAGAGTACCTTTTTGCCTTTTTCATTTCACCTATTTTCCTTACATCAAGTTGGAAGACCTAACTTGGATCTGACCCAACCGGCCAGATCTACTCATTAACGTTAGTAGTGACACAGGCAGAAGTGCAAATTGACCATCCAACTTCAAAATCACGATATTTTGGTTGTTTGGAGTCCGATCAACGATTCGTTTGAACTATGGGAAGCTCGCGAGTAAATCTACGTGTTGACAGCAAAAGGAGGAAGATCCAATGGAAAATAATTTTTATCATTTATAATCTTATCTTAGTTTAATAACTATATATACATATGCTCTTATTCTAATTCCTCTTTAATTAGACTATTATTTGGAGATGAATTGTTTATTTTTTAACAAGGGGAGATTAAGATAGATGGATAATAAATAGAACCTAAAGTTCTATATTAATTCGAACCTGCAATTTTGTACGAACTGGAAGTTCTTTTCTAATTCAGACTAGAAAATTGTAGGTTATTCAAATCTGAAACCAAAAGTTTACAGATTCACAATATGAACTTAGAGATTCATTTTCTTGATCAAACCTTGAGTTTGATGTTTAGATCCAGAAATAAAATCAATAAATACTACGCTAAAAAATCAAGCCTGAAGTCTTCAAAGAACTTGAAGTTCTAATTGATAGAATCTGAAGTTTTAATTCAAGAACACGAAGTTCTAATTTATAAAGTTGAAGTTCTAAATGAAGCCAGAAGTCTTGCCAAAACCCGTTGTTTCTGATTAATAAAGCTGATAACCTGATGTTTCAACTTTAAATTGGCCAACTTGATCGAACATGACTTACCTCTTATTTTGAATGTTAAAGTTTCATTATTTATCTTTTATAATTCTCTATATACCAATGATTATATATATCTTTTACAATTCTTGCATGTTCTTGAACTGGGCTAAACTTGAGTTCAAAGCACTTAATACTACCGGGGACAAATACTTATCCTGGATTTGAATGCAAAAATTCACTTGCAATCTAAGAAACTTGGAGAGACAATAGTAGAGGGTAATAACGAGTCCCCAGAAAACAAGGCATTAGCAATTATCTTCTTGCATTATCATATACACAGTGATCTTAAGAACTAATATCTCATTGAGGAAGACCTAGCGGGTCTTTGGAAATCCAGGAAGGAAAGGTATGATCACCAGAAGATGGTCATATTACCCGCTGCTCAGAATGAATGGCTAAACTTGAGATTTCAGGACTATAAAACAATATCTAAGTATAACTCTACTTTTTTTAACATTGTTTCCCGGTACAATTGTGTGGGGAAATAATTATGGAAGAGCAAATGTTGGAGAAAACGTAGTCAACTTTTCATGCATTTAATGTAATCTTGCAGTAGCAGTATCATGAACGATGCTTTTCTAGATACTAAGAACTCATTTCTTGTCTCCTTGTTGCTGAGTAAAACAACAAAGTCTTAAAAAAAAACACAATTCCAGACCAACTGGATCTATGGCAATGCCTGAAGTAAGTGTCAATTTCAATTCTAGTAGAGGCAAAAGAAGGAGACACAAAGACACTAACCCTCAAGTAGAGGTAGAAGAAACAACTCCTTTAGACGAAGAGGTTTTTAGGGTTGCTCCCCCAAAAATAAAAATAAAAATAAAAAACCACTAGAAGTGGTCTGATCCTCAGGAAAAACACAATCAGAATCAAAATCAGAATCCATTGAATAAATCAACCCACTGTTCTAATGACCCTTACCACAGATATGGAAGGAGTGATCATTAGTCACGCAATTTTCTTATACCAAAGGAAGTGGTAGAACAATATAAAACATACAAAGCCTCTATTCGTTCTGCAAAGTCAAATTATTTGAAAAACTAAGATTGGGATACAATGCTACAAAATGATGATCCTTGATTAGATATCATAAGCATGGAGACTAGTGACTTCTTTGAAAACAAGAATAGCCAACCTCTAAGCAATGAAGCATTTTATGCTATGATAGAAACACCCCCTAGCATGGTTTACAAGACCAAAATAACTCATTGAACTTTAATTCCTTTTGAGATAGTTTATATGGATGATTTTTTTTAGGAAATTTAGTTCATGGATATTTGATTTGATGAATTTTAATTTATTACTTTGATGGATGTTTAAAATTTTTTTTCATTTGATTACTTAGTTACATTACTTTATTATCTTTATTTAAGAGGAATTAGAATCGGCCCCCAGGGTGTGGATACGTAATCCTGTAGTAATCGTACAATTTGAAGACACCCACGAATCACTAAAAGCCATATTCCATAGGAACATGTTAGGAATATCTACCAACACGTAGATTTAATTTCAATCATAAGTGAAAACCTGTGAAATACACCTGTAATGATCATAAGCAATCATAGAAGAAACATTATACAATCCTAAAATAAACTTAAAGTTTTTTACTTATCCATTTCCATCACACATATCCACAATTCATTTAAACATATTCAATTATACAATCTCAATGCACATGTCCATTAATTTAAGTCCCAACAAAGATAGAGAGGCATGTTAAACACTAGTCCCAGCATCACTAAACTTGTCAACCCAACCAAACCCCTTTTGTATGCTCTTCGTAAGACGACTAATAGTATATGTCGCCTTCATTCTACTCTTCTACACTCCTAGATACCGTTGAGGTACCCTACGGGGACGTGTTGACAGTAGTGTTAAGATTGGGTTCAGTACCTATAACACAAAGGGTATCACTGTTAACACGATAGTTAAGCAAATATAGAGATATATAAGACCCTCATGATCTATCAAATGAATTAAGGAATATATTGATTAAAAAAAGGCAATAATCGTAAACTAGGCATATTGTGCATGAGTAAACATGTATAACGAATCATAGATAGAGTATCATAACGTACTAGTTAGCTTCCACAGGGCTATATTCTCCCAGAAGAGAGCGTATCATCTAAAGAGAGTGTATAATATATATATATATGAGAATTACGCTAGGGGATTAGACTAGTTTCCTGAGGAGCGCCGGCAACTCCTTCATAAACTACTGCAGTGGAAGCAAAAGGAATACTAGAATTGGTCCCGTCAAACCTAGTAAGGGTACAAGCTAAGTCGTGCCGACTCAACATATCAAGATCGACTTGAATTCATATCGTTCATGCTTATGTTCAACTATAGTGATCGTCTCATATTTATACATATTCATTCATACTTATCATATCATACATATGGGAATTTCAGTAGTGAGATCATATGCAATCATAGAAATCAGAATTAGCAGGCTAATTGAAAATTAGACAATGCATACTTAAATGAGCAATTAGGCTTGAACCCTCTCAACCTTAGCTACACTCATTTCAACTCACAGACACACACTCAGTAGAAGCTCCAATCCGATTGATTTAAGGTTCGCTAGAAAGAATGGGTACATGATTAGATCATGTTGAGGGCAAGGTTTCTTAACACTATGAATGCATCTAAATTTAGAATGAATCAAGGAGATTTAGTAGCCAACCCTATGCTAGATAATCCGTAATCCCGAGGGCATTCAATACGATATATTCATAAAACGTCCAGTGTCATTGTGTTACCAAATCTTGGCATTACATTGTGTACGCAAAGGACACCTCTTCTTATACCAACACCCATGACATGACATCGGGAATTTATCCGGAAAATCAGAGGGGATAAGTGATAGCTCTACACTCGTCTTTCTTATCATTTAATCATAATTGGGTTAATTTATTTACAGAAGAGGTGCAATACCTAAAACCCTCCAAGGTCATTGGAAATTTCTAATATTCTAAGTTTGCAGTGCTCTTACGACTTAGCTGTATACATGTTATGGCTTAGTTGAGTGGCTTAGTTTTTCGCTTAATTTTATACGCATTTACGACTTAGCCGTATATAGGCCTGCGGCTTAGCCGTGCTAAGTGTACGGCTAGGCTACGACTGAGCTAATGCTTAGCCATAGCACGGTCCACGACTAAGCCAAGGGTTAGCCATAGAAGAAAGATAGAATTTTGGGCGCTCGGGAAAGCTCGCCATAAAATGACCTACGGCTTGGTTACGGGATAGTTACGACTTAGCCGTAGTTTATTCCACGGCTTAGCCGAGGGTTAGCCGTAGTTCAAATGTGGGTTTTTGTGCTATCTGGATTTTAAGCCGTAGATACTTACGACTTAGCCGTGGCTCCACCGTAAGCTTCAGAACTTTTGGAAATGATTCTTGAAGCTCAAGTTCAGTACAAAACTCTCAAATTATTGGTTCCAATGGCTTCCATTTGCCTCAAATTATCACTATAGGTTTACAATGCCCACATATCACCCAAATCACATAGTCATACTCAAATTCATTTAATTCAACACATGTATACTTAATCAAAGGTGAATGAGCTATGAATTGAAATTAGAATGATTAGTTCTTGAATTAACAATTTAGACATATATATAGGAATATAAATACCCAAATATTTGCCTTTAATACAGTGCTTGACCCTATCAACTTCTCATTGGTGTGTAGTTAGAGAAAACCTTGATAGAAGATGAATCTTCTACATGAAAGACATGCATGTTGTTCTTTTGAGTCTAATATAAGATGCATGCATGTTGTTCTTTTGAGTCTCCTTGACTCCATTAAACCCAGAAAATTGAAATGGAGGTAGAGATTTCTCCATTAAACCCAGAGAATTGAAATGGAGGTAGTGATTTCTCCATTTAACCCAGAGAGTTGAAATGGAGGTAGAGATTTCACCTTAAGGGCTGTAGCTTGAAAAAGATGGTGAATATGTTGATTCCAATGAAGGAGATGCACAAAAGGTTGAAGAAAAGGATGAGTGAAGGCTACCCCTCTGGCATGCAAGGCTTCTAGTTTGGGTTGGTGAAGAAGAAGCTAAGGAATGGAAGGAGAGTTGTAGCTCGAGTAGAGGATGGAGGGAAGAGAGAAAGTGAGAAAGAAAGAAAGAGAGGGACGATGATTTTCCCCTTTTAATTAAAATTCTTGGACTTTGCATGCTAGTCCAATGCCTCAGGAAAAATACAGCTTATGTGAAAGGGATCTCAATTGGGCCAAGATGGATCCGAATTAAGTTGGACCCAACATGAAAGATGGTCTACACATTGAATTACACAAGATGTAACTAATGAAGTGTCAATATGATGCAAAGATTCTAAATTACAAAAGTGCCCTTAACTACCTAGGTAAAGTTCGAACCCGACTTAACTACCTATCCATGACCAAAGCGCAAAGGGTTTGAGTTAATAAACCTAAGCGAAGTTTAATTAATACAAAATAAGATTAATTAATACAATATCATGATTAGTTGGGATTAGGACCTTACAAATTGAGAAAAAAGGAAAAAAAAGAAAGGAAGGAAAAAAGAGGTATATTTGAGGGTGCTTTCTCGTTCCGTGCTCTCTTTCCTTCTTTGCTCTCTCCCAGCACCGGTGATTCTAGCCTTTGATCAGTCATATGATCTCAGCCGTGCTCGCCGTAAACTTCCTCTCTTCTAGTTTCTACATTGTTTTAGGGTTTTGGGTATTTTGGGTTTATACGATTTTTTTTTGGATTTGTTTTATTTTATCTGGTGTTTTTGAATGAACCCCAAATTGTGATAGATTAATCTTTGTTTCAACTTAAGCATTTGGTTCCCAAATTGCAAGATTACATCAATGGTGGATTAATATCTGTTTCAACTATAAGCATTTTTTCCCAAATTGCAAGATTGCATCAGTGGTGGATGAATATCTGTTTCAACTATAAGCATTGGTTCCCAAATTGCAAGATTGCATCAGTGGTGGATTAATATCTGTTTTAACTTAAGCATTTGGTTCCCAAATTGCAAGATTTCATTAGAGGGTTCTTGGTTGTTAGGGGAGAATAGCCGAAATTCTTAATCTGTTAATGATCCTTACCTACCAATTTGATCCATTGTTTTTGGACTACTACCAGTTTTCTTATAACCATTCATTTAGTGGGCAAATACTCATTAGTGCATGTTTTTGGATTTTCTCATTTGAAATTGCAATATTCATGCTGTGTAGATAGGATTGGTGGGTATACATGCCATTTTATTAGTGATTACTTGTCACAAAGTCCTCTATAGCAGTATTTCCCTATCCTTGAAGTGATATAGGTGTGGGTAGAAGAGCTCCTTGCTCGCCCAACTTTGAACATGTGTTAAAAGCTTTTCTTAGGACTTTGTAAGATACCTTACATGATGAGGTATGTTGGATAATCATGTCCCTTTGTATTTAATTGGAACTCTATAATCCATCTGCATCTTCCCATGTAGTTTTTTTTTTTTTTTTTTGAATTCTATCTTGGTAGTGCCTTGATTTTCATTTAAGAACATATTGTCAGTAACCATTTCCTTGTGTGGTATGGGTTAGACCATTATGTCTTGTAATCCCACTTAGATAGTGTAACACTCTGACCCAACTTAATCTGGTTTTAGCACCTACCTAATGTGTTTTCGGGTAATTTTCGAGTGAATTAGTTTTATGTTTATTGTTTGGTCTTTTTGAGTTTCGTTTCGGGTCATGGATAGGTAGTTAAGTTGAGTTTAACTTGATCTAGGTAGACCTGAGCCCTTTTTTGTAATTTTAGATTTTGTGTGATTTCATCTATCATGCATCATCTTGGTGTCAACACGTGTATCTCGTCAAGCTCGTTGACTTCCGTAACTGACACGCATGCAAACTATGTAGTTTGCTTCTATTGGACAGTTATTTGACTCGAACTGTAATTCTCATCAACCTTTGGACTGTTTTGCAAATTCACTCATCTTATAAAACCTGATGCATGCACCGACTTCCTTCCATCTTCAATGTTTTCTTTCCTTTCCTTTGTTTCTTCCTTTCCTTTTCTTCTGCTTCTTTTCCTCTTACCTCTTTTCTTCCACGATCAAAGCTAGAGCAAGGAGATCCCCATTTTGCCTCTCTTTCAACAACCCATCGCGTGTGTGGTTTAAGGAAAGCTTTGAGTTCTTTTTCTTTTCTACTCGTAGTCTCTCTAGTTCACCGCACTCTTTTTCGACTTCTTCTTCTCTTCATTGACAAGATCCTTGCACCACCTTCATCTAAGGTAAGAAATGGAATCATGGTATCCGTTATGAGTCTAGAATGTTACTTCACTGCATGCACACCTTTCCTTCTCACTCTTGGCATACATGGTGTTAGGACTACATATTGAAGGTCAATTTGGGCCAAAGGACAACTAATTCACAGAAAAATCTCATTTGAGGCAAGTATAAGCACATTAAGGATAAGCATATGTTGGTACACGGTGATTGTTATTAATCTCCTTTAATCTCACAAGTGTGTTGTGACTTACAGCCCTTTTGTAGTCTTTATCTTTGTACTCGTTGTCTCTGTGGTGCAAATGATTCTATTTCAGTCGTTCAGAACTCTGTTACCCGACTGATCGGGTGTGGAGTCTGACCGATCGGTCACCTTCCAGAACTGAACTCTGACCAATCGGGCTTCAGGACCGACCAGTCGGCCCTAAAGCACTTTGCTCTGGGAGATTCAGTTTCAGACTGAATCCTCTTCTTGCTCATTCTCATTCTCCTACTTTTAAACACTAAGAGGACCCTTTTTATATTACATTCCCGGGTCTCTCTGCTTTTTAATTAATTGGAGGAAAGATAGGGTTAATGATGAAACCTTATAGGGCCTTCACATGGATTTTTCACCCACTTAACTTGCCCAATAGACTACCTTAAGAGCGTGAATGGTCTTGAGGGCTATGACTCATTCATGTGTGTTGTCCAATTGTTAAGCACCTCCCTATGAGTGTTGGTTTAAGGGACTTCGATATGCGTTTCTCGATACATTGTAACACCACAAGATGGACAACAATATATCGAATAACTTAAAACTATATCATCATGCACGGTTAGAAACAATGGACAACTCGCTTAGGGTTGGCTAGTAAACGATCATGATTCCTTGTACTAACGTGACTTGCATTGCATGTTGATTTCGGTTATTGCCCTCCATTCATTATTATTGTTTCGACTTGTATTTGTAATTGTATGCAATTGTCTTGAAAGAGTTGATATTGCTATTGACCTTACTGTGTTATGATGTGATACACCTACTGTATAGTGTGCAAGTGACTTGAATTGACGTGTATTGGATGACATGATTGATACGGTTTGGCTCTACTCAGCCTCAGCCTCAGGATACCCAACGGGGTTGACTTTGGCGTAGCCTGCTTATTGCCGTTGCAGTGTGCTCCCGTCCTAGGACTTCTGGACCTGGGAACCAGAGACCCATTCGTACCCTGGCCCGGTCAATGATGTTCTCAACGCTTGCTCTCGATAGGGAGAAGATGGCAAATGTAGTAGCCACCTAGTAAGTACCTCTGTTGTATGATTCTGATAGCATGCTTTATTCTTATGTACGACTTGCCTAGTATACGAAAGTAAAATTCCTTGCACTATTACCTGTTTGCTTACTTTTGTAGATACAATGTGTGTTACCTTATTATTTGCTTATACCTTGCTGAACCGTCGTATTCATTAGTTGCCCTTCATGTTGCAGGCTCAGATCCCGCTGTCGACCCCTCGTCGATTGGCAAGACTACAGAAGAGACAGTAGAAGCCCCATCAGGGCTAGAGGAGTGGGTGTGATCACTCCACCAAAGAGCGGAATGGCACTTGCATAAGTCTCTTTCTGTTGTTTGAGTTGCATTTCGTTTTGTACCATGGGATTGGTCTATGATCTACATTTTGTATCTCCTCACATAGACACTATTTTCTCACTTTTGTTTTATACATCTTGTAAGTAATGTAATCTTGTGTACATATTGTTTTGCATAGTGTGTCCTTCATGCAATGATACTTACAGCTTCCATGTACACCATAGTTGGATGTGTGAATTTTCCTTGTGTGTGCACATTTATATGGAGTCTAAGTGTGTATGCACGGGAGTACATGTGTCACTGGTTAGGTTTTAACTAACCCTCGATTTCTGGGTTTGGGTCGTGACAGATAGAGCCTTGACTTGAGGGAGACTCAACAATATGAAGTGTTGACATGCAATCTTATAATTGTACTAGAGGTTTTTACTTTACATTGCACTTGGCCTTCATATCATATTTGGAGCCTAGAAATTTCCACCCTTTTTTAGTTTCCTTTTTTTTGAGTTTTTCGTTGTTTCCTGCTATTAAAATGTTTAGGAGTCCTACCAGGTGTAATCCACATAATTACAATAGAATTTGCAAGTTTCATGGAGTCTCAAGGGACCAAATTCAGACACTAGCTTAAGGTGTCAGACTTCAAGGACTTGACTTTTTTTCCTTTTTTATGAGTGGAAATGGATTAAATCATCTACTACTGATATGTATTTGTAGAATTTTTTTTTTTTTTGGGTTTGATTGTCAATTTATATATGGAAGTGACCACACACACAACATTGAAGAGGAGCAACTTATGTAGGTTCCCTTTATATCCTTCAATCTCTCCTCCTTAATACCCATTAGACAAAATTCTTACTATAAGTTCGTATAATAAAATGGGCTCTTATTTGGTGATGAATTCTTAGGATCTCAAACTAATGCCTTGCTATCAATGGAGCAAAAAAGTGTAGTGCTAAATGTAGATCTCATCAAATGATCTCCTCTTTGTCAAAAATGATTACCTACCCGCTGGATCTCCAGCCACCTTCAATTCACACCTTTTTAATTCTTCTTTGATAAACACTCTTTTATACGAATTTCAAGGAATTCAATATAAATTAGTTAGGCCATTTAGTCTCCTAATAAGGTAAAAGGCTACAGTTGTTAGACATTGCACAATTAAAATGCTAAGACCCTACAATTCCAACCAATGTAAAAATGCTAAGGCATACAACTCCTACACACTTTTCTCCTATTATCCATCCTATTAGATAGAATGAGATTCTCATTAGAAATCACAAATGATTATCATAAACACATGCAATCTGCTTAATATTGGTGAGGAGATTATTTTTTGTTTTTTATTTTTTGATAGAGGGTTTCCATTATCTAAGTGCTTGATTCTTTTTCTCTTTTGTCCAAAGTGTTTTTTGTTTTTTCATTAATTTTTTTCTTTCTTAATGATTTGTGTTTGAGGTATCAATGTTTGAGGTTCTAAAAATTCTTGATATAGGCATACAACTCCTACACATTTTTTCTATTCAGAACTATGTCTAGAACAATGCCAATTTTGGGTTCTAAATTTTGTTTGGATAAATAGGGAGGGTGAAGTCCATTTTTCATAAATGGGTTCATAGTTCAAATACAAATGCACTTAATAAATACGAGAAAGTAATGGTCTTCTTCTCAGAACTTTTGGCTATTGGGTTTTGGATTTTTGTTTCTTCTTTTAGAGCTAAAATTTGTTTGATGAAGTCTCAAGAGATTAGACCTTCCATCATTAAATGAAACCCTCTATCAAAGACATCACATATGGAGCAATTTCTAATTTCTAATTGCATGTGATTAGGTCAAGTATGGACAAGAGTTTGATATTACATTATCAGAACTGATTTATGTAGAGTACACGGCCAAGGTGAACTCATTTATTGATTTTGTAAAGGTGAATTCAGGTGTGGCAGCAGTGATTAAGTGCCCATGTAGCGATTGTTGTAACTGTTGGAAGCATGACAATGGAACCGTGAGAAATCATTTGCACATTGAAGGCATGATGGTCACATACAAATAGTGGACATCCTGAGGAACCTATAGTTCAACCCAATGATTCCGATGAGAGCGAGGATGAATCAAAAGAGAATCAGGATAACTACGATGAGTTTATAGAGGACTATTGTAGGGCAACTTATATGGAGGAAAATACTCAAGAGAGGGATGATGTGCAGGATTTTGAAAATTTATTGAAGGCTTTCCAGCGTGGCCTATACCCAGGCTGCAAAAGCTCAGATACTCTATTAGCATCTGTCATCAAGATATTGCATATGAAGGTAGAGAGTGGTGTAGCAATAAGTCGTTCAACAAGTTTCTGCAGATTTTTAAGGACTTCTTACCCGAAGGTCATGTAGTGCCGGCCTCAATTTAGGAGGTGAAGAAATTATTATGTGACTTGGGCATGGGATACAAGAACATAGATGTCTGCAAACACAATTGTGTGTTGTTTTGAAAGGAGAATGCTCATTTGGATAAATGTTCAAAATGTGACGCGCTTAGGTATAAGGACAATGATGGCAAGCGAAAGAAGATCGCTCATAAGGTGCTCCATTACTTCCCATTGACACCGAGGTTACGAAAATTGTGTATGTCAAGGAAGACAACCACAGAGATGAGATGGCACAGTGATAAGCGCATTGATGGTGGGATAGGGAGGCATCCGGCTAACTCTGTTGAATGGAAAGAATTTGATAAGAAATATCTAGAGTTTACCCGAAAGACACGTAATGTAAGGCTGGGGTTAGCCACCATTGGATTCAACCCTTTTGATAACATGCACACCTCCTATAGCATGTGACTTGTTATACTTATGCCCTACAATTTGCCACCATAGATGTGCATAAAGGAACTAATTTTCATGATGTCATTACTTATTCCAAGACCAAACTCATCAGGAAACAAGATCGATGTATATCTGAAGCCCTTGGTTGATAAGTTGAAGGAGTTGTGGGATGATGGTGTATCGACTTATGATGCCTCTACTAAACAAGCCTTTCAGGTGCATGCAGCTATGATGTGAACCATAAATGACTTTTCTACGTGTGGCAACTTGTTTGGGTGGAGCACAAAAGGTTATAACATTTGCCCCTCATGTAATGACAGCTAGTTAGGCGTGAAGTTGAAAGATAGAATTGGGTACATTGGCCATCGAAAATACTTAGAAAAAAACCACCAATGGTGTAGAAGCAAGGCCTTCAACGGCCAGCCTGAGCGTGAAAAAAATTCTTTGGATTTACCTGTGCAAAAGGTACTAAACCAGCTTAAAGAAATAACGTCGGTTAAGTTTGGCAAAAATAGGAAAAGACCGCGTGACTCTAGAGAACTGAATTAGACAAAGAAAAGCATCCTATTTGAATGGCCCTATTGGAAGTGCAAAAAACTCTAACATAACCTTGATCTAATGCACATTGAAAAAATATCTACATAGCTTTGTTTGGAACGATTTTGGGCATGAAGAGCAAAAACAAGGGCATCGAGAAAGCACGTAAAGATTTGAAAAATATGACCATCAGGCCAGAGTTGCATCTAGATGGGGGGGGGGGGGGGGGGGGGGTGATAGATCTAGCTTGAAGCCTCATACCACCTACACATTGGAACAAAAATATAGAAATGGATTTTATGAATTCTTGAAATCGATCAAATACCCAATCGGTTATGCGGCGAACCTCTCAAGGTGCGTAACCTCGAAAAATGGTAAATTATCTGGTCTAAAGAGCCATGATTGCCACATCCTTATCCAATGCATCCTTCTAATTGGCATGCATGGTTTTTTGAATAAGGATATCTGTACAACATTGTTTGAGTTAGGCAGCTTTTTTTAAGACCTCTGCTTAAAAACACCGAGACACAAAGATTTGAACAAATTGGAAGAGCAAATAGTTTTAATTTTGTGCAAGTTGGAGAAGATTTTTCCTCATGCTTTCTTTGATGTAATGATTCATCTATCAGTTCACTTGCTGCTCGTGGCCATGCTTAGTGGATCGGTGCAATATCGGTGGATGTACCCGATAAAAAGGTAATACTTAATGACCATTGATTAATTATTTATGTATTAGTGCAATTACCTTGCATTGATAATCGTGATTATTATCATTGGTTATTTAAAGGTTTTTGAAGACCCTAAAAGAGTACGTTGGCAACTGAGCTCGGCCAGAAGGTTATCGCTGAGGCTTATGTTATCAGAGAGTGTCTTACTTTTTGTTCAATGTATCTAAAGCGGATTGATCGAGTAGAACACTATGATGATGGTGGCGTATGTAGCCCAGGGATGTTGGTCTTCACATAAACTGTCTATTCCATCAGACTGATGGCAAGGGCAGATGATCCTTCTCAAAGAGAATGTGGCATGGCTCATTGGTTTGTACTGAATAATAACCCTAAGGTAGAGCCGTATCTATAGTATGTGCTTTAATTTAACCATATTTATGCATTGCTTATTAACTCCTTGATTCATTCTCTACTTTTACTTATTCATTAAAAGCTGCCTTGAGTAGGGACCACAAGAATTTAGTACAAAATCAAAGAGCAGGAAAAATCGAGCAATACAATGAAAAAGAATTTGCAAAATGGTTCAAACAACGTAAAAGACATATAAAACATTATCATTTTAATTGCTAGACATTATTAGATTACACTTTAAATGACATTAGCGTAATACATTTGTCTTTATATGCTTATGTAGATGAATTAATTGCAAACTCAAGGGTCACCAGAAACTACTGATCAAATGTAGTTATTAGCAAATGGCCCTAGATTCCTAGTACGTCTTTATCAGGAGTGTGATTGCAATTGGATACGTTACCACACTAAAGACCGTGAGAAAAGCCATAGGAGCCAAAGTAGTGGCTTGGTTGTGGAAGGGGAATACGAAGGAAAGAAACATGACTACTATGGATACATCTGCAAAGTTTGGGAATTGTCCTATCTGCATGTGGGTAAAGTGGTTTTATTTAAATGTGAATGGTACAACACTAGTACCAAGTACAAGATAAACATCGAAGAACATGTTACAAGCATTGAAATCAAGGGCCGTTGGTGTAAGGATGATCCATTTGTTCTATCAAGTCAGGTGACACAAGTCTTCTACGTCAATGACACCAGTAAAAGAAAAAACTGGAGAGTCATAAAACAGGTCAAGCCTAGGGGAGTATGGGTTGTACCAGCTAAGCAGGATGATGATGATGATGATGATGCGCCTAATGATGCATTTCAGCAGGACGAAATGACGCCTATTGTCCCAGTCCTCGTCGATGGTACTAGTGTCCAATACTATAGGGATGATATAGATCATAAGATTGTTCTCAGTGATGAGTCAATAGACGAGAATAGCCAAGACGAGGATGAAACACTGGTGGAATATGAAGATGAAGAAGACAATGGTGTATAGAGTCAGTTTGACACTAACATGGAATATAACATGTAATGTTTATTTCAGGTTTTGCACATATAATGATTAAGTAAATTAATAAAGATCTTGCCTTACATTAATGACATTATCTTTAATTTCATTTTTTCCTATGAGTTGTTCATATATGGATAAAATATTTTTATATTTTACATTTTATACTTATTTATATATATCATAGTTGCAAAAGATGCCAAACGGAGGGAAAAAATGGGTCAAACTAGGAGAGTTGTCCCATCAAGTGCAAGCATCCAATTATTTATTAAAGAGAAAAAAGACAATTAAGTAGAATACAAATAAACTTACATCTCTAGGGCTCTCACCGACCGTTCATGCTATATTTGGTTCCACTAAAGCGACAAACGAGAAGGGAAAGAAAAGGGTTATTAGGAATGATAATGACGAGAACTACATTCCCCCTGAAGATAATGATGTAGATGACAAGACATCTTGGTCTCAATTGGATGAGGTAATCTTTTTGTGAATGTCTATAATGTGCACTTTAATATATTAGTTTTGATAGTGACACTCATACTAAAAATGATTTCCATTTCTATTAAATGTAAATTGCTGATATTCACTTGTCTAATATTATTTATTTTTACTAGTAATTTTTATTTTCCTTGTCACTATGCTCCAAGCTAGGTTATAGATATGCCTTGCGAGAAGACGGCTAGACGTGCTCGAAGTATAGCAGCTGCACCTGGGTTAACTCGCGCAGAGAGCACACCCAGGGCTGGGACACAACCTCTACCGATTCATCTTCTAGTTACATGGTATAGAAGAATAGAGAGCACCCCTGATTTGGCTTTCACCCAACCTTCACCAATACAGCCTCCGACCACATAGCCCCGACCGACCCAGCCTCCACCGAGTCCTCGTACAGTCGGTAACATCGTAGGTGAGAAAATTATGGCCTTTTAAAATATTGAATTCACCATGATTTAATAATTTGTGTATACTAACTTATTTAGCACTGTCATCTTACAACATCAACCCTAGTCTTAGAGGTTCTAAGCCGTGTAAGGGGCGCTACGCAAGAGAAGAAGGTGGCAAAACTGAGGAGACAGCTCGGTCATAACATCCCAGTTCTGATCCCCATCTTGAGCCATAGGCCGGAGGGGGAACATGCCATATCACTAGTTAACCATCTTAAGTTAGCCATTAGAGAGGTTGCCCCAGTCCAACTGCACGGCTGGAAGAAGCTTGATTGTGAGATCAAGCTTACCGTCATTGCTTCAATTCAAGTAAACTAAAATGAGAAATATCAACCAAACTAGTCATAGTTATGCTCCTCATTACAATATCTAATTATATTTTATTATTACTAATCTTT
Organism: Sextonia rubra; assembly: GCA_037013555.1. Lineage (NCBI taxonomy): Eukaryota > Viridiplantae > Streptophyta > Magnoliopsida > Laurales > Lauraceae > Sextonia > Sextonia rubra. The sequence continues at coordinate 14,935,275 of JASUAD010000023.1, forward strand.
ATATGGCTCTCCCCTAATTACAACAAATATTTAATATTGGGGACTACAAGGGTGATATGCAGCTCAGGGCAGACATTGACTGCCAGTGTGGGGTTTTGTATAGGAGTTGGAAATACGAGCTACATAGTTACTATCTCGAACTGTTAGAGCAAGGGGTTCCCTAACCCTAGGACTACCTGGCAGAGGGTTGTGATTTAGTTGACTGGCAGTTGATGGTCTTGTAGTGCTGGGAATCACCAGAGTGGAAGGTAAATTTGGGATGTTAGATACAACAATTAAATATATTCCAACAGAATTCTAATAGTTATGATTTGTTGAAAACAAACTATTGTGTTTTTGTTTTTCTATAGAGGCAAAGTCAAAGAAATCTTAAAAGAGTCGAGCCAAGCTGCCATACAATCATACTACTGGCTTCAAATCATTTGCATCGAGAATGTCTCTGATGGTACCAATTATATTCATAAGAAGAAATCTGATTAAGTTTATTAATTTATCAATATGTAGGTTTATATCTAATACAAAATAATTTCAAATGACAGACAGCACAGAATGCTGGTTAGGTGCGTTTATTACTCAGTTCTTCCACAACACCCATTACAAGCAAAAGAATATGAGTAGGTAAATGACGTGGCTCAGCAGAGACATGTGCATTTGTTAATAAATTAATTTTGATAAATAATGCCACAAAAACTTTCTAAATCTCATATGTGATTTAAATGGTAGGAGGTCTTGGTGTAGCAGACTGAGAAGCAATCATTTCCCTCTGTTATAGCTTCGATGACTGAAGAATAGATTGCTATTAATGTGCTTAGGAAGAGGTCGGGATACTTGAATGGGTATGGGATATGCATGAGGACCTCTTCATCTTTCACATAGTCATAGGCGCTTGATCTTGAGGTAATCACCCTACAGGAGCAGTTAGCTTAGCAAGCTAAGGGATAGGCTGAGCAGGACAGGAGGCAAGCTGAGCAGGACAAGAGGTAGGCTGCAATTGAGGCCCTTGTTCAACAGTTAGTAGTTGCAGCAGGGATAGATCCCACGATCTACTTCGACATCTTTAGAGGGACGAGTTCTGTTATTGATGGCATAGTGACTAGAGCTCATGATTCAACTCCTTCGTTAGTGTATTATTCTCTTGAGATTTTAACCAAATAACCTGTCGAAATTTATAAACACTAAAAATGTAGGATTTCCAACACTTAGGCTTCAAAAACAGCTGTTGGTGGTCCACAAAGGGAAACTGCCAGAATCCAGCACTAGCACTTCACTCGAGGCCAAGGTAATTTGTCGGAATTAACGATTCACAAATCGGAAGTACAGTTAGAGAATTAAACTAAAAAACCGACCACCGTTGGTCAAAAAGGGGAAACAGCCCCCCACAAAAATCAGAACCCAGCACAAACACTTTGCTCGAGGCCAGAGTAAAATGTAAGAGCTGACGGTTCACAAATCAGAATCTTGATTATAGAATTAGACTAAAAAACTTAGGATTTCCAACACTTAGGCTTGAAAACCAGCTGCCGAAGGTCAACAAAAAGGAAATGGACCACGCAAAAATTGGAAACTGGTATAAGCACTTCGCTCGAGGCCAAAGTAACTTGTAAGAACTAATGATTCATATATCAGACTCCCGGTAGAGAATTAGACTAAAAAACCTAGGATCTTCAATGCTTAGGCTCGAAAACCAGCCACTAGAGGTCAAAAATGGGAAATGGCCCCCAAAAAAATAGGAAACCAGTACAAAAACTTTCCTTGAGGTCAAAGTAACTTGTAGGAACTAATGGTATGCAAACCGGACTCCCGGTTAGAGAACTAGACACAAAAACCTAGGATTTCCAACACTTACGCTAAAAAACCGGCCCTTAAAGGTCCAAAATGGGAAACGGCCCCTACAAAAATTGAAAACAAGCACTTACACTTCGCTTGAGGGTAAAGTAACTTGTAGAAACTGATGATTTGCAAATTAAACTCCCGGTTAGATAATTATAAGCAAAAACCTAGGATTTCAAACACTTAGGCTCGAAAACTAGCCCCCGAAGGTAAAAAACGAGAAACGAGCCCTGCAGAAATTTGAAACTGGCATAAGCACTTCATTCGAGGCTAGAGCAACTTGTAAGAATTGATGGTTCACAAATCAGAGTCCTAGTTTGAGAATTAGATTAAAAAAACCTAGGATTTCAAACACTTAGCCTCAAAAACCGGCCACTAGAGGTCCAAAATGGGGAATGGTAGCCACAAAAATAGAAAACTAGCATGAGCACTTCGCTTGAGGCTAGAGTAACTTATAGGAACTGATGATTCGCGAATCAGAATCCCGGCTAGGGAATTAGACTAAAAAACCTAGGATTCCAATATTTAGGCTCGAGAATCAACCGCCAGAGGTTCAAAACTAAAAATGGCCCCTGGAAAAATAGGAAATTGGCACGAACACTTTGTTCGAGGGCAAAGTAACTTGTAGGAACTAACTGTTTGCAAATCGGACTCTCGATTAAAGAATTAGATGCAAAAACCTAGGATTTCCAACACTTAGGCTTCAAAGCTAGCCGCCGGAGGTCAAACACGAGAAATGGCCCCTGCAAAATTGAAACCATCATGAACACTTCGCTTGAAGGTAGAGTAACTTGTAAGAGCTGATGGTTCACCAATTGGACTCCGGTTAGAGAAATAAGCGTAAAAACCTAGGATTTCCAACACTTGGCTCAAAAACTAGCTGCTGGAGGACAAAAACGGGAAACGGCCCCAGCAAAATTCGAAAACTGCCATGAGCACTTTGTTCGAGGCCAAAGCAACTTTGTAGAAACTAATGGTTCACAAATCATAATCCTGGTTAGAGAATTAGACTAGAAAATCTAGAATTTCCAATACTTAGCCTCGAAAACCAGCCGTCAAAGGTCAAAAATGGGAAACGGCCCCATAAAAATTGGAAACCAGTATGGGCACTTTGCTAGATGCTAGAGTAACTTGTAGGAACTGACGATTCAAAAATCGGAATCCTGGTTAGAGAATTAGACTAAAAAACGTAGGATTTCCAACACTTAGGCTAAAAAATAACTTGCCGGAGGTCCAAAATGGGAAATGGGCCCTAGAAAACTAGGAAACCAACACGAGCACTTTGCTTGAGGATAAAGTAACTTGTAGAAACTGACGGTTTGCAAATTGGACTCGTTTAGAAAATTAGATGCAAAAATCTAGGATTTCCAACACTTAGGCTTGAAAACTAGCCGCCGGAGATCTAAAATGGGAAATGTCCCCCCATAAAAATTGAAAACCAGAATGAGCACTTCACTCAAGGCCAAAGTAACTTATAGGAACTAACGGTTCACAAATTGGACTCCCGGTTAGAGAATTAGACATAAAAACGTAGGATTTCCAACACTAAGGCTCGAAAAACTGGCCGCCGGCACTCAAAAATGGGAAGTGGCCATCGGACGGCCCTGAAACCACCACGAACACCTCGCCTGGGGCTAAAGTAACTTGTAGGAACTAATGACTCATGAATTAGACTCCTGGTTAGAGAATTAGAGGTAAAAGCTCAGGTTTTTCAACAGGGCCACTGGAGGTCGAAAATGAGAAACAGCCCTTGGAAAAACTGGAAACTGGTACAAGCACCTTGCTCAAGGCCAAATTAACTTGTAGGAATTGGTGGCTTGCGAATCAGACTCTTAGTTAGAGAATTAGACTAAAAACCCTAGGTTTTTCAACACTTTGGCTTGAAAACAAGTCGCCGGAGGTCAAAAATGGAAAATGGGCCTCGAAAAAATTGAAAACCGGTAGAAGTACCTTGTTCGAGGCCAAAGTAACTTGTAGGAACTGACGGTTCATGAATCAGACTCCCGGTTAACGAATTAGACCTAAAAATGTTGAATTCTTAGCACTTGGCTCGAAAATAGGTTATTGAATGTCGAAAACGAGAAACAGCCATCGGACGTCTCGGAAACCGGCACGAGTACCTCGCTCGAAAGGTAACTTGTAAGAATTGACAACTCGTGAATAGGACTCCCGGATGATGAATTAGACACAAAAATGTAGGATTCTCAACACTTAGGTTGGAAAACAGGCCGCCGTAGAAACTTAGGAAAAGATTCTATATATATACATTTTTATCTTACATTTGTAATTTAATTCATTGAAAAGATTCTAATGTTGTTCTTGTCATCGCAGATTGATGGAAGCTTCGAGTTTAGTTACAAACTTGTAGGGGTGTTTTGTTTTCTTCTTAGTTTATTTGTATTTGTATACCAAGCATATATGTGGGACTATATCATTAATTGTAATATATGTTAAAAGAGATGAATGACTTGATGAAAAGTAGCAATGGTTGTTTGTTTATTTAGCAAGTCTTATATGTATGCATTTGTTATGTTAAATACAGTTATATGAAAAGATATAACAGTTGTATGTTTGATATGGGTGTATGAACAGTTGTATAGGAAAATTAAATTGAAAAAGTAATTATTACTTCTTTATGACAAAATATTCTTGCCAATGAAAATAGGGATTTGCTGACTTTTTAAAACGTCGGTAAAGGTTTTTTACATTTTTTTAAAATTATGAATATTTTTACCAACGTTTTTTAACGTCGATAAAACTGAATTGGAAATTTTTCAAAAAAGAACAATACATTTATCGACCTTTGTTTTTGTTGGTAAAAGTACAACAAAAAAAAAATAATGAATTTACTGATGTTTTTAACTTTGATAAAAGTGAAAAGAAAATTTTAAAAAAGGGGGGGAAATGATTTTACCAATGTGAAAAAAACATCGGTAAAAGTAAAAAGAAATTTAAAAAAAATGATATGAATTTACCGACATTTTGTAATGTTAGTAAAAGTAAATTCAAAATTTTAAAAACTGGGAAATGATTTTATCTAATTTAAACAAACGTCGGTAAAAATAAAAAGAAAAATTTTTAAAAATGAAATGAATTTATTGACATTTATCAATGTTGGTAAAAGTAAATTAAAAATCTTTAAAAAGGGGAAATGATTTATTAACCTGAAATAAACGTCGGTAAAAATAAAAAGAAAATTAAAAAAAAAGAAATGAATCTACTGAAATGAATTTACTAACATTTTTTAACGTCGGTAAAAGTAAATTGAGAATTTTAAAAAAGAGTTAAATTATTTACCGACGTTAAAAAAACATCGGTAAAAAAGTGAAGGTTTAAAAACATGAAATTATTTTGTTGACTTTAAAAAAATGTCGGTAAACTGCAAATTATCGTCATTGAAAGTGTAATTTTTGCTAAAGAAATTTAGTTCCGTCAATAAAGTCTTTTGTCCACGAGTTTTTGCAAACGATCGGTCGATGCAAATATTTTTGTCGATAAAGGTTTTAACCGACATTTTGGTCTAATTTGGCAATGAAAAGTTTTCATAGCTAAACATGTAAATTGTTGCAGTGAGAGTCTATCATGAAATAATGTAAAAGTTATTGTTGTCAGGGAGAGTAACTAATCAGGGGTACGCATCACAAAGCATGCTACTCGGACATATATGCATTGTAATCTTTTTCCCCTTTTTAGGTTTTATCCCACTGGATTTTTCCTAGTTAAGGTTTTTAACGAGGTAACATTTTGCATGTCCAATACCAAATCAATGATCTTATAAAACGTTGTGCTCTTTTTCCTTTCCTTTGGTTTTTTATCCCACTTGGTTTTTCTTTACAAGGTTTTAATGAAGCAACTATCATTGAATGGTGGTCACCCAAAAAGTGTTATAAGATAAATTATCCTAGGTGGATGTTCACGTTGAGACTCACAAGAGATAAAGAAAACACTTAGGATTAAAATCCTACTATATTAGGTTGCTTTGGGAGAAAGCAATCATATCCTATAAATAAGATCCTCCACCCTTATTATGTCCACATCTCTCTCAATAAGATTTTTTTCTTTCTCCCTCTACTTCTCTCTCCCTCTACTATTATAACAGTTGCTATTTCATACGTAATTTATTGTTTTGGTTGCTAGTACGTAACAAGTAGGTTCTCCACTACCATTGCATGTCTCCACTACTATTGTAAGATTCTCATATTTGAATAGAAATTGATGAAATATGTAAAGATATTGTATGTAGAAAACTCTAGGAGGCTGATTTCCCTCGAAGAAAACCATTTCTGATTCTATTTTTGCAGTTGCTTTGAAACACATAGCACACACATATGTAAGAGTCGCCCATATGAGGATTCGTTCAAAATCCACTTTCTTTTGTAATTTGAGCGACAGATCAGATGGCGGCCAAATCCCATCCCACCCTTCCTATCCTAAATCCTATTTTGTGGTTTCATTGATTGGCATGAATCTATAATTATATCTTTCAACCAATATTTATATCTTGTGGGTTTTGTAGTTTCACCTATGGGATTTAAGAGGCAATTAAAACTGAACCAATAAATATTAAGTAGCCTAAAAGAATCCATTTGACTCTTACAACTCAGTTTTTCTTTCTCCGCTCCCGTAACAGATTTTTGCCCTATGGAAAACAGCTCCATAATCCAGTCATATTTGCATTTGTTATCAGTGCAGTACCTTACTCCAGATTTATCTTGACGTCAGCAAAATAAGAGAAAAAAAGATTTCTTGCCATTGAGGCTCTTAGAGCAGAAGTATGGCCCATGGGGTATGGAGGCTTGTAGCCATAGATCCTTTACAAACACAACACCAAATAATAATGTAATATAGTACATCAACATTTGGCACTGATGCACTATGTTCATTAGTGCTAAGCCTTATAGCTGAAGGCTGCAAATCCCCAGGCCTTTCCTTCTCAAGTAATGCAGAAGCAATACAGACAAAATAAAGCTTTCCCAGGAAAGCAGTAAACCTGAGATTTTCTTGGATTTGAAGAATTTGGAGAATATTCAGATCTCACATGAGCACTGAGCTTGTGTATGATATAAGAGTTGGATCCTGATTAAAAATCTCACATTGACCGTGGCAATACCAATCAGGTCTTTCCACATCACTAGTAAGTAGCCTACCATGCACAAGGACAATATATGCCAACTGCCAGCTAATGACATGGCAGGATCTAATTGATCCCGTCAGTTACCGTGAGAGTTTCCCTCACTTAATCTCTAATAATGATATACATGTCAGTGCACTTTATAGTTTGAAGAGACAGAAAATTCAACTAAGACCTGGCTGCAAGTTTGGAACTACAGAAACCTATCTGTAGAACCCACCTCCATACACGCAAAGCACAGGCTTGGGGTGGATTTGAACGATTGTATCCTTCCTGTTGTATTTGTTTGAGGGTATCCAATCTAGGGCCATACATTTCTGCAAGCAAATTGATTCTTAATAACATGTTCTCAGTTCAAGAAAAAAATAAGCAATTAACCAACTGAAACTTCCCCGATTAAAGAGTACTATAATCCAATACAAAATGTCAAATCTACCTTTTCAATCTAAAATTAAAAAGTCCTAGGTCTACATCAACTAAACTTTGGGGGCACTTTAGCAAGACAATAATGTAACATCAACTTGTTGAATCAAGGTCAGATCAAGCATATTCTAAATTAACCAGACTAAAGAGACTACGCAATTCCAGAAAGCCCATCTCTGAAATTCACAACTGGGGAAGCAGCACTGATTTCCTCATTTCTTCTCCCTCGGCACGAACTTAAACTTGCCAGTCAGTTGTTGCTGCAAAACATATACCAATAAGAGACATTAGAAAGAGGATATAAAAAGGAATGACTACTTGGGCATGTGTGTGCTCAACAGTTTTCTGAAGCATTTGATTTCCACAGGGATTTCATTTATTACAGAAAGCAGAAATAAACCATCTATTTTCTTCACTAGTAAAACAGTAGAATGCTTTCAACTCAAAAAAAATGCTTACATGGAACATGGGAAATTCAATTCTCTCTTAAAAACCATTTTCATTTTCCACAGAAAATGCTTCTCACAAGCATGCTTTTTATGCAGATTCACAATAAACTTTCCAAATCTACACATACATAGAATGCCTAACTACAAATAAAGATACTACCTTCATCCAAAGCTGTGTGTGAATGTTGCAGAACCCAACAACAATTCCTCCAGCCCTCCCCTCTCTGTATTCAATACAGAGCTCCTCCTTCAATCCACAAGAGACATGAAATCTAGAAGAGCACTTGGGCTCAGAGCAATCAACCACACACCCACTTGTAGACTCACAGATATAACAGACCCCTTTCCATCTCCGGCGAGGGACCTCAGAGAAATCAATTCCCTCGCGGCCCGTCGGGTCCCTGAAGAACACCTCAGGGACCAGGAGCACGCACATGACATGCGCCCACCGTCCATCAACGGTTGGTTTTACGGCTCCCCCTTCGATTGGGCAGAGGCAGCAGCTGAAGTCCCCCTCAGGCTCGGCTTTCGCCGATTCGCATCGCGAGCAATACCAGTCGCCTTCAGGGATAGCCTGGATGAGGGGGTTGCCGTAGCAGGAGGCATGCACCATGAGATCACAGCCGTCACAGAAAACGATGGGGTCGCAGGGATCGCCATCCGTGCTCTGGCAGATGGCACAGATGATCCCATCTTCATCGTCGGCTTCACCGTCATTGCAATGGGCATTGGAGATTGGTTCAATGTTGAGATCCAGGTCTAAAGGGGTTTTGGGTGGAATTTGTTTTGTGGGTTTTTCTTCTTCTTGGGTGAATGGGTGCTTTGCGGGTTTTTCTTCCTGTTGGAAGGGGGGTTCTTGGAGGGGTGGGGAAGCCCATATTCTCTTCTTGGCTGGGAGGCAGATGGGAGTTGGGGGATTCCAGGAGTCAGTCCTTTTCTTTGCAGGGAGACAAGAATGGTTGAAGGTGGCTAGGGGTTTTGGATGAGTGTTTTCTTGGAGGATCTTGAATCTCTTGGAAGGGGGAAGGCCATGGAACCTGCTATCCATTTTCTGGAGAGAGAGAGAGAGAGAGAGAGAGAGAGAGAGAGAGAGAGAGAGGATTTGCTTCGAGTTTTTGGGGAATGCGTTTTGATTAGGAGAGGGGAAAGAGAAAAGAGGGTTTGGGAAAGAAAATGCCGGGAAGGGAGAAATGGTTCTCTCAGATTCGAATTTTTGGATTTCGGAATGGGTGTTGGTGGGAAATAAAAGCCGCTAAGGGGAAAACGAGTTTGACTTCGAATTTGATATTGTTTGCGAGGGTGCATACTTTTCGACTTCAATTTACAGTGCGGCTGTCAAGGGCCAGGCCGGCCACTTGCTCTACTCAATCCTCAGTGTATGCGCTGGTCCGGCCGCGTCTAAGCCATTGGACGGATTGCACTACCCTTGCGGCCTTATCCTACCCTAATGAGCCAGGCCAGGCAGAGCTCGACGCCTTAAAAAATAATTAATTTTAAAATTTATATTGTCGGTTGAGTATTATCTTATCTAACTTCTCTTGCAAAGGGGCTATTAAGAAAATGTTTAAAGAATAGAGGCTATCTATAAAAACTTTTCTTTTTCATTGATCAAAGTGACACGCACTTTGGTGACTTGGGCATAGACATATGGTTCTATTTATTTTATCATGGGAGGGTTAAACTGTTAAAGTATTAAAGAGAAAATTCTATTTCATGCCTTTTAGGAATTTGTTCATACCAAATAATTCTAATTCGAAATTTCTTCAGCGTAGTCTTATTTTTGAGGAATTTAAATCATTTACGTTCATCTAATTTTAGGGGTTGTTATTATTTGCAATGTAACATTGATTTGGTTATTAGCCATTGTGGCATTTCAATCACAAAAATAGTTGACAATGTATTTACACTATTAGTTGGCATTTCAATCACAATGTATTTACAAAATCACTATTAGTTGAGACTTCAAAAAATTAGAAGTATAATTATCTAATTAAAATGACATTTGGATCATCTGAAATACTCGATGGTCCCTCCACATACAAACCACTTTCATGAATTGGTTGGCATCCTAAGTCACTCCATAGAGAAAAAGGTATATCTTTGTTAATAATATTACACCCCTTTATCACTAAATATATATATATATATATAATATGAAAAGCCTAGATAACAAGTGACAAAACTAAAATAAAAGGATTAAAGCACTTGTGCAACAGTTATTTCTTTCAGTTATTACTTAGGCATTCAGTATAATGCATAACTTCGATAATTAAATAGAAATGAAATGAACCTATTATGTGCATATGGATTTTAAGGGCATTTTGTAATGGATATGAGGGTATGAAATTACTCTCATATCCCCATTTATTACTGCTAATAAACTTAACAAGGGCATTTTATAAGTATATATGTATAAATAAATATAAATCTATAATATAGCCAAGCCGAACCTAGTACTATCCAAGCCCAACCTTAAAGTTGAGTGCCCGTAAAAAACCTATCTAAGTTCAGCCCTAAGGCTTTTTATTAGAGACAAAAGCACTTACTTTAAAGGCTTTTTGAGGGTTGAGCTGGGCTTACTTGTCTAGGGGCTAGATTGACAAGCCTACATCTTATATATGGGCTCACTTGGGCCCATCTTTGATGAGTGTAGTTCCTGTCACACTTTTTTTTTTATCTTGTGAAAGCACAAGGACCAAATTACACTCGTCCAATGTCTACTTACAGTTGAATTGACTCGCTAGAAGAAAAAAAAACCATTAGATTTTAAAGTTATTAAATCAAAGGCTAGGAGACCTATACAAAACTCTACAGCCCTTCTCCAATAGAATTGAAAGTTTTCTTCAACAGATTAGTGGAATGTCTAAGATCTCACTAATCCCACTAGATTAAAGCAAGATCCGTTGACTATCTACCAAAAGCTACATTTATTATTATTTTTTTTTGATAAAAGTCTACAAAAATTAAAGAGAAGCCAACTCTTAATCAACAAGAACATGTGGTTTAATCAAAGCTGGTAAAGAATACCACTAGACTATCATATCATCCACAAACTTGGCATGTCTAGCAAGTTTGTGAGCAACAGAATTCCCCTCTCGTCCCACATGGTTCACTTCATATTTGTGAAAATGGCTCAATAGAGCTTTAATCTCGGCAAACACAGGACCTTGATTAGAGAAATTGAAGGCTAAACAGTTTAAAGCCTCCACTGTCCACATGGAATCTGTTTCAAGGATAACAGCATTCACCCCAATATGAGCTATCATCTATAAACCTCGTAAGGCGGCTATGGCTTCAATGTCCTCCGCACCCTCGACCGCATTCTTGATTTTGCTTATTGCCATGATCATGTTCCCCAAACTATCTCGAAGGACTGCACCTACACCTGCCTTCCTCCCCTCTGGAAAGATTGGCCCATCAACATTTAGTTTAACCATACCCATAGGTGGGGGCACCCATCGATAAAGCTTCTCAGTGCTGGAATTCTTCTTATGAGAGCAAGCTTTTGTGAATTCTTGAAGCAATGTCAGTGCAATATCAAGAGAAGACCGCGGTTCAAGGGATTTACAATCATGGAAAAACACATTTCTTCGGTACCATAACGCCCACGCCAGAGTGAAAAAGAGATCCATGTTTAGCGATGGGTATCTTTCAATCAGCTCCCAGACTAAGAGGTTAAACTTAACATGTAGCAACGAAACAAAATCGATACCTTTAAAGCACTCTCGCCGAATGTGGTATACCTGCGAACAAGAAATTAAAGCATGCATACAGTCTTCAACCTCTGACTGACAGAAAGCACAGAAAGTATCAGCCATAATATGACGCTTAGCGAGATTAGATTTTGTGGGCAAAATATCCTGGCAAGCTCGCCATGCAAAGATCTTACCTTGTTTGGGACTTTCATATTCCACAGCCTGATCCAGAAAAGCCGCCTAGCCCCAGTATTAGAACTGTCCCCTACATCCATAGAACCTCTGAGCCGCCTTGCGACCATATAGGCCATCTTCACAGAAAAAACACCCGACTTATGCTCAGCCCAAACCATAACATCATTTGGCATCTGGGTAGACAAAGGGATCCGAAGTATGGTCTCAGCATCGTGAGGAAGAAAAAAAACCACGAACTTTATGCACATCCCCCTCCTTCAAAACGGGGTCAATGAGGTCTGAAACCAAAGCATCATCATTCAACAAGCTTCTTGGTGAAGTAACTTTATAGGTTGTGGGAGTTGGAAGCCATTTATCTTTCCAAACCTTGATAGAGCGACCATCCCCAACTCTCCATCTACAGCCCTCTTGAAGAATAGTTTTACCGACAACTATCCCTTTCCATGCAAAAGATGGATTCCAACCAACACTAGATTGAAGGAAAGAAATATTTGGGAAGTATTTTGCCTTAAAGACCCTAGAGAAAAGAGATTGTGGATGATGCATAAGCCTCCACCCTTGTTTAGCTAAAAGAGAGAGATTAAAGTCTTCCAACTTGCGAAATCCCATTCCACCCACATGTTTGGAATGACAAAGCTTCTCCCAACTAGCCCAATGAATCTTCCTCTCACTGTTCCGTTGACCCCACCAAAAGCGAGCCATCATGCCTTCCAACTCCTTGCATAGGCCTGTTGGCAGTTTAAAACAACTCATCGCATAGGAAGGAATGGCTTGAGCTACGGCCTTTACCAGAACCTCCGTACCTGCTTGTGAAACAAGCTTCTCCTTCCAACCCTGAAGTTTTCTCCACACCCGCTCCTTGATATCAAAAAAAGTCTGCTTCTTCAATCTCCCCACCAGGGAGGGTAGCCCCAAATATTTTCCATGGTGCCTGATGGCCTCCACACCCCAAATGGATTTGATACTCGCTTGATCTGATGGACTAGTGTTTTTGCTAAAGAATAGCGAGGTTTTATCTATATTAATCTTTTGGCCCGACGCTTCTTCATACTCATGCAGAAGATTATAGATGTAAATATTCTCCTCCCTATTTGCACGACAGAAAAGAAGGCTATCATCTGCAAAAAATAGGTGGCTAAGCCGTGGAGCACCTCGACATATACTAAGGCCAGTAATCTTCTTCTCTTGTTCTGCAAATCTCAATAAAGAAGTAAAAGCTTCAGCACACAAAATGAATAGATAAGGAGATAGAGGATCACCTTGTCTAAGTCCTCTGGAAGGGATAATTCACCTTGTCGGAACCCCAGTGAGTAAAATAGAATATGAAATAGAAGAGACACAATCCATGATCAAAGAGACCCACTTCTGATGAAAGCCTAGCTTCAACATCACCTTCTCAAGAAAACCCCACTCCACCCTATCATAAGCCTTGCTCATATCAAGCTTGATGGACATAAACCCCTGCTTACCAGTACCTTTCTGCTTTAGGAAATTGACAGCTTCATATGCTACCAACACATTATCAGTAATTAGCTTGCCCGAGACAAAAGCACTTTGGTTCTCGAAAATAACATGGGGCAGGACTAGTTTTAAACGGTTGGCCAAGACCTTAGCAACAAGCTTGTAAATCACATTACAAAGGCTTATGGGTTGAAATTTAGTAATTTTTTCAGGGGTTTTTGTTTTCGGGATCAAAACTACAAAGGTATGGTTAATCTCCCGATGCATACACCTCGAATTTAACATTGATAAAACAGCGTCGGTAACTTGTTTTCCAACTATATGCCAGTATTTTTGGAAAAATAAAGGTGACATACCATCCGGTCTTGGAGCTTTTGTAGGATGCATTTGTGCCAAGGCGGTCTTCACTTCTTCTCTTTTATACTCCTGGAGAAGGCCTACGTTCAACTCCTCTGTGACTAACTTGTCCACCTTGTCGAGGATAGGACCAAGATAGGAAGATTGAGAGGAAGAGAAGATACTTGAGAAGTAACTAATGATCTCCTCCTCCATCTTTACATCCTCACACCATACACCTTCAGAACTTCTAATTCTCTTAATAATATTCCTCCGCCTCCTCTGTGAAGCCTTGTGATGAAAAAACCCCGTATTTTGGTCTCGTTCACTAAGCCATAAAGCCTTGGAACGTTGCCTCCACATAATCTCTTCTCTCTTAAGCAACTCATTTATCTCCTGTTGAACCCTCTTAAACTCCTGCATCATGGTATCCCTAGGGGACATAGCAGATAGATGTTGCAACTCCATCCTCTTATATCGTAACTGATTTTGAACATTGCCAAAATTTAACTCATTCCACTTTGCGAGGCTACTATTGCATTGATGAATGGACTCGCACACCACAAACATGTCAACTGCCTTGGTGTCTTGATGCCACATTTTATTGATAACCTCCTCGCAGCCCTTGTGCCCTACCCACATTGCTTCAAGACAGAAGATACCTCGCTTGTTTCACTGTTTCCGCTAAATGCCACCTGTATCAAACAACACTGGAAAATGATCTGAAAAGGAGGCCGGGCAATGTCTGACTTCAGCATCTGGATTCAAGTATGACCATTCCATAGTTGCCACAAATCTGTCTAACCGTTCTCTTACATTTTCAGCTCCACTTCTTCTCTTACATTTTCAGCTCCACTTCTTTGATTACACCATGTGTAAGGGGGGCCGAGGAAGCCTAGATCAAGGAAGTGGCAGTAATCCAAAGCATACCGAAACTCTTCCATTTGCTTTTCAGACTTCATTCTACCAACAATCTTCTCATTTGTGCTAGTAATCTCATTGAAGTCCCCAAAACATAGCCACGCACCCTGCTCTCCAAATTTCAGAGAACACAAAAGGTCCCAAACTTGTTTTCTTTTTGAAGCCTCAGGATGCCTGTAAATCCCTGTGATTCTCCATTGTTTCCCTTTCTCCCAATCTTCTACTAAAGCATCGATGTGATGCTTAGAAAAACTAGAAACCTGAACTTGAGCCTCTTTATTCCACATCAGAACAATCCCACCACTCCTTCCAACGCACTCTACAGCGACCATACCGTAGAACCCCAACTTGAATTTTAACCTACTCATAATCTGAGTACATAATTTAGTTTCAGTTAAGAAAACGACTGCAGGATCTTCTCGGCGAACCAACTCGCAGAGAAAGCAAACTGCCCGTGGGTTCCCAAGCCCACGGGAGTTCCAGCTGAGGATTTTCATTGTTGTCGGCGGGGCTGGGAGCCAGCCTCTGCCGATATTGTAGTGGCCTCTGTCATATTCGCGTTATGGAGAAGCTTGCTTCGTTTTCCGATGCCCTTAGTGTCACCTTTATCCGCTTGCTCTACTTCGAAAATTCTTTTACTTCTCCCAGAGCTAGCAAACAATCGCCCCCCACCCTCAACCTAGGTACCCCTGTACAAACGTTTCCATTTTGAAGTAGTCATACTAACCGTTGCAGCAGAGGAAGGAGGAGAGGGGACAGTATCAGATGAACAGCCCAAGCTAACAGTGGACCTTGCCCCTGCTGTCAGTGCTACCCCACCAAATCCAGGATCAGTAAATGAATCATAGTCAACGTCGCCCAGATTGCACACCTTACTGTTAGTCGACTCCAAGAACTTGGCAGCCGAATCCGGGATTCCAGCATGCTGAGTCGACACGATACAGTCAGCTAGTAGTGTCCCACAATTTGCTGCATTGTTAACGCCTGCACTAGTGCCCATCTGGACAATCACTACTGGTTGAACAAAAAGGCCAGGGATGGACTAGTCAAACCCCAGAATGGAAACCCCTGACGTTATGGCGCTGGAAATGACCTGATCAAGAGCACCCCGTGGAGAAGAAGCCTTGTAATTGCCCATGGAAATTGCACCCATTGTGGTCGTCAGAGCATATTTGTCAGTCCGCTCAGTCTGTCCGGTGATCCCCGCCCCTTGTTTCGTGAGTGGGACATTGGTCAAATTCTTCGGATCTGCAAGCACTTCCCGCTGCACTACCCGCTGCTCCATTGGTCCAACTGGAGGAGTCACCTCCTATCACGCCTGCAATCTCGCCCGCTGGTTGTTGATTGACAACGTGATCGCCTACAATATCGCCCTTGGAACCCGACGATTTCGCTGTTGGGTGCATGGAACTGGAGGCTTCCTTCTCCGGCGGCTGCTCGGCCGGCCCTCCACTCTGGACGCCACGGGAGGAGTTCCTAGTAGCACTCCCTTCTGAATTGGAGATAGCCTTGAACCTCCTCCCCATTTGTTCTGCTCTCATCTAGGCGCCATAGGGGAGTCCCTCCTTCTCAAATATTTCTCTGCTGTGCAGCCGTAAAAGACACTCCTTCTCACCATGGCCCAGACAACCACAGCAGTAACAAAAGTTTGGCAACCGTTCATACTTAAACGAGACCCACACGGGTCTACCCTCTCCCAGAGATACTCTCTTTCCCCTAGGTAAGGGTTTTGTAATATCCAAAACCACTCTCACACGCATGAACTGTCCCCACCCAATGCCTCCCTCACCTACATCCACCTCCTCAACCAATCCTATTGTTTCCCCGATAGTCTTCCCCACCGCTGCAGTCATCCCTTTCGGAGGCAGATCGTATAATCTGATCCAAAAAGATGCAGTAGTCATTTGGATAGATGAGAGCTGCATATCCCCATCAAAGTCTTGAAATAGCACAAGATGTTTATCAAAAGACCACGGACTATTCCTCTTGACCCTCTCCTTGTCCACTTGATCTGAGAATTCTACCAGAAAGAGATTTTCTCCCATATCACGAAACTGTAATCCCTTTGAAGACCTCCAGAGAGATCGCAATAGATTCTTGAAAGCCTCGCGGTTATAGTACTTTGATGTCAAGGGCCTAACCAGCAGACAGTTTTCCCATCGTGCTAAAGAGATGTCACATTCCCCGTTTCCAATCACCACTTCCTCCTGCTCAACCTCCGATAAAGTCATCCTCTTCCACTTCTCCGCCAGGGATTCATCCATCGCTTTAGTCCAATGATTCCTACGAGTTAATCACTCGAGGAAAAAAACTTGTACAAAAGACAAGAGAGAACTCAAAGCTACATTTAACGGATATTATAGACAACCAGATCTAATACATCAAATGGACTTATACTAAAATCTCGGGTTTCATCTACTGATTGTTCATTTCATTGCTTTAAATTAGATGTCTAACAATTTTCAACGCATTTTATTTTTACCACAATTATTGATATTATTATTATTATTATTATTATTATTATTATTTGGCGGGACCAATGGCCCCCACAAATGTACCCCAAATCGGTACGATAGTGGCTTCACTGAGGACCGATCAAACTAAAGAAGAAAAAGAAAAAGAAAATCTGAAATGTAACGTCTCAATCCGATTCAAAGAGGCACACAAGGAATTCAGTCCATGGCTGTAACTGTTGTTATTTGGCAATGCAAATCACAAATTGAAGAATTTTCTAGTCCAAGCAGCTTGCGTCTACAGTCAAGGTCTATGGTTCACCTTTGACCAAAACTAGAGCTGGCGAGATTCAGCAAGACCCGCCAACCCAGCCCGACCCAACCCATTTCTGACCCGCCTAACTCGAACCGTTTGAAATACTGATCGGGTTAGGGTTAGAGTTTACCAACCCGTATAAAAATTGGTCGGGTTAGGGTTGACCCGCCTAACCCGCCCCTAACCCGTTTTACTCATTTAGATTTTACTAAATTACTATGACTTTCTAATTTTCATGTGGCTTTTCTTATTCTTATGGGCGATAAACTATGTAATCTTAATCTTTTGTGGAAGAGTTATGTAAAATTTTAATACTTAAAATATAAAACTTATTTTTCTATTTGAAAATATGATGTTATTGTAGTTGAAATAGTAATATGCGTTTTTTATTTTTATGTTGGCATATAAATTTACCTCTAAAATATTGATATAAATGAAATACAATATCATTGATGATTCTTATATTTATACTCAAATATGGAATTATAAACTTGAAAAAAAAATTGAAAAGGGATTATCTCAAATTCTCAATAAATGGGCTAGAAAATATTTATAAATTCCCCATTTTTTACACAATGAAAATTGATAAATTATAAATTCATGCTCAATACAACATTTTAAATGAATCTACATGTAAGGAGAGCTTTACAAATGAAATTGGGCCACATAAAATGAGTTAAATCATTCACAAAATGGAAATTAAATATGTTAGGTCGGGTTAACCCATCCCAACCTGCATCAAATTTGGGTTAGGTGGGTCAGGTCGGGTTGACCTATCATAGGTGTAGGCTGAAGGTTTTCAACCCGTTTTAAAAGCAGGTCGGGTTAGAATTAGAACCAACAAATTTGGGTTTGGGTTGACCTGACCCAAATTTAGTCAACCCGACCCATTTGCCAGGTCTAACTTAGACCCCCATTCATCAGGTTTCAATTAAATACATTTAGCCATTTAAATGTATTTTTGGTGACTCTTTCCCCTCAGTTTTATAAAATATCAAAATTAACCTTCATTTAAAGCCCTTGCATGCTTCCAGCAACTGCTGTATGTCGCTATCACCATAGAGATGTTGGTTGTCATTGATCATCGTGAAGACACTAGTAAAAGAAAAGAGAAGAAGATGAAAAAAGTGAAAGTGGGTTTTATTTTGGTGAAAGATAATTTTTGTAATTCTAAAAAAATTGAGTTAAAAGTTTTCGGAAAATACATTTAAATGGCTAGTAGTCCATAATTGAAAATCAATTGGAAAACTTAGACCCTAATTTGAAAAGTCTTAAACTAGTGTCCTTTTTTGAAATAAGGTAAAAACTAAAGGCCTTATTTGATATTTCCTCTACTAAATAACAAGTAAAACTTTACTCATTATTTTCGGAATTACTCGTACAACATTTTTATACACACAAAAATTAGGCATGTCATCTCTATGAAAAGTTGCAAATTTTAGGAACTTTCTTTTTGCCTGACTTTTGGACTTTCTTTGGAACTTCTTTAACATTTTCTGGAATTCAATACAAAACAAGAGGCCCTTAACAATCACCGCGTGGAATAAAAACCTCGTCTCTTCCTTTAAAAAAAAAAAAGTAAAATCCGGTGGTATGTTTTAACGGAATCCGGTTTCTCCAAAGACTTCCTTTTCCATCACCTTTTTATAACTTCACTTTGCCCGTTCTTTTCATCCTCAAATTCGCAAAACCACCTTCTTCACTTCCAATTCTTTTTATCATTTTCATTCAATCAACATATTGTTTTTGGGTAGAACTCTCACAACATATTAAAAGAAGAAAATTTGTAGAGTGACTACAATAGATGAGTTGGGCAAGTACATCTTGGCTTCTTGCAAGCAATTTTGGAGTAGATGAGAGCCTAGATGATGAAGGTTTCCACACATGGAATTGAAATCTCGGATCTTTATATGAAAGATATTTATATGTTGGCTAATTCATAGCTTGGACAAAACTCTAGGTTCATTAAATTGTAATTTATATTACTTTTAGGTGGATTGTACTTCGCATCGCCAAAAGAGTTTAAGAGAAGAAATCAGGAAAACATGTTGAAATTCGAAAAAAGTACCTATACTATAGAAAGGTACCTGATCAATCGGATTGGTACCCAATAAATTGGATAAGGTACTCGATCGATCAAACGGCGTACAGAAACCTACTGACCTAAAGGATTTCTATTCCTTTTTTAAGTGGGTGTTTCTTGTTTTGTGCTAATTCTTTTCTTGGATGGATTACTATTACAAGGCACAAAATTGGAGCCTATAAAGGGGTTTCTCTCTCAACCATAAGTATATATCTTATTAACTTATGTGGAGATTACTTATTAGAGATCATCTTCTTTAGAACTTTCATTGAGAGTTGAAGGGCTGAAGCTTTGTTCTAAAGAGTAGTTGTTTCTACTTCTCTTGTAGAAGCATTGAGGCTAACTTATGTGTTCAAGGTACTAGTTGATCAAGTAGAGAGCAATACATAGCAAACGAGAGTCGTGTGGTAAAAGGAGTTGCGCAAGAAGAGCTCAATTCTTAGGGTGCTAATAAGGCGTGAGTATATTTTTCAACTATTCAAGTTTGCTTGGTAGTTTATCCTTGTTGGACTCATAGTTTTTTATCCGGTTGGGTTTTCCACGTTAAAGAACTGCATGTCATTTTGTGGTGTGTACTTTTGTGTTTAATTGATTTATTTTCCGCTATGTGATTGATTGTTTGCTCAGATATTGTTGAGTGAATTGCGTTAATCCATTCTAAAAGGCCACCAAAAATCTTCATTACATCAACACACTAACAAGAACAATGGGTCCCTTGTACAAGGCAATTGGGATCCTCCCTTTTATCTTGATGTTTCTTCCTCCTTTGTAATAGCAAGGAGAATACATGGAATGGAGAAACTCAAGCAATGGGAAGAACCCTTGAGGATAGTTATGTATTTAAGCTGTTCGAGACCCACCTCATAGAAGGAGAAGAGTCCCCTTGTGATGCATGTTTCAAATGAATAGAGAGAAGTTGGATGAATGGATGCAAATGCTTGGGGAAAAGATGCATTTGAGGGTTGTATTGTGCAAGTGTTGTTTTGTTTGTAATAGATGTATCATTATTGGGCACCTCCCACAGGAAAGGCCCTGAGATTTTTGGGGCTTAAAGTGAACTTCTACGATGGGACCCCTATATATATTCATATAAAATTGTAGGTGTAACGCTAAGTATTCAAAATATTACATCATTTGTTAGTATCGACACAAATCTGAACACACGCATTTACATATATAATTATTAAAATTCTCTTCGATAGAAAGAAGGAAAAACAATTATACATATTTCTAAGCTACAATACTCAAAAAATTGAACCACCTACAAAAAATATCACTTAAATATTACTCTTCTTGCATTTTTAGATGGCCCTCGTAGTCTCGTTCGTTTTTTTTACTTTTCTTCTTTTTTTCAATTTTCTAAAATCTCTATCACTCCCAGACTTGACCCTCTTTAGTTTCCACGATCATCAGGTCTATCAATCTAACCTATTTTCTTTGTGTAATTTTAGGTCAATTTGCTATCTCCATTTATATTTAGGATTAGACAATTTTATTTTTTTACTTTTGGACCATGGCTGCCAAGCCTCTTGTTTATGATTTGGCTTTTTATCCTTGGACTTAATATTAAGAGTTAGCCAAATATGGAGCCCATATTTTTTTTCAAATTAAGGGGGCCAAAGTTGTGGCTTTGCCACACTTTGCTCAAGGCTGCGCCTAACCTCCCATTAGGGAGTAGGCCTTTGGACTTGTGAAATAGACTGTATCTTTTCCGATTATGTAATGAATATAATGATATCATTTATCTAAGGTGGTTTTTTTGCCCTTCTACCTTAGGTCTAGTTTTTCTTCTAGTTGGTTATTAAGCATATGAAAAAGATAATCTTGATGGAGAAAGTAAGTGATGCTTGGTAACATTATCATTTTTCTTAGAAAAACAAATATTCACTATTAGAGATAATAGGCCCATCCATTGATACAGATGATAGGTTAGAGTCTTAGAGATTTAGGTTAGTTTGAATTTTTTTAAAAGTAATTTTATTTATTTTAGTAAAACTTACAGCGGTTTTATCTTTCCACAATATGGTTAAATATTTGATCAATCGGACCAATGTGAGCCTTGGCCTTTCTGTTCGCTAAGTGGGTCTAAACTAAGTAGGTTCGGGGTCATGGGTATTTTGACTGAGACTTTTTTTATTGAGTAAGAGAGGGTTTCTTAGGGGCTAAAAAAGAGTTGATTATATATTGATGTAAAATCTTTAACCCTAGACTAGTGGTGTGAGGCAAAGAGTGGAGAACCCAGTGAAAATTAGTATTTTTGTGAATGTAAGCGAGTTTGCTGAACCACATAAAATTCTTGTGTGTGATTTTTGATGTAGATTCAAGTCCAAATCTAATAATAACTGCGAGTTCACGGTTGTCTAGTTGAGATAGTGGCAATTACAAGTTGAACCCACAAGGAGTACTTTTTAATTTTAATTAAAAATCTGATTTCTTTTTCTTTAGAACAAGAATTAATGGTGATGTGTGCAAATAAAAATCTTCAATGATTAAAAATAAACTACAAAAACACAATAATGACTGAAATAGATCAAAACACCAAGATTTCATTAGGCAAGCTAATTAACCAAAATATGCAATTAATTCAATAATTTTTTGCCTCAAATTAACTTAGATAAAAAACAAATCAATGTTTATAATCCGGAGAATATGTCTATCGCTTAAGAATAATTTTTGAAGATTTAAGCCCGAGTCTACTTCACCTCATAAGAGACTAAAAAAAGTCTAAGCATCATATATTATATTAAACATAGACTATCAAAAGAACAATTTCCTAAGCATAATCTATCAAAGCAAGCATATATGATCAAAGATTAGATTAGTAGAAATTTAGTCAGAGGTCTGTCATAGACATGAAGACAAATTAATTATTATAGCACTAAAGCATGCATAAAATAGAGAGATTCAAACAATTGAAATAAATTGCAAAAATAGGAAGAAAAGACTAACTTAAGCTTCATCAAGATGCTCCAATATGACATATTACTCCTCCATGGTAAAGAACTTCAAAAAGTCATTCATTAATTTCTCTAGATTTTATAATAATTCCCGTAGATTTTTCTCTTTTAAACCTAGTTTCTAGAACAAGGCTCCAAAATACCCCAAGCATTTTTTTATAATTTCTGCACTAGAGAGAGAAGAGAAAAAAAAAGAGAGACAGGAGAGAGAAATTTCTCATTTGTTGGGGGGGGGGGATGATTTGGACATTTATAATGGTATGACTTTTATAATAATGGCAGCCCTTATCCTCTCATCCCTTTCAAAGATCAACACTACAACAAAAATCATTTTTTACGATGGAAATTTTTATCACAAAATATTAAAAAATCATTGCAAAATATATTTTGCGACGAAAACTATTTTATCACCAATCCATTGGCTATTAGGTGCCAGTGAATATATTTATGGACTATCAAAGCGAATCGTCACAAAATATCAATTTTCTGTGATAAAACATTATCATTGCCAAATAAAATGAAACTATGACAAAGTAAAGCATCGGCAAAAGGACAATTTTTGTCGCCAAATATCGCTAGTCATCGCAAATGAATGGATGGAAATTGGTAAGAAGGAATTTTGTGACAAAATAGAGACGTCGCTGAAATATATCTTTTGTCGACAAAACTATATCGTTGCTAAATACTGTATTAATGCAACAGACCTTGCCATACGTTACAATAGGCGACAAATTAGTTTCGGTGCACATAGTTTGTAGATATTAGGCGACCACCTCACTTGGACGCCTAATAGTTAACCTTGCTACAAATTCTTTTAGGCAACAAATTATATTTGTCGTGAATAATATACTGACGTATATTTATTCTTATTCGGCAACAAATAGAAGTCATTGGGAAAAAAAACTTATTTTTTTTATTTGGCTAAAGTATAAAATACGTCACTGAAAATAATATCTTTTTTTAACTATAAATCACTGACTGCCACCTCAAAAACCTCATTTACTTTGAACATAATAAAACCTACCCACTTAACTAAAATAAAATGTACAATAATACCTGCTCATTCAACATATTATTATTTTTTTACTTGGCTAAAGTAGGCAACGAGTAAAATTTGTCACTAAAAATAATATATATATATATTTTAGCTATAAATCACTACGTGCCACCTCAAAAATCCAAATTTCCTTTGAATATAATAAAACCTACCCATTCAACTAAAATAAAATGTACAATAAAACTTGCCAATTCAACTAATATAAAATGTATAATAAAACCTGACCATTCAACTAAAATAAAATGTAAAATAAAACCTACTCATTAAACATACTAGAAAACCAACTAAATAGTACCAAACATATAACTATTAAATCCATCCCACAAGTTTAGCCACATTGTCGTTACTAATTCAAGTAAAAATGTAGCATCCAAAATAGTGTAAGTATAATATTTATATTAAAAACAAAAAGTTCTTCAAGCAATTGACCTCTGTTACATTGATCTCTAGTCCCAATTTGTGGCGCAAAAAAAAAAATTGTTAGGAGCACGGGAATCAAAAGCAAAGTGAGACAAAATAAAAGCCTGTGGAAATATTAGTATGCAAATATGGCAAACAACACACACACCTCTTGCAAATAAGCACACACACAGAAACAAATGGCCCAAATATACGGTAGAGTTGTTGTCTTTCTACATTGGAGTGGATGGTTTTCTTTTTGATTTATATCTATGTAGATTTGGATTATTAATTCTCTCTCTTCTACTGGGTGGTTTCTTACCTTTGATGGGTTGGTAAAGCCTACTCTGAGTATATTCAATATTTATTGGGGTAAATATGTAATCTGACGGTTTAATCTAGACCCTTTGTTATAAAGCCATATCTGACGGTTGTAAATGCCCAGGTGTTATTAATTAGGACTTCTATATTTTTCTGAGTGGTGAGAGAGAGTCGTTGCTCTGCGAAGGAGAATCCTAGAGAGAGGCTTTTGTACTCTTATAATCACAAGGAGAGTATTATTCTTCTTATGTGGTAATCTTCATAATGGTAGACAGCTTGATCTCTGCAGGCGTAACCCACATTGGGTGAACCACGTGAATCTCATATTTATTGTGTGTGGATTGTGTGCTTTTTATTCTTCTTCCTCTCTTTACAACTAGTATTAGAGTGTGGTTGAGATCGCTCGGGTTTGCAATTGACAGAACAGATTTATGAGGGAAGAAGAGGATCAGCGGATCATTGGCTGTAACAGGAGAATACTCGTTGTAGGGAAGAGATCAATGGTGATCTCTGTTGTGGGCATAGTCAGAGGAGAGAGAGATCGGTTTGATCTCAGTGGGCTACTGCATTCACTGCAACTCGATGCAGACAATCGGAAAACTTGTTTGGCTAAATCGTTACAGACGATCGGAGAATGAGGGACCAGTTTTTAGTGTTGCTGCCCTCTTCCATTGCTGATTTGAAGCCCCGCCACTGCTACTGTCTCTGGTCATTGCCTGAGAAGGGAGATCACTGCCTCCTTTTGCCACTGGCCTCATAGCTAGTTGTCTACTGCTGCACCATCACCGCTGTGCACAGAGGAGACAACTGATCACCGCCTCCATCATCGGGTCTAGCCCCTTTGTTGTCAATGCCCGCCGCCCCGTTTCTGCCTCACCGGATCAGACAAAAAAGAGAAATAGGCGTGGGGCTACGGGTCCTGTCTCAGAACCCAGATCGAATCGGAAAAGAAAGCCTGCTGCTGCAACCATACAATTGTTGTAGAAATCTGCACCGTTCGCCTGCCAGATCTGACAGCCGCGTGTAACCGGCCGCCATCGCTTCTTTTATAGGTGCGAGGAAGAACATAAGGAGGAGTTGGGGTTGGGGTGGGGGGGGGGGGGGGGGGGGTAGCGCTTACGATTGCAGAGTCCTGTTGAAGCAGCATAGAGACAAAAAAAAAAAAAGGAGAAGCGGGGTGTGGGCTTGGGTTACTCAGGTCGGGTGCAGGTTGGGTTGGGTTAAGCCCTAACTCGTGAAGCCCAGGAAGCAGCACAGATTTAGGTTCGGGTCAGGTTCAGGTTGACCCAACTCTCAGAGAAGCCCAGTCTGCAGATTAGCCTAGTTCAGGTTCAGTTTCAAGTCGGTTTTGACTAGATCTATTTCAGAAGCCCAACAAAACAGCAGTGTTAACGTTAGCAATGACATCAGCGTCAGTCAACAACAGGTTTGACTAGATTCAATGGTCATAATTCAATTATATTTTTTGAGGTCATCTGGACTCCAAATTATGCTCCGTTTTTTTCTGCTCACTCGTAGTGACGAGATCTATGAGATAAACAAAATAGATTGACAGTTTGATTAACAGAAAAATAATCAAGTAAATAGAGTTGTGGTTTGAGTGGGAGCAATTACGAATGACACAAAGCAAACGATTGAAAAATTTAATGGCCAAACTTTTGCATTTTGGAAAATGCAGATGGAGGGTCTCCTTTACTAGAAGAATTTCTGCTTACCACTTGAAGGAAAAGCAAAGAAGCTTGCGATTGCGTTAGATCCAGATTGGGTGGTACTCGACAAAAAAGTCTTAGGTATAATTAGACTCTCTCTAACAAAGTCTGTTGCATTCAGTATTTCAAAAGAGCAAACCACTGAAGATGTTATGGATGCCCTTTCACGAATGTATTAAAAATCATTTACTTCAAATAAAGTTCATTTGATGAAAAGATTGTTTAACATGAAGATGACTGAAGGTGGGATTGTTGCTAAATACATAAATGAGTTCAATATAGCCATGAGCCAGTTGTCATCCGTAAAATTATATTTTGAGGATGAGAGTTGGGCACTATTAGTCTTATCTTCTTTACCAGACAGTTAGGGTGGTATGGTTACTTCAATGAGTAATTCATCGAGATCAAGCAAACTGAAGTTTGATGATGTTGTGAGTGTTGTCTTCAATGAGGAACTTCGCAGGAAATCCTTAGGTGAATCTTCAGGAAGTGCATTGAATGTGGAAAACAGAGGAAGGAAAACTGAGAGAGGGCAAAATCGTGGAAGATCTAAATCAAGGAGTAAGTCAAGATCATCAAAAGGTGGGTTCACATGCTGGAATTATGGCAAAAATGGACATTTAAAAAAAAGGACTGCAGAGCTCCACCAAAGAAAAACAAGCAAAGGAACAGTAACAATGACAATGATAATGATGCTTTCATAAATGTTGCAGGTGATACTATTCAAGATGCTTTAATTCTTTTTTTTTTTATCATAAATCTAAATCTTGGGTTATAGATTTTGGTGCATCCTTTCATGCCATTGCACACAGAGAATATCTCAAAAATTATGTTAAATGTGACTTTGGAAAAGTCTATCTTGGTGATGATGAACCTTATGACATACTTGGCAAAGGAGATGTTCAGATTAAATTGCCAAATGGAGGTATATGGCAATTGAATGACGTTAGGCATGTACAGAGTCTACGAAGAAACCTTATATCTGTTGGTTAGCTAGTAAGCTCTAGTTATGTAATAATCTTCACAGGTGACTTATGGAAGGTTACAAAAGGGAGTATAGTTGTTGCTCGTGATAAAAAAGAAGGTACTCTTTACCTGACTAATAGTAATTCTAGTTCCATTGCAATTGCAAATAAATGTACAAACTCAAACACATGGCACTGTAGACTTTGACATATGAGTGAGAAATGAATAAAAATCCTTTACTCTAAAGGTAAGCTACAAGACCTCAAGTCTTTGGACTTAGAGTTTGGTAAAAATTGTGTTTTTGGAAAGCAAAGGAAAGTTATTTTCTCTAAAGTAAGGAGACAACTGAAATCAGAAAGGCTGGAATTAGTTCACACAGATGTGTGGGGATAAACATAGGTATCTTCCCTTGGTGGGTCTTCTTACTTTGTTACATTTGTTAATGATGCTACTAAAAAGTTATGTGTTTATCCTATAAAACACAAGTCTGATGTGTTTGGTGTTTTCAAAAGTAGAAAGCTTGGTTGAAAATGAAACAGGTCTGAAATTGAAATGCCTAAAATCTGATAATGGAGGAGAGTACTGCGGTAAAGAATTTGAGGAGTATTGCTCCACAAATGGGATAAAGCAAGAGAAGACCATTCCTAATACACTGCAGCAAAATGGTGTGGCAGGGCGTATGAATAGGACAATTGTAGAGCACACTAGAAACATGAGGCTACATGCTGGATCGCCTAAACAGTTTGGGTAGAAGCAGTAAAGACTGCTACATACTTGATTAGTCATGGGCCTTCAATTCCTTTGGATGATGGATTGCCGGAGGAAGCTCGAACTGAAAAAAGGTGAATATTTTACACTTAAAAGTATTTGGTGTATTTCTTATGTTCATGTTGATGCTGGAAAAATGGACAAGTTAGATCCTAAATCCAGGAAATGCATTTTTATTGGATATGGTTCTAATGAACTTGGTTACCGCTTCTAGGATGAAGAAAATAAAAAATTCATTAAAAGTAGAAATGTTGTATTCAATAAGAAAGTCATGCATAAGGATAAGAACAATGTACAAAAGGACAATACAAAGTACTTAGATGTAGAGAACATTCCTGAAAATGATGCTCCTGAAACACATGGAAATGAAAACCCACAGGTGGATCCTCATATACCTACCCCAGTAAGAAGGTCCTCTAGGATTCCTAAGCCTACACAACGTTATTCACTTTTATTGTATTACTTGTTGTTAACTAATGGTGGTGAGCTAGAATGTTATGAAAAAGTATTGCAGGTTGACACTAGGGTTATGTGGGAGCAAGCCATAAAAGATGAGATGCAATCCTTTTTGTCAAATCAGACATGGGACTTAGTTCAATTGCCTGAGAGAAAGATAGCTTTGCATAACAAGTGGGTGTACAGATTGAAAGATAAATATGACAGTAGCAAGAGATATAAGCCCAAGCTAATTGCAAAAGGCTTCCAGCTCATAGCAAGAGATACAAGCCCAAGCTAATTGCAAAAGGCTTCCAGCAGAAGAAATGATCGAACATACAATAAATAAATAATCTGAAGAAACAGTTGCAAAAGGAGCTTGAAATAAAGGATTTGGGTGCTGCATATCAAATTCTTAGTATGAGAATCAATAGAGACAGAGAAATAGCATACTGAGGTTGTCTCAGGCAGAATATGTTGAAAATGGTCATACACAGGTTCAAAATGCAAGGTGCTAAGCCAGTTAACACACCAATAGCTAGCCATTTCAAACTCTCAAAAGAGTTGTCCCCTAAAATAGAACCGGAGAAAGATGACATGTCCAAGATTCCATATGCTTCAGCCATTGGCGGCTTAATGTATGCTATGGTTAGCACAAGACCTAATATTGCGTATGCACTGGGAGTTGTAAGCAGATTTATGGATAATCCTAGGAAAACAAATTGGGAGGCAATTAAGTCAAATCTCAAATATCTAAGAGGTACTATTAATGCAGCATTGTGTTTTGGAGGATCAAAAATCAAACTATAGGATTATGTTGATTTAGACTTGGCAGGAGTTCTTGATAGAAGTAGAAGTACTACTAGATATGTTTTCACCTTGAGTACTGCAGCAATCAGTTGGAAATCACAATTATAGGATATTATTGCACTTTCAACTATAGAAGCAGAGTATGTTACTGCTATAGAAGCTAGCAAAGAAATGACTTGATTGTACAAATTAATGGAAGAGTTGGGTAAGAATCAGGAGGATAGCAAGCTGCACAGTGATAGTTAGAGTGCTATTCATCTTGCGAAGAATTCAGCCTTTCATCCAAGAACCAAACACATTCACATAAGATATCACTTCATACGGTGGGTTCTAGAAGAAAATGTATTAAAACTGGAAAAGATTCTCACAAGTCAGATTCCCGTAGAAATGTTTACAAAAGTGGTGAGTATAGAGAAACTGAAGCTGTGTTCAGCTTCAGTTGGACTTCTTGTTTGAAGACAAGGTGTTGAGATTTGAAGCCGTGTATTGCTGCTGTCATTACCATTTAGTGTGATCAGTCTTCAAGTGAGAGATTGATGGGTTGGTGAAGCCTGATCTGGATATATTTAATATTTATTGGGGTAAATATGTAATTTGACGGTTTAATCTGGACCCTTTGTTATAAGGCCAAATCCAATGATTGTTAATGCTCAGGTGTTATTAATTAGGGCTTCTGTATTTTTTTGAGCGGTGAGAGAAAGTTGTTGCTCTGCAGAGTAGAATCCTAGGGAGAGGCTTTTGTACTCTTGTAATCACAAGGAGAAAGTTGTTCTTCTTGTATGGTGATCTCCATAATAGTGGATAAGCTTGAATCTCTGTGGACGTAGCCCACATCGGGTGAACTATATAAATCTCGTATTTATTGTGTGTGGATTGTGTGCTTCTTGTTCTTTTTCCTCTCTCTACAACCTTTAGGGTCCATGGTTGTTTCTGTTAAGCAACTCTTGTTTTGGCTTTGTGCTATTTTAAAGAACTAGACTCAGTTAAAAAAGAAAAAAAAATTGATTTAGTTCTTAAGTTTGATGTCGTGCTGTTGTTCTTTTTACATTGAGCGCAACCTTCTGTTCTCTACTGATTGTTAGTGGGAAGTTTGTCTAAAACCATCACACCCTAGAACATAAAATTAGTTTTCTTATTTTCATTCTGAGCTGTAGATTAACAGTACATCCCATTTGGACAATTAACAGTACATCCAAACTGGCTCTGGGTGGGTCTTCTGAGTTGATGATGGTCTTGGTTCCACCTCAAACATATTTGTTTCAATTTTTTTTTTCTTGTGAAATGGCAATTGAACGCAGCCCTCAATCTTCTAAGTGAAGAAGATGTAAGGTTTTTATTGTTTTTGTGTATCTAGTTCCTGTGTTGTTTTTGTTTCTTTAACACCTTGACTTTTTTTTTCTTCATTGCCTTTTGAAAACCAAGACCATTTTTTCAAAATAACATGAAAGTCATAAACTACAGGTTTGTCTTGACTAGCTAATGTAATTTGTTGTCATTTATATAGTCATTTACTACAGGGTTGTCTTGACTAGCTAATGTAATTTTGTTGTCATTTATATAGTCATTTACTACAGGTTTGTCTTGACTAGCTAATGTAATTTGTTGTCATTTATATAGTCATATACTACAGGTTTGTCTTGAGTAGCTAATGTAATTTGTTGTCATTTATATTGTCATTTAAGTTTCAGAGCCCATCATCCTCTAATCAGATGCTATTATACTTGTCATCAAGCAAATGTCCTGGTGACCTTTTATTGTTAAAGAGGTGTTACATTGAATATCTTGACAACATATTATGAATGATGTCAGCCTACTTCTTCCATTAACTAAGTAATGGCACATTGTAAATAACTCCTTATACCTATGTTAAGATTATAAATTGCTCAATTATATTCGTCTTTGTACTCTTTTAGCTTAATTTCTTCTTTGTTTGTTGGAGCCATTCTCAATAGAGCTTCCAACAACTTGACAGAATCAAGTAAGCTGCAAGAAAGGGGGAAAAATAAAAGAGATACACAGGGAAACAATCTCTTGTCATATAAAAGAACTTTTAATTCCCATTGGGAGACAAAACAACTGATTCACGGAAAAGTAAATTGCTTTTGACTAAATTAGCTTAAGTAACAAACTCTTAAGGCCTCAGAAAGGACCATGGAAAATATTGAGAAACTAGAGAGATTCTTTCTGTTCAAAAGAGAACAAAATACACAAGTTGATTGCCGCCCTGTAGTGCATGTTTGACATATAAGTTGATTGATCGCATATGCAATCTTGGTTCCTCTCTATTGCATTCCATTAACTTGATTGAACGCCTCAATTTCCTACTGCGGTTGCATTACATTTTTCAATAAATTTTTTTATGCTAAAAAATGTGAAATTCTTAAATTCAGGTTTTGGTATGAGATCTTAAACAAGCATTCATGCGAGGCCATATTTATGCCTTCCTAAATTTCCTCAGTGGATGCCCAGGCCTAGCATTGTAAACAATGCCAAGCGTGGCCCAACTCAAGCTTCTAGCACAACGTCAGTCACTTCTCTAATAGTTTGATTATTTTCAAACTAATAGAAATCCCAGAAGCACAACGAAACCCAAATTGTGTTGTCACTGTTGGCATGAGTGTATCAGTGGTTGGGATTCAGTACTATTCATTTGGCAGCCTCCAGTATGGCAAAGCAGCACTTTGGCACATTTACGCAATTCGCCAAGAAGAAACAGATCCAATAATTTCCAATTTCTTCAGAGAACAAGAAATTAAAAAGTATCTATAACAAGTAAAAAGTAAAGCACATCTTCAGCTAAAATCAAAATAAATCTGAATGTTGATCTCTTACCATCTACCGCTCTCTATATCTCATTCGTATATCCCACAGCTATCTTCCACAATGAATCAATGTCTACATTTGCCAATTTCCAGTTTCTTCGAACTTCCCTTGTCCAACAACAATGATAAAGTTCTTCCTTGATGTCTTCCTATGCTTCAAGAAACAACAATGAGAATGCCAACATGACAATGACATAAAATGCTCCTTCACTTCCCATTTGCCCTTTCCCAAATACCATTGCATTTAGTACTCTGCGGTCTGCAGATCATTTCTGAATTCTGATAGGAGAGGATACAAATCGTTCAACCCTTTGGATACAGGAGCCTATACAAGTACCCGAACCCATTGCGAATCGAAAATCAAGAACCAGCCAAAGAAACAAAAAAAAAAAAAAAAAAAAAAAGCCGAAGAGATACCAGAAGCAAGCAGAAACCGGATACCAAAGAAGAGCAAAAGAAAGGAAAGGTTGCGCTCAATGCAAAGAGAACAAGGCTGCCGTCAATGTAAAGAGAACAACATCTCTTATCTGGTTCACCCCAATTTTGATTGTTTTGTTTTCTCTCCCTCGTCATCTTCTCCAAACCAAGCACACCCATCTTCTTCTTTATCACACACTCACAAACCACCCTCACACACCAATCACCATCATTCTTGCCTATTTTTACAAGCCCAATCAACAAACATTCATAAACTTTCAGTTAAAAGTTCTGCTTGTCACTACTGGATGCACTTTAATTCAATCATAGAAGAAGATTAGGAGTTAGAAAAATTACTGGATGCACTTTAATTCAGTTAGAGATGAAATTAGGGATACTAACTAAGTAATAAGCACTCCTCCCTAGCTCACCATGTCTGATCCCGTCATTCTTGCCACCAACCGCATTATCTCCTTATATGTCGTTGCATGGCTACTTGATTATTCTTCATCAATTCCATCCCCTGAGCTTGACATGCATTTTCATTTTGCAATCTCTCTACCATAGCCCGCAATTCCACACTCTCCTGGGTTAGTCTTGGTGCTCCTTGCTATAGAAGTGGGCTTCAGCCCTTTTCCAAACCCTCTCAAGTATCTAGACTGACCACCAAGGACATTTACTGATATTTGCTCCTGAGTCAATTGGATTGCACCCTCCTACTTACACTTTTCCTGCTCTGCTACAAGTTTTTCCCGCCATTTGAAATAAGTTAATGGTACTGTAGTTGAACTGAACAAAATCTACATACAACTTTGCCTATTCGGACCCAAGTTGTATAATCTAGTGCAACCTAAAACTAAATTTGATGGTTAAAAAAAAACACTTAATGAATGCATGAATTCAATAAAAAAAAAACTACAACTAAAAAAATTTAAAATTAAGAAAATTAACATGAAAGATGATGCATGACACAAAACATTCTGTTGTGCAGAATTTTCACTGTTAGTGGACTGTTTGTTAGATTTTGTGGACTCAATCCATCAGTTGATGTAATAAATTGATTAATTTCTTTATTTATCAATAAAATCATGCTTTGCTTTCATGAGATGAGTGTTATTTTACTAATTCATGCACATGACCAATACATATGACATAATAGTTCATGAGTTGAATCGGGTCCCATTAGTATATTAGATGTGATATATGTGCATGAATGAGATCCACACGCGGGAGATATATGTCACAAATCTTATACTTAAATAGCTTCACAACCAGTAATGAGACTGGGCATCTCATTTGATAAGGTTGCAGCACTTTGATCACTATGAAATAGTGTGATTTGTCTCGATCATCAGGATGTAAGATTCTGGATCACGATGCTGGTACATTGAATGTATTGAAGGACCATGAGATGCACCTTATGGAATTCCATCTCAATAATAAGGTATGCTCTCATAATTCCCTAGCAATAGGCTCTCAATCCTGAGACATTGATGAATTCAAGTTTCTATCTATTCATTTACTTTGAGTCACCAATGAGTGAGGCCGACTGTAGGTTAATACCTCGGTGTCTTGGGTATGTGGTAGTAGAACTGTGGGAACGTTGAATGATCAAGATGGAATCTATCTCTATTATCATCTTGTGCCAATTAATGGATTTGTCATTAGTAAGTGTGCACCTATCTCAATTAAGAGTTAATTGGATGGTACTGATGATTACTGTGATTAATTGGGGCTCAAGGATAATAAGATGTGGAACTTAGATTGGAAGAGACGGATTTATTCCAATTGATCCACGAATATTGATAGAGGGGCCTACTTGTGGTAATTGGGAAATTTAGGGTCTTCATTGTAATTTATTCCTAAGACTGGAGTGTAATTGCATTTATATAGTGGTGTTATTTGCAATTAGCTGAGGGCCCGGATTGCACATGAGATGTGGGGTCGCGGTGTTCCAGTTGGAGCCAGCTTTCTAAGGAATCCCGAGTGATCCCCACGCTAGCCCAAGTTATTGGAAAATACTAATCCGACTCGAACTCTAGAAAGAAGGGATAAGAAAGGAGAAAGTTGCTAATTGCTTTGGAAGTAAGACTTCTATTTCAATTAGGCAAGGACGAGATTTGAAAGTTTATAAAATCTCCTTGGACGTCCAAAAGAGTCTCTCTCACGCCCAAAACCCTTTCGTGCAAGAGTTGCACGAGTTACTCTCTCCTTCTTTCTTCTAGTTCCTTGGAGTTTCGAGTTGGGATTTCTCCTGAAGATTCCACCATTCTTCTTGAGAAAAGAAATCCAATTCGGGTCATAGCGTGGAAGGCTAAGAGGTGTTGAAGAAATCCATTAGAGCACTGCGGATCTCCAAAGGTATGATCTACTTCTTGCATGTCGCAGATTATTATGGATGTTTAGTGCTGGTAGAATATTTACTATACATGGTCACGAGATTGAGGGTAATGCATCCTGAATTGGGTTTTGGTTTTATGGATAGTTGATCCCTCTGTCGAGTGGGTCAAAAGTTTTGAAAATCTATCCACGAGACCCACCTACTTCCAACACTGTTTTATGCTCTTTCACACGTCTGGAACATCATCTTTTCTAGTCACAACTGAAACCAAAAATTTATGCATGAAAGATGGTTTCTAGCTACACAAATGATCCACATACTTTCCATTGCAAACTATGTATGAATGCATGCTCGTTTGGCATGTTTAGGTACCAATGAACTGTACAAAATTTCTGATTGTCTGCTATAAACTCAGATTTCATATTTAATTCTCTCTTCAAAATGCTTGTAAAGTTAAGGATTTCAGAGCAGATTACCCCGGCAAATAGATCCACTATTTTTCATGTTCAAACTCCATAACCATGGCTTCATATAAACAGTTTTTTCAACATTAAATTTTCCACAATTTCCAACCATGTTGGATGTTCAGTTCTGAATGGTTCCTGTTAGTTTACAGATCTGAATATTGCTTATAATGACCTTTCGAATCATGACTTCCAATGGTGCTTATTGTACACAACATTTCCTAGTAATTCTATAAACATGAAACTCTGTCTCGAGAATGACGTGCACAGATATTTGTCAAATGCATTTTTGCAATGTGGACTGTAATGGACGTCTAAAACTGTCATTAAATCAGAATAGAAAACTTACACAATCAATTCTGAATTTTGGTGAATTTAATACCTTAACATGTTAAACCAAGAAACCTACAACTAATGTTTGTAAAGATCACAATTTCCAGCTATTAAACTATGCATAAACATTGAAACAAAAAGAACATTAAAAATAATAAAAGAAAATTTGTAGGAATGTAAAAGTAGTGTGTAAGGAATTTAAATGTAGCAATTAACAAGAAAATTAAATGTAGTAGTGCAAAGGAAATTAAATGTAGTAAAGATAGTGAATGTAGTGAGTGATGTTATTTTTCCAAGATTATTTCTTAGCCCAATTTAAAATTACTTTAAGTGTGGTTCTCATGAACTTGAGTTAATCCAAGCATAAAAACAAGAAACATAGAAAAGGTATCATAAAGCATAAGAGGAAGATCAGTGAGAAAAAAAAAAAAAAAAAAAAGAACAACCCTACTACCATGTACAAGCTTCACATAAGATAGAAAAGATCTAAGTCAAAGTTTAGTACATACTAGGATGGTATAGACACCTCTTCTAGTTGAATTTTTAAGGAGGCAGTGTGGCTTTAGGGCTACGCCTCCTTGAGGTTTATGATGGGGAGAAAGAGAAAAGGAGAATGGTGGAGTGCTTCCTAAAATGATGCTCAAAACCATAAAAATATGATTTATTACTAAATAAAAGATTTTTAATGTATAAGTCCCTAAAATCCCCTAAAATGATCATGGAATCCTGCATTTTCAAAGACTTATCATTATACTTACATGTATTTCCTGACATTTTTGGTCCATCCATTTCTCTTTCTTCTTATTTTAGTGTGACTCCATAGAAAAATCAATGATGTGGGGCTCTTGCCCTGTCTTAGGGTCCACTTACATATATAAATTCCAATGTTAGTCATCATCATCATCATAATCATCAAAGCCTTATCCCAATCATGTTGGGGTTGGCTATATGAATTTTGTTTCTCCATTCCGTTCTATTTTGAGCCAAATCCTTAAATAAGTTAAACTTCTTCAAATCTGATTCAATAACCTCCATTAATGTTTTCTTCGGCCTACCCCTATCTCTTGATGGGCCATCCATCTGTGTAGCTAAACTTTTTCTCACTGGTGCCATTACCGGTCTATACTCAATATGCCTAAACCATCTTAAATGAGTTTCTCTAATCCTATCCCCTATTGGTGTTGCCTCTAAATACTCTCAAAACTGCTCATTTCTAATTTTATCTTTTCTAGTATTACCACACATCCATCAAAGCATTCTATTACCGCCACATCCATTTTATGTATATGCATCTTCTTAATTGACCAACATTCTGCTCTATATGTCATGGCTGGTCTAAACACTATCCTATAAAATCTGCCCTTCAATTTCATTGGCATTCATCCGTCACAAAGTACTCTAGAAGCAAGTCTCCACTTTGGCCATCCAGCTTTTATCCCATACTTCATATCTTCGTCAATCTCCCCATCTTTACTAATCATCAAGCCTAGATACCGAAAAGAATCTCTACGTGATATCTCATGGATTTTAATTTTGACAGTAGTTTCAACACTTTGTATATGTCAATCCACTGAAGTTGCAATCCATATATTCTATCTTTGTACGACTTATTTTAAAACCACTAGATTCTAATGCCCCCCGTTATCTCTTGAGTTTTGCATTCACACCGTCTCTTGATTCATCTACCAATACTATGTCTTTTGCAAACAACATATACCATAATACTTCTTCTTGAATATGCGCAGTTAACTTATCCAAAATTAATGTAAATAGATAAGGGCTTAAAGCTGATCCCTGATGCAAACCTATAGTCATAGGGAATCCACTTGTTTTTCCATATGTGGTTTTCACATTTGTTACTACTCCTTCATACATATTCTTAAAAATTTCAATGTAACCTCTGTGCAGATTTCTTTTCTTCAAAACCCACAAAATTAAATCCATCGGTACCTTGTCATAGGCTTTTTCTAAATCGATAAAGACCATGTGTAGAATTCTCCTCTTTGCTTAATATTTTTTCATTAATTGCCTAAGTGAAAGATAGCTTTCATAGTTGACCTCGCTCACATAAAACTGTATTGATTTTCAGCGATCTTGGTCTTCTGTCTAATTCTTTGCTCCATTATTCTCTCTCATAACTTTATAGTATGACTCATCAGTTTAATTCCTCGATAGTTAGTACAATTTTATATATCTCTCTTATTCTTATATATAGGTATTACAATGCTTCTTCTTCATTCATCCAGCATTTTTTTTGTCACAAGTATCTTATTAAATAGTCTGCTTAACTAACTCACCCCAACCTCTCCTAAGTGTTTCCATATCTCTATCGAATATCATCTGGGCCTGTAGCCTTTCTTGTTTTCATTCGCTTCAATGCTTCATTTACTTCCACCCCCTCTAATTTTACAAAGAAAAAGATGCTCTGGTAATGAAGTATCCTCGCTAGTTCTTGTATCCCTCATATGGTCTTCATTTAAAAGTTTGCTAACATATTCCTTCCACCTTTTTTTAATATCGTTGTCCTTCACCAGAACATTTTCCTTATTGTCCTTGATACATTTGACATGATCTGAGTCCCTACTTTTCTTTTCTCTAAATTTTTAGCTTAAAAATATCATTCTATCCTTATCTTGCTCCCAACTTATTATAAAGGTCATCATATGCTTTGAACTTTACACCGCTTACTACTTTCTTAGCTTTTTTCTTTACCTTCTTTTACAACTCAAAACTTTCCATACTCTTAGTCCCCTGCCAAACTTTGTAGCAATGTCTTTTCTCTCGAATAACTTCCTAAACCTCCATACTCCACCACCATGTTTCTTTATTAATGTCTCTTTTCTTTTGATTCTCCAAGTACCTCATTTGTAACCTTCCTAACGCAATTAGTCATTTGATTCCATATTACTGTAGTTTCTCCTTCAAGATTCCATTCTCCCTTCTCAATCATTTTGTCCTTAAATATATTTGCACTTTCCCCCCTCAAATCTCTCCAACTTGTTTTAGAGCCCATTTTGCTTACTACCATTTTTTTTCTATTTCTAATGCAAATATCTAAAACTCCAAGCTTATGTTGCGTGGTTAAACTTTCTCTTGAGATAACCTTGCAATCTTTACAAGCCAATCGGTCTTATTTTCTAACTAGAAAAAAGTCTATTTGACTCTTATTACTCTCACTTTTATAGGTAATTAAATGCTCTCCTTTCTTTTTAAAGTAAGTATTTGCTACTACAAGACCAAATGCAACTACAAAGTCTAATATAGTATTTTCGAATTCATTTTTTTCTCCAAATCGTTGCCTTCCATGCACTCTCTCATATTCTTTATTATCTCTTCCTATATGCCCGTTTAAATCCCCATCAAGGAAAATCTTATCACTATTTGGGATTTCTCGCATAAAATCGTTCATCTCCTTTTAAAATTATCTTTTCACACTTTCCTTTAGTCTTTACTTGGGGAGCATATGCACTGATGATATAGATTATGTTTTCTTCTAACATTAGTTTAATTGTTATAATTCTATCACCAAATCTCCTTACCCCCACAATTTTCTCTTTCAAATCCTTATCTACAACTATACCTACTTCATTTCTTGTATTATTCTTTCTTGCATAGAAAAGCTTATACCTATCTGTGAGAGCCTTAGTTTTATTCCTTTTCCACCTTGTCTTTTGTATACAAGTCACACTAATTATTCTTCTTTTCATTACCTCGACCAACTCCATGCTATTGCCGGTCTAGGCTCCTATGTTCCAAGTAGCAAGTCTAATTTTCCAATTCCTCTTTTTCTTCTTATGGACTAACTTTTTTAACCGCAATATCTTAGAGTCATGCAGTAGCCCATGTACACTTTTCACTACAGCCGGGCGATGCTGCAATACGTTGCTTAAAGCGGGAAACACCCTAGCCTTATTGAGAAAATTTATTATCTCAGAATTCATATTTGGGTTGTGATAAAGTTTTACACTAGATGTTAACCTACCTAATGTTACCTTATTTCTGTACTTAGGCTTGGGACAGGCAGCAAAAACTGACAGAGTTATAAATTACGAAGTTAGTACATACTTAAAATTTCATAATAGGTGATAACAAATTTAAAATTACAGAATAGAAAATTTAATAAACTATAAGCTATAACAATTCACCAAGGCATGCATTTTAGCTTTGAAAGACTTGGAACCCATGCAATGATTGTAAAGCAAATTCTTCCAACTTTCAGCATTATTCATAGAGGGTTCCTATACACAAGGAATAACAAGTGAGCTTGAAAATTTTAGCTATTGTACGTGTTGACTAAACAGAAACACAATATTCTGAAGTAAGGATTGAAAACAAATTTGAACAGCATATCCTGTTACTAGGAATTTCTCATCCTTGTCGACATTGTCTATCACCCAAATCTAGTCATCCTTATAAATACCTAAATAGAGTACGGTCTTTGGATCGATCTCCTTTTTAAGCATTCCTTGTAATAAGTGTGCATCCAGTTGTGGTCCCTGTACCTAGCTTGAAACTTACAGTCAACAGCCACATGAACTTCTTCCCTAGTATCGTAATCCATGACCTCATACTTTGTCTGCAATTCAGATTAATATGATTATTTGAGGACCGTTTATACTGCATACACATGTCAAGTTCAGACTTACAAATACTTGAGCCTTGATGACTTGTCTAACATCAGCCAGAACCTCTTGCTATCTACGTACACCCCTAACTAGGGCGACTTTCCTACCATCAACCCTATCTCACTCACAAAGTCTTAGGTATTTATCGTTATTGGCACATTATTCTTGAACTGAACCAGCAATTTGCCCCAAACCTTGGTTGTAGCACGCTCCGAGCAAAACCCTTTTGTTGGCCCCCGCCCCCGTCAGGATGTAGAACCTACAAATTTCATATAAAACCAGGTTAGTATAAATAATATATGCGATGAAACATGATGCTTCCACGATTTAATTTGATAACTTACCAACACTACTACAATTCGTATGAGAGCTAGGAGTAGGTATGCATGGTGCTGCAATCACGTCAGTTGGTGGCAGAGCGGTGTTAGTAGATAATGGTGTGGATGCCGATGTAAATCGTAAGTGAGGTCAAGAAGAAGGTGCCATGTATGTGACCTGCCAAAATAAAATTATCAAAAAACGTAACTTAGTTACCTTACCTTATTATAAGATCAAATCATTATACAATGAAATGTTATGTACTATTATCAATATCCATGTTAAAAAAGCAGAAAGTTGAACAAAATGAGAATAATCTTAGTAGTTCATTATAGAATAGTCATTCTTATACAAATAAACTTTGATTACATATCAGAATCTGCATCAGTCATCTATACAATTTAAATCTTTTTCCTCTTCATCACAATACTCCTCTAATGTCTCATCTTCGTCATTACAAATAAAGTCATCATTAGCCACCATATCTTGTTGACTGCTTGCCTTTGTGGGTGTTCCACTTGTAACAATCTTTGGTTCAAGATCAAACCTATCATATCTTGGCTGATCCATCCTATTAGGATCTTTAATGACGATCGGGACCACCTCAGTTATTTTTTCCTATTGGAGTGCATCATCTCAAACAGATGGTCTATCATCATTGGGTTCTACATCATCCAACTTTGTCGTATCCCATATTCCCCAATTTTGAATCCGTTGGACGATTTGCCAATGTTGGTCCAAATTGAGGTCATTCACATAAAAGACTTGCTGTATCTGACTAAAGGTCATTCTGATACCATCGACCTCTTACATCGATTGATGTGAAATGTGGAACAATTTATACAGTTCACCCACTACCAAGGTTAAACCACTCGCATTGGAGCAGGACAACTTGATACCCGAAAATATAAGTCATTTCTCAAACTTTACATACGTAGCCATAAAAGAAGTTAATAGCTTTCCCGTCATGATCCCTAGTTACCACCAGCCCACTATTTTGACTTTTTTGTTGGTTATCACAGTTTTTAGTGTGAAATCGGACCCCATTACACATACAACCTCAGTAGAACTTCATTAATAGATTTGGACCATTTGCCAATGACCAAAGTTTTTGACTTCACAATTCATTCATTTGCAAACCAAAATATATAGAGAAAATCATAAGATAACAAATGAATAATGTTTAAGCCATGTATACATGAGGTAATAATGTATATCTTACGAGTTTTTCAAACCACTTTGGAAATTCTCGTTGTTGTCACTGGTTGATATCACAACTACTTTGTATCATTAATTGGTTCTTGTGCTCCCTAATTAGAAAACATGTCATTGCTAATTAATAAGTTATAAGCATTGACACAAACTCTTACAAGCAATGCCCATGTGTAATATATGATCACATACTGTAGATGTGGTGCCACCTCCAAGCTCTTATGTGGTGTAAACCACTAAGCCATATTGTATTCCTTCTGTGACACCTCAGTTGCATTTCTTATTTGACCAAAAGGACGAACATTTTGTGAGATTACCTCCAGCCTTGGCCCACGTTCACCGCCATCATCATTTCTTATATCTTGATTGAATACAGTTTCTACTCCTTGTATATACATTGAACAAAAAGTAAGGCATTCCTTGACAATGTAAGCCTCAATAATTGAACCTTCAAGGAGCTCGATTGCGAACAAGCCATTTTAAAGCTCCAAGTTGCTTTAAAAAGAGCAAAAAAGAAAAACTCCAAAATTTTGTTAGCATGCAAATGCAATAGAGTATAACTTTTAATTTAAACTAAGCTAGTCATTACTACCTTTCAATAGGGTACATCCATTGGTACTGCACTAGCTTGGGAAGCATGGCCTCATGAGGCAAATAAATAGCTAGATGAACCATAACATCGAAGAATGCTGGTGGAAAAATCTTTTCTAGCTTACATAGTATTAAGACTATTCGGTCTTGTAATGCCTCTATCCTTCAATCTTAATCTTTTTGAGCAGAGCTGCTCGAAGAAATTACCTAGCTCAAACAATGTGGTATCGATATCCTTAGGAAGGTGCTTAAGTACTCATATTAGCAAAAGT
Source organism: Sextonia rubra (assembly GCA_037013555.1). Classification (NCBI taxonomy): domain Eukaryota; kingdom Viridiplantae; phylum Streptophyta; class Magnoliopsida; order Laurales; family Lauraceae; genus Sextonia; species Sextonia rubra. Next base: position 14,977,385 of record JASUAD010000023.1, read on the forward strand.
CTTTGTAAACTAACATGGTAGCCATGACTTTTCAATCCTAATACCTTACCATCCTTTGATTTTACACACCTCAAAATGTTTACTGCATAACCATCAGGAAACTTGACTGATTTTAAGAAATCACAGAAAGTCTGTCACTCCTTTGGGGACAATGTATACGTTGTGGGGGGCTTGTCAAAGGACCTATTGGCACGCTTGCGTAAACGTAATTCTTTCCTAATTTTCATATCTTCCAAATCCATATGAACTTTTTATGTGTCCTTACTTTTCCCAGCTATCCCTATTACTATTCCAAGAGGTTTGTCACTTATATTCTTCTCCATGTTAATGACCTTAAGGTTGTGTCAGTGTTTTTGTTTCTTTCAGTAAGGTGGCTCAAAGAAAATGCTTTTCTTTGTCCAGTTTAGTTCCTCCAGGGTGCATTTTCTTTTCATGTTGAGTAGATGCTTTCCGAACTGACCATGTACAGTAAATATTCTATCTAAAAGACAGATTCAAACAGCACTAAACATCCATAATAATCTACGACACGCAAGAAGTAGATCATACCTTTGGAGATTCGTAGTATTTTAATGGAGAAGTTGCGACTCTACTTGATGATGAGAATCTTCAACACCTCGTAGCCCTCCACGCTATGACCTAAATTGGATTTCTTTTCTCAAGAAGATTGGTGAAATCTCTAGGAGAAATCCCAACTCGAAACTCCAAGGAATTAGAAGAGAGAAGGAGAGAGAAACTCGTACAACTCTTGCACGAGTAGGGTTTTGGGCGTGAGAGAGCCTCTTCTTGGACGTCCAAGAGATTTTCATATACTTTCAAATCTCTTCCTTGCTTAATTGAAATAGAAGTCTTACTTCCAAAGCAATTGGCAACTTTTTCCTTTTTAATTCCTTCTTTCTAGAGTTCAAGTCGGATTAGTATTTTCTAATAACTTGGGCTAGCGTGGGGACCACTAGGGATTCCTTAGAAAGCTGGCTCCAATTGGAACACCGTGACCCCACATCTCATGTGCAATCTGGGCCCACAGTTAATTGCAAATAACACCACTATATAAATGCAATTGCACTCCAGTCTTAGGAATAAATTACAATGAAGACCCTAAACTTCTCAATTACCACAAGTAGGCCCCTCTATCAATATCCGTGGATCAATTGGAATAAATCTATCTCTTCCAATATAAATTCCACATCTTATTATCCTTGAGCCCCAATTAATCACAATAATCATCAGTACCATCTAATTAACTCTTAATTGAGATGGTTACGCAGTTACTAATGACAAATCCATTAATTGGGACAAGGAGATAATAGAGATAGATTCCATCTTGATCATTCAACGTTCCCACAGTTCTATTGCCCATACCCAAGATACCGAGGTGTTAACCTGCAGTCGGCCTCACTCATTGGTGACTTAAAGCAAATGAATAGATAGAAACTTGAGTTCATCAATGTCTCAGGATTGAGAGCCTATTGCTAGGGAATTATGAGAGCATACCTTATTATTGAGACAGAATTCCATAAGGTGCATGTCATGGTCCTTCAATACATCCAATGTACCAGCACCGTAATCCAGAATCTTACATTCTGATGATCGAGACAAATCATACTATCTCATAGTGATTAGAGTGCTGCAACCTTATCAAATGAGATGCCCAGTCTCATTACTGGTTATGAAGCTATTTAAGTATAAGATTTATGACATATATCTTCAGCGTATGGATCTCATCCATGCACATATATCACATCTAATATACTAATGGGACCCGGTTCAACTCATGAACCATTATGTCATATGTATTGGTCATGTGCATAAAGTAATAAAATAACATTCATCTTATGAAAGTAAAGCATGATTTTATTGATAAATAAAGAAATTAATCAATTTATTACATCAACTGATAGATTGAGTCCACAAAATCTAACAATCTCCCACTTGGGCTCAATGCCAGTCAGGGTTGCATCTCATGCCCATCCCTTCTACATGCTGCTCAAAGACTTTGGTAGTCAAAGGCTTAGTAAAGGTATTTGCCAAATTGTCCGTAGAGGCTATCTTGGTAATAGCAATATCACCTCTCTGCACAATCTCTCTGACTAAGTGATACTTCCTCTGTACATACTTTTGGCTTTTATAGCTTCTGGATTCCTTTGACTGAGCGACTGCCCCGCTGTTGTCACAGTAAACGGTGAGTAGCTATCGTGCCAAAGGTACCACCCCAAGTTCCAAAAGGAATCTTTTAAGCCCTACTGCTTCCTTAGTTGCTTCACAAGCTACTACATATTCAGCCTCCGAGGTTGAATCAGCGGTACATTCTTGTTTTATACTCCTCCAGCTAATAGCTCCGCCTCTAAGCATAAATACATAACCAGAGGTGGATTTCCTAGAATCCTTATCTGACATAAAGTCAGAATCTGTGTATCCGACTGAAATCAACTCAACACTGCTATAAATCAACATATAATCTCTAGTCCTTTTCAAGTATTTGAGAATACATTTTACAGCAGTCTAATGTTCAAGTCTTGGATTAGATTGATATCTACTGACTAGGCCCACTACATAATAGATATCTGGTCTAGTACATAACATAGCATACATGAGGCTACCAACAGCCGAAGCGTATGGTATCGACCTCATCTGCTCCTTTTCCTCGGGTGTCTTAGGACACTGATCCTTGGAAAGGTGCACTCCATGCCTGAAAGGTGTGATACCCTTTTTAGAGTTTTGCATTGCAAACCGTACTAACACCTTATCTATGTATGCAGCTTGAGATAAGCCAATCATCCTATTTTTCAGGTCTCGATAGAGTTTGATCCTTAGGATGTAGCTAGCTTCTCCCAAGTCCTTCATATCAAAAGTCTTGGCTAACCAAACTTTTACCGTTGACAACATTCCTATGTCTTTCCCGAGGAGAAGGATGTCATCGACATATAAAACCAGAAAAACTACCCTGTCACCCTCACTTTTCATGTACACACATGACTCATCCGGATTTTGACAAAAACCAAATGACTTGATTGCCTGGTCAAAATGGATATTCCAGCTTCGGGATGCCTGCTTCAGTCCATAAATAGACTTCTGCAGCTTGCAAACTTTTTGCTCCTGGTTTTTAGCTACAAACCGTCTAGCTGCACCATATAGAAGTCTTCCTCAAGATGGCCATTGAGAAACACCGTCTTGACATCCATTTGCCAAATCTCGTAATCGAGATGAGCCATAATGGATAAGAGTATCCGGATGGATTTGAGCATGGCTACTGGCGAAAAGGTTTCCTCATAATCGAGCCCCTCTTTCTGAGTATATCCTTTCGCAACAAGCCTAGCCTTATAGGTCTCCACTCTTCCATCTGGTCCTCTTTTTCTCTTGTAGACCCACTTGCACCCAATAAGTTTAATATTAGCAGGCAAGTCCACAAGTGTCCAGACCTGATTTGAGTACATAGACTCCATCTCAGATTTCATAGCATCTTGCCAGCGTCCCGACTCTAAGTCATTGATTGCTTCATCATAGTTAGAGGGATCTTGTTCCGGCTCTTCTGGGATTGCTTCATAAGACTCTCCCAAGAATGAGAACCTGTCAGGGGGTCTGACAATCCTCCCACTACGACGAGGTATTGGTGTAACTACTGGGTCTGGTAAGGGCGGTTCTTCCTCAAGTCCGGTCATACTTGGATTTGGAATTGATTGCTCCTGAATCTCTTCCAAGATCACCTTTTCTAAAGATTTCCGGTCCATCATATAATCTTCCTCTAGAAAAACCGTATTGGTGCTGACCAACACTTTTTGCTCCCTGGGATTATAGAATAACCAACCTTTAGCTCCTTTAGGATATCCTACAAACGTGCATACTTCCGACTTCATTTCCAACTTATCCGTCTTAACCTTGAGCACGTGTGCTGGACAACCCCAAATGTGTAAATGTTGTAGACTAGGCTTTCGCCCAGACCACAATTCCCGGGGAGTCTTAAGTATAGACTTAGATGGTACTAGGTTTAGTATGTACATTACAGTATCCAAGGCGTATCCCCAAAAGGATATAGATAATCTTGAAAAACTCAGCATTGACCTAATCATATCTAAAAGAGTCCGGTTCCTTCTTTCTGTTACTCCATTCTGTTGAGGCATACCAGGAGCAGACAACTGGGATATAATCCCATTTTCTGATAAGTAACCCATAAAATCAGCAGAGAGATATTCCCCTCCTCGATCTTATCGAAGAGTCTTGATACTCTTACCTAATTGCTTTTCCGCTTCCGCTCGAAACTCTTTGAACTTTTCAAAAGCTTTAGACTTGCGGTGCATAAGGTATATGTAACCATATCTTAAGTCATCATCTATGAAAGTGATGAAGTACTCATATCCTCCTCTGGCCATGACATTAATGGGTCCGCAGACATCAGTATGCACTAATTCCAATAAATCTTTGGCCCTATTACCCTTAGCTAAAAAGGGTCTTTTGGTTATTTTACCTTCCAAACAGGACTCACAGACGAGCATTGGTTCTACCACCAATGAAGGTAAGCTATCATCTTTCACTAGCCTCTCAATCCTGTTAAGGTTTATATGACCTAGCCTCAGGTGCCAAAGTTTTGTTGGATTAGATGAAGGTGACTTTCTCTTTAATGATGGTCTATTAATTGTTTCAGTATCATGTATCTCATACATCGTGAGAGTTAACAAATAAAGTCCATTGGTTACCTTGCCAGAACATAGGAAAGTACCATTTCTCTTTATGACAACTTCAGTACCAAAAGTAATAGAATAACCTTTATTCACCAAACTAGAAACTAAAATTAAATTCCGCCTTAAAGACGGTACATATAATGTTTATGACAAAACTAATTTATTATTTGAAAAATATAAAGTAATGACTCCCACTGAAACAGCCTCCGCCTTAGCGTCAAATCCTAGGTTGACAATGATTTCTCCATCACTTAACCTCCTGGTTTCCCTGAACCCCTGCAACGTATTGTATATGTGATTAGTTGCCCCGGAATCCACACATCAGGATTCTGAATTACCAGTTGCAAAATTAACTTCAGATATAAGTGACTTAATCATACATGGGGCCTTTTTCTTAGACAGATATTCTGGACAATTCCTCTTCCAATGTCCCGTCTTACCACAATAGAAACACTTTCCTTTTATCCCTGAACGCTTAGCTTTAGCCACGCCACCAGTTGGACCATTCTCCACCTTAGGACCCTTTGGAACTGATTTCTTTTTGCCTTTCTACCCTTTGCCTTTCGGCTTGGACTTAGCATCTGACTTTTTTGTCATTAAAGCAGTTGGTTTTTTCTTCATAATCCCTTCAGTTGCTACCAGCTGACTAGATAGCTCAGCCAGAGTCAGATTCATTTTATTCATATTATAATTGACCTTGAAATTATTGAATGACTCTAGTAGTGACTCAAGGATTATGTCAATCTGTGATTCTACATCAATCGCAGCTCCCAGTACATCTAACTCATTTAATGAGTCCATTATCTTCAACATGTGTTCCTGCACTGATGTACCTTCAGCCATCTTGGTGCTAATGAGCACCCTCATGGTTGCCTACCTAGTAAGTCTGCCTTATTCTGTAAACATCTCCTTTAGGTTCGATATTATATCATATGTAGTCTTATAAGATTGATGTTAGTGTTGCAGCACACTAGACATGGATGCCAAAATGTAACATCGGGCCATCTCATCGTCTTTGGCCCATTTGGTGTAAAGGTCCTTTTCTGCTTCTGATGCATCTGGGCCAGGCTCTTCAAGGGGGTTTTTGGTAAGGACATATTTATATTTTGAAGCTATTAGGACAATATCCAGATTCCGTTTCCAGTCTACATAGTTGGATCCCACCAACTTATTCTGGTTGAGGATGGTCGCAAGTGGATTGAAAGTATTCGAATTCATGCTTGTACTACTGTAGCACATAAGCATACATTCAATTAATGAATTTAAATGACATTAGGGTTTAGTATTCTACCAAATTTATGTGGGAATCCTCATAACCACAAAATTCAGAATACATCGGAATCCCAATCCTACGGGGTATGCCTCCTTGGGGAGTGCAAATACCTCCTAGACTGGTGCGGATCAAAGTTGGTCAAAATTGGAATTAAGACTAACTATCCATGATCCCCTTCATTCATTACTATCTAGGTATCTCATACCAAATAATGTATGACTCCCGATTAGCTTCGGTTTCTAAAATACATGAGGCAAATCCTTGGGGATACTACATCATTATTTTAGTTAAGTGTGATGCACCAACTAGCATTACATGACAACCGTTGTGAGCAGCTCCTCCTTGGGAAGTGGGTTCCCACCCTGTCTCATCAACACTATCCATAGGAGATCGATATCCAGTATCTAGATAAATACAAACCCTCTGTGGGGAATGGCTATTCTCAAAATGGCGCGAGGCCAATACTTTCCTTACAATGGACCTATGGTGGAAAACCATGGGGATTTGTATATATATAAATGCCCCGCTCCCACTTAATATTTTAGAGTTGAGGATTTCCTTATAGGTGTATGGGTCCATCAAATATAGGTATCAATTCATCTCATGATACGACCAATGATTGGTTTCAAGTTAAGTTATTTTAAGGAAAGTCCAGTTTCTAAAATTAGTGTTACCAATAAATCCATCTCATGGGCGCACCAACTCTAATTAGAACTTTTTCCAAAAATTAATTTGATTTGACCAATTTTAGAATTTGCTATGTTTGGATCAGATATGGAAATGCTCTAAAATAAGCATTCATCCATAAATAGAAAGTGCTATAATAAAAGACTAGTCCTCTCCTCCACATGGCCCAGGCGGAAAAGATTTTTTGGACTCCTAGACTTTCCAAAACTTTGGGATTCCTCAAACTCTTTGGGCATCTCCAAAACACCTTTTGGTAATCTTCAAACTCTTTGATTAGGAGTCCAGCTTCTCTTTCCTTCTTTGTTTCGGACATCTCCAGAATTTACAAATTTTAAAAAATACATAAATTCCTATGTCTCTATAATGAGACTTACATGGTAATCTAAACATGGAAATAAAAGGGCTATAGGGAAATTCACCATGCCTTGCCCTTTTACGAGAAACCAAGGAAACCATGATGCCCTTTACACTTAGCCACAAATAAACCAATAAGTAAAAGGAAAGAAAAAACATGTGGGCCATATGGAGAGGACATTATCACCTGCAAGTTAGTATTTCATACAACAAAGCATCTCACAAAACCAGGTTGCCAAACCATAATGGAAAAACAAAATGCCAAAGGTTTGCCTCCACTATGCAAGATCCCCTACGCAGAGGGGGTCCGGGGACAGCGCCCTCGGCGGGGTTCGCGCTGCCCGATCAGCTCACGAGGGTCCAGGGGGCAGCGCCCCCTAAAAAAAAAAACAACAACAACAACTTAGACCAAGAACAAAATGATTCTGCCTGGGTTTGGCTAGCCGATCTGGTCCCTACGGCTAACCAACAGACCTCTACAGCCATAGTGGCACATTTGACTAACGACCTGACAAACCCAGCAATTTGGGTTTTTTTTCAGATTCGGCTCCTGCTGTTCCCAATCACTTATAATGACCTCAGTATGCTTCTAATGGCATCTTACCATCCTCCTATCATGATTAAAACCTTTTGTGACTTTCTAAACATGGATCTACTATAAAAGTAAGCAAACCCAATAAACACTGATCCTTTCATAGCCCTTGCTCTATCCTCTTCACATCTCATGCAAAGATTAAAACAAGATTACTGATCTAACATGATTAGAGATGAGGTATAGCTCTGATACCAATTGTTGGAAGTAGGTGGGTCTCGTGGATAGATTTTCAAAACTTTTGACCCACTTGACACAGGGATCAACTATCCATAAGACCAAAAACCCAATCCAAGATGCATTATCCTCAATCTTGTGACCATGTACAGTAAATATTCTATCTAAAAGACAGATTCAAACAACACTAAACATCTATAATAATCTACGACACGCAAGAAGTAGATCATACCTTTGGAGATTCGTAGTGTTTTAATGGAGAAGTTGCGACTCTACTTGATGATGAGAATCTTCAACACCTCTTAGCCCTCCACACTATGACCCAAATTGGATTTATTTTCTCAAGAAAATTGGTGAAATCTCCAGGAGAGATCCCAACTCGAAGCTCCAAGGAATTAGAAGAGAGAAGGAGAGAGAAACTCGTATAACTCTTGCACGAGTAGGGTTTTGGGCGTGAGAGAGCCTCTTCTTGGACATCCAAGAGATTTTCATATACTTTCAAATCTCTTCCTTGCTTAATTGAAATAGAAGTCTTACTTCTAAAGTAATTGGCAATTTTTTCCTTTTTAATTCCTTCTTTTTAGAGTTCAAGTCGGATTAGTATTTTCCAATAACTTGGGCTAGCGTGGGGACCACTAGGGATTCCTTAGAAAGCTGGCTTCAATTGGAACACCGCGACCCCACATCTCATGTGCAATCCGGGCCCACAGTTAATTGCAAATAACACCACTATATAAATGCAATTGCACTCCAGTCTGAGGAATAAATTACAATGAAGACCCTAAACTTCTCAATTACCACAAGTAGGCCCCTCTATCAATATCCGTGGATCAATTGGAATAAATCTATCTCTTCCAATATAAATTCCACATCTTATTATCCTTGAGCCCCAATTAATCACAGTAATCATTAGTACCATCTAATTAACTCTTAATTGAGATGGTTGCGCAGTTACTAATGACAAATCCATTAATTGGCACAAGGGGATAATAGAGATAGATTCAATCTTGATCATTCAACGTTCCCACAGTTCTATTGCCCATACCCAAGATACCGAGGTGTTAACCTGCAGTCGGCCTCACTCATTGGTGACTCAAAGCAAATGAATAGATAGAAACTTGAGTTCATCAATGTCTCAGGATTGAGAGCCTATTGCTAGGGAATTATGAGAGCATACCTTATTATTGAGACAGAATTCCATAAGGTGCATCTCATGGTCCTTCAATACATCCAATGTACCAGCACCGTGATCCAGAATCTTACATTCTGATGATCGAGACAAATCACACTATCTCATAGTGATCAAAGTGCTGCAACCTTATCAAATGAGATGCCCAGCCTCATTACTGGTTGTGAAGCTATTTAAGTATAAGATTTGTGACATATATCTCCCGTGTGTGGATCTCATCCATGCACATATATCACATCTAATATACTAATGGGACCATGTTCAACTCATGAACCATTATGTCATATGTATTGGTCATGTGCATAAAGTAGTAGAATAACATTCATCTCATGAAAGTAAAGCATGATTTTATTGATAAATAAAGAAATTAATCAATTTATTACATCAACTGATGGATTGAGTCCACAAAATCTAACAATAACCTTTAGTACTCCATCCTGACAAGTTACCATTTGCTAGAAAGCCGTTTATGGTCCACATAATATCAACATGCATTTGAAAATTCTCTCCTTTGGATGCATCATAAGTTAATATATCATCTTCCCAAAGCTCTTTTAACTTGTTTAGTAATGACTGCATGTAAACGTCGATCTCTTTTCTAGGTGCTTGCAGTCCATAAATAAGCAACGACATCATACAAACTAGTTCTTTCGTGCACTTCCAAGGTGGCAGGTTATATGGCATGGGTATCACAGGCCATATACTATAGGAGTTGCTCATATTACCGAAAAGGTTGAACCCATTAATAGCTAGCCCTAACCTAACATTGCGAGACTCTAAGGCAAATGTAGGATGCTACAATCAAAATCCTTCCACTTTATTTGGCCAGCCGGATGCGTCAAGAATTCCCCATCATCCACAAGCTTCTCCTTGTGCCACCGTATATCTATAACTGTCTTCCTTGACATAAATAATCTCTGTAACCTTGGGATCACTAGAAGGTGTCGTATCACCTTATAGGGAATCTTTTTACCCCTACCATCATTGAGCTGATATCTGGACTCCCCACATTTTGGACAATTTTGAAGATTCTTATTCTTTTTCCTAAAAAGCACACAATCATTCTTACAAGTGTAAATGGATTTGTATCTTAATCCCCGTTCACCTAAGAATATCTTTGCTTCATAAAAGGAACCTGGAACCCTCCCACTCTCTGGTATAACATCCTTCATTATCATCATCACCATGTCGAATGCCTTGTTGCTTAAGTTATTCAACACTTTTACTTGCAACATCTTAATAGTAAATAACAACAATGTAAACTTTGTGCAACTTGGATATATGTCATGCTAGGCATCATTTAACAATTTTTTAAATTTCTGCACATTCTCTTGCCCAACACTATTAGAACCATATTCGAATCCCATATTCCCCAGATCATCATCCATAAAGCCCCCATATCTATGTCTTCCAGAAGTTTGGGCAACTCATCATGAGGGTTGTGTTCCATGTTAGAGATTCTACCTTGAACACTTCCCCTCTCATAGTCGGAATCATCGTCATGTACGCCCTCGACATCCATAGGCATTGGCTCCCCTTGGAGTATCCATGTCATGTGAGAAGTCATGATCCCATTAAACAATAGATGTTCTTAGACGGCGGGGTAAGTATGCAATTCTACATTCATGCTTTTCAAACATAGACACCAAATCTTACCTTGCTTGCCCATATGTTCACTAGCAAATTTAATAAACAACTTCACCCCATTTTTATATTCCAGTTGAAGTTTATTCCTACAATTCATCCAAGTCTTGTCAATATCTGGTGACCTACAACATCACAATATACGATTATGTCAATGTTATACGTATACTATAATACTATGGTTTTGTTTCTTGTTATGTAAATTTTTCATTCTTATCATCGCCATACTCTCGTAAACATAATTAAGGCCATGTAATTGTCCCATAATCAGTAAAATATTGTTTCTATCTATTAACCTGACCTACTACTTTTGAGATAGCATTGATTGTTATAAAAAGAAGAAAAATATGTATAAATTGATAAGCACAGCAAGTTCACTGAAGTCGAAGTGTATTTTTAATAAAAACAAACACATTATCATTGAGAGCAAACAAATAAGGGGATTGAGAAGTAGGTTTCAATTATCTTGAAGGATATAGAGTGGTTGGGCATCCCACAAATATTTTACCGATCAATTTTGTTTTTTTAGATATTATTTGACAAGAAGGTAATCTAAAAAAGGAATGCAAAAATGAGGTAACTTAATAGGTTCTAATATGGCAATAGAAACATAGGAACACTTTGCCGTACAAACTCAATGACAGATTGATATCATTGTCATCAACTTGAGTTCTTTCATGTGGCGGGTTAATCTGGATGACAAATACCTTTGAAGTAGGATAGAGTCCCATCATCACCTTTCATATTCAAATACTATGACACGATGTGCATAAAAATCATAGAATGTGCATTCTTTTTTTAGTGATAAGCCAAAGGACCCATACATGCGCGCACTTGGTTTTTTGCTTACTTCTTAAGTGAGACAGTTGACAATTAGACAAGGGACTCATCTTTATCCCATTCATTCATATACTTATTAGACATGGACAAATTGATATCACTATAAATGGGTTTCAAAACAAAAGGCTATCCATCCCAACCATTCAAGTGCGTCAGGGATCAGGACTAGTAATTCTCATCTTCTTTACCCAAACCATAAAACCTTCATTTGTTTGTCCACCCGCTTTAATACTTGAGAAATCGCCAATCACAGAAACTTGCTCTATAGTTTTGGTGCGGATCATTCCTAAGCAAACAACCCAGATCTTGTGCAAATATATAAATGAGGAGATTTTATTTAACAAGAACAAGTGCAAAATGAATAAATCAAGTACTAGTTAACTATAATAAAAAAACTAATATAAACCCAATGAAAGGCCCATTCACATCAAAAAGAAAAAATAAATAAATATGAATTTGATTTCTCTATACTGAAAAAAGAATACATGTTGTCTAAATATTCAAATTTTAAATTTATGAGATATTTAGGATTTCTCCAAAACTTGAAATTTGATGAGCCCAAATGCAATGCAAACTCCCACAATAAGAAGAGCCCAAATACGGGATTCTATTGATTCAATTCAAAATGGCTTCTTCAAATGATTGTGGAGAACCCTATTTATGACATCATTCTAAAATACTCTAAACATCTCAGTTTTTAAGGTTGCTTTAGATATTTTTACATAATTCAAGACGATTGATCTTTTGGATTTTTCCCCATCCTTCAAGATGTCCAAGGATCAATGAGTCTAATTGTCTCAAGCGTGTGCTAGTGAGTGCATAACACCATGCTCCTAATTCATGTACTACCTTTAATTTATCATGACAAAAAATTAAATAAGGAAAAAAAACGAAATAAAAAAACTACCTTTCCAGGTTCAAAAACCTTGGCAAATTTGTAAGAATCCAGAGTAATCTTAAACAGCCATAAACCAGGGAAAAGCGTCTACCAAAAGCACATAATTCTATTTTAGATTTCATAGATGCTCTAAAAAGAAGAAGAAGAAGAAGAATTCCACTTAAAAGAAGAAGAAGAAGAAGATTTCACAGATATTTTATCACTGATATATACATATTTATTGGATTTGTGCACGAACAATAGGTCATTTCTTAAAGCTGGAGCCATAATTTAATATGGCTAATTAAAAAACTTCAGCTACTTTTAAATAAAATTGACTATCCTCCACTCAGAAATGTGGCAATGTATAGGAAGGACAGAACTAATACAAAGCATGACACATTGAACAATAATAATGGATGGAACACACAACAAGGAAGTGCATAATCCTTTCATTTTCTAGTGATAAGTCAGCAAACAAACATCATATCACTCAAAATGTCATGATTTGTAATAATCAACAAGGGTGTAAATAAAAAAAAATTGAAATGTGATTGCAAAAAGGCAGTGCAGAAGTATACTCAACTTCATATGATCAAAATCCATACTGACCATCTCATCATACGCCCATTCCTACACCTAGAGACCAATTCCCTTACCGATCTCTGTTTAATGAACTCAGCCCCATTCCGCTAACCCATTCCCATACCATCCCATCCTTGCTGAAGCCACCCTGCCCCAAACCCTTGCAAAAACCACGGACACCAATAACCCCAGCCCTAACCTATAAAAAAAATATCCTAAAACCCTCATAGGGCCTCGCGGCTAGGCAAGAACTCACTAGCCCTTGACTACTCGCTCCACAAAAAGTTGAAATTAGACCCTTGGGAAAACCCTCTCTCCCTCCTTTCAAAATGACCCTTTGCCTCCTCACCTATTCACTCCACCTCTTCAAAGGAGAAGAGAACCCAGAAATCCTCCTCATGGATGAATCCTTCTCGTAGGGGGCCGACATGCAAGTGGCTACTAGCCACATGCAGAGAGGAGCTGCAACAAAGGACACCATCACTGGGGTGGGGCAGATGAGAGAGACCAGTGGCAGACCTAGGATTTTTATTTGAGTGGCGCTAAATTCTTGTTATACTTTGTTAGACTTTTTTCACATTAACAAGGATAGAAGAGAAAATGTATTGCAATTAAAAATATGAAAAAAATAATTCATTGCACTAGCTAATATACAATCATCAAAAGCCCTCTTAACTCTAAAAAATGGTTTTCACAAGTCCCCTTCACAATTCTTCATATTTTGAAACCATTTGCTACGCATGTGCAAACCATGTCCATCAAATTAAGTAATATGATCACATAAATATGAACATTGGTAAATCAGATTGCAAATACATAATTAATGACATAAAACTCTACATCAAATCTACAATTGAAATAATCTTGAAGATGATATACAAATTATAAAAAGAGAGAAAGAGAGGAGGATAATTGCATTTTGCTAACAGGGAGGGAGAGCAAGAGCTATAGCTTATAAAACTCAATCAAAATGATGGCACCACACCCAATTAGAATTTCTGTAGAGGATTATGCAAGAAATTGATATATGTTAAGGGAATTACTAGAATTGTTGTTAGAAAATGAGTTAAAGAACAAACATCAAAAGAAGACTGAACATGATTGTTGTAGTAGAAATATGTGAAAATTGATTGATTACATAGCATTAATGAAAGAGTTCTCACGTTTACAAATGAAGGGGGCACCCACAACAACAACAACAACAAAAGGGCCAATTACATTTGGAAGAAACTCAAATAAATCCGGTAGCTTTCAAAGAAGCTGCTGAATCCCAAGTAATGATCAATCCAAGACCCCATACCCGAGGAGAATGATTGAATTATCACAACTAAAATTCAGAGATACTTCCACCCATATCCAAGACCTCATACCTGGGTTGGTGGGGGAAGCAGAGATAATTCCAACCAAGAATGTACAATGGGGCTCACCTTTCTTGTTCCAAACCCTTAAAGGCACCTATATGTCACTCTGATAGGATTGATATGCTTTGGATTAAACAGTTCATTGTGCCCTATTCAGTCCAAGGATTGATCTGCTATTGATTTTACAATCAGAGCATGAAGAATTCAGTGTAAGTTGGTCTGATCTATTATTATTGAATTGATGGATGGTGGGGCTCGCATGAAAATGTCTTTGTTGTCATGTATAGAATTAGAGTATAAACCTGAAATTGTAGTAGATGTCTCCTCCAGTATAACCATTCACCCCAATCAAACATGTTAAAATCACCATACTACTTCTAATTTCTATTCTTAAGTTTTTTTTTTATGGGTAATCAAGTTTTAATTTCAATTAAAAAGCATATATTTGGCAAATAAAAGAATATGTAGTATAATTTTTTTGTGGGATGGATAATCCAATAGCCTATTTGGCAGTACCAATTCTTGGCATTTTATTTTTGTTTAGTTACTGGTATTAGCCTTAACTTCTTTTTTGGTGACAGTCATTATTCTTAAATATTATCTATGTTATTGGACAATTGGGCATATGGATTCTTCTTGCATTTAAAATGAATAGCACATCAAAAATAAAAGTCCAACATTGATCAATAGGAAGTAGAAACTAACACCCTCTTTCTCTCTCTCTTCCAAGTAAATGGAAAAATTCATAAAAGCACTAACCAGGTATGAGGGTTTTGGGTGGGTTGGGTTCATGGGGATTTGTAGGTGAAACAGCTATTTGCCAGAAGATCACTAGTGGTGAGAGATTTTAGAGAGTAGGAGACAGAGTATGCAAGAAGACAATAGATAAAGATCTCTGACCAGGATAAAAAAAAACATTAAAACCACTAAACCATACCCAACCTCGTTAAGCACTAGCCATCGATCATGGTGGGCCACATATTACAAAATTTGATCAGAGAAGGAGATGCAGCAGTCCGAGCGCCAAGATTCGGATAGGTGCTGAGATCTGGTGAGGCCGCTACCAATAGTGGGAATGAAGGAGGGTATGAAGAATTTGATTATGAGAGCTAGGGAGCCGAGGAGTTAGGGGATCGTTCATGGGTTGCTTAGGCAGCAAAGGAACCACAAGTGAGTTGCAGAGGAGCTCAAAATGTGGGCATACTATTGCTAGGACAGAGGATTTGAGGAGATCAAATCTGTGATCTCGAGGTGGGCCCATAGCTGCGTTCGTTTTTTGACATGTCCAGATCTGAGAGGAGACCGAGATCGGTTTCGGTTTGCAGATCGGAAAAGGAGTTTTGGATCGGAGATGAAGGACTCTGGGTTTTGCAGAAAAGATTAGATTTGCTCGATAGGTGGACCACTGTTGTAGATCAGTGGTGCAACGGAAGTGCGATCGACGACGAAGATTGAAAGATTGGAAGGTCCTGCAGCCAACGTCCATTGCTTTTTGTTCTTTCTCTTTGTGAGACAGACGTCATACCCTAGCCCCAAACCCAGCAGAGGAGAAAAAAAGGAGACAGAGAGAGAGAAGAAAGTAGAAGAAGAAACAGAAGAAGAAAGAAGAAGCAAGAGCAGAAGGCATACCTCTGATTGGGTTGAACTGAGTGTCACGGCAGGTTGAAATCTAGAGGTATTGATGAAATCCAGGGGTTGAATCTTAGAAAGAGGTTTTAGTATAGTTTAAGTCGAGACTCACCCCTCGCCTAAATTATGAAAAATTGGGGACAATTTCATGTGGTCGCCTAATACAAATCAAAATAAACCGCCAAACCCAATCGCGCCATTTCTTAAATTTTATGGATTCAAATAATTTCGTCGCAGATTATTTCCAGGAATTCTAATGATATATGGTGCCAATTATTTACTAGCAAAAACACGTCGCCTAATAACAAGTTTCATCAGAAAAATTTCCTTCTTGCTGGCACTAACTCCATTTTTTTGCGACAAATTTTTTTTAACAATATTTAGTGACCATTGAAAATTTTCATCACTAAATAATTCACGTTTTCATTTTAAGTATTTCTTGCTGGCACTAACTCCATTTTTTTGCGACAAATTTTTTTTAACAATATTTAGTGACCATTGAAAATTTTCATCACTAAATAATTCACGTTTTCATTTTAAATATTTCACCTCAAAAACAACATTTAGTGATAAAATTTCAAATCGTCATCGAATTTTCAACTCAAAAAATGATTTTTATTATAGTGAAAGATGGGCCTTCAAACTGAGGGAGATAAGTCCCACACTTTGTTACTTGGCCATGTACCATTTGGCTTCTCTTAAACACCTTGGCACGAGAGATGTGAGATGCTAAAAGTCTCATAATTGATTCCAACCTCACCTTTGATGGATTTTAATCTATGTAGATGCCCTTGGATGAGTCTTCAATGTGCTTGAATTAGAGAACGATGGACCTCACTTTTATCATGTCCATGCACTACATATAGTTGCATTGGTTGAGAACATCCATAAGTCCTAATCCATGTAGGACTTTTATTCCTTTATGATGTAAGCTACATCAGAAGGGGTTAAATCCTACACTAATTTAGAGTGAAAACCCACAGACTTAAGCACTTGATTATATCCCACAGTTCTCAACTCTTATTAAAAAAAAACCACATACTGTTATGTGGGAAAAATTATTAATAAAAACAATAGTTTTAAACCCTTGTTTATTATACTAAAAACCATAGCCTTGTACACTTGTTATTTTAAACCTAAAAGATTAAAGAAAAAACTTACCAAAAAATTTTTTTGGTTAAATCCCTCTCGTACTCATCTCCCCTTTGGCGCGTATTCTGCCTAAAGATTATATGAACGCGGGATCTAGGGCTGCTTCTCTCATTTTCATCTTTTAGGTTTGAAGTTGTTACAGTAGTTCTCCTCATTCTTCCCTCAATCGACAGCCGGATACAAATCAGTATGTATGTCTCTCCTCTTTTAGTTTCAGTCTTCTCATATTTGTTTGTAAATGATCTACTTCTCATACACATCTGATTCAAACATGTTTAAAGAAAAAGCACGTTCCTTCTTACTGTCTTCTTCATAGTCATTTGGGTCTGTTCATTGCACATCAACAGAAAAGAAAAAAGAAAAAAAAAAAAAGAAAAACGAATGGGCCAGGGACGTCTCTGCATGCAGTAGACGGGTTCTGTTTTCTCAAAACAAAAAGGGAAAGGGCAAAGGATGTTCTGCAGTTGAAGATGGGATATGTTCTCTCATAAGATGATTGTTTTTCTCAACACTCATGCACTTACGTTACATATTAAGCGATCGAAGAAGAGGATTTCAGAGAGGGTTCTTCATTGGATCCTTTTCGGAGAAGACAGAGAAGACCAAATTAGTTTCGGTGCTCTGTTGACGAGCAGAGCAGAGGACTCTGATCTTGGCCATCGATCAGCCCTTGCTTGTTAATGAAGATAAAGAAGAAGAGGAAGGGCTGTGTTTGTGCTTCTCAGTCGACTGAGAAGAAGAACGCGGAGAAAAGGGAACCAACTGATGGTGTTGCGCCACGGTGATCGCTGCTTCCAACATTGTCACCGGAGTGCTGCCGCTGCAATCGATGGAGGAGGCGTTCACCACTCGCTGCCTTGATGGTCCTCTGTCCACTGCTACCGAGAAATAGAAGCCATGTTTGGAGGGTTTCTGTTTCAGGTTGCAGAATGCCATTGAAGAAGACAGCGTGAAGGAGACGATCGATGAACTGGACCTAGGTTCCAAACCGAGTCCGGTTTCAGGTTAGGTCCGACCTGACCCACTACGCAGAGCCCAGCAGCACTATTCAAACCTTTATGTCCAATTCTTATTTTAAAATTTTACTAACGCATCAAGGCTCATGCCCAACGCAGGCCATGAAAAATAAAAATTACGTTTTTTATTAAAAGTTATTATTTTTTAATAAAATGTAAATTAATATTATCATTTAATTATATAAATCATAAAAAAGACATAGTTAAATTATTAAATCTTTATTTTCAAAAGTGAAATAAATTGAAGAAGGACAGGGAGGAGAAGATTAAGAGCAATGAACATAATCGGGAGAGGGAAAGAGGGAGAAGAGAAAGAAAAGGAGGAGAGGAGTCCAGGGCAATAACAAAGGGAGGGAGAAGTGAAGAAACATCCCCTTTTTTTTACTGATGATTAGAGGCCCTCAAATCACAAAAGTTTAATCTTAAAGATTTCTTCCTACAGGGATAGGGTGACGAGTAAAATCTCTCATTTTTTACTAGAAATTTGAGGATTCTCTTCTGTTTTTTTTTTTTAAAAAGTTCTCCAAACAATTCTGACTGAGAGGGTAAGAACATTTTTCTTTAAAATAAACAAGATGTTATACTTTCTTATGTATCTAAACAGGCCCTTAATGGTAACGTTCAATAGTGGTTTGTCTAGGCTTGAATAAAGGGCCCATCTCTTTTAAAATAATAATTAAGTGCACCAATATCTTTCATTCACCTATATCTTTATGGATTTCTTCCATCATTAGATGAGATCTCAAGGAATATTTTCCATTTCCATTTCCATCTATTAGGTTATCATGTTTGGTTGTATCCCATTCATCGGATTAGTTTTAAAAAAACCTAGTGCAAATGCAATTCAACACAAACTCAAATCCTCCAAATGCATAGAAGGCAACATGGACATGAGAGGACTGATATAGGCATTGATTGATAAATTATTAATTCCTATTTAATCAGTTTAATTTCTGGAGAAAAAATCTTCCAAATAAAACATTTACAAGAAAAAAGTAGAAAAATACCAAGAAAAATAATGAGGAAAAAATTTCTCATAGGATGTGGAAAACAATCAACATTTCGTAGGTAATTAGTTTATCCTTCAAAACCATAATGAATAACCAAACCTTAAATTCTAGAAAATCCATCACTGAAAAAATGACAGAAAAAAGAATAGGTTTCTAATGAACTCCGTTAAGAATTATTAAAGCATGAACCTAAATCTAGCAAAAACAAATTTTGAATACAACTCAAAGTAAAAACTCTATGAAAAAAGAAAAGCATAAAAAATATAAAGAACAAGTGAAAATAAATCCAAGAGAAGAGAGACCTCCCAAAAAAAAAAAAAACCCTTCAATATGAATAAATCCTTCAAAAGGGTTTAAATCTTAGTAAAGATTTCATTTTTTTTCACCACCCTTAAGCCCTCTAAATATAAGCACTTTACTGCTAAAAAGATATTATGAGAATCAAGTGAACCAATTAGAAAAGAATGATACAATATGGAATTATTATACAATTAAGCATCAAATTTATGATGCATTTGCTTACATTTTTCAACTGCCACGACCAAAAAAATAAAAATGAAAAGAAACAGTAATAAACTTCCTTTCCTTTGGCAAATATATTTAGGTCTAACATAAATATTAGCATGATGTTTCCAGCACCATCCATCTCTAGTACAATGTAAGGTGAAAGATAGAGGAGCAGATCTCCTTCAAGTAGAGGAGAAATTTTAAACAACACAGGTACCGCACTTCCTCTCATACATGGCACTAGTTTGTAACTTATTTTAGATTTGTCATTGGAATTATATTCAATGTATAATTACTTTTACTAGCCCAATTGTTTTTTTTTTTAATTTAGAATTTCACTTTTTTATGCATGTTATCGACCTCATGTATACATAATTTAGTCTTTTGAAAAAATTTTACATTGTTACAATAATTACCTATAACCAATTGTCGTATGAGCTGGTATGACCAAGTATTTTATGTTTGAAATAATTTTTTCATTGATGGAGTGGTTCTATATTATAAATGAAATCTGATCTCTGAATGCTTTTGACAATAAAGGTTTTAATTGAAAAAGCTGCAAATTAATTTTCAAAATATGACTCTAAGCAAGGAGTGGATGAAGGCATCAAGGTCATCTTCTAAATATATAAAAGGAGTTAGAGAATTCATTGAGTTCGTAAGAGTTAATGCACCTACAAGAGCGGGGGAGGATTGGTATTATTGCCCTTATGTGAAATGTCGTAATGTAATCAAAGGGAAGAAAACAACAAATGATATTCGTACACATTTAATATGTAATAGGATAGATAAATCATACACAACATGGATCCATCATGGGGAAATCCATCCCAAAAGAAAAAAAGAAGTTAGTGCCAGTAGCAAAAATGATGATGCATACATTGGTATGGTTGATATGGTAAATGACTAATTTGGGTTTGTTCGTGACGAGGTTGAGACACTATCTCAAATTGGTGGTACCTTATATGAAGGGATCAATGAAGTTAATAATGAAAAAGATGGTGATGCTCAAGAACATTCACCAGATAATATTCGATACAAAGAATTGATGTAGGATGCGCTACAACCTTTGTACTAATCATGTCAAGTTGAAGATACAAAATTATGAGTGACAGTTGAATTACTAAGCATGAAGGCTAGACATCACGGTCTAATGCGAGTTTTAATGGGTTACTCAAATTGTTTAAAAGAGTTCTCCCAAGAGATAATACTTTACTAGATAACACATATACTGCCAAGAAGATGGTTGATTCATTGCGTATGGACTGTAACATTATCTATGCATGCCTTAATGATTACATACTATACTAGAAAGAGCATGAAAATCGAGATAATTTTCCTACCTATGGCAAAAGTAGATAGCAGCCGGACGATAAATCAAAGACGAATGGTAAGCGAAAACCCTGGAAGAAGTTAAGATACTTTTCATTAGCACCAAGATTGCAAAGATTATATAGTGTGCCATGGATTGCAGAAAGTATGATATGGCATGCAAATGCAAGTGCTATACCAAACCAATCAATTATGCGCCATCTAGTGGATTATTCATGTTGGAAACAAGTCAATCGGAAATGGTCTAATTTTGCCTCTGAGGCATGTAATGTTCAGTTGGGGCTTACTACAAATGGATTCAATCCTTTTGAAAATAATAACAATGCCTATAGTTGCTGGCCGATTATGATTGTTCCATATAATCTTCCTCCGTCCCTTTGCATGCGCAAAGAGTTCACAATGTTAATATTGTTGATTCCAGGAAAGAAAGGCCCAGGGCATAACATTGATGTCTATCGACAACCATTGATTGAAGAATTGAATAAATTGTGTTCCACTAGAATCAAAACATACGACTCCTACAAAAATACAATGTTCACAATGAAAGCAATTTTGTTATGGACTATACATGATTTTCCAGCATATGGACATTTGTCAGGTTGTAAGACTGTAGGCAAATATGCTTGTCCTGTATGTAGTGAAGGCACGGAGTCCAAGTAGCTAACAAATGGAAAGAAACTGTGCTTCATGGGGCATAGAAAATTTTTGCCAAGTATGACACATCCTTTTAGGTACCAAAAATCACAATTTAATGTGTATGAAGAACATACGAATCCACCCATGCGTTTGAGTGGTTCTGAAGTACTAAGTAGAAAGGAAGTGAATGAGACACAGTTTGGAAAGAGAGGCAAGAAGAGGAAGAGTGTAGAAGAGCATGATTCCACTCCTTGGTCAAAGAGAACGATCCTTTTTGACTTGCCATATTGGAAGGTGCATTATACTAATTCTTGTTTAAAATTATCTTAATGTTGTATACTAGACTTATCAATTACTAACAGAAATATTTATCCTTTATATAGGATTTGCCTATCCGTCATAATCTGGATGTGATGCATGTGGAAAAAATGTGGCAGAAATTTTGATTAGAACAATTATGAATACAAAAGATAAGACAAAAGATAATCTTGAGGCTCGAAAAGATATAAAGGAGATGCAGATTAAGAGAAAGTTGTGACCTATAGAAGTAAATGGGAAAGAGACATATCTTGAAGGTCCTTATAACTTGTCCCGAACAGAGAGAGAATTGATTTGTAAAACCTTTACAATTTGAAGGTTCCCACTGGGTACAGTGGGTATTGGAAACATAAGGTAAACTTGGAAAACAATCAACTAAAAATTCTAAAATCTTACGACTATCACATTTTAATGCAGCAGCTACTGCTGGTGTTGTTGATGTATGCATTTAAAGATCACAAGCCATTACGTGCTGCCATTCGACAATTATCTATATATTTTAATGTTGTATGTTCCAAGACCATCGAATGTTCATAACTAAGCAAGATGAGAGAATGTATTGCCGAAACATTATGTGTGTTTGAAAAGTACTTCCCTCCTTTATTTTTCGTATCTATGATACACCTTGTCGTGCACCTGGCAGAGGAGGCGCAGATTTGTGGACCCGTTAGATACCGTTGGATGTATCCATTTGAGCGGTAAATATAATTATTTCTTCTAATTTTATTTTTTATTTATTAACTTATATAAATTAATTTACAAATTATATGTCAGGATGATGAAAACATACAAAGGATATGTGGTGAATCAAACATACCCAGAGGTTGTATTATAGAGTGTTACCTTTTAAATGAAGCTATGATATATGCTATGAATTACATGCCTGATGGTACAAAAGGGAGTCATAAGCAAGGATGGGGAAGGTGGATGGATGATGATAGTCAATCTGGATACCCTATTGATAAAAGAGGAAAGATCTACAAACTTGGTCATATGCAATACCAACAAGCACGTAAATCGGTACTAAGCATGTCTACTGAGAATGAAAAGTGGCAAAAGTATGAAAAATCTAGATCTCATATTTTCTATGATATAATTTATTTATTATATTGCATATTGACACTGAATCTTTATATACAGGAATTACAATATATACGTGCAGAGTCTTCTATCTAATGTTCAAAATCGGAAAAGTACTATAAGAGTTGAAAAGGCGATCGATTATATTCCTTGGCTTAGGCAATAATTAGAAAAAGAAGAAAACAGTGTCATAAAAAGACTTGCTGATGGACCTAACTTTGAAGCTATTTCATACAATGCATATGCAATAAATGGTTATGTTTTTTATACAGCTGATGCAGAAATGAATAAAACGACACAGAACAGTGGGGTATCCATGACTACTCCAACTAAATTCAGATCAAGTGCTCAAGACAAGAACCTTATATCTAAGGAGGTTACTTACTATGGTATCGTGAAACAAATTCTAGAATTGAATTATCATAATTTCAAGGTAGTAGTATTTAATTGTGACTGGGTTCGTATAGAAGATGCAAACAGCTATATGGTTGATCTAGAAACAAATTTGGTATATGTTAATTTGAGTCGATTAATGAGAAACACAAAAGAAGTGGATGGACCATTTATCCTTGCATCTCAAGCCACTCAAGTTTTTTATTGCAAAGATCAAAGTCGCCCTGAGGATGAGTGGCATGTGGTGTTAGATGTTCTAAAAAGATTGCACAAGGATGTGGATTGCTATGAAGATCTATTAGTCTTCGTGGGTAGAATGAATGAAAATGATCAAACGGTAGCATTACAAGATGATATCTTAGAAGCCAATGATATCAGTGATGTTGAAGATTAAGCTGAGTTGTAGGTATTTAGGTCATGTTAAAAATTATATTATTTTCATGTATTGTTCCTATTTTGCATTCATATATTGTTCATGTTTTATGTCTTTTATTTTTTTAAATGCACAATGTTTGCATACATAATACTACATTTTTAAATCTGTGGTGATAAGAAAGTTCTCATTACAGTTTTAATGACTGTTACATATTTACAACAGGTACTCTTGCCCATGTTGCTTTTAGCACTAATGGTAGACTTATAGGGCCTAACTCAGCAAAATTTAGCATGGATATAGGGCATATAACAAGGTCAAATGTCTTACCCAACTATACCAGTTGAAAAAAAGTACTAAATACCTTTTAAAGATCAAGTTTGAGATCTCATATACGCGAGTGTTTTTTTTGTGCATTTATCACTATTATTTATAGATAATAATTTAATGTGGTGTACGCAAGAATTAAATTATGTTTTTTATTTTACACAATCCTCATATAAAGTTTTAGCATGCTACAAACAATATGTATTGAGGAGAGCAAATGATAGTTTGAGGGATTGGAAGTCATTTCTTCGTCGCAAAGTCTATGATAAATATGCCACAGATGCAGAAAGGAAAACTCATGTCCCCTCACATGGTGGAGAGGAAGATTGGAAATCATTTGTAGACATGGAATCAATAGAAGAGGCCCAGGCCTTAAGAGAAAAAGGTAAAATTGCTAGGTCCAAAATGATTTGCCCTCATACTTTTGGATGAAAGGAAGAGGCTAGGGTGGCAGATGATATGGTAAGTGTAATTTTTATATTTTGTTTAATTTATGTAGATTTTTATAAATAAACAAAATTTATATCTTGAATTATTTATAGAAACAAGAAAATCCAGGCGAGGAGATCACTCGTAGGGATCTCTTTTTAAGAACTCATACTAAGAAGGATGGATGAGTTACTAGCCCAAAAGTGGTGGGGAATTTTTTTATTCAAATACATTTTATATGATTCAATATGTTGTGGATGATATTTTATTTTTATAGATCTGAATATCTTAGTGTTATACTCATTTTTGTTTTTTCGTATCATGCATGAAGTTTAGCTTTGGAAGTGCTATAGTTGAATATAAATTAAATTTATAGTTTATATGAGTAATGGAGTGCTTTTATAAGGTGTTTTATTTATTTATAAGTACCCAACAGGTTGTTAAAAAAATTTAAATACCCTCCAGTTAAGGGGAGATTCTGTCGTAATTTTTAAAATATTTTTTATTGTAGATTTCTCTTTTACTTATTATTTATCATACATTTTGAAGGATGCGATTAGAAGTCTTCATAAAGCTGATATATAGATCTCTTGCACAAAAAGATCTAAAAAATGACCCTGTTGCAAAGGTATTATTCATTTATTTTTCTTGTTGATGATAAAGTCTAACAAGTGTCAATTTAGTGTTCGTCTAAATATTAGCATCATTTTCTTTTATTATTACATAGATCATTGGTCTTGATTCTCGAGGACGTGTGCGTGGCTTAGGCATGGGTGTTTCTATGACAAATATTCGTTATTCCTCTTCATTTATGAAAGCATTAGCAGATGAAAAGTTATCAACCGAAAAGATTGAGAGAAAATATTAAAGTTGATGGAGGAGATAGGTGTCCTACGGAAGGATATGGATGAGTTAAAACAAACTCTATCTCAAGGTGGGATAGTGATGCGGTCATCCACCCATCATGGGAATTATTCTCAGGTACAATATTTATTTTTCATATATTCTAGATTTTTATAATTAAATAAATAATATTTTAATTAATAAAGTATGTTAACACTATTTGTTTCTAATAATATTGTAGGCTTGGAATGAATCACCCCATCAAGAGACACAGACAGAAAAAGCAAGTTCATGAACAAGATTGATTCAACGCAGGTTGATGCATTTGGTGCAGAAGGATGTTTGTGTTGCTTATGGGACTGTGATTGGTTAGTCGCTTGATTATCCAAGATGCTATAGGATTGTTATGGATGAGATTCTTGATTATTCAGTCCAGTTACTTAGCGAAGAAAAAACTTTTGGAGATATCACTTTGGGTGATATGATTGATTGGCCCATGTATAAGACTTTAGATTAGTTTTATTTTATTTTATTGTAATGTCGACTTTAGTTTAATTTATTGTCTTTGAATGACTTCACTTGAAGCTTTGATTTAATGTATTTGATTGAATTTTAATTCAGGTGACTTTAATTAAGCTAATGATGTTTATTCTTATCTAATGTGTTATTGTTTGTATTTATTGATGGATTACCAATAAAATTTATTGAATAAATACTTTTATAAATTCTTTATATAGGTACTTTTTTATTTAAAAAAATTAGATAAAAACGACACTTACTAGCACTTGATAATTTGAAGAAAACTCTAGATGCTTTTTAAAAACGACGGCTCTTACAACTTGAGAAATTTTTGAAAAAACCATTTTTTAATTAATAATTGATTAAAAAACGACAGTTTTTATTATAAAAAAACGAGAGCTATGGACACTTAAAAAAACGATGGCTCGAAATACTTGTTAAGCTAAGATTTACGCGATGGCTAGGGACACTTGTTTTTAAAAAGCTACACCAATATTATCGACACACAAAACGACAGGTTGGACCTTCGTTTTTTCAAGTAAATGATGGCTAAGAACACTTGTTTATTGTGAATTTTGACGTAGCTATCTTCATAGAACTCTTCACTTTGAGAGAGATAATTGAGATAAGCATCATCTCAAATCCATATTCAGTATTCAAGAGAAGTGAACGTCCCATACATGTCGGATTTATCCAAAAGACTAGCTCTTCCTTGTTTGACTAGAATTCCTCTATTCACTAGGACTTTTGAAAGATTGTGAGATAAACTGGTTGCACATCTTTGACTCAATCCTAAGTGGATACGGCCATCCAAGCCTGTGTGTGGGACCCATCAATCATTGCCATGAATTTTTCCATATGTGACTTATCTTGAAACTTCTTTAGTTTTCTAAATGGATAATTTGAGGTGTGTAGGATGAATGGACACCCCCTCCCCACACCAAGTCATTTTACATGCGTGAGCTTTGAAGTGGGTCTCATTACTAAGTCATGATTGTTATCCAGGTCCAGCTATAGCTTCTACAGGTCTTACATTTCTTGTACATTTTAATTAAACCCATCAAATAATGAAGAGCCCACATTACAATGGGACCCGTTCAGACAAAGTTCTACTCTAACTAGGACTTTTTGGAGAGAAATTGCAAAAATTCTTAAATATTGTAGAAAATGTATGAAAAATATGAAAATTCAAGTTCCTAGTTGAAAATAAATAAAATGATGGAATTAGATGAATAATGATGCAATTCCACTAGTTAAATCCCTAATCCCTTTTAAATGGTGCATAAATGTGTGAATTCATGGACTTTGCAACTTTCACTTTTTATATGGATTGATTGATTGTTGATCATGATTATTCATGCTCCCACACACACGCACACAATATCAGAGACACAACACTTTCGCCTCTTACCTCTTAGGCCTATTTTGAAGAAAAATGGAAATGTTAACTACGTTGTTGAAGGAAAAGAATGAGTATTACTGCGAGAGATAACCTAATCTCTAAGAATTGTCATGTTGATAACCTAATCTCCAAAAAGAGTCATGTTTTGGAAAAATTTTGTT
This sequence comes from Sextonia rubra, assembly GCA_037013555.1. Taxonomy (NCBI): domain Eukaryota; kingdom Viridiplantae; phylum Streptophyta; class Magnoliopsida; order Laurales; family Lauraceae; genus Sextonia; species Sextonia rubra. The sequence goes on from JASUAD010000023.1 coordinate 15,004,767, forward strand.
AGATATTTTATCAGACTCAGTATCATCCTTTTGATATGTAGCATACAACGAGCACTTCAGACTCCAAAACAAAAGCCGCTATTCCAAAAGAATAGGAGCCGCAAAGAGCCATGAAAGAATAGGAACCACTTATGAATGAACTCTTACAAGAAGAAACAACCTAAGAACTAGACTCTCTCAACAATATAACAAATCTAACCCACAAACCACGCACACCCATTTCCTAAACAATCCTAAAAATATACTTCTTCAACTCATGCCACAGATTGCACATCCATGCATATTGGTCATGCACATAACAACTCTGCTCATCTAATTATGTCCTTGTCCTCAAGTATTACATTTGGAAATTGTAATTTAAGCTCATTAAGATTCTCCCAAGTTGCTTTAGCTGGTGAAAGGCTCTGCCAATGAACCAAAACTTATGCACGTCACCTTTTCATTAGTCCACCAAGAATTGCTGGAGGAGTTGGCATGAGCGATTCTTCTTCATGGTTGATACGAGTAACTTAGGGCTGAGCAATGTCTTTGCCTTCAACCTGTTTCTTGAGCAGGGGCACACGAAAACCGAGTGTATATCGAGTTTTGGAGTATAACACTGGTCCCATTTTTTAAATAATTTGAAATGGTCCACAAAACCGAGGGCATAACTTTTATTTTTCTAAAAGCTAGAGAAGATTACCATGTTTTGAAATATGGGATGTGACGTCGATGTTGATGAATCCCATGTTTCTCCAAAAGTTGAGACAATCTAAAATAACATAAAGGCAACAGAGTAAAACTTAATTTCTTTAAAGTTATAAGAACCAAACGGACAACATGATTTAAACATTAACTAGTACAATTTGAGCCCCTAAGGCTAAATTACAAATTACAATAAAGGGAAACTACACTATAAGTGTATCGCCTCTCATACAATGCAATACTACTAGTAATACAACCTAAGTGCACTACCTCAGCTATCCCGCAGTTTCTAAGGTAACTGTTTTGAATGCACACTAGCGATATTGGTACCTGCTACCTATAAACACTAAAGCTAAGTCAGACAAGAGTCTAGCATGCGATAAATGCAAATGACTTGACATGCAATATATGTTAGCATACATGGAAATATAATACAATAATAAGCGAGAGCAATATTAAAATTAACTTGCATAATCAAACCTGAAAGCCCATCAAATGGGCTAACACCTACAATGTTGTAGAAAACAAGAGAAACCAAGCTAACTGAGAATCAAATACAATATAGGTGTAATAATCATGATGTTTAGTCATGATTATAAGTGCACATGATATAATAACCCTCCCAAGAGTGCAAACTTGCAATCGCGAGAAAAAACAAAAAACAACCAAGCCTGGTTTATGTCACCTAAACTCTATTAGTGCCATAGTTAGATTTATGCTATCCCTTGGTTGTCAATTCCGTGTCCATATCTAAGTAATAGTCCAAGCTGTTAACTATAGGAAACTTAGACTGAGATATAAATGAAATGTGTGTGATCAATGAAGCGATCACATGGTTATATAGGATACTACTTGAGTTGTTACAACAGAAGAGGAGAAGAATCCTCATAGAGCAAGTCTAACAGACTTGTAAATAGTACTCTAGAGACTACTCTTGATTGTGCACTTGTATATATTTACAATGCTCCATGGGAACTTATTGAAGTTATGTTCCTCAGCCACCTTTATCACCCACCCTCAAACTCAAGATGCAGATAGTGCAATTAGAGTTTGGGTAGGAATTGACGGAAGTGATCAATAGTATGACTCTTAGTAAAGAAGTTAGCAATCTGCACAAGAGTTGAGACAAAAGGGAGAGTGATGGTCCTAGCTTGATAGTGATGTCGAACGAGGAAGCAGTCAACTTCAATGTGCTCTGTAAGTTCATGGAACACCTCATTTTCAGCAATATGAACTGCGCTCTTGTTGTCACAATGGAGATGATTAGGAGAAGGGACGAAGACACCAAGGTTAGTGAGTGACCAAAGCAACCAAACAATCTCAACAGTAACATGTGCCATGGCATGATATTCAGCTTCACTGGAAGAATGAGAAACAATATATTTCTTTTTTGGATTTCCAGGGAGTCACTTAAGAAGACGCAATATCTAGTGGTGGATTGCCAATCAATAACATCACCAGCCGAATCAGTATCTGTGTATGCTTGTAGAACAGTTATGGAGGTGGAAGGATTAAATAATCCCATATGTATGGTGCTATGGATATAACAAAGAACATGGAGAGCCACAACATAATGGGTGGTGCGAGGAGTAAAAACAAATTGACAAACTAGATGCACTACAAAGGTGATATTAGGGCAAGTGATAGTGAGGTATACTAAACAGCCAACTAGTTCTCTATAAAGAGTGGGATCGGATAGAGGCCCACCATTAGTAGGACATAATTCTACATTGAGTTCTAAAGGAGTGGCCATAGCTTAGGTATCTACAAAGGCAGCATGATTGAGAATTGTAGAAGCATATTTTTGTTGAGAGACTACTAGCTCATGAGAAGAGTAGGAAATCTTTAGACTTAAGAAATGGCAAAGTGTGCCAAGATCCTTCATTTCGAATTGTTGATGAAGATATTCTTTTGTAGCATTGATGTGAGCATTGTCATTCCCAGTAATGATCATATTGTTGAAAATTTATACTAAAAGCATACTTTTATGTATTTTTTTTTACTAATTTACTAATTAATAAAGTCTGCTTTTTCATATTAATGAGAATTTATATGGGCAAATGGTTGCATTATTATTTATTATGCATAAGTGTGTCTTTTATTTTATAAAGTAGACAAGTCGGTGTATAGAGTTCAGCTTATGCATAGAAGACTTGTTTGTCAGTTCTTATAGGATATAAGTTACTGTTGTTCACGATCTAGATGACGTTAGACATACCATCGGTACAATTGTAGCATAATGTTTTAGGAGGCTTGTCTTGGCTGTAGGAAATGGTATAGTAATGACTTGTTATGCTAGTATGCTTTGTGTGTATTGAATAGGACCGCTTTTGGGTTATTGTCTTTATACTGACTATATAAAATGATTAATATCCAAATGGTTATTATGAGTGCTTATATTCTTAATCCCTATATAAATAATAGACACATATATTTGGTATTTGGCATTTTGATTTACAAATGAGTAAGACCTTTTATGGGTCAATAATCTCAGTAATTGGATGACTCCACTACATGTATAGTGCATATTAGTTTATTGATAGAATCTACTTCCCGTAATAGGGATTCAAGATATCCCCTTGATGGAGCTTATAAGTTTTGATTATGTCAAACCCTGCAGGTGGACTTTGTGTCCGATATATCAAATAAGTTAAGTGTAAGGTCTCAAGGAATTATAAAGATATCGATTAAATATAGGTGTCAGTAATTATTTAATCGATGGATATTTGAAATCTTAACATGGGAAGATTAATAAGCATTTAATAATAAGAAGCTTGAAATATTATTTTGAGAATAAAGACAGGAGTGTAATTATAATTCTCTAGTGGACTGAATTGTAATTTATGGATCGAAGATTATAATCTGGTTTGATTTAGAGTTTCCTAATTCCAAAAAAAGCCTATCCTTTATTTTTTTTTAAGGTTCCTATTGTAGCTTATAAATATGTGCCATTGTTCTTTAGGAAAAACACGCAAAAGATATTTCATTTTTTAGAACAAGGGGAATTTGTAAAAGAGGCCCACACCCCATTACGAGTTCGAGCATAGAGGAATACAGTAGAAGGTCTTAAGACTTTGGATCGTTGTAAGACTGAAATCAAATCAGAGAGATCTCGTAGGTATGGTTTTTGAATCATTATCATCTAAAAATATTTCTGTACTGATCTGAGCGCAATATCTAGAGATCCTCGCGGTTGCCTCCCAACACATATCATTGACATACAATGGTAAAAGCATCAAACCAGTAGGGGTAGTGAAAATAAAAAGGGTGGGACCATGATTTGTCCAAATAAACCCAAATCGAAGGATGACATTGTTGAATTCAGCAAACCAAGCTCAAAGAGCTTTTTTTCAAACCATATAAAGCTTTATGTAGTCTGCAGACATAACCAGATGTGTGTGGAAGGCCAGGATGTGGAGCCATACATACTTCCTCTGAAAGATCACCATTCAAGAAAGTGTTCTTGACAACCATCTAAGAGGGGGTCCAGCCATGAACTGAGGTAACGAAAGAAGAAGTTGAATTGTTGTCATCTTTGCAATTGTAGCAAAAGTCTCATCGTAGCCTATCTCATATTCCTGGGTATAACCTTGGGTCACGAGGCGTGCATTGTAGTGCTCAAGAGAACTATTAGAGTGGGTCTTGACTTTGTATAGCCATTTATACCCAATCGGCATTGTCAACTAGAAGAGGAACCAAATCCCTAGTGTGGGTTCTATCAAGAACAACTTACTCTTTAGCCACGGTCTATTGCCATTCTAGGAGCTTGGAAGCGGTTTGAAGTTGTTAGGCTAATACAAGAAAGAAACAGAGAAACAAGAATGCAATGAATGTAGTAAAGATGAGCTAAGTTATCCAAATTGACAGGAAAACTTATCCAGAGCTTGACGATTGCCAGGTGTGTAACATTATGATTGCTCCACAATGGCATTGGCATCAGACAAGAGAGGGGATAGATCGTGTGAAGGTTTAGATGGGGTAGGGGTTGAGGCATTGACCATATCAATAAATGGGTTAGAAATAGGTGGCTTTGTGAATAATTGAGTATCAGTTAATGAGCAGCAGAAATATGGCAATGTTCAAAAAATGCAACATTGTTGGAGACATGAAGTCTGCGTGAAATAGGATCATTATATCAATAACTTTTTTATTGATGCCATAGCCAATGAAAACACACATAACAAATTTGGTAGAGAGTTTATTTCATTCTCATTTTGGTAATAGGACAAAGCATATGCAACTGAATAAACAAAGATGTTAATAATTAGGGGGTTCATTGAACAAACATTGATAAAGAAAGGTGTTATGCAAAGTGGATGAAGGTAACTGATTGACGAGATATATTGAGGTCAAAATATTTTCAGCGCAAAATTGATGTGGCACAGAGTATGAGAGAAGCATGGAGCGGTAGTTTCAAGGATATGGCAAGGTTTTTGTTCAGAGCCACCATTTTGTTGAGGTGTATATGGGCAAGATGTTTAATGAATGGTTCTATGTGACTTAAGGGTCCGTTGGAAACAATGAGACAAATATTCACCACTGGAGTCAGACCTAAATGTCCTAATCCTTTCTGAGAAATGTGTGTGGACCATGTTTGTAAATTTATCATAAATAGCATGTAATTCTGAGCGAGATTTCATCATATAAACACATGTGTTGTCACAACCCGGGCCCAAGAAACCAGTGATTAGGATCTACCTAATTAGGGACACATGTACGCCCGTGTACTTACACCCAAATTTGATCTAGATGCACATACACAAGGAAACATTCACATGTGTAATCACATTGTATGACGAAGCTGTAAGTATCATGACATTATACTACAACAAAAGAACCAGAACGTAAGACAAGAAGATGAGCAAAACGATATATACATCATATACAATAGAGTCACCAGTACATTATAAACAAAAGGAGAGACAATATAAAAGGAGACATGATGATATGAAGTGAAATCAAGATGTACAAGAACACTGACGAGCTGCTGTCCGGAGTGGATTACTCATTTCCACTCATCGAGCCCAGAAGGGGTCCTTACAATCTATTCTGAAGTCTAACCGACCTTTGTAGGATCGGAGATAGAATCTGAGCTTGAAACACTAAGAACAACAAGTGAGTACAACGACTCAGCAAAGTATAAGCAATCTATAGGTAATACGCGTTGTATCTAACAAGAATTCATTACAGAAGGATTTAATAGAAGTCATGTTAGTATATTAGGCAATCGTACAAATGAATAAAACATGTCAGTGCGAATCAATAACAGAACACTATACTAGATGGCTACTACATTTTGCCCATTCTCCTTATAAGGAGCAATCAGTAGTGAGAACACCATTGGTCAAACGGGTCTCGGTTTTCTGGGGTTCGGAATCCCCAAGACGGTAACACACTGCAGCGACAACAATCAATAATACGCCGAATGTCAACCCCGTTGGGTATCGTAAGGTGGAGGCTGAGTAGAGCTAGACATTTTTACCAATCTGTCATTTATCAATCAGTGAAAACGATTCCTTTCGCAAGCATCAGAAAGAATGTTTAACCAACCAATCTTTACCAATTCAATCACTCTTAATAGCAATATCAATTCAGTAATATCAATTCATGATACTATAACCATCAGGAGAATACAATGCACAATAATAGATGACAATAGAGGGCAATCACTGAATTTCAATATGCTACGCAGATCAAGTTACAATTTAACAGAGTCAAGGTAATTTTACTAGCCAACCCTAAGTTGGTTATCCACTATCACTAACCATGCATGATGACCTAACAGTAACCTTGTAATACTCCGATCCCCCTTGAGCCGATTTAGTGGCTCATTAGTGTGTTTTTGTGTTGTTTATTTCTTTTGGGCTTGGTTTTGGATTTTGGATAGGTAGTTGAGTAGCCTTTGACCTGGGATGGGTTAGGTTCTAAGCCCTTTTTCGTAATTTGGTAATTGCTGTGAATGCATCATATTTGCATCATCTTGGTGTTAGCACGTGTATTTTGTTGAGCTCGTTATTTTCCGTAACTGTCTCAGACCCATTCGGAGTCAATTGGAGGAGTTGGACCCTCATGTGACTTGAATCGTAAATAGCTTAAACCATCGGACTTTGTTTTAAACTCCAAAACTATATATATGAGTCATCAGCCCAGATGTCTTCATTCCTGCTCATTTCCTTCAACGTGCATGTAAACCCAGGGAGAGCTTCGTCTTCAGTCTCTCCTCTTCACTTCTCTTCCTCTGGGGTTGGTGTTGGGTTTTTCATCTATTTTGATTGGGTTCTCTCTCTCTCTCTCCCTCCTCTCTGTCTATGCTTTGAGGTAAGTGGGTTCTTCAATTCTTCTTCTCCAATTTGGAATTTTCACCTCTCTTGCTGTGTTCTCATTCTTGCATGTGTTGTTGTTTTGCTTTGCTTGGGTTTTTAGTTGGATTGGAGCATGCCTTCTCTGTCTATGTTTTGATGTAAGTGGGTTCTTCAATTCTTCTTCTCTAATTTGGAATTTCCACCTCTCTTGCTGTGTTCTCATTCTTGCATGTGTTGTTGTTTTGCTTTGCTTGGGTTTTTAGTTGGATTGGAGCTTGCCTTCAGTGGTTTGACAAAGCTTTGAGGCAAGTACAAGTACAGGACTATATAACACATATGGGTATATTGTTGATTGCTGTGATTCTCTTGTCCTTACATGCTTGACATGATCTACAGCCTAATTCTATCACTTTGGTTTCATTGGAGCTTGTTTTGCTTCATTTGCACATGAAATTACAGTCTCTGTAACTGTCCCGATTTCGTTTTCTGTATTGTACGGCTAAGCCGTGATGTTGTACGACTCAAAATCCAGAGACTCGAATTTTGAATTTTGTTCTACGGTTAGGATACGGCTGAACCGTAAATTGTTCTGCGGCTGAGCCGTAAGCTAACCGTGACCCAGCCATGAATTAACACTCTGATCAGTCGAAACTTTCTGATTCCAGTACTCTTACGGTGAAGTTACGGTTAAGCCGTGGACTTTACCGTAGCTCAACCGTAAAAGGTATCAGATCAAAAGTGGAAGATGACCAGTTTAGCCGTGTTCTAAAGGAAACCATAGCTAAGCCGTTGTACATCTTATGGCTACGCTGTAAGCTGTCGACGGCTAAGCCGCAGGTCACCCACGGCTAAACCGTAAGACCTGGAAAAAAGTTTGAAATTAAACTTAGGCTAATGGTGTAGCCTTATTGGGCTTATATACAGGTAACCACTCATATAAACCAGCCCAATGGATTCTTTGGACCGCATGAATAGTCTATTAGGCTGTGACTCATTCATGTGAGCGTTGGTTTACTGTTAAGCACCTCCCCATGGGTGTTGATTTAAGGGACTTCGGTGCACGTGAGGTTTACATTGCAACATTTATGATGGCAACGGTGCATCGAATAACTTAAAACTACATCATCATGCACGGTTAGTGACAGTGAACAACTAGATTTGAGTTGGCTTGTAATTACCCTTGATTCCGTGTTAACCTGAGATGCATTGCATATTGCTTACAGTTTTGCTCTCTGTTCTGCTGATCTATGTTTATGCATGACGAGATCATTTTGCTTTTGTTCTGTATAATTGTTTTATTCTTCGGTCTGTACTATGCTTTGGATACCTCTGGCTTTGTACATCTCTGATTCGCTGGGTATTCCCAAGTGGCTCTGCCCAGAGATTTAGACGTGAGGATAAGATCCGGCCTTTGCCGTCGGTGAGTCCAAAGCGGAAAATCTCTCTTCTTGTGGATTTGATTTGATTGGTATTAGTCTGGTGATACTCAGCCTCAGCCCTAGGATGCCCGACGGGGTTACCTCTGGCTTGGTTCTTTGTTCTTTGTATCGCTGCAGCGTAGCTTTGTCTTGGGACTCCGGAACCCAGGAAACCAAGACCCACTTGTACCCATGGCTAGGTCGGTGGTGTTCTCATCTATTTGCTCTATCTGCTCTCTATGTAAGAGAATATGGTTAATGTAGTAGCCACTTAGTTCAGTATTTCTATGTTTTGATTCATTATCATGCCTTACTTTTATGCACGATTTGCTTAGCATACTAATATGAAACTCTGTATTTAATCTTATGTCATTATTCAGTTTGATACTATGAGTGTTTCGTCTCTGTTACTTATAATTGCTGGATCGTTGTATTCATTAAGTTGTCTGTGGTGTTGCAGGCACAGATCCATTGTCCAGCTCCCCGGCGTTAGAAGAAACTGCAGGGCAGGACCTAGAGACACCCTCCGGTATGGCAGAGTGGGCTTGATCATTCTGCCGAGTGCGTTCCTGCATTTTGTATTATGTGTTTTGGTTTCTTGGAGATTTTGTATTTTGTACTTCGGACTTTGTTACTCTGTATTATTTTTGTACATCATGTTTTTTTGATGTGTACTCAGCCTTGTATTTGGATTTATATCTGTGTGTGTTATCTACGTCTTTTTCTCATTTCGCATTTTGGTTTTCCGCTCGTTCTCTTTTATTGTGCTTGCTATGATATCTACAGCTTCCGCGTTCACTTGCTTCGCACGTGTTAGATCCCTTGTATGCATGTATTTGGACTGGGTTTGGATGCACGTGCACGGGAGTACGTGTGTCACTGGTTTGGCTTTTCGCTAACCCCCGATTTCTGGGCTCGGGTTGTGACATACGTATTGTGTGGTATCAGAGCATGCTAGTTATAAGCATGTAAACATTTAGATCGCGGTGAGATGACGATGTCAACTATTTGACTTGGCGTCTAATAGATGAATTCTTGGGGGTTGACTAACTCGGGGTGTTTTATATTTGTATTTTCTTCCTTTTCCTTTTACAGGACAGTACATCATGGCATCAGGATCGGGGTCTAAGGATGAGAATCAGCAGGGTTACAATGGTAAGAGTAGATCGCTACCCCCACCCATGAGTAGTGAGGAGCATATGATGATGATGATGCAGTCCATGCAGTCTCTGCAGGCTCAGGTGGCATCTATATTGGACAGGCAGAGTCAGGCATCTCCGGCTGCGTCAGCAATTCTTCCCGTAGAACAGCAAGTGATCTTCCAGCTCAAGGAAATCGATCCAAATGCTCTTTTCGACAAGTTCCGTAAGTGTGGGGCTACTGAATTCCATGGCACCGAGGATGCATTGCAGGCGGAGCAGTGGCTGGAGTAGACATAGGAGCTTTTTGATACGATTGTGTGCAGTAATAAACAGAAAGTAGTTCTCACAGCCTCTATGCTCAGGAGTGTAGCTAAGACATGGTGGAGGAGTGTCAAGAGTTCGTTTCAGACTATGCCTAATGCCACGGTTTGGGGGACTTTCAAGCAGCAGTTCCGCCGAAAGTTCATGCCTTTTCATGTTCAGCGAGCCAAGGAAGTGGAATTCTTCAACCTTCAGCAGAGACAGACACCGGTTGCAGATTATGTACACAAGTTTACAGAGCTGTCTCACTTCGTAGAGGATATAGTGAACACTGAGAGTAAGAAGGTGACTTGCTTCGTCAACGGCCTAAACCCGAAGTATAAACGTCACGTGGTTGCATGTATATGGCCGGCTACCCTAGATGACGCTATTGACCGGGCATATGATGCAGAGGCCATAATGGAGGAGGAACGAACTGAGTATAAGAGGGCGGCAGGTTTTAGTGGCAGGGGTCAGTTCCAGAAGAAGTTCAAAGGCAAGCCGGGCAGTTTGAGCAATGCTCAGGTGGTTTGTGGTTACAGTGGGAAAGATCATTCGACAGAGAGATGTAGGAGGAAGAGTGGGGCCTGCTTCAGTTGTGGTTCCACGGAGCACAAGCGGGCCCAGTGCCCGAAGTTTCAGTCATCTCCACAGACGAAGTTCGCAGGATCTACAGCGCAGGGCAAGGTGCAACCAGCTCGCCCAGCCCAGCGGCAGAACCGCCAGACAGCTCGAGCTTATGCTGCAACGCATGAGAGCGCGGAGGAGGCTACGGTCGTGGAAGGTACGATTTTAATTTCTGATGCTGAAGCTTTAGCCTTGTTTGACTTAGGGTCTATGTATTCATACGTAGCACCCCATTTTGCTGTGCAGTTACGACAGCGACCCATACCGCTCCCGTACTTGTTGATAGTATCCACTCCGGTTGGTAAGCGGGTAGAGTGTAGTGTTTTCTACCCTCAGTGCGATGTGCGGATAGCTGGTCATCAGCTCCCTGTAGACCCCGTGTTGCTCACGACACTGGATTTTCATGTGATTCTGGGTATGGATTGGCTTACGAGGTATCATGCTTGTATCAATTGTTACAGGAAGGCTATCTACTTTGATCTGGGTAGCGGATTCCGATTTGAGGGCAGCCAGATGAAGTGCCCGAGACGTGTGATATCTGCTTGTAAGGCAGACAGGATGCTTCGCAGGGGATGTGAGGGATTTCTTGCATTCATTTTAGAGAAAAAGGATCAGCAACAGCTCAGTGAGATCCCAGTAGTCAGTGAGTTTCCGGATGTCTTTCCGGAGGATGTGCCCGAGTTGCCACCGGTTCGAGAGGTAGAGTTCTCGATTGATTTGATACCAGGTACAGCACCCATCAGTAGAGCTTCGTATCGTATGGCACCTGCAGAGTTGTCGGAATTGAAGAAATAGTTGCAGAATTTGTTGGATAAAGGGTTCATATGCCCAAGTGTTTCACCTTGGAGAGCTCCTATATTGTTCGTAAAGAAGAAGGATGGCAGTTTCCGGATGTGCATTGACTACAAGCAGTTGAACAAAGTGACCATCAAGAACAAATATCCATTGCCTAGGATTGATGAGTTATTCGATCAGCTTCAGGGTGCAGCTTACTTTTCGAAGATTGACTTGAGGTCAGGGTATCACCAGCTCTGCGTGAAGGATGAGGATGTTCCTAAGACAGCTTTCAGGACTCAATATGGACACTACGAGTTCCTTGTCATGCCTTTCGGTTTGATGAATGCACTCGCAACTTTTATGGCAGCGATGAATAGGGTGTTTGCTTCCTATTTGGACCAGTTTGTTGTGGTATTTATAGATGATATATTGGTCTATTCGAAGACTGCTGAGGAGCATACAGACCATCTGCGGAAGGCATTGCAGATGCTTAGAGACCACCAGTTATATGCTAAGCTGTCCACGTGTGATTTCTGGCTAGAGCAAGTTGTATTTCTGGGTCATGTGATTTCTCGAGATGGATTGATGGTGGATCCGGCTAAGGTGGAGGTAGTAGTCCATTGGCCTCGTCCCAGATCAGTGACAGAAATCTGTAGTTTTCTGGGGTTGGCGGGATATTACCGCAGATTCGTGTAGGACTTCGTGAAGATTTCAGCCCCGCTAACTTAATTGACTCGGAAGAAGGTCCTGTATGAGTGGACAGAGAAGTGTGAGCATAGTTTCCAGATGTTGAAAGAAAAGCTCACTACGACGCCAGTGTTGACTTTCCCTAATGGTAGCGAGGGATTTGTGATCTATTCAGATGCCTCTCGAGTTGGACTAGGTTGTGTACTGATGTAGAATCAGAGAGTGATTGCCTATGGATCCAGACAGCTGAAAGAGCACGAGAAGAACTATGCCACCCATGACCTGGAGTTAGCAGCCATTGTGTTTGCGCTGAAGTTGTGGCGGCATTACTTATACTGTATGAAGTTCGAGGTTCATTCCGATCATTACAGTCTGCAGTACTTGTTTAATCAGCATGACCTGAATATGAGGCAGCGGAGATGGTTGGAGTTCATCAAAGACTACGACTTCCCCATCAAGTACCACCCAGGCAAGGGTAATGTGGTGGCAGATGCACTCAACAGGAGAACAGAGAGTCTCCAGGTGTTGATAGGATTCTATGTCCTTGTGCGTGATCAGCCTGTTGAGGTTCGGATGGTAGATGAGTTTGTGATGTTAGTCACTACCGTGGTGTTTCAACCTAAGGTAATTCAGCAGATCAAGGACCTCCAGTTTGAGGATCTCTTTCTGGTGACCTTCAGAAATCGGATTGCAGATCGACCTGATTTTAGTCTGGCAGATGGAGTTTTGTACTTCAGGGGTAGATTGTGTGTTCCCACTGTAGATGAGCTGAAGGAAAAGTTGATGACAGATGCGCACCATGCCCGTTATGCAATGCACCCAGGGAGTACTAAGATGTATTGGAACTTGAAGGATAGGTTTTGGTGGAACAATATGAAGCGGGAGATCGCAGGGTTCGTGGCACGATGTATGACCTGTCAGAGGGTGAAAGCTAATCATCAGCGACCTCCAAGAGCATTGCATCCATTACACATTCCGCAGTGGCAGTGGGAGCACAGTACCATGGATTTCGTCTCAGGACTTCCGCTGACCAGTAGGAAGAGCAATGCGATCTGGGTGATAATGGACCGATTGACAAAGTCAGCACATTTCCTTCCGTTCAAGAAAGGGATGACATTCACAGCGCTGGCCAGGAAGTTTGTTGACGAGATAGTCAGATTGCATGGCACCCCAGTATCGATTGTGTCTGATCGTGACAGTCGTGTTGTGTCCTCATTTTGGAGAGCATTTCAGGAAGCTATGGGCACGAAGTTGAGTTTTAGTACGGCATACCTCCCCCAGACTGATGGACAGTCGGAGCGTACCATTCAGACTTTGGAGGATATGCTCCGAGTTAGCGTGTTGAATTTTGAGAAGGAATGGGATATGCATTTGGCACTGTGTAAGTTTCCCTACAACAACAGCTTCCATGAGAGCATTGGCATGGCTCCCTATGAGGCTCTATACGGACGCAAGTACAAGACTCCAGTGTGCTGGGAGGAGGTAGGAACGAGGAGTTTCCATGGCCCAACGATCATTGCTGAGACGACTGAGAAAGTGCAGAAAATGATAGAGAATTTGAAGGTTGCTCGGTCCAGGCAGAAGAGCTATGCGGATACTCAGAGGAGGCCTTTGGCATTCCAAGTCAGAGATTGGGTGTTCCTTAAAGTTTCCTCGATGAAAGGCACTGTGCGGTTTGGTCAGAAGGGCAAGTTAGCTCCGAGATATGTGGGACCGTTTGAAGTCAAGAGCCGAGTTGGAGATTTAGCCTATCGTTTGATGCTTCCAGTTGAGTTCTCCGGAGTCCACGATGTATTCCATGTGTTGATGCTCCTGAAGTACATGCCAGATCCGAGCCATGTGACTTGATACGATGACATTCAGATTCAGCCTAATGCGATTTACGTTGAGCGTCCGTTTCGCATCGTTGGTACACGAGAACAGATTCTCCGAACCAGGACTATCAAATGGGTTAAGGTATTGTGGGAGCATCACGGTCCAGATGAGGCTACATGGGAGCTAGAGGAGCAGCTAGCACGCCAGTATCCCCAACTCTTCGCTCAGGTAGATGGTCATTCCGAGGACGGAATGATTCCTAGTGGGGGAGGATGTAATACTCCGATCCCCTTTGAGCTGATTTAGTGGCTCATTAGTGTGTTTTTGTGTTGTTTATTTCTTTTGGGCTTGGTTTCGGATCTTGGATAGGTAGTTGAGTAGCCTTTGACCTGGGATGGATTAGGTTCTAAGCCCTTTTTTGTAATTTTGTAATTTCTTTGAATGCATCATATTTGCATCATCTTGGTGTCAGCACGTGTATTTTGTTGAGCTCGTTATTTTCCGTAATTGTCTCAGACCCATTCGGAGTCAATTGGAGGAGTTGGACCCTCATGTGACTTGAATCGTAAATAGCTTAAACCATCGGACTTTGTTTTAAACTCTAAAACTATATATATGAGTCATCAGCCCAGATATCTTTATTCCTGCTCATTTCCTTCAACGTGCATGCAAACCCAGGGAGAGTTTCGTCTTCAGTCTCCCCTCTTCACTTCTCTTCCTTTGGGGTTGGTGTTGGGTTTTCCATCCATTTTGATTGGGTTCTCTCTCTCTCCCTCCTTTCTGTCTATGCTTTGAGGTAAGTGGGTTCTTCAGTTCTTCTTCTCCAATTTGGAATTTCCACCTTTCTTGTTGTGTTCTCATTCTTGCATTTGTTGTTATTTTGCTTTGCTTTGGTTTTTAGTTGGATTGGAGCTTGCCTTCAGTGGTTTGACAAAGCTTTGAGGCAAGTACAAGTACAGGACTATATAACATATATGGGTATATTGTTGATTGCTGTGATTTTCTTGTCCTTACATGCTTGACATGATCTACAGCCTAATTCTATTACTTTGGTTTCATTGGAGCTTGTTTTGCTTCATTTGCACATGAAATTACAGTCTCTGTAACTGTCTCGATTTCATTTTCTGTATTGTACGGCTAAGCCGTGATGTTGTACGGCGCAGAATCCAGAGACTCGAATTTTGAATTTTGTTTTACGGCTAGGATACGGCTGAATCGTAAATTGTTCTACGGTTAAGTTGCAAGCCAACCGTGACCCAGCCTTGAATTAACACTCTGATCAGTCAAAACTTTCTGATTCCAGTACTCTTACGGTGAAGTTACGGCTAAGCCGTGGACTTTACCGTAGCTCAACCGTAAAAGGTATCAGATCAAAAGTGGAAGATGACCAGTTTAGCCGTGTTCTAAAGGAAACCATAGCTAAGCCGTTGTACATTTTATGGCTACGCTGTAAGCTGTCGACGGCTAAGCCGCAGGTCACCCACGGCTAAACCGTAAGACCTGGAAAAAAGTTTGAAATTAAACTTAGGCTAATGGTGTAGCCTTATTGGGCTTATATACAGGTAACCACTCATATAAACCAGCCCAATGGATTCCTTGGACCGCATGAATAGTCTATTAGGCTGTGACTCATTCATGTGAGCGTTGGTTTACTGTTAAGCACCTCCCCATGGGTGTTGATTTAAGGGACTTCGGTGCACGTGAGGTTTACATTGCAACATTTATGATGGCAACGGTGCATCGAATAACTTAAAACTACATCATCATGCACGGTTAGTGACAGTGAACAACTAGATTTGAGTTGGCTTGTAATTACCCTTGATTCCGTGTTAACCTGAGATGCATTGCATATTGCTTACAGTTTTGCTCTCTGTTCTGCTGATCTATGTTTATGCATGACGAGATCATTTTGCTTTTGTTCTGTATAATTGTTTTATTCTTCGGTCTGTACTATGCTTTGGATACCTCTGGCTTTGTACATCTCTGATTCGCTGGGTATTCCCAAGTGGCTCTGCCCAGAGATTTAGACGTGGGGATAAGATCCGGCCTTTGCCGTCGGTGAGTCCAAAGCGGAAATCTCTCTTCTTGTGGATTTGATTTGATTGGTATTAGTCTGGCGCTACTCAGCCTCAGCCCTAGGATGCCCAACGGGGTTACCTCTGGCTTGGTTCTTTGTTCTTTGTATCGCTGCAGCGTAGCTTTGTCTTGGGACTCCGGAACCCAGGAAACCGAGACCCACTTGTACCCATGGCCAGGTCGGTGGTGTTCTCATCTGTCTGCTCTGTCTGCTCTCTATGTGAGAGAATATGGTTAATGTAGTAGCCACTTAGTTCAGTATTTCTATGTTTTGATTCATTATCATGCCTTACTTCTATGCACGATTTGCTTAGCATACTAATATGAAACTCTGTATTTAATCTTATGTCACTATTCACTTTGATACTATGAGTGTTTCATCTCTGTTACTTATAATTGCTGGATCATTGTATTCATTGAGTTGTCTGTGGTGTTGCAGGCACAGATCCCTTGTCCGACTCCCCGGCGATCGAAGAAACTGCAGGGCAGGACCTAGAGACACCCTCCGGTATGGTAGAGTGGGCTTGATCATTCTGCCGAGTGTGTTCTTGCATTTTGTATTATGTGTTTTGGTTTCTTGGAGATTTTGTATTTTGTACTTCGGACTTTGTTACTCTGTATTATTTTTGTACATTATGTTTTTTTGATGTGTACTCAGCCTTGTATTTGGATTTATATCTGTGTGTGTTATCTACGTCTTTTTCCCATTTCGCATTTTGGTTTTCCGCTCGTTCTCTTTTGTTATGCTTGCTATGATATCTATAGCTTCCGCATTCACTTGCTTCGCACGTGTTAGATCGCTTGTGTGCGTGTATTTGGACTGGGTTTGGATGCACGTGCACAGGAGTACGTGTGTCACTGGTTTGGCTTTTCGCTAACCCCCGATTTCTGGGATAGGGTTGTGACAAACCTTTAACAAGACACTAATCATGCAATTAAACAACCTCTAACCTGCTCATTTGAGGTCGGAGTGTTACATGTGTAGTGACAAAAATTTTCAATAAAAAGAACATAATAATGACTACCACTGATAGACAAAATTGGAGCTTATCCACAAATGTTAAAATGTATTAAATCAAATGGGGCATGAGATAGAGAAGTGCTTTTATTGTAAGAGGTGGCAATGTGTTCGCCTAGCTTACAACTAATACAAGATTGTATATTAAACAAAAGAACTTTGCCAATTAAACCAGAAGAAGCCAAATGGTGCAGATCAGATGATGATGCATGTCCTAAACGATTATGCCATATATCAAAAGAGATCGAAGAAGCAACAATAGGGAGGACACTAGAGGTAGCGGCAACGGGAGGGAAAGACAAATGCTCTAAATAGAATAGCCAACCAATCTTAGGCCCTATCCTAACTTCCTTCTTTGTACACCAGTCTTGCATAGAACAACTCAAAGAAGAAAAGATAATATCAAAGCCAAAATCAACATGTTGGCTAACAGAGAGAAAGTTTAGGGATAGGTTGGGCACAAGATAAACATTGGTTATGGAAATATTATGATCAAGGGACAAATAAGAGCCTACTTTTTTTAGCAACGAGAGAAGATCCATTAGCAGTAAGAAAGTGGATGAATTGGACATACATGTACTTCTAATAAAATAAGAATCATCAAATTTTATGTGAGATGAAGGACCAGAATCTATACTCCAAGATGAAGGAGATAGACTTGGGTTGGCAATTGAGCTAGGTAAGGCAGAAGTAGTTGATCCAGACATAACGATATGGGACTAGAATACCTGTTGAAATTAGTCTTTTAACTCACCAATAGATTTAGTAATCATATTCTGGACTAAGTCCAAGGTAACAATAGGAGTGGGCTTAGCAGTGGTGATGGCAATAGCAGCGGTGTGTGGAGCTTACTTTTGAAAAGGCTACCCTTTCTGTGGAGGTCATATAGGGTAGTTCCATTTGCAATGACCCAATTTGTGACAATAACGACACTCATCAATAGGTAGATCTGGACGATAAGTACGTTGGTGGCTTCTTTGATAGGCTAAGAAGACAGCATCAGAAGGTGGAGCAGTCCTAAGGATTGAAGATAGGTTTCTTCAGCAAGGAGTTCAAAAAGTGTGAAAGTCCCGAAACTCTAGTTTCGTCTTAAGGTCCCAGTCACTGATTCTAATATGAATTGCAGTAAACTCAGACTAATTACACTAACTAATTAAGCAATCACGCAAGAGACAAGAAGCACAATTTTTTACGTGGAACACCTTAATCGAGAAAAACCATGGGTCACCTTGACCAAGAGTAACAAGCACTATGCAACTGAAGATTACAAGATATACTCACAGATCCCTTCCAGTTATACCTCAACCTAAGGACTGCAACGATCTTGCCGACTCCTCACCATTCGCTTTCACCATGCTTGAAACAACTAACTTAACAAGCTCTTCTAGTCGAATCTACTATTGAAGGAGTAGATGAGTAGATTTAGAGCAAAGGCTTCAACACTTTAGATTCTTCACAAGATGCTTTAGAGAAGGGTGCTTCAATCTCCAATGAATGTTAGGTTGTTTTTCAAGAAGATAGATCATCTCAAGAGGAAGAGAATAACCCAATATATAGGCTTACCTTCATAGTTTATGTCTCCCTTGTGCATAAATCATCTTTCCTAAGAAATAGGAAGAGAAAAAAGAAAGTTTGAAGATTTGGGAAACAATTTCACTACGCATTCGATTACGCTCTTAATCGCACATAAGTGTGCTTATATAAACTTATCCTCCAGGGAATGGCGCATGAGTGCAATGATGCGGGGCTTCTTTGTAGTTGTCTCGAGATTTCACACATGAGGGCGGTCCAAAGTGCTCACAAGCACATTTTGAAAATTTTCAAAGCATATTTCTTGGGTTTTGGCGCACGAGTGCGGTCTGTGTCACACATGAGCATGGTTTGGGTAAATTGAAATTTTTGGTGCAGTTAAACCACACAGTCCATCTATGAAAATAAATGATTAATAGTGAAGCCCAATTTTGTCATATCCCAATGAATTTGCCAAGACTCAAATGTTCTTATAATCTCCCCCTTTGGAAATTCATGAATAAAACTCCTACATACATGAAAATCTACCCAAAATACATTCAAATATTAAAACCATCAAGAACATCCAAAATCTTCAACTCAACATGAGCATGATTCTTGCAGAACCTCTCACGAACTTTGACAAAGACAAGTGAATGCAATCACGAAAATGCTCCCCATTTTTGTTCAGAATTGACAAAGAGTATAATTGCAAAGAAAAGTAACAAGTAAAGCATAACATTGCATAAGGTCACTTACAGTAAGATACACATAATTGCTATTAGCTGAATTTTAGACAAAAAAGAGAACCAAAAAAGAAATGAGAGCCACAATAATGACGATGGACCCTGATGCCTAAAATGTGAAATAATAGTAGCTAGGGAAGAGTCAATAAGTGTGAGACGGTCATTCATAGTCTTGAATCCATCATCTACTTTCGTTTCGAGTCTAGCCAAACGTGCAAAAATAGAAAACTCCCCCTCCACATCTGGTTGCTTCCATCATGGTACCGTCACCAGGAGGCTTAACAACATCCCAACCCAAGAGGTGCGCTGTAGACTGCTTTATTGTCCTCTTGTTTATTGAACCTCTCATCTTCATCATAGTATCCTCGGAGAGATGTGCAACCTTCTGAGATTTCAAGAACTGTGTGATTAGAACACCAAAATGAAGAGAAACATTCGTCTAAGCATTTATCACCTTCTACATACTGTTTATGATAACATGAGGGGCATTGATAGCTTTTCCCGTGCCCAAGGCATAGAGAACATAAAAATGATGATGGTTACAAGCAGAAGTGTGGCCACGGGATTCCAAGTTGGAACTCATGAACAGATTCAAAGAACTATGATCCTCAATCATCAAACCATGAAGAAGAGTGCCACTAGGCCATGCACCTAGTGCCACATAGAACAAAGGCTATGACATCAAAATTTGTTCAAACTGGGAACTCGTCTTCAGAAGGGTACGGATACTTATATTCCTCAAGATTGGACATGTCAAAAAAACCATTGAGGACATGAGGTGAAATGAAAAGCTCTTTGGTAGGAACATATGTTTTGAAGAAGCTACCACTATAGTCAAATGCGTTACAGTAAAATTCTCTTATCCAACAATAATTTATTTCTTCTTTCCCATAAAAATAGAGTGATTGGCAAGGGCTCCTTCTCAATGTCTGTTGAAAAATGGGATAAGAAGTAAGTGCGTCATAGATGGAACGCTCAGAGCTCACGGAGCGTCTAGAAAAGATGTTCTCAAACATTGAACATTCTTTAGGGAAGAGAGCCGATTAGTGTTATATTTAGAGTGAGAGGAGGAAGAGCCAATGTTCTATTGTTTCCTTGAAGCCATGGCACTGCGCTAAGGCAAGTGACAACAATGAGAAAAGGAATAACCTAAAAGGGTACCCTAGCATGCCAAACATCACACTGTGTCCAACAAAGTCATCAAACTGTTGCAAACCAGTTCTTCAAAATATTTCATTATCATAAACACCAAAACAATCCTAAGTAGACAATCCATCCAACATATGATGCGCAAATTGTGAACATTAAGCAAATGCTTCAAAATAGTCTACAAATACCAGACCAAATCCATTGAGGCAATCCAACAAACACAGGAGTTTCAAAGAGTAAACAGCATAACTAAAACAAAGGTTAGATTTGTTGATAGCCACAACATTCACAACTCCAACCTTCAAACTAATCCAACCAAACCATTGCAACCATTATTAGGAATCTCACTCAAGCAAAACAGCAAGCATAAGATATGCACTGATAGAGCATCAAGAGCATCACCATGAAACCAACATAAGGAGTTTCTAATTGCCAACAACAAGCCATGAATCTCACATCACTGCCACAGCCACCGCTAATGGTGGAAACCATTCACAGACATCCATTTATAGCAGACATTCGATCCAAGTCCAAGGAAAGAAGAGAATGAAAGTGAGAGTGAAAGCGTCAATGAAAATGAAAGAAAACCCATGGCATCAACATAGCAAGAAGCAAGTAAATGAATGACAATCCCAATTTCCCTGATAGCCCCCAAAATTGCAATCCTCTATCTCATGACTAACAACAGAGAGTGAAGGGATTTAGGATTGGAAAGAAAAATGAAATGAAAGAAGAAAAGATTTTACTATTTTGGAAGCACAAGAGGAAACCACCAAAATGAAGAAGATGTGCAAGGAACAGCTAGGGTAGAGTGAACTGGAAAAAAAATGAAATTCTGTGAGAAGAATACTATTTTAATTCACGATGCACACTCGTCCGTGCTTGTCTCAGTTGCAAAAAAAAAAAAAAAAAAAAAAAAAAAACAGCACATGCAAAATAAAAGGAAGTTTAGGATATTTGGAAGAAGAAGCTGAAGGCTTAACAAAAGAAAATAAGGGAAGAAATATGCTCACAGAACATGCATGAAGTGCACAAAAACAAAATCTTGATCAAACCAAAAATATTAAAATCAGCAAAAATAAATCAAGATAGTTTGCAAAACTTTAAGAGATAGAATTGAACTAGAATTGAACCAAGGATACACAAATCAAAGACCCCTGAAATAAGTGTTACAATGTGTGGGAATAATACCAAATGGAGCACATCCTGAAAAAAATTAGCGTTCGATAAAAAATCATCATTCATTAATCAAAGTGAAATCCATACTATCAAGAAATATACGATCTGATTGAAAATGGGATTTGGATGCTCCCCCTTAATATAACATTCTAAGCATATGACTGTATAATGTTCAGGTTTCTTAAGCTTTTTAAGTAACCCATGTAGCAATTGTTAAGCCAATGACTTCCAAACGAATTGGCTTTAGGACATTAGGTTTATTGTTGGCAGAGGCGTGCCACAATGCCATTCCCTATGATTACTCTAAAAACATGCCTGTGGGTACAATGTCAAATTCTTTAAAACATTGAGTTGTGCCTCCACCGTCACCAATTCGTTTTGGTAGGAATGGTAGCTCAATGGGTATATAAAATCCTACAAATGGTATCAGAGTTCTAGGTTAAGAGTTCGAGTCACAAGAGCGCCATTGTGATGGGGGGATTGTTAGGTAGAGGCATGCCAAAATGCTACTCCCTATGATAGCTTTAAAAATAGGCCCGTGGGTGTGTGTCGAATGCCTTAAAATATTGAGTTGTGACTCTACCATCACCAATTGGTTTTGGTAAGAATGGTAGCTCATTGAGTGCATAAGATCCTAAAAACTAACAACAACCTCCTAGTGTAGGAATATCGTTATAGTAGACAATATCTCAGTGGTGCTCTAAAAATAAAATGAACAATAAGAATGGAGCATATGGAGATGGGAAAAACCAATATCCAAAATCTTAAATGAATGTAAACCACACAGTGAAGAATCTAATCGATCCTAATGTCCCACCAATCCTAAGTGAGTATCCAAGTGAATCATTTATGTAAATTTGTCATTTTCAAAAGACTTTAAAAGTATACCAAGATAATTAGCACACAAAATAATGCAAACTAACTGAATCACATGCCAAAAAATCATATAATGAGTTTGAAAAAGCATGCATGTGCAAATTAAAACATGAATTGAGAGACAATTAAGGACTTAGGCAAATGCCTAGAGATTTGCGAGGGGAATGACATCTTGGGGTATCAAGAGGTTTGGTAAAAATATCAGTGACTTGATGCTCGATGACTATGTTCTCCAAAACAAGAATTCTCTCCTCAACCAAGTCTCTACTGAAGTGATGGCGGATATCAATGTGCTTGGTTCTGGAATATTATACAAGATTCTTAGAAATGTCAATAGTGCTTTTATTGTCATAGTAAACCAGCATAATCTCCTGTTCAATTCCATAATCGAACAGCATTTGCTTCGTCCATATTAGTTGTGTGCAGCAACTTCCTGCAACTATGTATTCAGCCTTAGCAGTTGACAAAGAAGTCGAGGTTTGTTACTTGCAATGCCATGTAATAAGACTATTGCTTATAAAAAAAAATCCTCCAGAAGTACTTTTTCTATCATCAACATAGCTTACCCAATCGATATCCAAATAGCCAACAATGTTTGTGTTGGTATCTTGCATAAGCCAAAAGCAATATTCTATTGTTCCATTGATATACTTCATTATCCTTTTTATAGCGTGAAAATAAGACTCTTTCTGTTTTGATCGATACCAAGCATAGATACATACGCCAAAAACAATATCGGGCCTACTTGCAGTTAGATATAACAAGTTACCAATCATGCTCCTATAAAGTGTTTCATCCACATCTTTTCCAATTGAGTCTAAACTCAAATTTATAGTGGAGCTCAAGGGGTTGGAAGAAACCTTAGATGAGTCTATCCTAAATTTTTTTCAGCAAGTTTCTAGTATATTTGGTTTGGCATACAAAGATTCTGAATGCACTCTGTTTGATCTGTAACCCAAAAAGAATGACAATTCTCCCACCATATTCATTTCAAATTCCTTATTATGAAGGTGGAGAAAGATTTAGACAATCCTTCCGATGATGATCCAAAAACAATGTCATCAACATAGAATTGGGCTATTAGAATATTTCTCTTTTCAATTTTGATGAACAAGGTTTTAACCACAGTTCCTCTTCGACCATTTTCTAGAAAAAAAAAACACTATAAGCCTCTCATACCATGTCCAAGGTGCCTGTTTTAGTCTGTAGAGAGCTTTCTTTAATTTTAACACATGATCGGGATATTTAGGATCAAGAAATCCCTTAGGTTGTTTAATAAAGACCTCTTCATTCAGATACCCATATAAAAAAGCGCTTTTGACATCTATTTGATATAACTCTACTTTTAAGAAACAAGCAAATGACCAATAAGGTACAAATGGATTCATGACGGGCCACTGGAGAGAAGGATGTGGAACAAGCTTTTAGACATCATGTCTAACAAACTGCTCTAGTTCCTCATGCATTGTATCAGTTCACGAGTCATCATTGAGGGCCTCTTTAATGTTTTTAGGTTTTAAAATAGAAATATAGCATAGAAAACTTACCTCATCATGGATCCAATTTTGAGTTTTCATTGGTGCTATGACAGCTCCAATGACTTTGTCCGAAGGATGATCTTTGATAAATTGGCCTTTTTGGGATCCTGTATGAGCAACATCTTTGTCCATAAAGAGAGGATGGTAAGGGGTTGAGCTTTCAGATGGTTTCGATATGGAGCGGGTCACTTCTTTTTCAGGATCAAACTCAGAATTAGGAACTACAGCTTCAGATGTAGGAGTCTTTGGCTCCTCCGGTTCTTGTTGTATAGCATGAGGTGTATCCTTCTTAACTACAGTAGATACCTCGACCTGTTTAGACAATGGAACAAATGCCATTCCTTCATCATCATCAAATAAGTATTCAGGAGGTCCTGCATCATCCACCACAACATTACTTGACTCTATGATTACAGAGTTTTTCAAATTGTAAACTCTATAGGCCTTACTGTGTAACAAGTAACTAAGGAAGACTCCATCGTCACTCCTAGAGTCAAACTTACCCAAATGTCCACAATCCCTTGGGATGTAACATTTGCTGCCAAATGTTTTGAAATAAGTGACAGTAGGCTTTCTCCTAGTTCAAATTTCATATGAGGTGAGTTTAGCTTGGTCTGAGGCACACACAACTGATAATGTGAACTACAGTATTGACTGCTTTAGCTTAGAAACATTATGAAACTTTTTTACTATGAAGTAAAACCTATGCCATTTCCTGAACAACGTGGTTTTTCCCCCTCAACAACTCTATTTTGTTGTGGTGTTTTAGGTGCAAAGAACTCGTGATTAATTCCATTTTTAGCACAAAATGAATTAAAATTTGAGTTTTCAAACTCAGTTGCATGATCAGAATGAATTCTGGAAACACCACCATACTTTTCGCCTTTATTTACAATGAGAAGGGTCCACAAGTCATTAAACACTTCAAACATTTCAAGTTTCTCTCTTAAAAATCTAACCCATGTAAGCCATGAGAAGTCATCAATGGTAAGAAAAATGTATATCTTGCTGCCAATACTTTGAACTTGAGAAGGGCACATAAGCTCCATGTGAATTAGTTCCAAACGCCTAGATGTAGTGAGAGAGTCAACCTTTTTGTGTGCCTTTCTAATTTGTTTGCCAATCTGACAGGGACCACACACATTGTTCGGAATATGTTCCAATTTAGGAAGTCTATGAACCAATTGTTGAGATGCCAATCTCTCTAAGTTTGAATGGTGAATGTGTCCCAAATGTTGATGCCACAAATTTGTCTCACAGTCTTTGGTAGAGCTACATGATAGTTCATGATTGGTGGTAGCAACATAACAATTGTTAGATGTCCGCTCCCATGGAGTACAAGTTTTCCATTTTTATCAAGTATGAAGCATTTAATTAAGGAAAATAGAACTTCATGATCAGAGTCACACAGTTGACTGATGCTCAGTAAATTAACTTTGAGCCTTTCTACCAAAAACACATTGGTAAGTTTAGAGATACCTGGAGTGGAAATGGTTCCCTTACCGATGATCTTTGTCTTACTACCATCTCCAAATTTAACATTTCCACCATCACAACTCTTAAAAGAGGTGAATGACGATTTGTCACCAGTCATATGTCATGAGTAGCCACTATCCAAATACTAAGTATGTGACGTTGAACATTAAGAGCAGAAAGAAACCACATTGCATCTGATGTCAGACTTACATAGCCAAATTGCATTGGTCCTAACATGTGAGGGAGAGTAAAAATTCTTCCTCATCTGATATCTAGATTGATAGTGCATTTTGTTGTAGTGTGGTTGGATTTGTCTGTTGACCCCACAAAAGTGACAGATGGGAAAAAATCGAGGTTTAGATGCATTCCTCTTCTTAATAATGTGTACATATCCAGTGTTTGAATTAGTGAGTGTCATTGAGTATATCCTAGACCCCTTGACAAATACAGGTTTACCTTTATAATTTGAAGTACCAGGCTAATAGCCAAGACTAGTTTTTGATGAATATGCCTTTTGGCTACACAATATCTCATCCGGCTTCATAAATCCTGTGTTCATCTGCTTAATTCGGTCCTTATTAGACTCTAGCTCCGAGTGAATCATCTTTAGTTTGCCTTGTAAGTCTTCCTTTTCAACTTAAAGTGAAGCAATTTCAGCTTTGACTATGTGCATCTCTTTTTCAAATTTTTCAGCATGCTTCATAGCCAAATCTGTTTGGACACTTGCGTGAAGCAATTGGTTAGATAAGCAATCAAACTGTTTTTCCAAATTGCTTACCTTAGATGTTGCCTCATCTAGAGCAGACGTTAAGGATGTGTTTTGTGTTTCCATGTCCTTCAGTTTGAGTGACATCTTTTCATTAATGCTAGACATCTTCTTGTGTTTCTTCAATAGAACTCTAAAATCCTTTTTCAAATCAAACTCATCATCTGAGTTGTCATCAGCATCTAAATCTTCTCTAGACTTGGAGTCTTTGTCAGATGATTCCTTTAGATCAGCAATGTTAGCAACAAAAGCCAAGAATTTTTCAGAATCCTGAGTGGGAGAACAGGTTCATTATCATCCTATTCTTAGTCAACATCGCAGTTAATATTCAAAGCCTTTCCCTTTTATTTTTTTCTCTGTGAATGGCACACTTACAGGCAGTGTGACCCAATCCTTGACACTCATAGCATTGGATAGACTTTGGATTATTTTTATCAGGATTTTTTTTCAGACTTAGGCACAAATTTAGACTTATTAGGTGTCTTATTTTGTCAAAACCCATTTTGAAGGATGATTTCCTGTTTTTCCAAAACTTTTTAAATTTTTTTTACAAACAAAGCTTTAAAGTCAACTTCATTAGAATCACTGTTAGAATTATTGTCAGAGACATCCTCTGTAGTTTTGGATGATATTAGGGCAGGACCCTTAGATTTCTTAACTAAAAGATAGTTGGTTTCAAAAGTTTGAAGATTACCAACTAGTTCATTCACTGTCAAGGTGCTTAGACTCCTATTCTCAATCGCTATTGCTTTCGACTGAAACCTTTGAGGAAGTGATCGTAGTGTTTTTTTAACAATTTTAATTTCAAGGACGCGCTCTCCCAAACTAAAAGTTGAGTTAATGATGATACTCTGTTTGGCATAACATTCATCGAATGTCTCATCCTCTTTCACTCTTATTATCTCGAAAGTAGTAGTCAATTGTTGGAATTTAGTTTCCTTAACTTTGTTTGTGCCCTCATGCACAAGTTGCAAAATGTCCCAAGCTTCTTTGGCAGTGGTGAACATAGAGATGCTGCTAAATTCTGAAATTGATACAGCATTGACAATGCCATTAAGAGCTTTGTTGTTGCAGTTAGAAGCATACTTCTCTTATTTTGATCATTGGGCTTTTGGTTTTAGAATGGTTTGGCCTTCTGCAACAACAGTTGGTTTGGTATATCCTTCTTCAATAATATCCCAGACATTATCATCGATGGCTTTAGAAAACATAACTATCCTAACCTTCTAATAGGAATAATTTGTTCCATTAGGCATTGGAGGCTTGGTGGTTGATGTGCCTTTTTTTTTTAAAATCAAAATCCATGTTAGCAATCTGGGTGATCAATACACACAATAACTTAGTGTGACCTTGCTTTGATACTAATTGAAAGTTTCGAAACCCTAGTTTTGAAAGTTCTGAAACCCTACTTTTGTCTTAAGGTCCTAATCACAAATTCTAAGATAAATTGCAGTAAACTTAGACTAATTACACTAACCAATTAAGCAATCACACAAGAGACAAGAGGCATGATTTTTTACGTGGAAAACTCTAATCGGAAAAAACCACAGGTCATCTTGACCAAGAGTAACAAGCACTATGCAACTGAAGATTACAAGATATACTCATAGATCCTCTCTAGTTATACCTCAACCTAAGGATTGCGACGATCTTGCTGACTCCTTGTTGCTCACGTTTATTGTTTTGAAACAACCAATTTGACAAACTCTTCAAAAGATAGAGCTTGGTACTTGAACCACCGTATCAAAATATATTGTCATGTTGGAATAGATATCGGGATTGAACCACCAAACAAAAAAAAGGTGGATTTAGAGGTGTATTTGTGTAATTACCTCATTTAGTCGAACCAAGGGTGTTTACACTTGAGAGTGGACCGAACCACTATAAAACTTATGTTCCTTATGAGATTGAATGTGTTGAATGCTCTTCACTCTTGCTTGGATGGGTATATTCTTATTATGATTTGTCTGTCATGTGCTAGGATAATATGTCTTCTTTTTGGAAAGATTAGAGTTACATTAAAAGAATGAATGAATGATACAAGGTTGACCAGAGGTCAACACGAACAAAAAAGGCAAGAGAAAAAAGAACATACATAGCTCGAATGTAAAGCCCAAAAGGAAAGAGGAAGAAAAGTCAAGGCTACAAAGGGGATAGCCCACTAGAAGAGACGCACTGTCCTGAGCATCCAGAGACTTTGGAGGGGTGTATAACTACTGCATCATACTGCTGAATTTCTTGGCTTGAGTGGAGACAGCAATGGTGGAGAAAGAGTCCCAGGTCTTCAAAAGATTGTTGATCTTCCTGAATATGAACTGAGAGCACCAAGGCAATTGGCCAGGAACAATGATAGCTTCAGCAAACCAACCCTCCACCTCCAAGCACAGATGAGAGGAAATAACTGCCTGCTCAACTAAAGGAGCTTCATCACAGCAGAATGAGAGCTATCGATTTGGTGAATGGTAGTATAAATAGGACAACGTATAGGCTGACAAACAATCCCCATAATACAGTCGTGTGACTGAAGGAGAGAGACCTTCCACACCATAGCAATTTCAGGTTGGCTATGGTGAGGAGGAGTACCTATAGCAGGGGCTGGAGGGAGATTCCACCATTGGTGGAAGGAAGGAGAGAGGTGAGGATGCAGGAAAGCCATTCTAGTTTGGATCAGAGTTTACACCTCGGAAAGGACCTGATGGGAAGGCCTGAAAGCTTTCCTGAAGATTCTGTTGTTAAATTCTCTCCACACATTCGAAATGAAAGTTGGGAACAAAAGGTGAGCAAGGCAGTCTACAGCTGGAGGATTTCCTTGAAGGGCATTGGGCATTGATAGTAGCTTGAACTTTAGATAGCATGGAAGGGGGATAAGGGGGGTGTAAGCCCACCTTCACGAGTAGACCATTTCAGATGTGCTGGGAGAAAGGATAGTGGATGATGAGGTGTTCCAAATCCTCCCAATTAGCATTACTAAAAGCGCATTGCAGTTGACAAGAAACTCCCCTAGAGCAAAGAAAAGCTTTGGTTTTTAGCCTACCCAAGAAGCACATCCAAGTGCAGATGGCATGCTTGGGGATGTGACCTTTGAGCCGTATGAAGGTAGCCCAACTCACATTAGGTCTATTAGCATGGAACAAAGCAGCTAAATAGCAGAGGATAGTGACAAACAGCCATTTTCTTCAGTCCAAATGACTTTATCAAGCAAATTAAACTTCGACTGCTGCAGTTGCTGGATGAAGGTAGCAACAAAGGAAAAGTAAGGGGGGAAGGAAAAAGGGAGGCTCCATTCATATGAATCTACAAAGTGTTGAACTTTCACATTTCTATCAAGGCCCAAATCAAAAATAGCTCTATTAGGGGTAAGATGAACAATTTTTCTTTGTGGGAGCCAAGGATCATACCAAAAGGTGGTGGTTGCACCATCCCCTTTTAGGTGTTTGATGTGGGGAAAAACATTTTCCCTAAGTTGAACAATAGCTTTCCAACCCCACGAGGCCGCCATAGGAAGAGTGAATTGTCAAAAGGAAATTTGCTTGTGATATTTAACTCACCCATCTAGACTAGTAGTTTTCCTTGAAAGCAGCCATGTTCCAAACTTGACGAAGGAGGGAGGCTTCATTAAGATTTCTCATCTCTAATATGCCCATACCCCC
Organism: Sextonia rubra; assembly: GCA_037013555.1. Taxonomy (NCBI): domain Eukaryota; kingdom Viridiplantae; phylum Streptophyta; class Magnoliopsida; order Laurales; family Lauraceae; genus Sextonia; species Sextonia rubra. Next base: position 15,034,502 of record JASUAD010000023.1, read on the forward strand.
TTTTTCCTTAGGAGTGCAAATCCACTCCCAAGATATAGGGCAAAGTGGATTAGGATACCAATCATTCCAAAAGAAGTGTCTAATGAGTTTATCAATAGCATCAAGCATAGATAAAGGGAGTCAGAAGACACTTGCCCAAAACAGCATGGTAGTGTCTAGAGTAGATTTTATAACCTCAACACGGCCTACATAAGAAAGGATCTGTGCTCTCCACCTTGTAAGTTTCTTGTGAATCTTTTCTAAGAGGGCAGCACAATCCAAAAAATTGAGCTTCTTCATAGATAAGGGGACTCCTAGATAGCGAAAAGGGAATTTACTTTCTTCCATCTGAAGGATATTTGAAATGGCTTGAACTATGGCATTGGAGGTGTTGGAGAAAAACATAGAGCTCTTGTTCCAATTCACAGCCAACCCTAAAGATTTATAGAAGCAATCCAAGAAGAGTTTTATGTTCTTCGCAACTTTGGGGGAAGGTCATGCTGAAGAGAATGACATCATCAGCAAACAAAAGGTGAGAGACAAGGACCCCTGCTTTACAATTTGGAGAAGGGATGACCTTCTTCCTCACCAAATAATCTTACTGGATAGAGAAAAATTCCATAACAAGAGTAAAAAGGAAGGGAGACGAGGGCAACCTTTCCAAAGACCTCTTTTGCCTAGGAAAAATCCTTTTGCTAGCCATTGACCAACACCAAATAGCAGGGGGAGGTGAACATGCCATGATCACTTGAATGAAGGGGTCAAGGAACCCCATTGCCTACAACACCTTAAACAGGAAGTCCCACTGGATATTGTCAAAGGCCTTGGCAAGATCCAACTTAAGGCACATTCTCGGCTTTCCTCTATTCATATGGAATCTGTGGAGTAAGTCCTGAGCAAGTAATATGTTATCACTAATCGATCTTCCTAGGATGAAATTAGGCTGAGCTGGGCCCACCAACTTTGCCATTAGGGGTTTTAATCTGCCTACCATAATCCGAGCTATAATCTTGTAGAGCTCATTTGTGAGGGAGATAGGTATAGAATCATTAGGGGTTATAGCATTCTCCTTTTTTAGCACAAGGACTATGAAGGTGTGGTTAATTTGGTTGAGAAGTTTGGAGGAGCGGAAGAAGTCCTGGATAGCTATACAAATCTCTCTCCCAATGATAAGCCAACAAACTTTGTAGAAATGGGCATCGAAACCATCTGGCCCCGGGACCTTAAGGGGGTTTCCCATCTTGACAGCCTGCTCTATTTCTGTAATAGTAACAGGCTTCCCCAGCTGGTGGATGTCTGAGCTTGAAAGACGCTGGAAATGGTCCAAGGGAGGGTCGTAGGAGGCCCCTTCAAAAGCAGTCCCAAGCACTTTAGTGAAGTAGTCCACAAAAACAGCAGCCATGTTAGAGGAAGTTTGCTGTTGGGTGCCCTTCCTGTCTAGAATATTGTGAATGAGAGAGTTTGCTTGGAGAGTCCTCATCATAGTGCAGAAGTATTTGGAATTGTTGTCCCCAAGGTTAATGTTTTGATCTCTAGACTGTTGTTTCAGCATGCTCTCCTCCAATTTTAGGATCTAATCTAGGGAGTTTTTTGCCATCTTTTCATCCAGCTGAAGCTGAGAGTTAGGGGGGTCTCGGTCAAGTTGGTTTTGAATTGAATCCAACTGACAGAAAGCCTCTTGAACTCTGGTTGCCAATGAGGTCTTCCCCTTTATCCACTACTTTAGTATGCCTTTCACATACTTTAGTTTGGTGATCACCCTAAGCATAGGTGTTTCTGTCACCTCCACATTCCAGGCCTCCCTAACAATGTCGAAGAAACCTTCAAGTTTGGCCCAGAAGTTGAAGTATTTAAAAGAGCTTTCCTCTGCCAAGTGGCAGGAGTAAACAGCAGGGGGAGTGGTCCGAGAGGGCAGCTAGAAGCACTTCACACTTAAAACAGATTGCTCTGAAAAACGAAGCATTCGCCAAAGTTCTATCGAGCTTGCAGTAAATTCTTGCTGTACCTGTAGCACAGTTCGTCCAAGTGGAGTTCCTAGCCATAGGGATATCTTGAAGCCCCACCTCATTGATACAATCATTAAACTCCACCATGGTATTCGGCCTAGGGGGAGCTCCCCCAAGTTTTTTAGAGGACCAACGCACTTGGTTAAAGTCCCCTCCAACTATCCAAGGCTCATTGTCAGGGACACCAGTTGAGGCTAGCTATTTATTAGCTAGGATAATATGTTCTAATTGGAATATCTTTAAATTGCTAGCACACACATGCTTAGCATTCACCCTTGATCACCTTGTTGATTTGCATCTCTTAGTTGTACCTGCGGTGGATGAATTAGTGACTTTTAAAGTTGTGTTTTAAAATTTTCCAATTGGCATTTAATTAAGGCTAAGATTCTATTCATGCCTATCAGATTTACATTAGATTGGGAATTTCTGTATTTTTTCCTATTACCATCAGCTATGATGAAGATGTTCAATGGGCATCACATGATCAAATCAAATTATTCGTCATTCACGATGCAACAATAACTTTTTTTAAAAAAATTTTCTATATAAATATATCTATATATTATAGACAATGGATGACAATTATTATTACGTGATGGTTGGTAAACCCAATGCATGTATCCGATCCTTCCATACAACGAGATCATCCGCCCGCGTGAAATTGCTTACTATCTATCTCTCGGGCCCGAAAACAGTAAATTAATTTGATTGTGATAGTAATCGGGTACCTGGGTTTTGGGTGTTTTCGATACATTGACGTTGATCTTGATTAGGATATTGGAAAACTGAGATCAGATTGAGATTTTTCTTATTTGGTTTTTGGTTTTTCCGGTGTATTATCAAGTTTTGGGAGTTTTTTTTTTCTTTTCTTGTTTAGAGATCACATAAGGAGATTTCTTCACTAAAATTTTCGAAACAGTATAATATATGTAGCTGCTGTCTGTTGGCACTGAGCATTCCGGACTGCATGCTTTGTCTCACTAAACCAAAGCCTTTCGAAAGTATTGACATGAGGCTCACACCCATCCCAATGCAGGCTAGGCCAGGGTATCGCTGGGCTGGACGAGCCCTTGAGCACCTCTAATCATGGCCTTAAATCATACGAATGTACATGAGGGGGTCACATGCTTTCTTTTGGTTGCAGTCCTAGAGCAAGAGGTACTTCTTAAATCCTGAGCGGTGCATAGCTTGGATGGATTGATACCTGTTCCCACCTTGATAGCAGCACGATTTGAACCCGACGTCCCCACGACTCTGAGTTCAACCCGGTTGATAGTCGAGCTGTGTTTAACCGACATGAGTCGATTTCAGATTTTGACATCTAAACTAAATAAGAATTCGCGCTTCCCGAATAATTGGAAATGGGCCACCTGAATTGACCACCCAGACCCGACTTCTAGGCGAAATATGCCACGGCCTGAACAAAGAGACTGGATTGTACACAAAATGAAATTCCACTTATATGCATACGTATTATATGACAATTTTTTTTATAGAATTTTACTGAAAAAATTCTCTTAGGCTCAGTTAATACCAAAAATACCTCAAAGATATGATTCCACCATAGTAGTTATAAAGGTCATTTTTTGTTTAAATTTTTGGAATCTGAATTAAGCGAGGATATCCTTGCTTACCCACGTATATGAGTGGGGATATCCTATGCTCATTTTCTTGTCTTTCTATTCCTTTTCCGCTCCTTTTTCTTCCGAAAAGTGCTAGTTGGATTTGGATTATCTAACATGAGTGGGGATATTCCCGCTTACCCACATACATGAGTAGGGATATCCCCACTCTTGGTTTTTTTTCCTCCTTCCTCTTCATTCTTTTTTTGCTCGTTTATTTATTTATTTTTGAACAATGCTAGTAGGGTTTGGTTATCTGACATGAGCAGGGATATTCTTCTCATTCTTTTTTCTTTCTCCTCCTTTTTCTTCCTCCAACCCCTAAATACACCAAAAAAAAAAAAAAAAAAATAGAGGATTACCAAGTAGAAGCACCATTCCTAAAAGCTCTAGGTGGAGATGAGAGAAAGAGGTGGAAGTGATTTCTTCGAAGGAGATGGAGAGATTTAGAGCTTTGAAGGTTGGAGAAATGAGAGAGGAGAGAAGAGAGAGATAGGAGATGATGGTGGGTTTTGGTGAGTTTAAGGGGAAGGGGAAGAGGAAGATAAGACAAAGCAAAAATCATATTAGTTTGTTTGTGAGTAAGGGGAGGACATGGGTTTGGGTTTAATGCGTGAGTGTAGTAAATTGGAATTAGGTCACTTGGGTTTATGTTTAACCTTGAGTTGAAGTTAGAGGAAGGAAGAAGAAGAAGAAGAAGAAATAGCGGAGGACGAAGAAAAAGAAAAAAAAATGAGCCGGGATATCCCCGCTCATGCATGTGGATGAGCAGGGATATCCCTGTTAGGTTTATGTCTTGTATTCCGGTTTAGCCGGATGAGTCCACTGGGTTAGCCAGGGACTGGTTTAAGGTCAAGGGTATTTTGGTAATTGTACCGGGGCTTTCTTGGTGGCCAAGAAAGCGGAGATTATATATTGTATAGTCTGTAACCCTAGACCTTGTAGCGGTGGCAGTTGCCCGTGGTGCTCCCACACCACGTAGGAGAGATAAGGTAAGAGTGTGGGAATCTCTTGTATGCTTTACTTGTCATAGTGAAGATGTTCGTCCTCCTGTGCCCGTGGATGTAGCCCTGTTTGGGTGATCCACGTAAATCTCGTGTCTCTTCTTGTGGTGGTTGCTTCGTGTTTGATCTTGTGATTCTGTGGATGCGCACAACGGGTGATTGTCAGCAAATCACAACAATTGGTATCAGAGCCAGGTTGGTATTCCTCGGGTTTCTGAGCGAGGTGGAGATCGCTCAGTGGCTTGGAGGTTGTGCCCATCCTGGTTGGGCCACCATTGGAGAAGAAGAAGACGAGATTGGGTTCTCCGGTCTCGCTGGGATCGGAGGAAAAAGGATTCACATGTTCGTTCAGATCTTGGAGTTGACCGCTGTGGATGTGATCGGATCTTTGTTGGGTTCGGATCTGTTTTCGTCATGGAAACAGAGGATCTGGTTTTCCATGTCTGTGAGGGAGAAGACCGGATCCTGCTGATCTCTGATGGGCCACACGTTGCTGAAGAAGATCAAAAGAGAAGAGAAGTTTCGGTTTGTGATCTCTGTTTCTTCAAACAGAGAAGCGCGCATCAGATCTGCCAGAACGCGGGTGGGGCATGCATCACAGAGAAGGTTGGCTCTCAGGTTTGCCCGAGACCACGGAAAAGGACTGAAAGAGGGGTTCTTCGGTTTGGCTGGAATCAGAGGAAAAGGGGTTCTTCTCGGTCCTGATCATTGCTGTGAAGAAGAAAACAGAAGAAGACCGGAAGAGAGAAAAAAAAAAAACAAATTGCAACTCACCGATCGCCGCTGCCAGAGATCTCCAGCCGTTCGCTAACGCCGTCGCCCGCCGCTGTTTGTCGTCGCCGTGCCGTCGCCACGCCTCGCCGCTGGTCGCCGGCGCCACTGCAGACCGCGGAGTGCTCCACCGTCCGCAACCGGGTTGCAGAGGACGTTGCAGGTTGCAGAGCAGAAGTTTGTTGAAGACGACCCAGGCAATCTGGGTTCGGGTCGGGTCAGTTTGACCGGACCCGTATTGGAGTATAAGCCCAGCGAGTTTTCAAGTCGGTCCGGGTTTCGAGTTGGGTCAGACCCAACCCGTTGTGCAGCAGAGTCCAGCAGTAGGTTCAGGCCGGGTCGGGTCGGATCGACCTAGTTCGTGTACAAGAAGCCCAACCCAGAAGTTCGCCCAGCATATTAACCAGTTCGGGTCAAGTCCGACCCGACCTGTTAGCAGACGGTCCAGCCCAGCGCATATTGCAGTTCAGCTCCGGGTCAGGTGAACCCGACCTGGGTCCGCTCCAGAAGCCCAGCAGACGGTGCAGTGACGTCAGTAGTGATGTCAGCATCGATCAACAGGCAGGTTTGACCAGATTTGTGGCTGAAATTGTTTCTGCGATATCTTGATCGTCCGATGTCCGATCGGAGATCCGTTTGCGCCTACGGACTCGTTTCGAGCAGATCTCCGCAGTGGAAGAGGTTGATTGGCTGTTTGATAGTCAAGGAGGAGGTTTGACTGATTGGCGCGTAGAAACTTGTTTCTACGTTATCGGAGCCATCTTGAGTCGGATTTCGGATCCGTTTCTTCCAGCGTGATCGTGTCGATGAGATCTATAGTTTGATGCAGAAATCTGGAGGAGATCTGAACAGATGTGGATTGAGGCTTGAATCGGGTCTACTTGACCTGGTTGTTGTTGCAAACCCAATAATAGGAGTCGCCGGCCTAGTTGCAAAGGGTTTGCTGATTCAAACGAAGTTGTTCGTTTGGGGTTCACATGATCGCATGTGATGTTATTCATCTTGCCAGAGCCAAGCCGGAAAAGCAGCAAGGAGGAGATGATGCGTCAGCAGTTGTCAAACATTTGTTTGATTGATTGATCAGAGGCCCGATCAAATGGAGTTTTTTGACCGCTCGGAGGCAAACGTTGTTCTGCAATGGAGTCATTTGGACTTGTATTCCCGATCTGTTTGCTTGCATGCTTGTGGTGATTGCATCTTCACAGTGATGTTGAAGATGGGGCAGGATGGTGAGTGATTCAGATATCACTCAGATTCGTCAATGGTTTCGAGCTTTTAGTTCGAGGTGGAGTTTGACGAGATGAACTTTGCTCAAAGTTCATGTGCTGGTTCAACATGTCAAAGTGTTGAAGAAGACTGTATCCCTGGTGCAGTGACGTACCATTCAGCAAGGTACGTGAAGACATTGCCGGTTTTATCTCCTAGTAGCTCGAGTTGTACGGAGTTGTACGGAATTCAAGCCAAGGTGGAGATTGTTAGGTTTATGTCTTATATTCCGGTTTAGCCGGATGAGTCCACTAGGTTAGCCAGGGACTGGTTTAAGGTCAAGGGTATTTTGGTAATTGTACCGGGGCTTTCTTGGTGGCCAAGAAAGCGGAGATTATATATTGTATAGTCTGTAACCCTAGACCTTGTAGCGGTGGCAGTTGCCCGTGGTGCTCCCACACCACGTAGGAGAGATGAGGTGAGAGTGGGGAATCTCTTGTATGCTTTACTTGTCATAGTAAAGATGTTCGTCCTCCTGTGCCCGTGGATGTAGCCCTGTTTGGGTGAAGCACGTAAATCTCGTGTCTCTTCTTGTGGTGGTTGCTTCGTGTTTGATCTTGTGATTCCGTGGATGCGCACAATGGGTGATTGTCAGCAAATCACAACAATCCCCTCCCAAGTCAAATTTTAAAAACGTAAACAAAAAAAGGACCTGTGGACTAATATTGTGGAATCATATGTCTAGGGCTCTTTTTGGTATAGAATGAATTTAAGAGATTTTTTTAAATAAAATATTCTTTTTTTATTTTTAGCTACAACAGCAACACAAACACACACATCCTCAAGTATAACCCTCTTAAGTCTTTGATCGGTTGAGCTACAGTGGGGCTAGGCAACTATTATTATAATATATGAAATGGGCTCATTTCAGATTGAAATCAGCTCCAATTAGATCTAATTGATTTTGACCATCTTGATATTAGACTGACAGTCAGCTCCTTAATTAGAATTCCATACTCACCTTTTAAATTCCTCTCCAATTGAGTTACAATTTAAAAGTCAGACTCCTTGCACCAAATGCCCTATAGATGCTCTCAAAACTGTGACTCCTTGCACTAAATGCTCTATAGATGCTCTCAAAACGGCTCTCCTTCTCAACTTCTCGTTTCCCGTCTCCCTTCTCCCTTCTCTCCTAGTTCCATCTCAATCCAAACCATTCTCGCAATGAATATCTCCTCTTCATTTAGCAACTTTCATCGGTTAGAGATATGGATTAGAGGTTAGATAATATGAAGATAAAGATAAGGTAGGATTTGGTTTGTTAGAAATTTTAGGTTTAATTTTGAATATGAATAAACTTTGTTACGTCCATGTATAAATGGAGAGGATTTCTTCTCTTCCACTCTACAATAGTTTTATCTCAATGAATCTTATTATTTGAAATTCATCACCGTATCAGAGCTGGGTCTAGTGATGAACTTACTATCAAGCTAGGCATAGTCTTATCTTTCCGCGATGATCATTGTCCATCACCCCTCATTTATGCGTCCAAATATCTAAACATCACAATTTCGCCATCTTCATCAAATTATTGCACGATCAAAGCTACTAGAAGAAATTATAACAAATCTGATCTAGTAGGCTGTCACGACCCAAGCCCAGAAATCGGGGGTTAGCGAAAAACTAAACCAGTGACACACGTACTCCCGTGCACGTGCATCCAAACCCAGTCTAGATGCACACACAAGGGATCTAACACGTGCGAACTAAGTGTACGCGGAAGCTGTACATATCATAGCGAGCAACAAAGGAAAAGCGGAAGCCAAAACAAATGCGGAACGGAAATGACAACGATAAATACACTGATATAAAATCCGAATACACACCCAAAATCATAATATACATAATATACAGAGTATAAAGTCCAAAGTGCCAAATACAATTCTTCCAAAAACCAAAACCAAATAACTAGGCCACTGATATGCATGCACGCACTCGGCAGAGGTGATCAGGCCCACTCTGCCAAACCGGAGGGCGCCTCTACACTCGGCCCTGCAGCCTCCTCGACCGCCGGGGAGCTGGGCAAGGGATCTGTGCCTGCAACACCACAGACAACACCAATGAATACAACGATCCAGCAAATACAAGTAACAGGGATGAAACACTCATAGTATCAAAGTGAATAAAGTAATGACAATAGATTAAATACAGAGTTTCATCTTAGTATGCTAAGCAAATCGTGCATAGAAGTAAAACATGATATTTGAATCAAAACATAGAAATACTGACTAAGTGGCTACTACATTAACCATATTCTATCCAAAAGAGAGCGGAGCAAAGCAGATGAGAACACCACTGACCGGGCCAAGGGTACAAGTGGGTCTCGGATTCCTGGGTTCCGGGGTCCCAAGACAAAGCAACACTGCAGTGATACAGAAGTACAGAGATCTAAGCCAGAGGTAACCCCGTCGGGCATCCTAAGGCTGAGGCTGAGTAGAGCCAGACTAATACCAATCAAATCCAATCCAAAAGAAGGGAGATTATCCGCTTTGGATTCACCGATGACAAAGACCGGATCTTATCCTCACGTTTTAATCTCTGGGCAGAGCCACCCGGGAATACCCATAATCAAAGATATACAAAGCCAGAGACAGAGCATAGATTATGTCAAGCACAGCATAGATCAAAGCATAGTGCAGATCGAAGAATGAACAGATATACAGGACGAAAGCAAAATAATCTCGTAATGCATAGACATAGATTTGCAGAACAGAGGGCAAAACCATAAACAATATGAAATGCATCTCAGCTTAATACGGGAATCAAGGTTAATTACAAGCCAACCCTAATCTAGTGGTTCACTGTCACTAACCGTGCATGTTGATGTAGTTTTAAGTTATTCGATGCACCGTTGCCATTCTAGTGTTGCAATGTAATCCTCATGTGCACCGAAGTCCCTTCAACCAACACCCATGGGAAGGTGCTTAACAGTAAATCAACACTCACATGAATAAGTCACAGCCTAACAGACTATTCATGCGCTCCAAAGAATCCATTGGGCTTGTTTACGGGTATGGTTAACCTGTAATTGAGCCCTACAAGGTCACACCATTATCCTAAGTTTAAATAATATTTTACAGGTCCTACGGTTTAGCCATGGGTGACCTACGGCTTAGCCGTATGCATCTTACGGCTTAGCCGTAACATGCATTACGGCTTAGCCGTGGTTCCCTTCAGAACACGGCTAAACTGTCATCTCCCACCTCTAATCTGATACATCTCACGGCTGAGCTACGGTGGAGTCCACGGCTTAGCCGTAAACCATCACGGCTTAGCCGTAGCTTCACCGTAAGAGTACTGATAGCAGAAAAAGTTTCGACTGATCAGGGTGATAATTCACGGCTGGGTCACGGCTAGCTTACGGCTCAGCCGTAGGACAACTTACGGCTCAGCCGTAGCCTAGCCGTAGAACAAAATTGAAATTTCACGTCTCTGGATAGTGAGCCGTAGAAAGTCACGGCTTAGCCGTACGATACAGAAAACGAATTCGGGATAGTTACAGAAACGGAAATTTTGGTACAGAAGTTAAATAAAACAAGCTCAACTGATCCTAACATCTTAGGAAATGGCTGTAAAACATTTTATACAGAGAATAAGGCTGAATCAAAGCAATCAAACAAACACCCATATGTGTTATCAATCCTGTACTTATACTTGCCTCAAACTCTGCCAATCCACTGACTCAAGCTCCAAATCAACTAAAATCAAAGCAAATCAAAGAAATAAACCATGCATGACATGAAGACACAGCAACAGAGAAAGAGAGGTGCAATTGGAGATGAAGAAGAAAGAGATTTGGAGAGAACCCACTTACCAAAGCCACAAACAGAGATGAGAGGAGGGAAAGAACCCAACCAACAGAGAGTAGCAAAACCCAATCGAAAGAGAGAGAGTGAGAAAACAGAAGTGAAGTGAGGAAGAGAAGAGGAGAGAGAAAGAACGTGGAGCTCCTGGATTCTCCTTGCATGCAACGTTGAAGACAAAAGAACAGGGAGAGAGACACCTAGGAGCTGACTCATATATATATAGTTTTGGAGTTTAGGTCATAGTCCGGAGAGTTTATACTATTTACAGTTCAAGTCACACGAAGGTCCAACTTCTCCAATTGACTCCAAATGGGTCTGACACAGTTATAGAATATAACGAGCTCAACAAAATACACGTGCTGACACCAAGATGATGCAAATATGATGCAAACAAAGCAAAAACAAGATTACGAAAAAGGGTTTAGAACTACCTGTTCCAGGTCAAAGGTTACTCAACTACCTATCCAAGACCCAAAACCAAGTCCAAAAGAATAAAACAACAAAAACACACACTAATGAGCCACTAATCCGGCTCAAAGGGGATCGGAGCGTTACATCCTCCCCCACTAGGAATCATTCCGTCCTCGGAATGACCACCTACCTGCGCAAAGAGCTGTGGGTACTGGCGCGCTAGCTGCTCCTCTAGCTCCCATGTAGCCTCATCTGGACCGTGATGCTCCCACAACACTTTAACCCATTTGATAGTCCTGGTACGGAGAATCTGCTCTCGCGTGCCAACGATGCGAAGCGGACGCTCAACGTAAGTTGCATTAGGCTGAATCTGAATATCATCGTAGCGAATCACATGGCTCGGATCTGACACGTACTTACGGAGCATCGACACATGGAAGACATCGTGCACACCGGAGAACTCAACTGGAAGCGTCAAGCGATAAGCTAAATCTCCAACTCGGCTCTTGACTTCAAACGGTCCTACATATCTTGGAGCTAACTTACCCTTCTGACCAAATCGAACTGTGCCCTTCATCGGAGAAACTTTAAGAAATACCCAATCTCCGACTTGGAATGCCAAAGGTCTCCTCCGAGTATCAGCATAGCTCTTCTGTATGGATCGAGCAATCTTCAGATTCTCTATCACCTTCTGCACTTTCTCTGTCGTCTCCGCAATGATTGTCGGACCATGGAAACTTCTTGTTCCTACTTCTTCCCAGCACACTGGGGTCCTGCACCTACGTCCGTATAGAGCCTCATAGGGTGCCATACCAATACTCTCGTGGAAGCTGTTGTTATAGGCAAACTCACACAATGCCAGATGCATATCCCATTCCTTCTCAAAGTTCAGCACACTAGCTCTGAGCATATCCTCCAATGTCTGAATGGTACGCTCCGACTGTCCATCGGTCTGGGGGTGGTATGCCGTACTAAAGCTTAACTTTGTGCCCATAGCTTCCTGAAATGCTCTCCAGAATGAAGACACAAAACGACTGTCGTGATCAGACACGATCGATACTGGGGTACCATGCAATCGGACTATCTCGTCAACAAACTTCCTAGCCATCTCTATGAATGCCATCCCTTTCTTGAACGGAAGGAAATGTGCTGACTTGGTCAATCTGTCCACTATCACCCAGATCGCATTGTTCTTTCTACTGGTCGTCAGAAAACCGGAAACGAAATCCATGGTAATGTGCTCCCATTTCCACTGCGGAGTGTGCAATGGATGTAATGAGCCTGGAGGTCGCTGATGATCAGCTTTCACCCTCTGACAGGTCAAACATCGGGCTACGAACCCTGCGATCTCCCGCTTCATATTGTTCCACCAAAATCTATGCTTCAAGTTCCGGTACATCTTCGTACTCCCGGGGTGCATCGCATATCGGGCTTCGTGCGCATCTGTCATCAACTTTTCTTTCAGCTCATCCACAACGGGAACACACAATCTATTCCTGAAGTACAAAACTCCATCTACCAATCTGAAATCCGGTCGATCTGTCATCCGATCTCTGAACTTCACCAGGAGGGGGTCCTCAAACTGGCGATCCTTGATCTGCTGAATCACCTCAGGCTGAAACACGACAGTAGTAGCTAATGTCACTAACTCATCTACCATCCGAACCTCTACAGGCTGATCATGCACAAGCATATAAAATCCCGCCAACACCTGAAGACTATCCGTCCTCCTGCTAAGTGCATCTGCAACTACATTGCCCTTGCCTGGGTGGTACTTGATCGGAAAGTCATAGTCCTTGATGAACTCTAACCACCTCCACTGCCTCATATTCAAGTCATGCTGATCAAACAAATACTGGAGACTGTGATGATCGGAATGGACCTCGAACTTCACACCGTACAAGTAATGTCGCCACAACTTTAGTGCAAATACAATGGCTGCTAGCTCCAAGTCATGTGTGGCATAGTTCTTCTCATGCTCTTTCAGCTGTCTGGATCCATAGGCAATCACTTTCTGATTCTGCATCAGTACATAGCCTAGTCCAACTCGAGAGGCATCGGAATAAATCACAAATCCCTCACTACCATCCGGGAGAGTTAACACTGGCGCCGTAGTGAGCTTTTCTTTCAACATCTGAAAACTACGCTCACATTTCTCTGTCCACTCATACGGGACTTTCTTCCGAGTCAACTGAGTCAGCGGGGCTGAAATCTTCGAAAAGTCCTGCACAAACCTGCGGTAATATCCCGCCAATCCCAGAAAACTCCGAATCTCTGTCACTGATCTAGGACGGGGCCAATGGACTACTGCCTCAATCTTAGCCGGATCCACCATCAATCCATCTCTAGAAATCACATGTCCCAAAAATGCAACTTGCTTTAGCCAGAAATCACATTTAGACAACTTTGCATACAACTTGTGATCTCTAAGCAGCTGCAATGCTTTCCGCAGATGATCTGTATGTTCCTCAGCAGTCTTCGAATAGACCAATATATCATCTATGAAAACCACAACGAACTGGTCCAAGAAGGAAGTAAACACCCTATTCATCAATGCCATAAAAGCTGCGGGTGCGTTCGTCAAACCAAATGGCATGACAAGGAACTCGTAGTGTCCATACCGAGTCCTGAAAGCTGTCTTAGGAACGTCCTCGTCCTTCACCCTGAGCTGGTGATATCCTGACCTCAAGTCGATCTTCGAGAAGTAAGCTGCACCTTGAAGCTGATCGAACAACTCATCAATCCTAGGCAATGGATACTTGTTCTTGATGGTCACCTTGTTCAACTGCCTATAGTCAATGCACATCCGGAAACTGCCATCCTTTTTCTTCACAAACAATACAGGAGCTCCCCAAGGTGAAACACTTGGGCGTATGAACCCCTTATCCAACAGATCCTGCAGCTGTTTCTTCAATTCCAACAATTCTGCAGGTGCCATACGATATGGAGCTCTACTGATGGGTGTTGTACCTGGCATCAAGTCAATAGCAAATTCTACCTCTCGAACTGGTGGCAACTCTGGCACATCCTCCGGAAAAACATCCGGGAACTTGCTGACTACTGGAATTTCACTGAGCTGTCGTTGATCCTTCTTCTCTAAAATGAATGCAAGAAATCCCTCACATCCCCTACGAAGCATCCTGTCTGCCTTACAAGCAGAGATCACACGCCTTGGGCACTTCGTCTGGCTGCCTTCAAATCGGAATCCGCTGCCCAGATCAAAGTAAATAGCCTTGCTGTAGCAATTGATATAAGCGTGATATCTCGCAAACCAGTCCATACCAAGAATCACATCAAAATCCAGTGTCGTGAGCAACACGAGGTCTACTGGGAGCTGATGACCAGCTATCCGCACATCACACTGAGGGTAGAAAACACTGCACTCCACCCGTTTACCAACCGGAGTGGATACTAGTAACAAGTATGGAAGTGGTGTGGGTCACTGTCAAAGCTGCACAGCAAAATGGGGTGCTACGTACGAACGCGTAGACCCGGAATCAAATAAGGCTAAAGTTTCAGCATCAGAAATTAAAATTTTACCTTCCACGACCGTAGCCTCCTCCACGCCCTCATGCGTAGCAGCATAAGCTCGAGCTGTCTGGCGGTTCTGCTTCTGGGCTGGGCGAGCTGTCTGAGATTTGCCCTGCGCTGTAGATCCTGCATATCTCGTCTGTGGAGAGGACTGAAACTTTGGGCATTGGGCCCGCTTATGATCCGTGGAGCCACAACCGAAACAAGCCCCACTCTTCCTCCAACATCTATCTGTTGGGTGATCCTTCCCACAGTGACCACAAACCACTTGAGTACTGTTCGAACTACCCTGCTTACCCTTGAACTTCTTCTGGAACTGACTTCTGCCACTGAAACCTGCCGTCCTCTTAGCCTCAGTTCGCTCCTCCTCAAATATGGCCTCTGCATCATAGGCCCTGTCAATAGCGTCATCCAAGGTAGCCGGCCACATACATGCCACTACGTGGCGTTTATGCTTCGGATTCAGGCCGTTGACGAAGCGAGTCACCTTCTTCTGCTCAGTGTTCACCATGTCCTCTGCGAAGTGGGACAACTCTGTAAACCTGTGTACATAATCTGCAACTGACATCTGTCTCTGCTGAAGGTTGAAGAATTCCACTTCCTTGGCTCGCTGAATATGGAGAGGCATGAACTTCCGACGGAATTGCTGCTTGAAGGTCTCCCAAACTGTGGCATTGGGCATAGTCTGGAATGAGCTCTTAACACTCCTACACCATGTCTTGGCTACACTCCGAAGCATAGAGGCTGTGAGCAATACTTTCTGTTTGTTACTGCACACAATCGTATCAAATAGCTCTTCAGTCTGCTCCAACCATTGCTCAGCCTGCAATGCATCCTCTATCCCATGGAACTCAGTCGCCCCTCGCTTACGGAATTTATCAAAAAGAGCATTTGGATCTGATTCCTTGGGCTGGAAGATCACTTGCTGGTCTATATGAGGTGATGCTGACGCGGCAGCCTAACTTTGCCTATCCACCATGGATGCCATCTGCGCCTGTAATGACTGCATAGACTGCATCATCATCATCATACGTTCCTCACTACTAATGTGTGGGGGTAACGATCCGCTATCACCATTATGGCCCTGTTGATTCTCATCCCGAGATCCTGATCCTGAGGCCATCCTGCAAAAGGAAAGGAAACACAACACACAAATATAAAATGCCCTGAGTTAGTCAAATCCCAAATCAACATATGAGACTTAGAGTCAAATAGTTGATAGCGTTATCTCACCACGATCTTAGATGCCTACATGCTTATAACTAGCATGCTTTGATACCATACAATACGTATGTCACGACCCGAGCCCAGAAATCGGGGGTTAGCGAAAAACTAAACCAGTGACACACGTACTCCCGTGCACGTTCATCCAAACCCAGTCTAGATGCACACACACAAGGGATCTAACACATGCGAACTAAGTGTACGCGGAAGCTGTACATATCATAGCGAGCAACAAAGGAAAAGCGGAAGCCAAAACAAATGCGGAACGGAAATGACAACGATAAATACGCTGATATAAAATCCGAATACACACCCAAAATCATAATATACATAATATACAGAGTATAAAGTCCAAAGTGCCAAATACAATTCTTCCAAAAACCAAAACCAAATAACTAGGCCACTGATATGCATGCACGCACTCGGCAGAGGTGATCAGGCCCACTCTGCCAAACCGGAGGGCGCCTCTACACTCGGCCCTGCAGCCTCCTCGACCGCCGGGGAGCTGGGCAAGGGATCTGTGCCTGCAACACCACAGACAACACCAATGAATACAACGATCCAGCAAATACAAGTAACAGGGATGAAACACTCATAGTATCAAAGTGAATAAAGTAATGACAATAGATTAAATACAGAGTTTCATCTTAGTATGCTAAGCAAATCGTGCATAGAAGTAAAACATGATATTTGAATCAAAACATAGAAATACTGACTAAGTGGCTACTACATTAACCATATTCTATCCAAAAGAGAGCGGAGCAAAGCAGATGAGAACACCACTGACCGGGCCAAGGGTACAAGTGGGTCTCGGATTCCTGGGTTCCGGGGTCCCAAGACAAAGCAACACTGCAGTGATACAGAAGTACAGAGATCTAAGCCAGAGGTAACCCCGTCGGGCATCCTAAGGCTGAGGCTGAGTAGAGCCAGACTAATACCAATCAAATCCAATCCAAAAGAAGGGAGATTATCCGCTTTGGATTCACCGATGACAAAGACCGGATCTTATCCTCACGTTTTAATCTCTGGGCAGAGCCACCCGGGAATACCCAAAATCAAAGTTATACAAAGCCAGAGACAGAGCATAGATTATGTCAAGCACAGCATAGATCAAAACATAGTGCAGATCGAAGAATGAACAGATATACAGGACGAAAGCAAAATAATCTCGTAATGCATAGACATAGATTTGCAGAACAGAGGGCAAAACCATAAACAATATGAAATGCATCTCAGCTTAATACGGGAATCAAAGTTAATTACAAGCCAACCCTAATCTAGTGGTTCACTATCACTAACCGTGCATGTTGATGTAGTTTTAAGTTATTCGATGCACCGTTGCCATTCTAGTGTTGCAATGTAATCCTCATGTGCACCGAAGTCCCTTCAACCAACACCCATGGGAAGGTGCTTAACAGTAAATCAACACTCACATGAATAAGTCACAGCCTAACAGACTATTCATGTGCTCCAAAGAATCCATTGGGCCGGTTTACGGGTATGGTTAACCTGTAATTGAGCCCTACAAGGTCACACCATTATCCTAAGTTTAAATAATATTTTACAGGTCCTACGGTTTAGCCATGGGTGACCTACGGCTTAGCCGTATGCATCTTACAGCTTAGCCGTAACATGCATTACGGCTTAGCCGTGGTTCCCTTCAGAACACGGCTAAACTGTCATCTCCCACCTCTAATCTGATACATCTCACGGCTGAGCTACGGTGGAGTCCACGGCTTAGCCGTAAACCATCACGGCTTAGCCGTAGCTTCACCGTAAGAGTACTGATAGCAGAAAAAGTTTCGACTGATCAGGGTGATAATTCACGGCTGGGTCACGGCTAGCTTACGGCTCAGCCGTAGGACAACTTACGGCTCAACCGTAGCCTAGCCGTAGAACAAAATTGAAATTTCACGTCTCTGGATAGTGAGCCGTAGAAAGTCATGGCTTAGCCGTACGATACAGAAAACGAATTCGGGATAGTTACAGAAACGAAAATTTTGGTACAGAAGCTGAATAAAGCAAGCTCAACTGATCCTAACATCTTAGGAAATGGCTGTAAAACATTTTATATAGAGAATAAGGCTGAATCAAAGCAATCAAACAAACACCCATATGTGTTATCAATCCTGTACTTATACTTGCCTCAAACTCTGCCAATCCACTGACTCAAGCTCCAAATCAACTAAAATCAAAGCAAATCAAAGAAATAAACCATGCATGACATGAAGACACAGCAACAGAGAAAGAAAGGTGCAATTGGAGATGAAGAAGAAAGAGATTTGGAGAGAACCCACTTACCGAAGCCACAAACAAAGATGAGAGGAGGGAAAGAACCCAACCAACAGAGAGTAGCAAAACCCAATCGAAAGAGAGAGAGAGAAAACAGAAGTGAAGTGAGGAAGAGAAGAGGAGAGAGAAAGAACGTGGAGCTCCTGGATTCTCCTTGCATGCAACGTTGAAGACAAAAGAACAGGGAGAGAGACACCTGGGAGCTGACTCATATATATATAGTTTTGGAGTTTAGGTCATAGTCCGGAGAGTTTATACTATTTACAGTTCAAGTCACACGAAGGTCCAACTTCTCCAATTGACTCCAAATGGGTCTGACACAGTTATAGAATATAACGAGCTCAACAAAATACACGTGCTGACACCAAGATGATGCAAATATGACGCAAACAAAGCAAAAACAAAATTACGAAAAAGGGCTTAGAACTACCTATTCCAGGTCAAAGGTTACTCAACTACCTATCCAAGACCCAAAACCAAGTCCAAAAGAATAAAACAACAAAAACACACACTAATGAGCCACTAATCCGGCTCAAAGGGGATCGGAGCGTTACATAGGCCACAGGCACCGATAGACTAAAGAAAGGAGTGGGTTGTGACAGTGATTGATTCATGGACAGACGGTGATCACCAAAAATGCATGAAGATCATTTGCTTTTTAATTAATTGATTTTTTTTTTCTAGAAAACAAAGGTTTTTATTTTATTTTTATGTTTACAATCATAGATCCTATTGAGGCCATGTGATTAAAGGAGGGTGTGGGGGAGCAGGGGTTGGGGGATGTTAGAGATATCGATTAGAGGTTATATAAAATGAAGACAAAGATAAGATATGATTTGGTTTGTTAGAAGTTTTAGGTTTAGTTTTGAATATGAATAAACTTTGCTATGTCCATGTATAAATAGAAAGCTTAATTTCCTCTCTTCAACTCAATGGTAGTTTTATCTCAATGCTATTATTTAAAATTCATCACCATTTGGGCAGCAATATTCTCTTCTACTTATGCCACTGTTAGCTGCATCCTTGCATCATCTTTGTCCACTCATTATGGAAAACCAAGATTAATGACTGCATGATCATGCACTTGAAAGCCTCCATTAATAGGACCTTTGCTTTCACTCGTCAATCGGGTTTCTCATTGTTCTCAGTTTGTAAAATAAAAACTTCTACAGCACAACCTTACTGTGCCTATAACATTTTTTTAATCTAATCTTTGCTAGTTTGTATAGGCCTCTCCTACTATTTCATATGTGAAAGTGCAATCATTAGAACTCACCAAGTCCTAAAAGGTGTGTGTGTATGTGGGGTGGGGTGGGGGGGGGGGGGGGGGGGGGGGGGGGGGGGGGGGGGGGGGGTGTGTGTGGATTTGTTGTGAATAAGACTAAATAAAAACTCTTTTTCCAATTATGAGATTGATTTAAAAAAAACCCCTTACTGACAAACAATACTAGATTGAATGTAAAGATTACCTTAGAAGCACACAGTTAATCTAGTGAAACACTCAATAACCCAAGACTGAGTTGATTAAATTGAATCTAGTTGGTTTTAGCGCAAAAGTAACAAGCAACACATAAGGATATGATTTATCAATCAATATAGAATCCATCACAACATAAGCAATCACAATATAGAGAATTTATAGTGGTTCGGTTTCAGACCTATGTCCACTCTTAAAAGCAAATACTCTTGGTTCCACTAATGATGAGGTAACTATACAAGTATACCTCCTGCAACAATTTTTGATACGGTGGTATGTCTTCCACCAACATAATTTTTTGATTCGATGGTTTGATTCAAGATCTACTCCACCAACTACAGCTATTTTTGTTATGATGGTTTGTATTATACCAGATACAGTAGTTAAAGGAGTATGAAAAGAACACCCAGACACAAAACAAGTTACCTTGGTCTCGGTTGGTGCTCTTGAACCTTGAATGAAGATCTCCAAGCTTTGATCTCTTGAAATTTCTCCTTAATGATGTTGATTTTTTGGTGAGTGCACAGCAAAGGGAAGAGGTTTTAGGATCTAGGAAGTTGGGGTTACACTAGATTGAGTTTCAGGATTTCCTATATGGATATCTCCTCTGTTCTTATAAATAATGCTTTTGAATGCTCTTAGATAGAGGAGAAGATGGTAGTTAGAGCCTTTTTACAGATATTTACTGAAGGTTAAGCAGCTCTAAAGATTATCTAGAAAGTGCAGTTGTATACGTTGTAGAAAAGTGGTTCTTTTATATAGATATATGCTTTAACAGATAGATCTCCGACTAGGCTAAAGTTGTTCTACGGCTTAGCCGTACATGCATTTGCAATGGCTAATTTGACTAAATTCAGAATTTTTATACAGTCTTATGGCTTAATTGTAATTTCTTATACGACTTAGTTGTAAACGGCTGTTTAGGTGTAAATAGCTTACGGCTTAATTGTAAGATAGCTGTAAGAAAAAAAAACCAAAAAATCCTTCTCTGGATTGTAAGCCGTGGGTTCTTACGACTTAGCTATAAATATTTCTACGGCTTGGCCTTGGGACCTTATAGCTTAGCCATAGCTTAGTTGAAAGCCAAAACTCCCAAAAATCATCTCTGGATTTTAAGCCGTGGAATTTTCAGCTCAGCCATAGATATTAAAAACAGATTTTGAAGAAGTATTTTCCAAGACAAAACAAGCGTTTATAGGGTTTTTCTAATTAGGTCCGAGACGTCTCAATTACCTTGGCACTCAAGAAGGTCTTCTAATTAATGAGCTTGAATGATCTTGATCTTCCTTAATGTTTCTTGTTAGAACTTGATGATTGGACTTGCTTCATATTTGACTTGGACTAAAACTTTGATCACGGAATTGACAATAGGAATGAGTGCTAATCTTACTATGGCACTAACAATATGTGACTTCTTATACTCCATTTCAGTTTTTTGGCTATTGTTCCGGTCATGTAGATTTCGGTTTTGAGATGATCTCTGATATTCAGGATCCTCTGTTCACGTGTACATGGGGCTTCTTTCCTTAGCCCATTTATCCTTTTGCTTTTAATTCAAACTTATAGTAAAAAAAATGACATCAGTCTTCTTTAGATCTCTTCTTTGGTTAGGGACTGATTTCTATATTCTCCATCGGTTTTCGTGGGTTATTTTTTGAATTTTTAAATAATTTCTCAATCTGCTTCTCTACAAATACTGGATTGCACTTAATGCTTGTTGTTTATATTGCATTGTAGAGCGTCAGCAGATAACAAGTGCATGTAGAATCGATCTTGAGTTTTACCAAATTTCACACCATCAGTAAGCCCTTTTTTCCTTAGGCCATTTTTCAAAATATAATATTAGCAAATGCTGTAGTGATTGGTCATGGTTCTTGAGTTTGAAGGAATAGAATGGATTGAGTTTTATTAGGTTTGAATTATGCATACTAGATGCATGATGAAGATTCTACACGAATAATATACACGTGTGCACCGTAAGAGATTTTTTTGGTTTGAGTTTCCTTTTGATTGTTTAAATATGTTGTGGCATTTATTATTGCCTTGCAACCAGTGCATAGGCTGTTTTAACACTATGCTTCAACTTCATTACACTAGGGTCCCCTTAGATCTCAACATGGATGGGCACTCATTATAGCTAAAATAACTCTTTGGAAATTCCTATATACAATAAGTTGAGGTTAAAAATATATGAAATAATAGGAAAAACGTCTACCAAACAACGCACTGCTATGAAGATGGCTCTTATACACAAGTATGAATTTCCCTTGGGAGCTACCTTTAACTTCTTATCTCTCTTTTCAAAAAATGAAAATAGTGCAAATTAAAATTATTATCTGTATGGTGCAAAGATAATTAAACATTATAATTATAAGGGTGAAGTAATTTGTGCAATAAAATATCTTTTTGCGAACTGATAATTTAGAGGAGTTAAACGATTGCCTCTAATATAATACTTTAAAGCTTTATTGTATTACCCTCAAAACATTTTCAAATTAATTCTATATCAACTGGCTCTTTATTAAAATGATTCTCTTAGTGTATCCAAATTGATGATGGTTTGCGATCTTTTTAACACAATTTATGTGAACATATTTAAAGTCAAAATGGTTTTATCAGTTTCGGTAGGGAATTGTTATGGTTTGAGATTGTCTAATTGAACCATTTGATATTGAAAGACTGAAAGTTATTTGTTGATAATTATCTCCATTAATAAATCTCTATTTAGTATAGTGAAATTTCAAATACCTTCCTCGATGCAAACGTACCATTTCTTTTTGGATGTAGATATCACAACTGCTACGCTATGCTTGCATACATGGAGAGTGTCTCCTTTGTGGTACCACTTCACCATAGGCCGGCGATCATTATGTCAACAAGAGTCTTTAAAAATGGAAGGTTTTATCAGGATCTGATTTGAGAATGTTGTGGGGTTCCATAACGTCTATTGTTTTGACTAAATTGTGCACCGATTTAATACTTGATTATATTTATTTATACTAACAATGGAGTTATATTTATTAAGTTTTTTTAGCTAATCATTTATATTAAAATTTAGCGGCTGCATAAATACTTTTTAATACTCCCTCTTGGGTGGGGTCCACTTCTCAACACTTGCCCTCAAGTGGAACTTGGTCAGTGCACTTTTGGTGACTCACATCTTTTTAGTGCCCAGTCATTTATCTTCTAATTCAAACTTGCTATCGGTTGGCTTCGATATTATATTAAATTCCCCCAGCTAACATTCATATGAATACCTTGAGGTTTTAATAAAGGCTGCATAAATATATTTCAATACTCTCTTTTGGGTGGAGTTCACTTCTCAAAATATTAAAGCATTGCAAAATAAATTCTACAGCTTAGATATAGGGCATACCGTGTTTATATAACAACAAAAGAGTTAAAATGTGAGTTTTTTTTTAAAGATGACTTATATAGTTATATTAGTTTCTATATTATTGTTAATGAACAACTATATGTGTTTTTTCAAACATGCTCATCCTAATGTTGATCTGAGTTTGGTTGCTTTTTTGTTCCTTTTTTTAAAGGAATTTTTATCATATTTGGGTAGGGGCTAAACTTTATACTAACAAAATCAAATTATTAAATTCTAATGTTATTTTTTTCATGATCACTTCTATTCTACTTACAAAAGTCCCGGTAATTGTCATGTTCATCATCAAAAATCCCATTTTCTTGTAACTGTCACTGACCTATCTTATTCCATCTTTTCTATTAGGAATTGTCATTCATTTACAACTTGAGATTTCTTTTACCTGTTTGGTTGCTCTTGTCAATCACAGAGGACCTTTTCATCCTTTTTCCTTTTACTTCTATACTAATTTTTTACTACTCAATTATTTTATGTTTTAAAGATATTTTTTCCTTAAGGGATTAATATTTTATAGTTTTTAAAATTTAGATCTAAAATCAAGATCTCTGTTTTTAAATGTTGCTAATAGTGGTTTTTGAATGTTACTACCAAATGATCACTCATTTATAATAATAATATTTCAGCCCTTTCCCATAATGATGGAGTCCTTGCACATAAAATATATTGCTCTACTCGAGCAGGATTTTAAATTTTATTTTAGTAATTTTCTATAAAAATAGAGGTCTTGCAAATATTTCAAACATCAAAAATCACTATATCACTAAAAGTTTTACTTTAGATAGAGCTGGCCTTATATAATGTGATATATTTGAATAACAAATGTGATTTGATCTCTTTGTATGGAGTTACCATTTAGTGGATGATGACTCTTGTGTACATTGCCTAATACTCTAATTTCTAATAATTGTTGATTGGAAGTTCATAGTTTGTTTAAAACATTCGTTTCGGTTTTAGTAATTTTCCATATATACAAGGGATAAAAAACTTGTTTTTGCTCGAAATATTTGAGACAAGGAAAGAATAGCAAATGTGGGACTATGATAGGTTGCAGCACATTGTGCAATGCTACTTTACATACTTTTTTTAATATTAATCTTTCAATCCTAAAATATATCATTGATTTTATTTTTATTTGCACTGTTCCATCACTATACAGTAAACAAGATTTGTGCATCTTAAATTTTCACTCTCTCTCTCTCTCTCGCTAAAAAATGTATTAGTTCGCTTGGCCGTGCTTAGTACCGATTTCTCTTCGCTCGTTGCTCTGTGACAATTGCTTTGGTTGCCCGACTGCTTGGGTCATCGTTTATGAGCCATGGACGTCAAAGCCAGAAGTAGATGCACGTTTATTAAATGAATCTAAGTGGAAGCTAGACCCTATTGATAAATGGGTGAAATTTAACTCATTCTTAATATTTTCCAATCTGGGATCCTTCCGCCATTGAAGTGAACTGTGAATCACTTTCACATAGGCACACACGAACGCACGCGCTTTCACGAACACTTGACCCAAAGCATGAATAGGCCTTGCATGTGGGTCTTCGCATAGGAAGCCCACCCATTTTACAATTAAGAATTCGATGCTCTTGCGCAAAGTTGACGCACTCATACATGAGTGACATCATGCAGGGATTGTATACTTTGGTACAAATTTTGGCGGGACTACAACTGAGCCGCACCAGGGAGCTTTTGGATGGAGAGTCCATGAGAAATATCAACACCAGATCACAGCCCATATATCACTAGGGCCAATTGAGATTATATAAGTATTTGTCTCACGGTAGATGTAAGTGGACCACTCAAGGTCCTCCATGTCACTATGGGACAACCTGCCGAAGCTACCCTCGTGCATGGTAGGTTGCCCATATATAATGTGGTGGACAGTAAGTGGTCCACTCACGGCCACTGTGGGGAAAATACTCAGAGGATCCAGACTCCACTAAGGCTCAACATCTCTTATGAGAGATGGTGAGAATCCTTTTTAAGCACGTGAGCCACCTTATGGTATATTTAAGCTTTTCAGACTTCAACCACCACCTCAACCTCAATAAATCCGCATTAGCCCAAATTTGACAAATTGAATGGGGACTCACCTTTTGATAAAAATTCTTAAAAAATAATGCCTTTCAAAATTAGTCAATTGAAGGACTATGGATTAAGGAGTCGGAATAATCTGATGTAGTTGAAATTTTAAAGTGCCTATAGCCTCCATCCATAGTTTCCAAGCCCCCAACCCTTCCTATTGATGGAGTAATCCCGTCGGTGGGCCTTGCATGCGAGTCAGCACAAGGGTCCATAGAGACATGCGCACCAGAGAGCAGTTCTATATTATAAATACATAACAAATGAAAAAAACAGAAAAGAAGAAGAAGGCGCTGAACAGATTCTTCTAGAAACACTCATGTGCTGTCCTATTTTGATCCCCTCCCCTCGTAACCCACGGTTTGCTCCCCTTGAATTACAGTGGCACTGAATTGGACATCCACCCATTTGGATCGTAAAATGACAATTGACCAATTTTACATCAATGCCAGCAACCCCACCAGTGGGGTCCTACCACTACAACAAATTACATCTTTACCAACACTTTTTACCAACACAACACAAAATGCATTGGTCAAGGGTACTTTTTGCCAACGCAAATGAGGATGTGTTGGGAACAGTCAAAGGGGGGAATACTTTTACCGACGCATTATTAGTTGCATTGGTAGAAATACTCTTTTGCCAACGCAAATGAGAATGTGTCGGAAAAAGTCATAAGAGGAGAGTACTTTTGCCAACGAAGTATTACTAGTCATGAAATGACTACGAGGGTACGGGTGAAAAGACCACCCCCGTATGTACAAACTTTTGAGGGCCAATTGGCACTAGGCCCAGTTCTACGGTACCTAAAACACCCCCGCAGCCCCGCCAAAAGTCATTTTCTTGAAAACGATTTGTAATTGCTGACTAACATGAAAAAAAAAACAACCTTAGATATCTGGTTGAAGTGATTTTTGTGCGCTTCTCAATTCACACATTTCAGCGCGCTAAGTAATTCCTCGCAGTATCAAACTCATGCCGTATTGGCTTTGATGCCGAACTCGATCTTGCGATGTGATGTATTTAATATCATATTAAATTTTCTTTACTGACTGTTACGACGTGCGTGTGTAGATTTTAATACCTTATGAAATTTTCTCTATTCACTTTTCCTATCACAAACTCAAAAAACATTAGTAGAGGTAGCATAAAATGCTTTTAAATACTCTCCCTTAGGTAGAGCTTACTCATCAACATTTCTCCCTTAGGTGCAACTTGGTTAGTTCACTTTTAGCAACACGCAGGTCCACAACACTATCCTTAGGTGGAACTCATTCTACGCAATTTTTAGCAACATGTACATTTTTAAATAGTCATTGCCTCCTATGATTCGAACTCACATATACACTTTCACATAAATAAATTCATTGAATAAAATTCACCGTAACTCGATAGCAGCTCCATTCAACCATTATTCAAATTCAAACCTATATAATCTTTAACGAACTCAATCCTAACTACTCAATATTATATTAAACAAGACGACTACTGTAACTTGGGATGAATTGTAGCTGGGCATAAAATTTACTTTGATGATAAAACGATTTGAATTCAAAGGTAAGCGCAACTGGGACATTTAAGGTGGTAAAAACTAGACTTATTCCCCAAACTCATTACCCCACTCCCTTGAAAGAATGAACACTAGTTGGCAGGAGTTCTTCTTCTCTTCTCAACAATTAGTTTGAGAAAATGATATCTCAAGACTCATCACATTCACATAACACAAAAACAATTGGATGAGGATGAAATCTTATTGATCACTCTACCAAGATGAATTACAAGATTCTTCTTAAATAGGCAAGATCCAAATACCATGTAAACGCTTACTATATTGTAAATGCCACTTAGCCATATGTAAGCTTTACATATATAAAATGCTCTAAATGACCACTGCAATATTGTAACTCCAACCCACTGAAGTAAGGTAATTGCCCACTATAAAGATGTAATTACATATATGGGAAAACATAGGGTCACACACTAACTAGATCTCTTATTTTGTATTTTATGAAAACTTATTATGCATTTTATTTTCGCATTACTCTCAACATTGTTGCACTTGTTGGATTTACAGAGCCATTGTTGAAGCAGGGGATGGAGCTCGCCCGAACAAGCGAGTCTCTGAAGAAGTTAGTCACCTCAAACCTAAGATTACAAACTTCCCCAATCACTCTCCCCCTATCTTCCAATCACAGCATTGGGGAAGAAAGCTTATAGCATCCTTTAGACACTTGTGGCAAGCATCCCCATAGATAATTGGCTTTCATTGCACAAGACCATACACTTTATTAGATGTTGAGTAGTCCCTCTCTCCCATTGCAAACATCCCTTGCCATGGCTTGTATGCAGCTCTATTAGCAAGATCACTCATCAAGTTCCCCAAAGTGTCAGGTCCCAGATTTTTAATTTTGGGTCGAATTGGTTTAGCGGGTGTGAGTTGGGTTGAGAGGGGTTAGATGGACTAATTAAGCACTCTTGAGTATTGGGTCTGAGTTATTTGACCCTTTTAAGCTAAAAGACCTTTTCTGAAATTTTATAAAACTCACTAAAAAGCAAGGAGCCCTTCTTTGTAATTTAAAAAAACCATTACATATATAATATAAACAATAAGGGTTTTCTCCATTCTTCCATCTTTTTCCTTTCCTTTGTAATCAAGCCCTAAAAGTTCTCCAGGGGGCAACCAAAGTTGGATCTTCTAAGGGTTGATCTTCAGATTTGCTTTTGACATTGAGATCTAGGCAAGTAGATTACTATAAATAATGTGGTTTTGTTTGTTTTGTTGATTAACATGCTTTAAGATGTGATTTATTTGATCGATTCTGATGTCTTGATAAGGGTCTAATGATGGAAATTTGACTTTTCTTGATTTTGATTGAAATTAAGAAAATATATGAAAAAAGAAATTTCGGCAGTAGCAGTGCAGGAGTTGCCTGCGCATGCCAGGCGGCACAGTTGCCTGGCATGCCCAGGTAGCGAGCCTACTGCCCGGGCCGGCTGGGCTGGGTTGTTTGCCTGACGGGCCTGGGTCGAGGCTAGGTCGGGTTCAATCGGGCTGAGCCCATTTAAATAAAAAAAAAGAAAAACATTAATTAGGACTTATTATATTAATTTTAAATGGTTTAGAATATTGCTTAAGGATTAAAGGCGACTTGATTATAATAATTAATTTCTAAATTAGGTGTGATTAGAATTTTGGTTAGGATTGTTTATAAGCTTAATTAGGGTTTTAATTATTGGTGATTGATATTTTATTTAGAGTGATTAGAATTTAATTAAGATGTAATTGGGGTGAATGAATCTTGATTAGAATGTAATTGGAATTCTAATTTGGATTTTAATTTAAGTTTAGATTTCAAATTTGAATTAGGGATTTGGATCTTTTATCTTATATAATATAATTAGGTGTTTTTATACGCATCAATGATTAATTGTTCCCTCCCCCTTGTTGATCACAATTTGATTAAGTTTGGATTTGGAATTTGAATATCTTTTACCCAATTTGTAAAATACATTAACTATACATAATCGGATTAAATGGATTCCTTTATTTTTAGAAAAGCTGGTTGGATGTTCACATGGGAATTGGATTGAATTCAGAATGAGAATATGAGATTCGGGATGCACCACATGATAGACACTGAAAGTAGGACATTGGCATCATGGACTCCCATTTCCATTGAGAAGGAGGTTGGTTCTTATGTGTATATTTAACTAACTATGATCATTAGGTGGATTAGTGCTTACCCTCGGAGAACTTGAAAGGACACACAACCATAATACACTTTTTAATTAAGTATTCTAAGTATTTAAATTGTCATTGGATTGGATATTATGAATTAAGGGTGTTATAGCATGATTCATGGTGCATCAGTAGACATGTATATTTATATTGATTTGATCGACTGCAGTTCGGAGGTGGATGTACGCCATTTGGTCAGCGTGTACGGTGGGATATAGTACATAGCTGTGCCATCTGTTATATCTGCAGGAGTACCCATTTTTGTATATTTATTTGTGGGAATATCCGTTTTTGTTTACCCGTTTGTGGGAATACCCATTTTTGTATATTATATTTGCGGGAGTACCCGTTTTGGTATATTATATCTGTGGAGATACCCATTTCTATGCATTCATTCCATTGGATTTGAATTCAATATATTACGGGTCAGAATGAAAATTTTGTTTTAATTTAATTGATTAACACCATTGCTTGCAGTTTACCCTCTTACAAGATTACGTCAATTTGACCCAATACCTTTGTTGTCTAGATTCCGTTACCGGTGCTGAATCGGAGGGTAAGGCTACGTAGGAGATTCTGCCAGATGGCGGAGTTGTTGAGTGGAGTACCGATGACATCATCTGAGGTGTCCTAGTGTGATGCTGAGATCGAAACCTTAGATTATGTAATAAGGCCATGTTTGGGGCCATTAGTTTATTTATTAAATATATTTGTTCTGGAATTATAACTTTAATTATAATGCTTTGAAGCATTTAACCTTGACTTTATTATTTTTGAGATTTTCTATGGTTGGTGTATGATATTCATTTGAGCAGATTATAGGTTTTAGTTCTGCGTGTGATTATGGTTGTTTGATCACTAAACATAGCCTCAAGAAGGACTTTGATCTACCCGGAATTAGGGCCCATTTTGTTTATGTAAGAAAACTTTTAATTGGCCCAATTCTCACAACCTTAGAATTGGGTTTGGATTCGGCCTAGCTTTGGGGGTATGACACAAAGCCCTCTTAAACGATTTTGGGCCAGTCACATTATTCATGTTCCACACCAAGAATCACCATGGAGTGGTCGAAGAGAGAATGAAGTTGGTGTCTAAGTACTATAGTTGGCATAGGTCTTACCATATGACTCAACTCCTGCTTTGGCACTGGCTAAGGATGCCATCACTCGCCAAGTTGGTGCACTTTTTGTAGGCATCTAGCGTGGCATCACCGCGGCAGAGGACGAGGCCGTAGACATTGTAGGAACATTGTCCGATTAAGGTGTTGTATAATCCTTTGGTGTAAGGACCCGAAACCCCACTAATCTTAGTTACGTTAATTAACCTTGTTTTATATTGATTAAGATTTGTTGAGGATTAATTTAGTGTAAAACTATTGGGTTTGGGCCTCGGATAGGTAGTTGGGCGGGTAGAGTTTGGACCCCACTTTAGTAGTTAAGGGCTTTTTGTAAATTATCCTTACATCTCTTGGACACCCCGTCTACTGCCCTTCGTGTAACTTTATGCGTGGATCATCATTCGTGTTGGGCCCGAGTTAATCCGGACTCATCCTGGGCCAATTAAGGTCCTTTCGGTCTAAACTGAAATTTCTGGAAAACTAGTGGACTTGCATGCAACTTCAGAAGAAATTATGTTTAAAGGAGAAGCTCCACGTACCCTGCTCCTTCTTCCTTCGTTCAGCTGTTGGAGTTCTCTCACTCCATCTCTCTCCATTTCACCTTAGAGCTGGGAAGGAAGAACTAGAGCTTGCATGTGGTGCTCGTAGCGTCCATAGATCCATCTTCCTCATCTTCTTCTTCTTGGGCACTTCTATCTCTTTAGAAATCACACTCTCCTCTAAGTTACAGACCTAAGGTGAGAATTGAGTCTCCAACTCATCTCTGTAAGCTTGTTAGAGTTTAGGAGACTCAATTACATGACATGCATGTAAATCTAAGCCTCCATATTCCACATTTCATGTTATTTGTAGAGAACCCATTTCATTCCAGAGATTTCTTGAGCACACAGCAAGAAAGGGAGTTTGAGAGGGTTAGCACTATTAGAAAAGGCAAGTAATGAACTATATTACTGCATGCATGATTAAGTATGGACATTCGAGCTAGCTACTTGCATTTCCTACTTTCAGTCATTTCCTTTCCATTGTTTTAATTGATACAAATGTGGTGTGAATTGACTTAGAATGGCAAGAAGGGAATAGGAGGGTGTGTGAGTATGGACATCCTCAGGGACACTCTAATTGAGCCTTAGAATTGGTCCACAATAAGGTTTTGTATTGATCCCGTACTGAAAATGAGCTACAGAACTGATTTCAGATTTTCTAAAGCTTACGGCGAAGCTACGGCTAAGCTGTGAGCATTTACGGCTCAAAGCCCAGAGAGCAGTAAAATGGGATTTTGTATTACGGCTTATCTACGGCTACGCCGTGGATTTCACTACGGCTAAGCCGTATCCAGTCAGTACCCAAGCCGTAGGTCTTTTACGGCGAGCTTTTCAGAGAGCTCATGGAACCCAGTTTCTTCTACGGTTTGCACATAGCTGCACCATGGAATACACTATGGTTACGCCGTACCATCCCTATAACCTAGCCGTAGGCTTAGCACGGCTAAGCCGTAGGCCAACATACAGTTGGGCCGTAATTGCGCCTGAGAAATCCGGATGGAATTAACCCACACGGCTAAGCCGTAGCCTTGTATACGGCTAAGCCGTAAGAACCCAATGAATGTAGGATGTTAGGAACCTCAATGATCTTGTAGGGCCTTAGTGTTGGTACCTTCCACACCTCCACATTGGCCACTGGTAATCACATGTTGGAATGAATGAATGACTTATGAATGATCTCCCAATAGCAAGTCATGGATGTTGGCATAAAAAGGTGTCCTGTATGCCTATAAGGTAATACCAAGACGCGGTAACACAACGACACCAAATTTCTTATGAGTACGTCGTGTTGAATGTTCTTGGGAATCATGGGCCAATTAATATAAGATGAGTAGTAATCTCAATCCGAACACATGCATCTTACTACATCACACCACCTTAAACATGTACTACTTTCTCTAGCAAAACTCTGAGGCAATTCAGACCTGAGCTTCTAATGAGCGCGTGTCTCACAAGCCAGAGCTTCTAATGAGTGCGAGCTTGTTAGCCAAGGGTCTGATATGACTGATACGATTGAATCTGAGTCAGCACTACTCAGCTTACACCCTTTGGGTATATGTGTATGACACCACTGCAGTAGGTTTACGAAGGAGTAGTCGGCGCTCTTCGGGAAGCTAGCCTGATCCCCTAGCAACCCATATGTATGCATGTATGCTCCCTTTTTGGGAGAATAGAGCCCCATGTTGCCAATCAGTATGTATGATGATTTAACGGTAATTCTTCATTCATTGCCACTCTTGCATTATATGTTTAGTACATCATTCTTGTTCTCTTAAATCAGTGCATACTATTAAGTACGTTTGATATATATGTATATATATATATTATGTTATACTTGTTCCATATGCCTCATTACTTACTTAACCGTCGTGTTAACAGTGTTACCCTTGGTATTACAGGTCTAGAATCCGGTCCCAACGCGGACACTAACGCGCCCCCGGAGAGTACTCCAACGGTACCTCGGGGTGTAGACGAGTGGACGGGTGGCGACGTCTATTACTAGCCATCTCACCGAGCGCATGGATTCTTGGGATGTTATATTTGGACCCCTTTTGTATCAAACTCTTAAGTAGTATTCCTGGAATGTAATTGAAGGCCTTAACACACAATATGTTTATATGTTTACTTATGAAAGTTAACAGACTATGAAAGCATGTGCTCTTGATAATTACTGAGTATCTCACAGGATTTCGCTTATGATAAGTTATGATGTACGTGTGTCAGCATACCTCACACGTTCCTGTGGAATCTCCCTTGTAGGAATTCGTGCATAATTCTTCAGGGCACGGATTTCTATGGGATTACGTATCCACGCCCTGGGGGCCCACTGAAATCCCCAAATTCCCGGGATCGGGGCGTGACATACGTAAGTAATGGTATCAGAGACGCGCTAAGAAGTCAATTAAAAGACTCAGCAACATTAAGAAGCGTGGTGAGGTTCCGATAGGTCCGTTTGGGTGGATTTTTATTATAATGGTAACTTATGGTATGACTATAGTATGTATATATGTATATGTATAGATATATGTGATTAATGACCACTGTGATTGCAGAGCCATGGGGTCTGGATCCGGTACGAACAACTGCTCCGGTGATAATAACCGCAATAACATTGAGTTGGAAGGCGCGGATCCTCCACCACCACCTCCTCCTCATCCCACCTATAATACGGAGGAATGGTTTATGATGCTGATGCATTAATTAGCTGCTAGCAACGCCAATCAAGCCGCCATGCAGTTATAGATGGCCGCCCTGTTAAACCGACAAGATCAGCCAGGAGATCCCAACTCCTTGTACGAGAAGTTCTGTAAGAGGGGAGCAATAGAGTTTATTGGACACGAGGATCCATTACAAGCAGATGAATGGTTTACCCACACGGAGAACGTTTTTGATACATTAACTTGCACACCCAGGCAACAAGTGGTCCTCGCGGCATCCATGTTCAGGGACGTCGAGGATACATGGTGCAAGAGTATCTGGGACCACATAAGGGCCATGCCGGACGCTACTGTTTGGGAAGCCTTTAAGAGGCAATTCAGAAAGAAGTTCATTCCCAACCACGTGACGCGTAAGAAGAAGGCAGAGTTCCTTTCCCTACAACAGAACCTCATGACCGTTGCAGAATACATGCATGTATTCAGCCAGCTCTCTCGGTTTGCTCTAGACCTAATTGACATTGAGGAAAAGAGAGTGGAGAGATTTCTAGAAGGGTTAAGGCCTGCTATCAAGGGACATGCCACTGCCTTTCAACGTCCCGTTCAATATGATGATGCAGTAGCCAGGGCTTATGCAGCGAAAGAAATTAAGAAGAGCCTATTCTTGGGGGAGTCTAAGAAGAGCGTTCCGCCTTCTGGGAAAGGTCAGCAGTATTCCAAGAAACAAAAAGGAGTTGTTAGCGGGCCATCACAACCAGTCTGCGGTGCATGCAGGAAGGGTCACGAGATTAGTAAATGTTGGAGATCCATGGGAGCCTGTTTTGGCTGTGGCTCAATGGACCATCGCTTGTCCGAGTGCCCGAGAAGGAGGGAATTTAATCGAGCCTCGCAGCAGTAGCAGTATCAGCAGCCTTCTAAGGCGACACCTTCTATACCTAACCGACAGCAACAGCAAGTGAGGCAAGGACAAGGGCAGACACGGCAAGGTCAGGGACAACAGAGACAAGGACAGCAACACCGACCCCAAAGGCAAGGCCGCGCTTATGAATTGACACAAGAAGAAGCTGAAGCAGCAGAACATGTGGTTGTAGGTAAGGTTTCTATTTGTGACATTGAAGCTAAAGTGTTGTTTGATTTAGGATCTTCACATTCCTTCATCTCACCTTGATTCTCTAGTAGGATACGGGAATCGCCAGCACAGTTGCCGTATGTGTTGAGTGTTATCACTCCGATTGGTAAGAGGGTAACTTATGATGACTATTACCCTGGTTGTCGAGTTCTCATCAGAGAAGTTCTTCTCCCAGCTGAACTTATAGTGTTACCCATGCACGATTTCGATGTAATCCTAGGCATGGATTGGTTGACCAAATATATGGCCTGTCTCAACTGTTTCCGTAAGACTGTCACCGTAAGGGTGAGTGAAGATGGCCCAAGTGCTGTGTTCCAAGGTGACAAGAAGAGTTCGAACACCAGATTAATTTCAGCACTTCGATCGGAAAGACTAATCCATAGTGGTTGCGAAGGGTATATTGCTTTTATTATGGAGAAAAAAGCACCTAAGAAACTAGAAAAAATACTCGTGGTTTGTGAATTCCCTAATGTATTTCCGGATGAAGTGCCTGGTATTCCTCCGATTAGGGAAGTGGATTTTACTATAGAGCTAGTACCTGGTATTGCTCCCATCTCTAAGGGTCTGTAAAGAATGGCCCCGGCAGAGTTGCATGAACTGAAAGTACAGTTACAGGACCTATTGGATAAGGGGTTCATTCGTCCTAGCACATCACCATGGGGAGCCCCGGTTTTATTTGTGAAGAAGAAAGATGGCACCTTTAGGATGTGTATTGATTACCGGCAGTTGAATCAGGTGACAATTAAAAACAAATATCCACTGCCTAGAATTGATGAACTGTTTGACCAATTACAGGGTGCGACCCATTTCTCTAAGATTGATCTCAGGTCCGGATATCATCAGCTGCGAGTCAGGGACCAAGATACATCAAAGGCAGCTTTCAGGACAAGATATGGGCATTATGAATTTTTGGTTATGCTTTTTGGATTGACAAATGCGCCCGCAGTATTTATGGCCTTGATGAACAAGATCTTCTCAGCATATCTTGATTGGTTCGTGGTAATTTTCATTGATGATGTTTTGGTATAATCCAAGACCAAAGATGAGCATGTGGAACATTTGAGGACTTCTCTGCAATTGCTAAAGGACCACCGGCTGTATGCTAAATTGGATAAGTGTGAATTCTGGTTAGAGCAAGTTGCCTTTTTAGGGCATATAATCTCAAAAGATGGGCTTGCAGTAGATCCAACTAAGATTGAAGCTATAACTACTTGGCAGAGTTCCAAAACCGTTGCAGAAGTTAGAAGCTTTGTTGGCCTGGCCGGTTACTATAGAAGGTTTGTGAAGGATTTTTCCAAAATAGTTGAACCTTTGACAAAGTTGACCCGGAAGAATGAGCCATTTGTTTGGTCCGCTGAGTGTGAGTCGAGTTTCCAACTCCTTAAGGAGAAATTAACCTCAGCTCCGATCTTATCTCTACCAGAAGGGAGTGGCGGATTTGTTATCTATATAGATGCTTCGGGGATTGGGCTAAGATGTGTACTCATGTAGAATGGAAAGGTAATAGCATATGGATATTGACAATTGAAGGAACATGAGAAGAGCTACGCCATACATGATTTAGAATTGGCTGCAGTAGTTTTCGCGCTAAAGATGTGGAGACATTATTTATATGGAGAGAAATTTGAAGTCCATAGCGACCATCGCAGTCTCCAGTATTTGTTTTCGCAGCATGATCTCAACATGAGACAGCGCAGGTGGTTGGAGTTCATAAGGGATTATGATTTTCCGATTAAATACTTCCCTGGGAAAGGGAATGTAGTGGCTGATGCCTTAAGCAGGAAATCCACCACCGAGTTGGCAGCCTTATGTGGTGAATGGTCTCTAGTAGAGGAATTCCGAGACCTGGATGTGGAAGTTGAATTCATAGATGATAAGGTCATGTTAGTGGCTATGTCAATCTTCGAACCCACCTTAATTCAGCAAATCAAGGAGAGGCAGTTTGAAGATCTGGAGTTTGTTAAGATTCGTGACCACATATCCGAGAAACCTAATTTCAGGATGGTAGACGGTGTATTGTACTTTAGAGATTGGCTTTGTGTTCCAGCGGTTCAAAATCATAACCTAAAAAGGGCAATTATGACTTAAGCACATCATGCTCGATATTCCATGCACCCCGAGAGTACAAAAATGTACCGGAATCTACATGGCAGGTTTTGGTGGAATAACATGAAGAGGGATATAGCGGGCTTTGTGGTAAGATGCCTTACTTGCCAACGAGTGAAGGCTGAACACATGAAGCCTCCCGGTTTATTACATCCCATGCAGATTCCTAAGTGGAAATGGGAGAAACTTATAATGGATTTTGTTTCAGGGCTGCCTCGAACAAGTAGGCATCATGATGTTGTGTGGGTGATTGTCGATTGACTGACGAAATTGGCCCACTTTATTCCCATCAAGAAAGGGATGAAATTTCAGGGGATGGCCAAAATCTTCATTGATGAAATTGTGCGGCTACATGGTACTCCAGTTTCAATTATGTCTGATCAAGATAGTAGGTTCGTGTCTTCCTTTTGGCAGTCTTTTCAGACGTCTTTAGGCACCAAACTC
Organism: Sextonia rubra; assembly: GCA_037013555.1. Lineage (NCBI taxonomy): Eukaryota > Viridiplantae > Streptophyta > Magnoliopsida > Laurales > Lauraceae > Sextonia > Sextonia rubra. The sequence goes on from JASUAD010000023.1 coordinate 15,071,098, forward strand.
AGTTTCAGCACGGCTTACCATCCTCAGACAGATGGGCAATCGGAGCGAATGATACAGACCCTGGAAGATATGCTACGAGCTAACGTATTGGACTTCAGAAAGGAGTGGGATGAACACCTCTCCTTATGCGAGTTTGAATATAATAACAGCTTTCACGCGAGCATTGGAATGGCTCCATTTAAAGCCTTGTATGGACGTAAGTGCCGTACGCCAGTCTGTTGGGAGGAGGTTGGGGTTAGGAGTTTCCATGGACCCACCTTGGTGGCGGATATGGCGGAAAAGGTGTAAAAGGTGCAAGATAGATTGAAAACTGCACGATCACGCCAGAAGAGTTATGCAGATAACCGCCGCCGGCCCCTCGAGTTCCAAGTGGGGGACAAAGTTTTCTTGAAAGTTTCCCCAATGAAGGGTACCATTAGGTTTGGCCAAAAGGGTAAGCTTGCTCCACGGTTTGTGGGACCTTTCGAGATACAGAATAGAGTGGGAGACTTAGCTTATCGGTTGGAGCTACCACCCCCGCTTGCGGGAGTTCATAATGTGTTCCATGTGTCGATGCTTAGGAAGTACCTCCCAGATCCTTCACATGTCCTTGAGTTGGACGACATGCAAGTGAGGTCTGATGTGAACTACGAAGAGAGACCCCTTCACATCGTTGACACTAAGGAACAGGTGCAGCGTACACGAACGATCAAATGGGTTAAAGTGTTATGGGAGCACCATGGATAGGAAGAGGCCACCTGGGAGCTTGAAGATCAAATTCGAGCAAAATATCCGGAACTACTACCTAAGGTACGTTGCATTCGGAGGACCGAATGATCTTAAGTGGGGGAGGATGTAAGGACCCGAACCCCCACTAATCTTAGTTACATTAATTGACCTTGTTTTATATTGATTAAGATTTGTTGAGGATTAATTTAGTGTAAAACTATTGGGTTTGGGCCTCGGATAGGTAGTTGGGCGGGTAGAGTTTAGACCCCACTTTAGTAGTTAAGGGCTTTTTGTAAATTATCCTTGCATCTCTTGGACACCCCGTCTACTGCCCTTCGTGTAACTTTATGCGTGGATCATCTTTCGTGTTGGGCCTGAGTTAATCCGGACTCATCCTGGGCCAATTGAAGTCCTTTCGGTCTAAACTGAAATTTCTGGAAAACTAGTGGACTTGCATGCAACTTTAGGAGAAATTATGTTTAAACGAGAAGCTCCGCGTACCCTGCTCCTTCTTCCTTCGTTCAGCTGTTGGAGTTCTCTCACTCCATCTCTCTCCATTTCACCTTAGAGTTGGGAAGGAAGAACTAGAGCTTGCATGTGGTGCTCGTAGCGTCCATAGATCCATCTTCCTCATCTTCTTCTTCTTAGGCACTTCTATCTCTCTAGAAATCACACTCTCCTCTAAGTTACAGACCTAAGGTGAGAATTGAGTCTCCAACTCATCTCTGTAAGCTTGTTAGAGTCTAAGAGACTCAATCACATGACATACATGTAAATTTAAGCCTCCATATTCCACATTTCATGTTATTTGTAGAGAACCCATTTCATTCCAGAGATTTCCTGAGCACACAGTAAGAAAGGGAGTTTGAGAGGGTTAGCACTGTTAGAAAAGGCAAGTAATGAACTATATTACTGCATGCATGATTAAGTATGGACATTTGAGCTAGCTACTTGCATTTCCTACTTTCAGTCATTTCCTTTCCATTGTTTTAATTGATACAAATGTGGTGTGAATTGACTTAGAATGGCAAGAAGGGAATAGGAGGGTGTGTGAGTATGGACACCCTCAGGGACACTCTAATTGAGCCTTAGAATTGGTCCACAATAAGGTTTTATATTGATCCCGTACTGAAAATGAGCTACAGAACTGATTTCAGATTTTCTAAAGCTTACGGCGAGCTACGGCTAAGCCGTGAGCATTTACGGCTCAAAGCCCAGAGAATAGTAAAATGGGATTTTGTACTACGGCTTATCTACGGCTACGCCGTGGATTTCACTACGGCTAAGCCGTATCCAGCCCGTAACCAAGCCGTAGGTCTTTTACGGCGAGCTTTCCAGAGAGCTCATGGAACCCAGTTTCTTCTACGGTTTGCACATGGCTGCACCGTGGAATACACTATGGCTATGCCGTACCATCCCCGTAACCTAACCATAGGCTTAGCACGGCTAAGCCGTAGGCCAACATACAGTTGGGCCGTAATTGCGCCTGAGAAATCCGGATGGAATTAACCCACACGGCTAAGCCGTAGCCTTGTATACGGTTAAGCTGGAATGTAGGATGTTAGGAACCTCAATGATCTTGTAGGGCCTTAGTGTTGGTACCTTCCACACCTCTACATGAGCCACTGGTAATCACATGTTGGAATGAATGAATGACTTATGAATAATCTCCCAATAGCAAGTCATGGATGTTGACATAAGAAGGTATCCCGTATGCCTATAAGGTAATACCAAGACGGGGTAACACAATGACACCGAATTTCTTATGAGTACGTCGTGTTGAATGTTCTTGGGAATCATGGGCCGATTAATATAGGATGAGTAGTAATCTCAATCCGAACACATGCATCTTACTACATCACACCACCTTAAACATGTACTATTTCCTCTAGCAAACCCTGAGGCAATTCAGACCTGAGCTTCTAATGAGCGCGTGTCTGACAAGTCAGAGCTTCTAATGAGTGCGAGCTTGTTAGCCAAGGGTATGATATGACTGATACGATTGAATCTAAGTCGGCACCACTCAGCTTACACCCTTTGGGAATATGTGTATGACACCACTGCAGTAGGTTTACAAAGGAGTAGTCGGCGCTCCTCGGGAAGCTAGCCTGATCCCCTAGCAACCCATATGTATGCATGTATGCTCCCTTTTTGGGAGAATAGAACCCCGTGGTTGCTAATCAGTATGTATGATGATTTAACGGTAATTCCTCATTCATTGCCACTCCTGCATTATATGTTTTGTACGTCATTCTTGTTCTATTAAATCAGTGCATACTGTTAAGTACTTTTGATATATATGTATATATATATATATTATGTTATACTTGTTCCATATGCCTCATTACTTGCTTAACCGTCGTGTTAACAGTGTTACCCTTGGTATTGCAGGTCCAGAATCCGTTCCTAACGTAGACACTAACGCACCCCCGGAGGGTACCCCAACGGTACCTCGGGGTGTAGACGAGTGGACGGATGGCAACGTCTATTACTAGCCATCTCACCGAGCGCGTGGATTCTTGGGATGTTTTATTTGGACCTTTTTGTATCAAACTCTTAAGTAGTATTCTTGGAATGTAATTGAATACCTTAAACACACTGTATGTTTATATGTTTACTTATGAAAGTTAACAGACTATGAAAGCATGTGCTCTTGATAATTACTGAGTATCTCACAGGATTTCGCTTATGATAAGTTATGATGTACGTGTGTCAGCATACCTCACACGTTCCTGTGGAATCTCCCTTGTAGGAATTCGTGCATAATTCTTTAGGGCACGGATTCTACAGGATTATGTATCCATGCCCTGGGGGCCCACTCAAATCCCCAAATTCCCGGGATCGGGGCGTGACATTTGGTGAGAAAGACATCGGAGGAGATAGAAGGGAGGAGGATTTTGAGATTGGTGTGGAATGTGGTGTTGATGGTGTAATTTGTTATGGGTGTGCCATCATATAGAATCCTTTGGTGAAAGAGACATTGGAGGAGATGGAAGGGAAGAAGATTTTGAGATTGGTGTGGAATGTGCTGTTGATGGTGAAATTTGTTATGGGTGTGCCATCATATGTGTAATCAGTATGAATTGGTAAGTGGATAAATTGTTATTAGTTGGAATTTGGAACTCTAGGGTTAGGGTATTTTCATTGGTAATAGAATGATGGTTTAGAATACTGGAAATGCCCCTAGGCAAGGGTTGTAAACCTTATTGAAGTTGGGGAAGAACACCCCTCCTCCAGCCTGAACAAATATGTATTGATTCGTAATTTGACAAGCACGTTGAAGCAGGGCTGAGCATTTGCTCGAGTGGGTGTTCTTCAGCAACTATTTAAAATATAAAAATACTCAAATTTTGTTAGGTGCGCTTGAGTGGGGATCTATGCGCTTGAGCGGAGACTGAAGGAGTCTTAGTTATTCTATAAAAATAGTATGTATGTTAGGTCTGCTCAAGCGGGGCTTGTCCTGCGCTTGAGCAGATGCCCTATTGTGTGTGGAATGAAACATATAGTTTCATCTCCTACTAGACCCACTTGAGTGGAGTACTTCCTGTGCTCGAGTGAACACCCTTGTTGTGCACAGTTTAGGGGTAGCGGTGTACACATCTAATCAAACCTCACGGATGGATGTGGCCCACATAAGGCTAATTGTGACTTTAGTTCATGAAGTGATACTTTTGGAAAATGAAACCATAACCCAAAGATCATGACTTCAGACTAAAATGAATCGTTAAGGCAGGGACCAGATGTGAAAAGTGTATATGACCATAATCTTCCTCGATTGACCCAATACATACCATGGGCTTACTTTGAGCTATGAATGGTAATACAGAACCCCAGGATGCTTCATATGAGTGGCACCAAATGAGTGTAATTCCACATTGTGGGCTTGGATGGCCATTGTGTTTGATAGTGTAGCTCAATGAGTATGTACACTGGTTAGCCTAGACCATAAGATGGTTAAAACCAACACCTATTCTTAATGACATGAATTGTCATTAGTTTTTTGTAGGATTAGGGGTGACACTTTAATTATTATCACATAATACATTGCATAATGTACCTTCAAATTGTTATTATTATTTCTAATTAAAAAAGCCTTTATAATAATGTAATCTAATTTGTTATTATCCTACCACGGTTTAACACATTTGCCGATGGATAGACTTTGACATGCTTTTGTTACAAACTACAATTAGAGGTGGACATACGACATCAGACTAGCGTATATTTTGTGATGCAATATGCAGTTGAACTGAGTTGGTTCACCTGTTATTTTGTTTCAGATTATATATTTGCATGTTAACAATTTAATATTATATTCTATCAGCTGATAATCATAACTATGATCTATATATTTGTCATATTAATATTTCATCACCTATATCCATCTATTTTTAAGATTATGTTAATCTGACCTTACTTCATTTGATGTCTAGGTTTTGATGCCATAACCAAACTAGAGGGTTAGGTGACGTCGGAGATTCAGCCAAATGGCGGAGTTATTGAGTGGAGTGCAGATGACATAGTCTAAAATGTCATAAGCTATTTCGTAGGGTTGAACAACTGGTATTTAAATAAATGAGGTCATAGTTTTTTAGGCCTGAGATTGGATGTATTTAAATCTTGTAACTTCTGCATTAAGATATTAACTATGAAACTTCTAAAGATTTGACCACTTTTCATTTAATGATATTGGTTTATGATGACTCTAATTGTACTAGCTGCACAACGAATGTTTTAATGAGTCCACGTGTGTTTATGGTGACCGATCATCATAATATAACCTCATGTAGGACTTTGATTCCTGCAAAGTTGGGGCTCACGGTATGATTGTTGAGAAAATTTTAAATTGGCCCAAATTCTCATATCCATGGACTTGAACTTGAATCTTGCTCAAGTCTAACTAGGGCCGTGACAGTCAGTGGTGGACCCAGGATTTTTGTTTAAGGGGTGCTGATGATTGTCAATTGAAAAAGTCAAACTTATTAGTTTGGTATAGTTTCTTCACATGAACAATGACAAAAGATTTAATATATTGCTTTTAAATAGATACAAAATATTTAAATGCATCAACTAACATTCTCTTGTCAAAGAGTGATATCTCAACTCTAAAACAAAATATTTACAATCGGCCTCAACAATTCTTCATATTTATTTTTTAAGAATAGTCTCTTACCATAATGGTAAGAAGTATTGGTTTTTATCAGCCTGACCAGGGTTCGAACTTAACCAGGAACCTTTCTTCACCAGAGAACTTGTTACTCACATGAGGTCTTCCTCCCTTACCAGAGGGCTCTCCAACCTCACCCGTGGTGCCACCCCTCACCAGAAGGCTAAGGGTCCTAGCCCCCTTAAGGTTGGGATACCATAAAAAATAAAAAAATCTTCATATTTTGAAAGAAGAAATGGGAAAAGGTTTTTTGGTGGGGATAGTGAATGTTGGAGATGTGCAAAGAGATAAGTTGAAGTCCTTGGAGAGACATGAGGGTCGGATTGTTGGAGTCTTGGAGATTTGGGTTTATCATGTGGCCTGGGGTGCATATGACTTCATGGGCTTAAATGGGTTGTGTCACGACCCCCCAATATTAACCTGGGGTTTCGTGAGATTAGGGCCAATAATTTTTTTTTTCCTGTAATCATCATGACACATGGCTCCTAATCAATTTACCACAGGATCTTTAGTCCGCGGTGAGTTTAACATTTCATAACAACACAAATACCTGCGGAAGCAATATCTAGCAGTTGGCATTATCAAAATAATCAGAGTATTGCACATAAAAAGGGGTGTAAAGTTTAGTGTTTGAGTTCAAAGTTTAAAAGTTTATACCAAATATGTTAAATGCAAGCCCACCAAAAACTTAGGCTGCCAAAAGAATAATAATGAAAAGCATTAAGATCTCAAAATATGTTAGTCACTCGCGTGCCGGTCTAGATGGATCCATATCCATCATTTGCACCCCACTCGGACTCAGCACCTGGCTCAAGCGCTTGTAGCGCTTCACCCTCCTCCGTCGCCTCGGGGTGGTAGGACTCGGTACCTATGCACCAAATACTACAACATCAGTCTACAACGGTAGATGGCAAGTGAATAAACATAAACCACAATAATATACAATGTCAAAATGGAATAAAGACATATATGATCATAAGAGTGATGAACAATAAAGGCATAAGAAAGAACGGAATCCTAATCCATAGCTACACAATTACGCACAACCACATAAGCCAATATCCGAGTAAAAACCCGGCCCAGAATACGGTGGCCCAAATCGTCTTCGGATGCTAGGCATCCTGTCCAGAACGGTGGATCAATCCGCCATAGGGTGCATCACACCCAGTCCAGAGTCATAGAGCACAAGGCCCCGTCCAGAACGGTTGGTCAAGCCACCATAGGGTGCATCACACCCAGTCCAGAATCAGAAAGTACATTTGTACCATACCAATATCGATCTGCAGTCGTCCAGAAAACCCCGATCCAACACAACCCACACATAGGCCGACTTAGTGGTGCGCGGACAAGGTTCCTAAATCAAATGTGAAGGGCTGGCTAAATCCAAACATATCATACCATACAAATGTTGAGGAACTACTACACAACATAATCCGATCCACAACCATAAATCCATACCCACAATGAGTAGTCCTCCGGTATCCCAAACACCAAGCCAAGCCTCAACACAGTCCATACAATACCAATACAGGGTACAATCGCTAAAAAGTCATAAACAATGTAATAACAATGCGAAGTATGCAAACCCGAAGGCCAAGGAAGATTTACAAGCCATGCCTAGGTCAATGATGGCAACTTGTGTACCTAACAACTCTACTCGAACTCCAGGTGATGTATGGTTGGGTAATTAATTTCATTTAAGTCAAAAGGATGCATAGCCCAGGTCCAACATCAACTGGATTCGGTTAGTTTGTACATTGTACACAAATCATACCATCTATGAGAGGTACATTTGCTCCCCAATGACCCTCATAATAAGTCCTCAATTTACCCTCCAATATGCATGTAGAATGTCCCTACAATTAGTCCCACAATTAGCCCACACCCGGGCCTCCATCACCATAGAACAATCCCATTAAAATGGGGTTTCAAGCCCTTAATTCTTCTCACACGTCTTCACCTGCAGAAAATGGGTATCCCACCCCTTCATTTAGCACATTTAAATCACCTCCAACATACCATCAAGCCATTAATTCTTCTCACACATCTTAACCTGCAGAAAATGGGTGTCCCACCCCTTCATTTAACACATTTAAATCACCTCCAACATACCAATCCATCACATATATTACCACACCTAAATCTAGCATTTTTAACATAAAACCCAAAATGAGCAAAAGGGTGAACAATTGATAAATAGAATGCTAGAATCAATCAAATATACATGCACATCATTATTGAAATATGTTAATCCACTTGCCTTAGATGAAGAGGGTAAAAATAGGGTATGCCTTGCTCACCAAAGAAACCCCAAAGAAGCTCAAACACAAGAAAATCCAAACCCAACTCAAATCAAACCTACAAAAATGATTAAGAGAAGCTAATGAGCATGCCAAAAATCTATTTTAGTTAAAACTCTAATGACCTAGTTTATGGGGGAGGAAAACCTTACCTAGGGTTGTTTGGTTTGGGGGAAAACTTGGAAAATGGGTTCCTTGGGAAGATGACACCTTGAGGAGGAAGATGGAAGGAGAAGGAAAAGCTCCGGTGGCGGCGGTAGGCGTGGATCCCGGCGGTGGCAGCAAGAAGGAAATGGGAAAAGGGGGAAATAAGGAAAATAGAAAAAGATGGAAAGAAGGGAAGAGGGAGTGGGTGGCGGTGGTGGTTGCCGGACAAGGGGGAGTCCGGATCTTGGGTGGGTGGTCGAGATCGAGAGTGGAGAGGGGAGATGGGCTTGCTGTTTGGTGAGAGGGAGTGAGAGATCAGAGATGAGAGTGAAGAGAGAAAACAGAATGAAAAGAAAAGAAAGCACAGGGAAGAGAGAGATTTGTCTCTGGAATTGGGGGGGGGGGAGAGTGAAACGAGTGAGGGAGTGAAACGAGTGAGAAAGGAAATGGGTGGGAATTTAAGGAAAATTACAAAACTGCCATTCATATTAATAACTTGGCTAAAACTTGTTTTGTCCATAACTTGTGAACCATAAGTAGGATTGAGTCACTGTCAGCGCCACTGTTCATGAAATAAAATTAGCTTTCCAATGACTATACTATTGGCATGGTTTCGAGGAAGAGAAATTTTGTCCTATTTTAATGGGTTTTTGGGTATTTTTCCATAAAAAGGCTTAATTTTAGAAAATCAGGTATTTAGTAGACAAGATGGGTCTAAATCGGTTCAGATAAAAGGATAAGGCTAATGGAATTAGGAGAGCTACCCCATGAGCCCAAACCTCACAATTCGCAAAAACTACGAAAAAGGCCTCTACACTTCCTAAAATTGCTAACTACCCCCCTACGAAGTTTAAACAAACTCGAAACCCAATAAAACTGCGCACACACGATCCTAATGCTAAAACGGACACGCTTAGACTCTAACGGCTTATTTAGCTATAATACAGCTTAATCTATAATAATAGTATAATTAAGGTCCGGAACGTTACAGGTTGGACTGTTGGAGTCTTGGAGATTTGGGTTTTTCGCATGGCCTGGGGTGCTTATGACTTGGTGGGCTCAAATGGGTGTGGACAAGATGAGCATTTACATGGGGCATGAGTCATATTGACCAGAGCATTTTAGGGGATTTTATAATTTAATGGGTGCACATGCACCCACATGAGCATATGTGGGTCCACCAGAGGTGGGTGTTCTCCTTTTTCTCTTTTGAACGATTAGTTTGAGAAAATGATATCTCAAGACTCATCACAGCCACATAACACAAACACAATTGGATGAAGATGAAATCTTATTGATCACTTTATCAAAATGAATTCAAAGATTCTTCTTAAATAGGCACAATCCACATACCATGCAAATGATCACCACAACATTGTAGTAAATATTGTAAATGCCCACTTACCTATATGTAAGCTTCATATACATAAAATGCTCTAAATGACCACTACTTGTTGTAGCTGCAATCCACTAAAGGTAATTCCCACTATAAAGATGCAATTACATACATGGAACAACAAAGGATCACACACTAATTACCTCTTATTATGCATTTTATGAGAACTTATTATGCATTTTATTTTTGAATTACTCTCAACATCCCTTCACTTGTTGGATTTATAGAGCACCTGTTGGAGCAGGCGATGGAGCCGGTCATCCAACGAGCGAGTCTCCGAAGAACTTAGTCACCTCAAATCTGAGATTACAAACCTCCCCAATCACTCTCCCCCCTATCTTCCAATCACAGCATTGGGGAAGAAAGCTGATAGCATCTTTCAAACAGTTGTGGCAAGCATCCCCAGATATAACAGGCTTGCATTGCACAAGACCATACACTTTATTAGATGTCGAGTAGTCCGTCTCTCCCGTTGCGAACATCCCACGCCATGGCTCGTATGCAGCTCTATTAGCAAGATCACTCATCAAGTTCCCCAAAGCCCTCTTGAACGGTTCTGGGTCAGTCACATTAATCATACTCCACACCCAGAACCACCATGGAGTGGTCGAAGAGAGGAAGAAGTCGGTGTCTGAGTACTGCAGTTGGCATAGATCATACCATATGACTGAACTCCTGCTCTGGCACCGGCTAAGGATGCCATCACTCGCAAAGTTGGTGCAATTTCTGCAGGCGTCCGGCGTGGCATCACCACGGCAGAGGACAAGGCCGTAGACCTTGTCAGAACCTTGTCCGATCGAGGTGTTGTAAAAGCCTTTCGTGAGAGAGACATTGGAGGAGAGAGAAGGGAGGAGGATTCTGAGATTGGTGTGGAATGTGCTACCGATGGTGTAATTTGTTACGGGTGTGCCATCATATGTGTTGTTGCATTCAAATCTAAGAGGCTCGGCGTTGGAAGTGTGCTGGAAGATGAGCAGGAGGAAAGGGGACAAGTAAAGGAGGAATGGGCTCATGGCTTTACTGATGTCGAGTGTCAGAGGAGGTTTTCTCTTGGCTAATGGCTTGGTTGCATGGAAGGAGAGGAGGGGACTGTTCTGCTTCTATATCTTTTAATTCTTTGAAATTTTCTCTTACATTATGGAGAGGCGGATTGACTTGTCTACGAGGGTTCCAATTACCTACCCATGCTACCATAACTGGGAAGATAATACGGTCTAACCCTGCAACCCATGACCTGCGTCATCTCGATTACATAAATAGTTCATAGTAGTATTCTATATTTATTAGTTAGTTGTATCTATTTTCATTTCAATTACATGAAAATAACTTATTTTTGTTGAATTTTCTGTCGACATCTTGAAGAAAATCCCATGTTTTTATTTTAATCTTGGTAATTTATGAAAATAATAATTTTGCTAAGAACGATATTTCTTACATTGTTCAATAAAATATACCAAAAAATTTTTTAAATGAGAATTTCTTGAATTTCTATAAGGCGAAGCTGTTCGGATTTGAGCTATTTTAGTTTATTGCCGCATTTCTGCCTTTCTGGATTAGAATGCCAGGCAACTATTCAAATTTAGGGCTTGCGTGCGTAATATCGATTCAGCAATGGAAAAAAGGAAAAAAATCAATTCTCTTATGCTGGCTATTTTTCAAAGGTTTGGTACAGTGTCTCTGGGAGAAAGATGACAAGAAAAATTATAGAAGTCACCCCAAAACCGTGGCAGTGGGTGAGGGAGGGCAAAAATGAAGTAGAAGTTATAAGTCTATCATATTGATCATGGATAAAAGATATCAATTTTTGAAAATTTATATTGCTAGCTTAGACCAGGAGAGATACTACCACAATCTCCCTCTGTATGTATGTAATACCCAAGTGCAAGCACCACTCAACCAACAATATGTTGCAGCTTATTATGCAATTAATATGTGATCTAATGCAACGGTGATCCTTTAACCTCCAAAAATAAAAAAAGAAAACCCAATGATGATTTCAATTCTTAATGAATACTTTAAAAAATCTCTTAAAGAAATAAACTTTAACCAAATTCATGACAGAGACTTGTTTTTCTTTAGTTTTTAATAAGTCCACCCCAAAATATGTGAGAGAGACAACTGAGCCGAGGAGGATCGGGACCGGGACTTTCGTGGTTAGTCACCACCCACTGCGCATTCCCCGGTCCTAGTCAAGTCGCCGGACTAGCTCATCATCCAGAAGCAAAGAGGCGTCACTTGTGACCACAGTGAAGTTTCCCCGCTTGTCATGAGAAATCAACTTTCCCCGCTCGTCATGGGAAATCATTTGACGTGTAAGGGAGCTTATGTCATGAATTAAACCCTATGTAATTTCCGGGTGAGTCCAGAAGAACTGTGTGTCGTGTATCTTTTCCACTCTAATATTATGACTTCTACTTTTTTTCGTCTGGCCTTCGCAAATTCCGGGTGAGTTCAAATACTTTTTATTGGTTTCTATTTTATTTATTTATTTATTTAATAGTTATCATTTCTTTTCTTGCACGTGGTCGTAGAAAGTAAAAGGGATATTATGGGTAGAGCTATTTTTAGGTCTGATATTCACCCCTCATTAGTTAGGGAATAAGTTTTTCCTATAAAGTTGTTCATGTAATATTTGAGTGTCATGTGATATAGCACACATTTTGATCTATATATTCTAAAGCTATGCGATATCACATATATCATCCTATGATATCCAACACCCATGTGATATTGCATCATTACTATACCAACAGTTTTGCAGAAAAAAAATCAAGATTGTGATAGTTTTGGGCAAACGTCAGGTCTAAGGATGGTTCTACGGTGAATATCTCAGAGTGAAATACCTGTAGTACATCTTGTGCTGTTAAGGTGTAGTGCAATCAAGCTGAGAGTAGTGTATAGTGAAGAAGAGTTGTGGTAAGGAAATGTGCAAGAAGAACTTGATTCTCAGGTCAAAAGAGAGACTGGATAAGGGTTATGAGTATATGTTGTAACTGTTCGCTATTATTTGATAATTGATTCTTGTTGCATTTGTAGTTTTTTTTTTCGGTTGGGGTTTTTCATATTAAAAAATCTATATGTCTTGTCTCTTGTGTGATTGATTGACTTACTTGTTAGTTCGATTATTTTTTTAATTGCATAGTTTTTGAACTGTAATCTAGATATCCAAAATTGAAATGATCTTTTAATTTAGATAAGTGGAAATTAAAAGAAGTAAACTAAATCAATTAACCACATAAGAAGAAGACACCAAGATTTTCTATGTGGAAAACACAAACATGAAAAAAAACCATATGACCAATCTTCTCAATCCAAGAAAAACCTAGTACTAGAAAATTAAACAGTTACAAAATATACTTACAACTCTTTTCTCCAGTTGAACTCAACCTAAGGATTGTAGTTCTTCTTGCTGACGAACATGCTATTGACTGTTTCCTGTGCTAGACAAAACCCGCTTTGATGCCTCGAGATGCAAAATCTCCTACAAGAGAGTAGAAGCAAATACCTCTAGAAGCAAAAGCATTGTAGTTCAGTAGAGCCCTTCAATAGCTGCTCCAGAGGGAAAAAAATTTTCCAATAGGTTTCTATGTTTTAGAATCGGTAGATGGCATGCTTAGGGTTCATAAGAGTTGTCTTTTTGTAGCCTAAAGGTCCTAGCTTAAAGATAGAATCCAATTAGGACTCAAATACATAAGTGTCGATGAAATAGGAAAGGAAAATGCGCCACACAGATTGAAACAAGCACTAGAAAATTGAACAGTTCTTTTCTACGATAATTTAAGTGCTTTATACATGACCATTAACCATTTATTCGAGAACAAAGAGATAAATTATCATTTTGTACGAGAAAAAGTTTCTATAGTGGCTTTGATTATATGCTTTGTTTCCCCCCTTGAGCACATTGTAGATCTTTCACGAAGCCGCTACCAAACTAGAGTCACCATTTATTGCGGATCAAGCTTGGTGTATTGCCTGCACCAGACTCTAGCTTGAGGGGGAGCAATAATGACTACAGGTCATCCAGCTTAAGCCCAAATTAGGACAATCAAATTCAGCCCATTCATAATGCCCCAACTTATTAGTGCTCTGCCCATGAACAATCTGTGTGTGGCATTCCAGCTCATCTAAGTCTAGCACATCAGAATCCAGCCTGCAAGAAGACTATAAAATTATCTAGATCAGCTAATTCTATCCTAATCCATCCTAACCCATCATTGCACATTCAACAGATTTGCAAAAAGATATCCAACTTGATGATTTAAAGAGAGTCAACGATGCACACTCCTTATTGATGAAGAAAGCATAGGAAGAGATCAAAAGTCAATCACAACAAAAATAATATCGAACTCATCTTCATTGGATACCAAGAAAGAAACAAAAAGAGGATGACCCATGGAAAGAGAACTAGAAAGAGGTGTTGGCTAAGTGGGTCCACACCAAGTGGGTTTAAGATCTTGGGTAGTCTCTTAATTGTATTAGGACTTTCCTATTTACTAATAGTAGTCTTATAATTGTATTATGACTTTCCTATTTACTAACAGTAGTCTCATAATTGTATTAATTAAGACTTTCCTTTTTAGGAATAGCTTTCTTAAGGGTTAAGAAAGTGGTGATTATATATATATATATTAATGTAATCTGTAACCTTAGACATGCCAAGGTTGTGGATTCACAGATTGAAGGAGAATTTAGTGGAAATTGTTTTTCTGTGGATGTAGGTATATTTGATGAACCATGTAAATCTCTTATCTTCTTATGTAGTTGATTTTTTATCTTAGTTGTTTACATATACACACAACGAGTGGTGTCATATCCACAATAAGTGGTATCAAAGCTGAACTAGGTTTTCTCAGGGCTTGGAGTTGTGCATGTAAAGATCGATTGATTGGATCGCATTGGTGATTTGGATTTTGCACGGTGGAAGAGATTCTCCTCTTTGTTGAAAAAATTAGAGAGAGATCGGCTGCGATCTCTGGACTACACTAATCTGGCGCTGCTTTGGATCTTTAATTGAATGTAGAACAATCTTTCAAAGGATTACTTGAATCTAAAGGTGGATTCTAGCCCTAGGGCACAACAATACTCACGGTAAAAACCATAATGAGAGAAAACTTTGATAATTTTAATTGAATTAAGGATAAGCATTACAATGAAAGCTTCCTCCTTATATGGAAGTGATTGCTTCTAAACTAGTAAAGACTACCTCTAAATAATCAGTGCTTATTAAAATAAATTAAGCAAGTACTAATCTTAACTCAACATAAAATAGGAAATAAATAATCAATTGGACTATCTAAGGATATGGATCCATGATCTTAAGGAGATCATAGATCAAGTGGGCCCCATTAATGTTTACGGGCTTATGATTTGTGGTAGATCCAGGATAGGCCTGCATTAGCTTTCCCCGACTTGGAAAAACTCCGCTCTGGCAAGCTAAGCACTTGATATTTCTCATAAAGATCATGATTGATGAGCTGGAAGTCTATAGCAGTGATCCACATAATGTCGGAAAAAGGACGATGCCGCTAGCAAATATAAAACTTTCGGTAACCTCCTTGACGTGTAAAAATAATTTGATCAAAAAAGATGTCAACAATCTCATCAGTTGGTGGGAGATTAACGGGTAGGGAAATAAATTGTTCTCGATTATCTCCCCCATTATCATGGCCGTGGTAAAGAGTAAGATCTTCTACATCGAAGGAAGAACTGATGCTTAAATCAAAAGGAATGTAAAAAACATAGGCGTTGGGGCTAATCTTTCGTAGAATCTTGAATGGACTGGAGTCATGAGGGTGTAACTTCTTATTAGCTCCAAGATCAGCCAACTTTTTAGGTCGAATATGTTCCATAACCATATCTCCTTCATTAAATTCAACAAATCGACGATGTTTGTCAGCTTGCCTTTTAAAAACATCGTTGCTAACAGATATATGGCAGTCTACTTCATTGTGCACTTATTCCATGTGTTGGAAAAAATGTTTAGCGTTTGCATTAATTCTTGCATCGACTGGCAAAGGCACGAGATCAACAGGTAGTTGTGGACGAACTCCTATAACAGCTTCAAATGATGAAGTGTCAGTTGATTGATTGACTAAGTTATTATATGCAAATTATGCTATAGGTGACATTGATACAATCACGCACAAGACAACATAACAATTGTCGTAGACTTCTGTTTACCACTTCAGTTTGTCCATCATATTAAGGATGATAAGCAGTGGAAAAGTTAATCTTGGTATTGGACAAAATCCATAAGGTTTTCTAGAAATAGCTCATAAACTTTATGTCCTGATCAGAAACAATGTCTTTGGAAGAGCATGTAGTCGAACAACTTCTTTGAAGAATAATTTAGCCACCTTGTAAGTATCAGTAGTTGTAGTACAAAGAATAAAGTGTGTCATTTTTTAAAAATGGTCAATAATAATGAAGATAAAATTAACCTTTCTGGCGGTCATGGGTAAACCTACCACAAAGTCCATGTTAATGTCTTCCCAATGAGTACAGGGCACAGGTAAAGCCTGATATAATACAGTGTTTTTCTTGTTTCCTTTAGCGAACTGACATGTCCTACATCTTTCATAAATATAAACCAAATTAGTCTTCATACAAGGCCAATAATATATGTCGCTGACAAGAGTAATGTTTTGTCGCATCCTAAATGTCCATTTTATACTCTTGCTTGCAATTCTCATACAACATAGTCACGAATAGAAGTAGCTGAGAGACAGAGTTACACACCTTTGATTAAAAAACCATCATGAAGATTGTAATGAGGATGCTAAATGTGAGGTCCACATAAATAGAGCCAAAATCCTTGTCAATTGCATAGTCTTGTTTAATTTGCTCAAAACCTAGCACATTAACAAACATGGCAGTTAAAAGATGCTTCCACTGGCTTAATTCATCACTATCATGTTATCCTTTCCTACCTTACGCTGAATGTCAAATTTGAACTCATGTATATATGCACTTCATTTAGCACGGATAGCACAGATCTTTTATTAGGAGTGTAGATATCGCAAGGCATCATTGTTAGAATAGAGTGCAAATTCATTGGCAAACAAATAATGCCTCTAGTGATGAAGTGTATGGACAAAGGCATAGAATTCCAAATCATAGGTAGAATACTTTTGCTCTGCATCAAAAAGCATTTCATTGAAAAATACAATTGGATGTCCTTCTAGGCTAAGAACACCTTGAATGTCTACATTTGAGGCATTGCAAGCAATTTCAAAGAGAATGTCAAAATCAGGAACCTGTAGAACTAGCTCTTTAGTAATCTTTTGCTTGATTTTTTTTCAAAAGCCATGGTGGCTGCACTGGTCCACTTGAACTCACCCTTTCACAAATAGTCAGTAATAGGAATCATAATACTATTGAAGTTTCGGGTAAACGTTTGGTAGAAATTGCTAAGACCATAAAAACTGTGAACTTTAGTAATGGTAGTAGGAAAATGTCAATCAAGAATTGCTCTAACCTTTTTCAAATCCATTTTGATACCTTATACAGAAACAACATACCCTAAAAAATTAACAAAATTAATTATGAAAGTGCATTTCTTAAGATTAATGTAGAAACGGCGAAGAAGTTAACAGACTTTATCCAAATGCTAAAGGTGATCTTCTTTTATGTTGCTATAAATTAGGATATCATCGAAATAAATGATGACAAATTTACCATCATAAGGCTACAACAGTTGCGACATAACCAGCATAGAAGTACTGGGAGCATTGGTTAAGTCAAATGGCATAACCATCTATTCATACAGACCATCTTTTATTTTAAAGGTAGTTTTCCATTCATCACCTAGTCCCATGAGGATTTGATGATAACCGCTCCATAGATCAATTTTTGAAAAAAATGCATGCACTAGTCATCATATCTAGCATATCATCTAACTGAGAGATAGGGAAGTGATATTTTATTGTCATTTTGTTGACTGTAGGACTATCCACGCACATATGCCAACTTCATTATGTCATTGGAGTGAGGAGTCCGAAACGCCACAGGAACTGAGATTTTCCCTAATATAGCCTTTCCTAAGCAGATCATCAACTTACCTTTTTAACTCAGCACGCTCATCTGAACTCATCTGATAGGTAGGTAAGTTCAGAAATGAGACTCCTACAACAAGATCAATGGAATGTTAAATGTGGGGTAGAGTAAAATAGAGTAGAGTAAATTCAAAATCAAGAAAGAATAATATATGATGGGGTTATGATGACTTTTTGTTTTTCATTTTTTGATAAGGAATGTTTTTGTCTTTTTTAATAAAAAGTAGATGTTTTTTGTCATTTAGTGGTTGCTTTTTTGACTTTTTCTAAAAGAAAGGGGTAAAATTTAAAATTCAAAATTTAACTGTGCTATAATTTACTTTACCTCATATCCAAATACACCCTAAAATAGCAAATTTCTTCAATAGTGGTTTCATTTCATGTGGAATGCACTTGGTAAGGGAATCATCAGCAACTTGTTTGGTAACTAAAGCATATATTACACCTTGCCTTTTGCTTTCTTCTTAAAACCTTCTCATAGTTAAAATATGAGGTGTAGGAGAAGAGGGTGCAGATGCATGTGAAAAAGGCAAAGTTGGTAATGGATGTAACATGATTTTTCCAATTTTCTAGTTGAAAGTATAAGTGTTGTGCTCATGATCTATGTTGACTTTAAGTTTTTGTAGCCATGGTCGTCGAAAAAAGATATATGTAATGTTCATTAGGATGATGTCACATTAGATAGTATCCTCATATTTACCAATTTTACACTGCAATAGTTTTGGGATTTGGCAACGAAATGTTTCATCGCTAAAAAATATTTTTTCGTCACAAATTACTTATGGTGATGAAATCCTTTCGTCTCCCGTTTCGTCGTCATTGTCCCATCTTTATATGCATTTGGCGATGGAATCTAGTTTGGTTGCCATAACATCGCAATCCACGACGTCATATTTCATCGCCAAATATACTAGAATTTCATCGCTATATATTATATTTCGTCATAAAAAACACACATGAGAGAGCTAAAAAACCTTTTAGTGATGAAATAATTTCATTGCCAAAGGGTAAAGCCTTTGGCGATGAAATTATTTCATAGCCAAAGGGTACGTTTTTCATCGCCAAAGGGTAAAGCCTTTGGCGATTAAATAATTTCGCCGCCAAAGGGCATGTTTTTCGTTGCTATAGGTATTTTAAAAAAGATGAAAATACATTTGGCGATGAAATAGTTTCGTCTCCAAAAGGAATTTTTTTAAAAAAAATATTTTACTACCCTCTCACCTCCTCTGCCCCTCTCTTTTTCGCCCTCCCCCTCTTTGTTCTCTCTCCCCTCCCCTCCCCTTCCTTCTCTGTCTCTCTCTATTTCTCTCTCTCCCTCCCCCTCTTAGTTCTCTCTCCCCTGTTCCTCCCTCCCCCTCTCCCTCCATCTTTTCCTCCCTCACCTTCTCTCCATCCCCATCTCTATTCTCTCTATCTCTCTCTCCTTACCTCTCCCTACCTCTCTCTCCTTCCCTCTTCCTCCCTCCTTCCCTCTTTCCTCCCCATCTCTATTCTCTCTATCTCCTTCCCTCTCCCTACCTCTCTCTCTCCTTTCCTATTCCTCCCTCCCACTCTCTCCTTCCCCATCTCTATTCTCTCTCTATCTTATTCCCTCTCCCTACCTCTCTCTTTCTCTCTCCTTTCCTCTCCCTCCCTCCCCCTCTCTATTTTTTCTCTATCTCCTTCCCTCTCCCTACTCTCTCTCTCCTTTCCTTTCCCTCCCTCCCCCTATTTCCCTCCCCACATCTCTATTCCCTTTTTCTCTCTCATTCCCTCTCCTTACCTCTCTTTGTGTCTCTCCCCACTTTCCTCTCCCTACCTCCCTCTCTCCCTCCCCGACCCTTCCTTCCATCTCCTTCTCTCTTCCTCCCTCCCCCTCTCTATTCTCTCTCCCCTGCTCCCGAGGTTTCCATTTTATAAACTTTTCTTTATTTTTAGTGACTAAAAAAATTTTCGTCACCAAACATTTCCCTACCATTTTTCCCGGCAATAATGGCGCCCTTTTTTTTGTATTTTCAGAATTCGCGATGAAATTTTAATTTTGCCACAAATAGTATACCTTTGGTGACGAAATTTACATTTTCGTCGCCAATTTTGAAAATAAAAACGAAGTAGGCGCAAGAAATAGCGCCGTTTTTTTTGGAATTTTTTAGAATTGGCAACAAAAATTCAAAATTTTGTTGCTAAAGGTATACTGAAATTCGTCGCTAAAGGTATACTATTAGCGACAAAATTCAAATGCTGTCAGCAAAGGTCCACTATCGACGATGAAATTTGTAGGTAAGGTATTAGTGATGAAATATTTTTCTGTCACCTAATGTCATATATTTTTCTATAATTAATGACGAAATCAAAGTGTCGTCGCAAACTCAATAGTTATCAACAACAAAAATAGATGTTCATCGCTGAAAGTATGCCCTTAGGTGACGAAATACTATTTCGTCACTGATTTTGAATCAACAGTGACGAAATATTGATTTGTCGCCAAATTTTGTCTCGAATAATGTGTTTTCTTGTAGTGTTAAAAAGAATGAAGCATTGTTGACGAACAGGAATGGAGTAATTATCAACCCATGCAACTTTACAGGGTCATGGATGCTTCATTGTGGGTAGTTTAAGCTTTTCCACTGCTTCTTAAGAAATGACATTCATTGCACTACCACCATTAATAATCATACTGCATAACTCACCCATGCGATTGACTTAGGACTAAAAAATATAAGCATGATTCTAGTCTTCTTTTTCCTCCTTTGCATTCGTTACTAGCAGGCTACAATATAGAAAAAGTAGTGGAGTGCCATTATCAGTGTTTGCATAGTCTATCTAATTTGCCAGATTTTCCTAAGGAGGATCTATGTGTAGTTGCTTTGTTTTTACATGCTCATCACGCTGAACATCACTATTAGGCTCATTGGAAGTGTATAAATTTCTATGTGGGCATTCATTTGCATAATGTCCCCATTGCTTGTAGGCCACCTCTCAACTAGGATTTTATTAGTCCATTAGCAAAAGTGGCAAACAAAAAGTTTAAAGTTCTTTGACCTTATCTAAGAAAACAAGTAAGTATGAAAATAAAACCACTTTTGTTGGTATTTTCGGTTGTATTTAGTGTATGCAACAAGCCTTTAAACCTTAGTTCCCCCTAGTGAACGGGTTGCCTTGTGTGGGTTTACAGTGAATCATCATCATCATCATCAAAACCTTATCTCAACCATGTTGGGGTCAGCTATATGAATTCTTTTTTTCCATTCGATTCTATTTTGAGCCAAATCCTTAGATAAGTTAAATTTCTTCAAACTAATTTAATGACCTCCATCAATATTTTCTTTGGCATACCCCTTCATTTTTTATGGGCCATCCATTTGGATAGTCAAACTTTTTCTCACCGGTGCCAATACCGGCCTACACTCAACATGCACAAACCATTTTAAATGGGTTTCTCTAATCTTATCCAATATTGGTACTACTCCTAAATAATCTCGGAAGCACTAATTTTTAATTTTATTTTTCATAGTTTTACCACACATATACTTAAGTATTCTCATCTTTGCCATATCCATCTTATGTATATGCATCTTCTTAATTGATCAACAGTTTGCTCTATATGTCATTGTTGGTCGAACTACTGTCCTGTAAAATTTGCCCTTCAATTTCGTTGACATTTGTCTGTTACAAAGCACTCTAGAAGCTAGTCTCCACTTCTACCATCTAGCTTTTATACTATGCTCAACATCTTTGTCAATCTCCCCATCCTTACGAATTATTGAGCCTAGATATTGGAAAGAATCCCTAAGGGTTTGCAATGAATATACCCACAAAATCCTATTTCAAAAGTAGCAAAGGTAAAAGAAATTTCTCAAATGAAAATCCACTCCTATAAAAAACTTTCAAAATTTGGAATGATAAAAAATTTCGACTTTTCAAAATCCAGTCCACTATTCTATTTTAAAAAACTTTCTCAAATTCATACCAAGACTTGTGTGCATGGTGAAAAAATGTATACATGATTATTAGTTTTTAATAGTCCACACGAATGCCACTTAAACAGAATTTTTCTTTACACTGTTTGATCCCCCAAAAATCTAGCCAAAATAAATTCCTCCTATTAAGACTAATATAATAGCTTCACACTGTTGTTAAGAGTCTGAAAACTTCTCCATTCCTTTTTTTTTCTTTTTTTGCTTTTTTTTTCTTCTTCTTCTTTTTTTTTTCAAACACACACATCTTTTTAGTTACATATGATGGTGCAATATCTAGATACCTTAAGCTTTCTAATTAAGCCATATAATGAGTGTTAAGCTAATAACTCCCAAACCAAATAGCTTTAGGGCACTAGGCATGGATGTATTCCTATGGACTTACTAACTCGAGTTAAAAAGGCTACGAACCCAAATTACTCACAAAATTTTATTCAATACTTTTTTTCTCTGGCAAACGAATGAGGGGAAACACTTTGATCTTCGAACAAAAGATAGCCTTTTCCAATTTTCCCGTATTAATTTCTTTGATGAACTAGGAGAGAAAAATATTGAAAAACTAAATCTCAGGTTCTCATCAATCCTTTGGAGAAATTCTGAAAGTAATCCTTTCAGCTTCCTATCCAAACTTAAAAAAATGTAAAGTGTATATAGGGGGGACAAGTTTATATTATCCTCTGATAGGCTTCCTTATTCAGAAAGAGCAGACTTTCTTTTCACTTCCTTCCAAAAGTTGGAAAATTCCAGATTTTTTTATATATTTTCAATTTGCTTCAGTTCCTTTGAAAACTTCCTTTTCCTAAATTTTTTTTAGAATAAAATAACATAAGACATAAAAGAAAATTCAACAAAGGCTGGTCCACCCCAGACTAACATGGGGTCCTTTTAATGTCAGATTTCCAGACGAATTAGTTTCCTCAACAAGAAATCATTCAATTGCCCACTGATATAACTTAAGTAAAACCAAAATTTTTTGGTATTATTCAGCGGTTCCCTAACTCAATAGCATCTTATTCTCTTTCTTGTTAAGGATTACACTAAAAAAAATTTGAAAAAAATTGGAAAAGTTTTACCCATGAATTGAGAATAAGAGAAAAGCTAAAAAAAGATGTTTAAATAAAAATGGATAAGTGTTCGTCAACTCCAAGTGCAAAGCTGCGATTTAGTAATAAACTGGTGAGACTAGGTCGATCCTCAGAGAGTAATGTTTTTAAGATGTTTTCAACTTCTCACTTACCTAAATAAAATTCTAAAACTATCCTAATTTAAAATCTAACAAATACATTCACTCCTAAAAATTAAATAATTACAATAACAATTCTTAAATTAGAAATCCTAATTATAGAACTTCCTAAAAATAAAAATAAATTCGCTGCAAAATAAACCACACATTAGAACTTCCCATAAAATGAAAACTAAAATTAAAGACTAGCTAAACTAAAAACTAAACAATGTTAGAAACTAATCAAACAAAAGTGAAAGAAAAAAAAACTTTCCTAAATTAGAAACTAAGTTAGGTTATGAATCTATACTTTCTAAAAATAAAAGATTTACAACATCAATTCAATTTAGAGAAAGATTTAAAAAAAAATCTACTTCATAATCTAAAATGAAATTAGAAACTTTCCAATACTAAACAACTTCTAAAAACTATACAATACAACTAAACAAAGCAACTTTCTAAATTAAGAATGAATCTATTCAAACATGATAAACTAAAAAAATTGCAAATCTGAAAACTAAATTTCCTAAGGTAAATAAGATGCAAGAAGAATGAAGATTCTACTTTCTAAAAACAATCCACCCAATGCATGAATATGTAGTCTACATGTGATGGTATGATGCATGAATTAGATGGGCTGCTAATAAACATTCAGAAATCAGATTTGGAAGATAGATTTCCATGAATTTCAAAATTGAAATCTCTTCAATTTTAATACAGAAAAATACATAAATTTAAGTATTAAACTGGCTCCATATGGTTTACAGTTATTCCACCGAATTCCAGTCATAGTTCGGCCATTATGTGACTTGTTTGAATATGAATTCAGCACTTTGATAAACTTAATTCAGGTATGCTTTAGTTCCACCCAAGTTTTTGAATTTTCTTTTTAGAAATCAAGCATATAATAGGCGAAAAAGAATTGCACAAATCTGATTGTGAATCTCCTCCAACATATGACCCATAGTGAAATTGTATTTGCACAATTTTGGGCTGCTTTCAATTGTAATTCAATTTTGATTTCAGGTTCTAAAAACTGTTTTAAACATCAAGTATGCAAATAATATGAACATGTGAAAATCTAGTTTGTAAAATTTCATCCAATAGGGACCTTTTTTAGATTATTTTATGCACAATTCTGGACTGTTATGGGGTTAACCTTAAATTTAATTTTCAAATTCTAATTTCCTTCTAGCAACAAACAAAACTTGTGAACAAAATCATACACATAATGGAGTGCACAAATCGACCATGACAAATTCAAATTCTGTCTTGATTTATGGACTCATTTTCATTATTTTAAAACACCTAAAATTCAAACATTCAATCTAATTTCTAAAGTTCCATAACAAACAGCATTGAACATGATTCTAGAAATTGAAATATGCATGAATCTAATGTAAGTTTCAGCAATGAACATTTCTAAAAAAACTATGCAAGAACATAAAGTGTGCAGAAAATTGAAGTAAATGTGTAGGAAAATAAAATAAAAGTGCAGAAATTCAAAAGTGGTAAATAGGAAATCAAAGGTGGTAAAATGCTGAAGTCAAAGGTGGTAAAACTAAAATCAAAGGCAATAAAACTGGAAATCAAAGGCAGTATGTTGTTCTTTCAATTTTTTATCTCAACTTGGGCTAAAAAAAATTAGAAGTGCTGTCCTAAGGCTTTATTCTTCATCTTAGGTCGTTAATCTCAGTGAGAATAACAAATTTCCATTTAATGTAAAATAAATTTCAGAATTGGCCTCTAATCTTTCTTCACTTAAATCTCTTTAACTCCATTGTGCATTGCCTTCAAGCATACAATGTATTTGAAGAGATAAAGTATATTAAAAAGGTTACTAAGATGGGTTAATAGTTGTGATTCCAATTCCATCTCAATATTTACAAAAGAATGAAAATTAACCAATTACAATGGTTCATAAGACTAATATTAAGAACATCATAAAATCAAAACACGAAAAATTGGAAAGAAACAGACTTTATTACTAGCATGAGATTGTTTTCCATAAGATTGAAAATTAAAATTAAACAACTAAATACTAGGATGGATGATAATTCCTTCTTCTAGTTGAACACTTTAACGTTGGTGGTGTAGCTTTAGGGCTAAGCCTCCTTGATGACTTAAGATGTAGAGACAAGAGAGGAAAAGATGGATGTAGAGATTTAGAGGGAGGAGCTAGGCAATTCTTCCATACCTTGTATTACTACAAGGGTACCATATTTATACTTTTTCAAGCCCCAAAATTTCCTTTCTCATAAAATCCTCAAAAAATAAAAAAATATGGGCTGCACACTTACATTGGGCATGAATCACTCTTTGGATTTTTTTTTTCTTTCTTTGATTAAAAGTCCTTCTTTGATGCTCCTTTCTAATCTTGTGTTTGCCACCTTGCATCGAGATCTTTGGAGGGATAACATTGGAATAAAAATCTTCTCTTGGACTCAAACATGGCTCACATGAGGTGTAGAACTTCATCCTTTATCTCTTGCATTATCAACTTTCCTTCTCGGAAGGTTCTCTTTGTTTGCTCCAAAATCAAAGAGATATTCAAGGATAACTCTCCTTAATTTTTTCATTTACTTTAGGCATAAAAAATCTGAACTAAACACTCCTTAGGCGTGAGATATTTCTTGCAAATATATATATTTCAAATCAACTCCTTTTCAAAGAAGAACTCTTATGTGACTTTTCTTCTTCATCTTTGATGAGATTTTTGTCAAATTTATCTTGAAAATATCTTGAAATATGTAACAAGTAAATAGACCCCATCTTGAACGTTCCACAAGTGTACCCCCACACATGTGAATGTATGTGGGACTATAAAGCCAACTTTGCAATTTCTCTTCTAACTTTTTTCCCCCCTCCAATTCTTCTCGCCTTTCTTTTAAAATAAATTCCTTGCCTCAATTCTTTTAAAATGAGACCCATATCATCAATTTCCTATAAAACAAATGTGAGTTCATGTGAAAAGATAATTTTAACCCTAAGATCACAAATGCATAACTGTTGGTCCATTTCTCATGAAATGATGATGAAAAATGCACATCATTTGATATGATTTTATATGAATGAACTAATGATGATGAAATTTTGATTTCTTTTATAAGAAAAAAATTTTCAGAAAACTTTTCAAATATATATTCCAAAAATAACAGGTTTTATGAATGTAAGCAAAAAGTGTGATTTTTAAGCAAATTATGCAGAAAAATACTAAAATGAATTTGGAATGCATGAAACCATTATATCACACTAAATGAAGCTTTTTCAGGTTAATAAGTCCTTAAAATGGTTCAAAACATGTATGAAAATATGCATTTTTATGGACTTATCACACCCCCAACTAGCATTTTGCTAGTCCTTAGGAAAAAATTACAAAAAAATGAGGAATTCATCATGACCTAA
This sequence comes from Sextonia rubra, assembly GCA_037013555.1. Taxonomy (NCBI): domain Eukaryota; kingdom Viridiplantae; phylum Streptophyta; class Magnoliopsida; order Laurales; family Lauraceae; genus Sextonia; species Sextonia rubra. The sequence goes on from JASUAD010000023.1 coordinate 15,097,453, forward strand.
TTTGATCTAAAACTAATGCAATGCAATACAAGTAAACATGAATACAACGCCACTTTCACTGGCACTCTCGACTGTAATTTATGTATATAGCAAGTCCTAAAACCCCTAGGTTCCCCCTAGTAGACGATTTATGCCTTGTGACGGTTCCCAATGAATATACCCATAAAATTCTTTTTTATTTTTTTTGAAAAGAAAAAAAATGAATAATAAAAAATAAAGGAGAAAAGAAATTTTTCAAAAGAAAATTCGCTCATATCGAATATTTTTGAGGTTTAGAATAATAAAAAATTTGAACTTTTCGAAGTCTGGTCCACAATTCTATTCTCAAAAACTTTCAGAGGCAAATGCTTTTTTTGGCACCAAAAAGATTAAGGACAGCAATTAGATCACCTTTGATTACTTTCTTCCAAAAGGAATTATGATAAGTTGAAAAACAGTAACTTTTTCCAATTTTAGAAAGTTGGTAAAAATAAGAGTGATGTAAACTTTCTAACAATCCATGCACTTTCCTATTCTAATTTAGGGTAACTTATCATTCCATGCATGTCCTCCTAATTATAAAAAGATGCCAAAATCATATCACACCCACAAAGCAATGTGAATAAGGAAAGTTTAAAAGGTTACCTTAAATGGCACTCCCCTGCAATGGTGCCAAAAACTTGTTCATCTCCAAGTGTAGAGCTACGATGTAGCAATAAACTGGTGATTAGACCAAGTCAATCCTCAGGGAGTAATGTTTTTAAGATGTTTTCAACTTTTCACTTACCAAAATGAAATTCTAAAACTATCATAATTTAAAATCTAACAAATACATTCATTCCTAAAAATTAAACAACTACAATAACAATTCCTAAATTAGAAATCCTAATTCTAAAAGTTCTTAAAAATAAAACCAAATTCGTTGCAAAATAACACACACATTAGAATGTCTAATAAAATAAAAATTAAAATTAGAGACTTACTAAACTAAAAACTAAACAAAGTTCAAAACTAATCAAACAAAAGTGAAAGAAAAACAAAACTTTCCTAAATTAGAAACTAAGTTAAGTTATGAAACTACACTTTCTAAAAAAAATGTTTACAACATCAATTCAATTTAGAAAAGGATTTTTAAAAAAAAATCTACATCAAAATCTAAAATGAAATTCGAAACTTTCCAATACTAAACAACTTCTAAAAACTATACAATGTAACTAAACAAAGCAACTTTCTAAATTAAGAATGAATCTATTCAAACATGATAAACTAAAAAAATTGCAAATCTGAAAACTAAATTTCCTAAGGTAAAAATGACGAAAGAAGAATGAAGATTCTACTTTCTAAAAACAATCTACCCAATGCATGAATATGTAGTCGACATGTGATGGTATGATGTATGAATTAGATGAGCTGCCAATAAATATTTAGAAATCAGATTTGGAAGACAAATTTCCATGAATTTCAGAAATGATATCTCTTCAGTTTTAATACAGAAAAATACATAAATTTAAGTATTAAACTGGTTCCAAATAGTTTACAATTATTCCCCTGACTTCCAGTCATAGTTCGGCCATTATGTGACTTATTTGAATATAAATTCAGCACTTTAATAAACTTAATTCAGGTATGCTTTAGTTCCACTTAAGTTTCTGAATTTTCTTTTCAGAAATCAAGCACATAATAGGCAAAAAAGAATTGCACAAATCTGATTGTGAATCTCATCCAACATATGACCCATGGTGAAATTGTATTCTGCACAATTTTGGCCTGCTTTCAATTGTAATTCAATCCTGATTTCAGGTTCTAAAATCTATTTTAAACATCAAGTATGCAATTGATATGAACATGTGCAGATCTAGTTTGTAAAATTTCATCCAACATCGACCTTTTTTAGATTATTTTCTGCACAATTCTAGACTATTATTGGGTTAACCTTAAATCTGATTTTCAAATTCTAATTTCCTTCTAGCAACAAACAGAACTTGTGAACAAGATCATACACACAATGAAGTGCACAAATTGGCCATGATAGATTCAGATTTTGTCTTGATTTATGGACTGATTTTCATTATTTTAAAACACATAAAATTCAGACATTCAATCTGATTTCTAAAGTTCCATGACAAACACCATTAAACATGATTCTAAAAATTGAAATATGCATGAACCTAATGTAATTTCAGCAATGAACAATTCTAAAAAAAACTATGCAAGAACATAAAGTGTACAAAAAATTTAAATAAAAGTGTAGGAAAATAAAATAAAAGTGCAAATATTCAAAACTGGTAAATAGGAAATCAAAGGTCGTAGAATGCTGAAGTAAAAGGTGGAAAAACTGAAATCAAAGGCAGTAAAACATGAAATCAAAGCCGATATGTTGTTCTTTTAATTTCTTATCTCAACTTGGGCTAAAAAAAAATTAGAAGTGTTGTCCTGGGGCTATATTCTTCATCTTAGGTCATTAATCTAAGTGAGAATAACAAATTTCTATTCAACATAAAATAAATTTCAGAATTGGACTCTAATCTGTCTTTAAACTCCATCTTGCATTGCCTCCAAACATACAATGTATCAAAAGAGACAAAGTATATTGAAAAGGTTATTACGGTGGGTAAATAGTTGTGATTCCAATTCTATCCCAATATTTATACAAGAAAGAAAATTAACCCAACTCCAATGGTTCACAAGATAATATTAAGAACACCATAAAACCAAAACAAGAAAAACTTAAAAGAAACAAACTTTATTACCAGCATAAAATTATTTTACATAAGATTGAAAATTAAAATCAAACAACTACATACTAAGATGGATGAGAATTTCTTCTTCTAGTTGAACATTTCAAAGTTGAAGATGTAGCTTTAGGGATATGCCTCATTGATGACTTGAGCTGTAGAGACAAGAGAGGGAGAGATGGATGTAGAGATCTAGAAGTGGGAGGTGGGCAATTCTTTTATGCCTTGTATTACTACAAGGGTGCCCTATTTATACTTTTTCAAGCCCCAAAATTTCCTTTCTCATAAATCTTCAAAAAAAAATAAAAAAATATGGGCTGCACACTTGGATTGGGCATGAATCACTCTTAGGATATTTTTTTTCTTTTCTTTCTGTGCTTGAAAGTCCTTTGATGCTCCTTTCTAATCTTGTATTTGCCACCTTGCTTTGAGATCTTTGAAGAGATAACTTAGAGATAAAAATCTTCTCTTCGAATCAAACATGGCTCACATGAGGTGTAGAACTTCCTCTTTTATCTCTTGCGTTGTCAATTTTCCTTCTTTGGAAGGTTTTCATTGTTGGCTCCAAAATTAAAGAAATATTCTAGGATAACTCTCCTTAAATTTTTACCTTTTCTTTAGGCACAAAAATCTAAACTAAACTCTCCTTGGGTGTGGGATATTTCTTCCATATATATATATATATTTCTTTCAAATCTACTCCTTTTCAAACAAGAACTCTTATGTGGCTTTCCTTCTTTGTCTTTGATGAGATTTTCTTCAAATTATCTTGAAAATATCTTGAAATATGCAACAAGTAAATAGATCCAGCTTGAATGTCCCACAAGTGTACCCCCACATTTGTGAATGTGTGTGCATGGGACCATGAAGCCAACTTTGTAATTTTTCTTCTAACTTCTTTTTCTCTCTCCAATTCTTCTCTCCTTTCCTTTGAAAATAAATTCCTTGCCTCAATTCTTTTAAAATGGGACCCATATCATCAATTTCCTATAAAACAAATGTAAATTCATATGAAAAGGCAATTTTAACCCTAAGATCACAAATGCATAACTGTAAGTTCATCTCTCATGAAATGATGATGAAAAATACATACCATTTGATATGATTTTATGTGAATAAAATAGTGATGATGAAATTTTGATTTCTTTCATGAGAAAAATAATTTTCACAAAAATTTTCAAAAATAGATTTAAAAAAATATTAAGTTTTATAAATGTAAGCAAAGAGTGTGATTTTTAAGCAAATTATGCAGAAAAGTACTAAAATGAATTTAGAATGTATGAAACTATTATATCACATTAAATGAAGTTCTTTCAAGTCAATAAGTCATTAAAATGGTCTAAAACACATATGAAAATATGCATTTGTATGGACTTATCAAGAAATGTACTTGTTCCCACCCCCCAATCTAAACTAAACATCACCTTTGATGTTCTGTATGGAATACAACATCTAAATGAATGAAATAACATGAGGAATAATAAAATGATAGAGGGAAATACCAAAGTAAGCACCTAATTAAAAGAAAAGAAGATTCTATTAACATGAAAATAAAAATTTATTTTAAAAAGAAAAATGTACACTACAAAATCCAAAACTTGGAATCCACCCGGATCCCAAATGAAATTTTCCTTCACACAATTTACAAGACATACTAAAAAGGATGTAACTATGAGAATATTGGGCCCAGTAAACACGAGGACCACAAGATTCATGTGATTTGGTGAAGAAAATACAATTATGAAGAATTTCTCCTCCTTCCCTAAGAATGAATCTTTTGATTTTATGAAAGGAGGTAGCAATGAGAAACGGGGTGGTATTTGGTCCTCCCGTGCCAATATTTCTACAAAATTAATTTTTCCAATTTTCTCTAGCATGGGCATACAAATGTTGAAACTATAAACCAAGCCACATGTGTAGTCAAAATTTTAGACTTGGGGTTCTAAATCGGGCTAATTTCCTCAAGTTCTAAAATTTTTTCTAAACAATAGGTTTTCTTGTCTTCAGGCAATTTATGGAACTCAAGATTTGGATAGACAATTTCCTTAAAAATGATATCATCTAGTTGCACAGTCATTGCCACATCATTTCCTACAAAGACAAGTGTTTCTTTTTCAAGAACGCACCTAATTGGATCATCCAATGGGATCTCATGAGGAATCTGATAGTATGGACAAACCAAAATAACTGAATCCTCAAAATCCTGATTAGTTTAGGTAAACTGTGAGGGCATTGGTGTCATAGGCTCAAATGGGTCATATTCCGGCTCAACTATCATATGTGCATCCACAAGCTCATTGTTATCCTCAAATATCCAAATTGTTGTATTTGTGTGATCCACATATATAAGATTTGCAATAATTGTTGGATCATGAAATTCTACTTCACCTCTAAGGATATCATTTTTTTTCCAAGTAAACTAAGTTTAGTCTTTCTAGGGCTTGCATTTTTAGGCTTTCAATGGTTTGATGTTGGTTTCTATGGATTGTATATTTTGCCTGATCGTAGAAAGAAAATCATCCAAAAATTCCTTCGGTGGTGGTGGTGGTGGTTCATATGACCATTTGGGTGGAAAAGAATTAAGTGGTGCATATGACCTTAGATGGGGGTGCATATGGCATATCCTAGGAAGGATATTCATATAACACATTCGGAGTAAATTTGTGGGAACAATACTTTTAATCCATAAGGGGCCCATTTTTCCAATTGTAAGGAGAGTAATTTTGCCAAATTGAATTAAACATGTTACCATTTCACAGAGCTCATTTTACCACATGTCCATATTAGGAGTGAGTGATTGTGTCCGATATGAGTAATCATATGAAACCCTCATCGGTTGATCACTATTAATTTCTTGCCCACTGGATTGCCCATTATATCCAAAAAATCCAGCCATATTATTCCATGGATGATCATAATTACTAGGTCCCCCCTTGTTCATGTATTCCAATTGGTTTATGATATAGGAGGAAAGGGTTGGCCAAATTTGTTTTTGTGTGTTTTTTTAATTTTTTATTTCAACAAAAGGAAGCAACTAAATCTAAACTTCATGAAAGGTCCAAATGATCCTAGTATGATGCACAAGGAATCACGCACAACCATTGAGCACAAGATAGGTCATAGGGTTACCATAGATCACTGGATAGATCCAAACTGGTTGAAGAGAACATGTGGGCCTCCAATTCGATCTTATGAAACCTCAGTTAACTAGATAAGCCACCAAGGAGTGGTGGGGATGAACTTGCTTATGAACCAATACCCTGAATAGACAAGCTGTCGCACTCTCTAGAGTAAAGGTTTTTCTAGACATTAACTTTGGTCAAAGAACGCAACTGGTGCAACCGTCAATAGTCTTCGTCCTACTAAGCTTGAGTTTTAGGGTCTCATTCCTACTTGATTTTAATTAAAATTAGGTGCTAGTGAGAAATGATTAGATCTAGGTGGGTAAGGATCTGGTAATGAAATTTAGTCCTTATCTTGTTGGGGTAGCTTGCCCTTAACTAAGTGTGTGGGTCCAACTTAATTTGTGTACTAAGTAAGTAATCACAATTTGTAAAAATTTAAATCACACAAGCCCACTTGCAGATAAAGATTTGTGGGTTAAGGATGGATGATCTTACAACCAGTCCAAGCAATTTTATCTTTTTGCAAGCCTGTCTTTAATGTAAATTTTATTTTCAAATTTTAAATTTTGAGAGCAATCTTATATTCAGTAGTTTCCTGTTCCAATAAGCAACCTATCCAAATCTTCTCTAACAATTAACCTATCCAAAGAAAATTCAAAAATTAGTAAATTTTATCGCCTAAGATAATTAGAAAAATCAAACTATATTCAACCTAATCTAAAAGTTGCAATCTGATCCTAATCTATAAAAAGAGATAATAAAATTTCAAAAGATAACAAAGTTAATCCAAACTCTATCACAAGCAAATTCAAAGTTAGTAACCAAAATCAAAATCCTATTTAATCTAATCTAGAAAATTAGAAATTTTAACCTATCTCATCTAAACAAGTTGCAAGATTGATTAGAATTCAAAATGACAAGTTATCCACATTGATCAAATCTTATTTAATTATAATTTTCAAAATTTGAAATTCTAACTTATCTAAACAACTTTGAAAATTCTAACTTACCTAAATTCAAAAGTTAGCAAATTAATCAAAATGCTTTAATGTAATGCTAATAATTAGAAACTATTATAAGCAAAACTCAAAATTTAATAAGATGATAAGTTTTTTTTAACTTATTGAAATTCGGAATTAAAAGAAATCTAAAAAACATTTTTTTTTGTTTTTTTTAAATTAAAAAACTCAATAAAATAAAATAAAAAACAGAAAAATCTAAAAAATCAGAATTTTTTTTTCAATCAGAAACTAAATAAAAATTACTAATGCAAAAGAAAATGAATTGGATGATGCAATCTAATGCAACCTATGTATGCTCATAGACCTAAATATGACTAAAATGCTAAATAAAAAGAAAATCTCAGATTTTAATAAAAAATTTTATGAAGTTCTTTTTTTATCAACTCTCTAATCTAATGGTATTTGACATCAATATGCTTCATGTGGCCATTGCATGTAGCATATTTTTTTAAATCCATAGCACTTTGACTATTATAATAAACTATATACTCTTCTTGTTTTAAATCTGATTCTTTAAATCTCTTCAACCAAGGCATCCTCCTTCCTGCTTCATTAGTAGCTATGTATTCAGCTTCAGTTATAGGCTATGCTATGTACTTCTACAACTTAGACTGCTATGACATAACTCCCCCTGCGAAAGTAAACAACTAACAAAAAGTCGACAACCGAAGATCAAGATCGCCTGTAAAATCTGCATCAGGAAAGCCTTCCACCACTGGTTTTGAGCCTCTGAAATATAATCACAACTTGGAAATACCTCTCAAATACCTGAAGATCCACTTCACTGCTTCTCAATGCTCTTTCCCAAGTTAGAAAGAAATTTGCTCACTAAACTCACAGTATTAGCAATGTTTGCTCATGTACAAACATGGCATACATAAACTCCCCACAGCAGAGGCGTAAGGAATAGACGCCATTCATTCCTTTACATCATCTATAGTAGGACATGATCTCTTACTGAGCTTAAAGTGATTGGCTAGAGGCAAACTAACTGGCTTAGTATTCTTCATGTTGAACTGCTCGAGTACTCGTTCAACATATTTCTCCTATAATAACCATAGCTTCTTGGCAATCCTGTCACAACGTATTTGCATTCCCAATATCGTTCATTCGAGACCTAAGTATTTCATATCAAATGACTTTGACATCTCTTCTTTCAACCTGCCAATCAACTTGCTATCTTATCCAACTACCAGCACACCATCTACATACAAAAGAAGGATGATGAATCTTTCATCGATAAATCGACAAACATAAACACATTGATCTGCAGCTGTCTTCTGATACTCATGACTCAACATGAATGAATCACACTTCTTGTACCACTATCTCGATTGCTTTAGCCCGTAGAAACTCTTTTTCAACTTATAAATTATCTGTTCTTTTCCTTCTACCTCAAATCCCTCTAGCTAAGTCCTAGAGATCTCGACTTTCAAGTCACCATGAAAAAACATAGTCTTCATGTCTCAAGGTCCATGGTGGTGGCTAGACCTAAGACAACTCTGATAGAATCCATCTTTACAATAGGAGGAAAAACCACATCTAAGTTGATACCCTTTGTCTGCACAATGCCTTTGAGCATTAATTGTGCTTTATGCTTCACCAGTTTTCCACTCTCATCCTTTTCAAATTGAACACTCATCTGTTTTTTTAAATATTCCTATCGTTATGAAGTTACACTAGCTTATAAATCTTGTTCTTTTTCAAAAAACTCATGTCATCCTGCGTAGCCTTTATCCACTATTTTTTATCATCATGAGTCATTATTTCTTAGAAGCTCCCAGGCTCCTTTCCGTTAGTGAGAAAAATATAGTTAGATGTAGGATACTTAGTTGATGATTGATGCTCTTAAGTAGACCTCCTAGCTTGAGGTACCATAGTTTTTGACCAAGGAAATTGCAGCTCCCCCTGCTCAACACTCTCATCATCTGGAAACCTGTGTGCCTCATCACGATTTAGATCATTTTGTCCACCTTCTCCACTTGTAATCTATGTCGAGAAGGGTTCAGCGTGAGATCAATGACTCCATCAACTATTTCAAAAGGCTTATCAGTCTTCTCAACATCTAAAGAGCTGGTCTTCATGAAAAACCACATCCCTACTTATGATAATTCTTCTCTTCTCTAGAACCCATAACCTATGGCCAAATTCATCTCCATTATAGCTAAGTAATAGCAACTCATTGCTTTATCGACCAACTTAGAACAATGATCCTTTGGCACATTTGCAAATTCCTTTAAATGTGAATATGATGCATTTTTACCTGTCTATCTTCTATTTTGAATATCAAAATTCAAAGGAACTAAAGGAGATCTGTTAAGTAGATAATAGACAATCAGAACAACGTCACCCCAGAATGGTTTAGGTAACTGTGCCACTCTCATCATACTTCTCATTTTCTCAAGAATAGTGAGGTTAATTCTCTTTGCCACATTATTGTGCTGTGGAGTATCAAGAACTGTCTTTTCATGTGAATGTCATCCTTAAACTAATAGCTTTTGAATTGGTTAGATGTGAACTTACAACCATTATCTATGTGGAGATACCTCAAGAATTTACCTGTTTCTCTTTTAACCATGACATGTAACTGTTGAAAAATCCAGAACACATCAATAAATGTGACTTCAATGCATAAACCTAAACTTTCCTAGATGCATCATCAACAAATGTGACAACAAACTTATTGCCACCTAATGATTCTACCTCCGTGGGACCACAAACATCAAAATATACCAAATCCAATGCATTAAATTTCAATTTTGATATCTAAAATAAAGCAACCCTATGCTTCTTTCCTAACAAGCAATAATCACAAAGGTCAATGGATGTACATTTGGAGTAAGAAATTAAATCTTCTTTGCCAACCTCTGTAGTCCTTTCTCACTCATATGACCAAGTCTGCTATGCCACAGAATCAGAGAGGAAGTGTCTTGAACAACATTCAATACAACCTTACACAGCTTTATGTGTGTTTTGTATAGCTCTCTCAATAACAAAAGATCCTCTAGTGAGTTTTCATCTACCATTTTTGAAGTAATTTTCTGCAAGATCCAATGTAGTTTCGAAAATCGGATTTACAAATCTTTGAGCATCATTGTGTTACCAATATTGGTTTGAATGCAAACATAACCAATCCCAATAATCTCTAAATGACTTGCGCTACCCACTTTCACAATACCACAATCACTCGCTTTGTACTTCATGAACATCTCCCTATATAGAGTAAAATGGTAGGATGCTAGTGTGTCAACGACCCACTCAACCTGATTATTTGCAACACTTAAACACTCCTCATCATCGCTGGCAAGAACCACTACTCCTTATCCTAAAGTGGCTGAAGTGTTCTCACTGTCATTCTTTTTCTCATTGTTAGCTCGTTTTTGTTCCTTGAAGAAACCATTCTTTTCTAATATGGCCCATCTTGCCACATAATGTGTAGTCATCATGTTTCTTTTTATATGGTGAATTGTGACCATAATGAAAATCTTTTCCTCAATTATAAATGGATCTTTGAATTCAAAAAGGAGATCGGTCAACTCAAAACTATGTGATTCATGGTTTTCCCTTGCCATTAATTCCACAAAATCATGTTCCTCAATTTTCTTTGGCACGGGCACGAGCATAGAACATGCATTGGCACAATCAAAATATGAATTGGTAAAAGGTGCCACCCATGAATCTAAGGTGTTAGACTCTGATTTCATATGATGGCCATTTTTCTCTTACACCACCAATTTTTCAAAACAATAATTTGCCCTACTAAATGCATGAGCAATCTCTCGAAGACTTAGATCATCAAAGTTCATGAAACATTCAATATAGAATTTCAAAAACTCCAGAGTCGAATTCTAAAATTCAAAAATAGGATCATTCTCCCAATTTTGCCCTATTATTTGGGTATCATCAGATTCATTTGTTGTCTCCCTTAATTATGGATTATCAAAATGTTGGGCCATATATGATTCCAAAGGCTCTAGGGCATCAAATCAAGAAGTTGATCATCAAGGATGGCCCCTAAAAAGTTGACTTTGTTGGGGTCAACGTCTCTACTTTGGTTTACAACATTGAAAATTTGAAGTTCTACAGTCGTGTTGACAAAAAAAATTTTCATGGCCCCATTCTGGCAATTAATTAATGCATTCGATTTAGCCAAGAAAAGTATTTCTAAAATCACCAGAACTTGGGTACTTGTATTCACCACAGGATGTATATCCAAAACTACAAAATTGACTGGATAGTAAAACTTCTCAATTTGGACTACCACATCTTCAATTGCTCCTCTCGATTTCTTTACAAATCGATAAGTGAGCTACAGGGTCACTTGTGTAGGTTTTAGCTCACCTAAGCCCATTTGTTCATTACCGAGTAGGGTAACATAGTAACACTTGCCCTCAAATCTAACTAGGCATGCTTAATATGAAGGTCTCCTATCTGACGTGAAATAGTAGGACACCCTGGGTCCTTGTATTTTATCTAGGTGGGACCGGAAATGTTTGTACTAGCTTATTGAGCTAGAAAAGCTTTCTTGGGCACATTGGTAGTTCTTTTGAAGGTACAAAAATCCTTTAAAAATTTTGTATAGGCCAAAATCTATTGGATAGCATCAAGAAGTGGGATGTTGATACTTACTTGTTTAAACACTTCTAACATTTTATCCAACTGAGTAGTTGAGTTAGCTGGGCTTAGGCTTTGGAGGTATGGTGCCCTGGGAATGTAGGTCCTATAAGATGGCTTATTAGGAGATGGTTTAGCTATGATTGAATTATTCTTGATTGGCTCTAGTTCTACCTTAGGTTTAGTGTTGCTCACTCTTTGTTCCCCCAATTTCCAATTCCTCCATTGGTTTTCCCTCAAGAATTTGATTTTCCTCGATGTCCTTTGGAAGCTTAACCTTGTTATCAACTTGTTTTCCTGATCTGAGCATGGTTATGGAGTTAACTTGATCTGAGCTTTTTCTTTTATTATCATGAATGATTTGTTCCTTTGGATTCGATTCTGGTTGACTAGGGAAGGTTCCCTTATCTCTAGAATCAAGGAATTAGCTAGTTGGCCCATTTGGAATTTCAATTTTGCAGTTGAGTGTGGCCATTCAAAAATTGAGTAGTAATTTGCTAAAATTGAACAATACTCTAAGATATGAGTTTCATGGCCTCTTCTAAAGATTCTAACCTCTAGCTCAGTAGTGGGGCATTGGCATGAGATTGAATGGGCTGAAATTGATTGGCGTGTGAAAGGGCAACCTGAGTTGGACTAATGGTCCAAGAAAAGTTTGGGTTGAACCTCCAACCTAGATTGTATGTATTGGAGTATAGGTCATACCTCTGACGATTATCAAAGCGAGTGTTCTAATAAAGAGCATTTACTTCATCAATAGATTCAACTTGACTCAAAGCTGTTGGGTCAATCCCTTTCGCTCAGAGTCTGACTATACCCAAGTGACTCCAAAGTGCTTGGAATGGGCTTTTGGTTCATTTGTAAGGCCTCTAATCTCATCATTAATGTAGCCAGCTTAGCCTCTGCCTCAATTTTGGGTTTAACTTTGAACATTCCCAATTTTTCTGGAATGGTGGTTTTAGTGGGCTCCCTCTTGATAGGGGCCCATTGCAATATATTTTCAGCAGTATCTTCAAAAGATGTCCATGCTTTATCCGTTGTTTTCTATGTAAGTTTTCCACTACAAAAACGTTCCACCATTTACTTGGTTGGGTAATCCATGTCTTCGTACACAATTTGGACCAGCCGGATTTTTTTCATATCCATGGTGGGGACACTAGGTCAAGAGGTCCTCGAACCATTCCAAATAATTGTAAAGTGTCTCCCCTTCCACTTAATAGAACCCATTAATGGCCTGCCTAATCAAAGCAATTTTTTTCTTGGAGTAGAATTTCTTATAAGATTCTTCGACTGGCTTAAGCCACGTAGTGATGGACCCAGCCAATAAGGCATAAAGCCATGCCTTAGCTTTCTTTTTTAGGGAAAAAGTAAATAACTCAAGTTTTAGGGTTTCCTTTGTCATTTGATTTATCCTTATGGTTCCACAAATATCTTCAAATTCCCTAACATGTTAAAATGGTTTCTTTTGGTCTGTCCATGAAAGACTGGGAGCATCTGGATCATGCCAGATTTGATCTCAAAGGTAACATTGGTTTGAGGCAACCTAATATAGGAAGGTTAAGTTGCCCTAGTGGGGTATATGTAATCCTTCAAAGTCATAGTTGGGTCCACTTGGTCTACTTCAGACATTTTTTGTTCAAATTCTTCAAAAATCAAAGAATTTCCTACAATTGCTAGAGTTAGGTCAAGTTCAATGCTGACTAGCATTTTTTTCTTAGGTTCCCACAATATACTTTTTTCAGGTCAATTTTTCTTTGTTCACATGCACTGGTTTATACTAAATAAATGTTAACTTAATTTATATGTAGGGTCCTACTGGTCCTAGTATGATGCACAAGCAGTCAAGCACAAAGATTGAGCACAAGAAGGTCATATGGTTAACCTAGATCACTAGATAGTTCCTAACTGGTAAAGAGAACACTTAGGCCTCCAATTCAATCTTATGAAACATTAGTTGACCAGAAAAGCCACTAGGGAGTAGTGGGGATGAACCCACTTAAAAATTAGTACCCTAAATAAACTAACTATCGTATTCTCAGTAGGAAAGGATTTTCTTGGACACAACTTTGGTCAAAGAGCTCAACTGGTGTGACTGTTAGTGATCTTCATCCTACTGAGCTTGAATCTTATTATCTCGTCCCTACTTCATTTTAATTAATGACTAGGTTCCTATGTGAAAGATGATTAGACCTAGGTGGGCAAGGATCTAGATATGAAATCCAGTGCTTATCTGTTGGCATAGATTTCCTTTATCTAAGCATGTGGGTCCAATTTAATTTGTGTAACAAGCAAGCAATCATAATATTGCATAAATTAAACAACCAAGCTCACTTGTAGATAAAATATTCATAGGTTAAGGATAAAAGATCTTACAGTGAGTCCACGTCATCCTTATCACATGCAAGTTAATCCTTTTTTTTCAGTAATTCCATGTAGTTCCCTATTTAAGCAAGTCACCTGTGCAAGTCTCCTCCTTTACAAAGAAACTTATGAAAAAGAAACTTTTATTAGTAAATCTTAAGTTAGTATACAAAATCAAACTCTATCTAAAAAAAATTAGAAATCCTAAGCAATCCAATTTAATTTAAAAACTACAACTAATCTGAACAACTTAAAGGATAGAATTTGAAAATCCTAACTAATCTAAGTTAAGAATTCAGAGGTTAGCAACTGATCTAAACACTTGAACAAAAAACAAAAAAAAAAGCAGTTTTCTTTTCTTATTTAATGAAAATAAAAACAGAACCCTAAGAATTTAAAACAAATATAATCAAACTCAAAATGAACAAAAGATTACTTTTTTTCTTTTTTTTTTACTTATTGAAATTCGAAATTAAAAGAAATCTAAAAAATATTTTTTATTAATTGAAATTTTCAAAAATTCAATAAAATAAATTAAAGATAAAAAAATTCAAAAAAAATCAGATTTTGTTTTTCAATCAGAAAAGCAAACTAAATAAAACAAATGATGTAAAACACAATTGTATGAATGATGCAAACTTATGCAACCTATGTATGCTCATGAACCTAAATATAACTAAAATACTAAATAAAAAAAACAAATTTTAATAAAAAAATTCAGCGTTGTTTTCTCAGCAACGGTGTAAAAAACTTGATGTGAATGTTATCAATCTACTTAAATTTGCAAGTGCATAGTTGTCTTATTGAGATAGTGGCAAATACAAGTCGATCCTCCTGAGAGCACTTTTGAACCTTTTTAAATTAAAAATATGAAATTTCTATTAACTAAAAGATTGATTTGAAATTAAAAAAAAAAAGAATATCAAAAACTTGATGCAATTGAAAGTAGTAAAAACTCAATGAAAAACAAATCAGAGTATCCAGAATCTATTAAGCAAGATAATTAATCAAATCATGCAATTATTCTATTCTTTGTCTCAAAATAGCTCAGATTAAAAACTAATTAATGTTCTTGATACGGAAAATTAGTTTTTCATAAAACACTAATTTTTAATAAAAAGAATAAAATTATCACCCAATACCTCCTTCAACTCATAAAATAATGAAGAATCATAAGCATAACTTATCAAATTAAGCACAAACTATCAAAGGATCTCAGCCGTAAGCGTAATCTATCAAAATAAGCATAAATCATTTACATAAGAAATTAAAACAAAGGTTACCTAAGGCATGAAGACAGATCTACTATTCTAATAGAGCATTCATTTAAAAGAGAAAAGAAAAGAACAAAATAACCACATGAACTAAAATAAAAATTTGCTTAGCTTCATCTGTGTGTTCCTATCCAAAGGACTAACCAAATATTGCCAAGATCTTTATAAAAAATTTCATTAATAGTATTCTTCTACAATATTCACTATCTAAGAATCTCTCTTCTAAAACTCTAATTCTTAAAACAGGGCTCCAAAAATACCTTAAAAGTAGAAATAGAAAATTAATGGGAAGAAGAAATGTGGACAAGAGAGGAGAAAGAGTGGCTAGAGGAGAGAGAGAGAGCATGCCCTCCTTGGATGTCCATGGCTCGATTAAATAGGATTTTGAGCCCTTTTATTTCCTAATTTTTCTCTTCATTTGTAACTTGTAAAGTTTTTTTTTTTAGAAAAGTCTCTTGTCTTAGCTTCCAAGTTAGCAAAGACTTAGCAATTTTGAAGAGATTCTTTCTTGCTTTCCTTTGGAAACCAATCTCTACATAACTTTCCATATTTAGAAGATTCTCCTCTTATGTGCAAGTAAATATTCTAAATAAGGTTTTTTTCTTTAATTTCTCAAGGATTTTCTTTAAATCTTCTTAGATTATCTTTAAAAGAATAATGCAAGGATAGTGGATCTCACTTTAATCTTTAATGTACTTCACTTGAGGAGAGATGGACCCCACCAAAAGTGTGAAACATGGAAAAAGTTTTTAATCTTTTTGCAATCCCATCTAAAAATACACAGTCAACTTCTTAAGGCCATAGATTTATCGTTTCGGCTTTGATTGATGCAATCTTGATTTCTACATGTATCTACTTGAAAAAAGCTTTCCAACGGTAAGTCAAATTATCTAATTATGACACTTGGTTGGAGAGTTATGACCGTTTTAATCTATGATGTCCAAAGAAAAATGAGATTAACTTTCCACTTTTGAATTCCTCTTCTTTGACTTTCCTTTTCTTGATTGAAATTTGAATTCTTTCAACAACTTAAGAGTGGGAGCCCCTTTTGACCATCTAAGATTGTGTGTACATGTGTGTGGGGTCCTCATGAAGCCAATCTTTTAAATTTCTTGTATGGTGTGCCCTGCATGATTTACTCACATCTTCTTGCACATTTTAAGCAATCCAATAAAATACCGAAGAGCCTACATTAAAATGGAATCTGTCCAAACAAAGTTTTACTCAAATTGGAAATCTTCAGAGAAAAACTATAAAATTTTAAATTAATACATAAAGTATGTGAAAAATATGAAAATTAAAGATCTTAGGTGAAAATGCATGAAATGATGAAATTTGATAAATAGCAATGCAATGCACAATTAAACCCACAACCAATTATAAACTAATGCATAAATATGTAAATTTATGAACTTAACAAGCTGTAATTAGACTTGGCATTCGCCCCTAAGAAGTCGGAATTTAATTATTTTCAACAAAGTTATTCATGCGATATCCTAATCATGCGATATCGTAAGACTGTGTATCGCACGTATCACCCTGTGTGATATTCTAAGATCATGCGAAATCGCACTATTATTATACGAGCTTTATGAAAAATATTAAATTTTAAAATATTTTCAGACAAATATTAGATTTATCAACAATTGTATGTTCGATATCCCTTTATAATTCAATGGGAGTACTAAAAGAATGTCCTAAATTTGGAGTTCTAGATTGCAGTTCAAAATATATAAAGCAGAAAAATAAAAGAACTAGCAAATAAATCAATCACACACCACAAGAAACAACAGGCAGATTTTTATGTGGAAAACCCTACTTGGAAAAAAATCACGAGTCCTTCTCAGACAAACAAAAATCAAGCACTAATAATAAGCAATTACAAGATATACTCACAGAGCCTTTTCCAATTGCAATTCAACCAAAGGACTGCAGTTGTTCTTGCCGACTACTCGTAGTTCACCACTAACCGCGCTTGAAGCAACCACCTTGAATATGCAAGGTGAACGAACCTTCTATGAGAGAAGTTAACCTTTTACAGGGAAGTAGAAGCACAAATCTCTAGAACTCAAAGCTTCAGTACAATCTCTCTAATAGCTGCTCTATAAAAGAAGGTATCTCCAATGTGTATTCTCAACTTAGAATAGGGAGATGGTGCCTTAGGGTTGAGAATAACACCCTTTTTATAGCCCACAATTTGTTCCTTAGGTTTAAAAACCAACAGTAATTAAGTGAAACAGGCAAGTCTGTCACAAATAGGAAAAAATTCATGTAGGTCTATGTGTTTCTGCCATCCGCGCACACGAGCGAGGTCAAATGGGCTCTCAAGTGCACTTGCTACTATCTTTAGCGGTCGAGCCTGGTTAAACTCATGCTCGAGCACGCTTGATTTTTCTTCGCGTATCATCGAACTTCCTAAGATCATAACTTTATTGTTTTAACTCAGATTTATATAGTCTTATGCTCTACGGATATCTATTCGAAACAAGCTTTCCAATGGTATGTAGTTTGCCTAAATCTGGCGTTTGGTTTGTCAGATATGACCTTTTTAATCCATATTTTCCTTCAAAAATCACTTTAAAATACTCTAATTTCCGTTCTTTCTTCAATTTCTTTACTTTTGTACATCCGGATACTCATACCACAATCTATTATAGAAGGAGTAAAAGATTACATCTCAATAGATCCAAAGTTTTATCAAACCTATGAATTAGCCAACAGACAAATATCTTAATAAGTACGAATGTATAATTTGATTAAGAATCATGGGCCCACTTAATTGTCTGCTGGTGGCACAGTAATCAAAGGATGTAGACCCTTTGTTCGTTGGATATGTTTGTGAGTTGTGGTGACATTTGCATAACCACATCGTGGGGGCATAAAGACTGCTTGGGAAATAGAGAGTGACACCCATTGCGTTTTTTAAACGTTGTTGAATGTGGGCGGGCACGTTTGGCAGATTTTTTATTTTTATTTTTTCTCAAATCATCCAACCAGTAAAACTAAATTGCTTGGGTGTTCGTGGACGGTCCCGCAAAGGCATATTCAGCCCAGCTTAATTTTAGAAACACAGGCCAGCCCTTGCCTAAGTACACAACCGGCCACAAAGGAAGGTCCGACCCTGCTCATTTATTCAACTGGATCATGCTGAACGAGGCTTTTGATCAATTGTGGGCTTTCTAGCAAATCTTTGGCCTAATTAAATTATTTACAGGCACTCATTATAGAGTCTGGTCCGGGCTGTATGTGGGCTTTCTTTCAATTAATGTTAGACTGAGTCAATTATTAAACGGGCACAATTCACTATCAAGCCGCCCGGCCCATAAGCAGCACTACTAAATTGCCTTGTGAATCAATATGAGTATATAACCTTGTCAACCAATTAATATGACTATGTACAGTTGGTCGCAGAGCTTAAATTGCCGCATGGAGGCTTCTGCTAGTGTTGCTTTTGTGTAATAGATGCGACCGGGGATCCAAACACAATGGAATGAGAAGAAATCCGTTTCAAGCTGTTCATTGCAGGTGGGCCATCATGGTGACTTTTGGACCTGCGTCCCGCAACAGCTAACTGTACACCTTTCGGTTCCGTTTCAACCAGTTTAATTAAAGAGAAGTGCCCTCCTCTTGATCCCTAATCGACAAAATTGGGTGATATATACAAGTAGTGAAAGTAGGTGCGGCTCAAAGTACATTCATGTTGTGGGGGGTCACACCTGGGACTTGAGCTCACTTCTAAAATAATAATGAAAATTCTAACATTACTTGAAAAATTCACTTTAAAATCCCACATTTACCCTCAAATCTACTTGCAAATTATGCATTTGTTCTCAAAATCCAATAGTATATTTAGGTTTACACTCTACAGCCCTAAAAATCCTAGGCCCCTCACTGACTATGCAAGCAAATATACATTTAACCATCACTAGGTGGGCTCTACCACCAAGGGCTTTCGTCCCATCAATTGAATTGGTCCATGAAAAGTCAACCAGCAATGAGGTTGGTGGCGTAGGGCTTTCGTCCAAGTGATTGAATTGACCCATATAGAGTCAACCAGAGATGAGGTTGGTGGCGTTTGTTTGTTCATGTACAAGGTTTTCGTCTGAGTGATTGAATTGACCCATCTAGAGTCAACCAGAGATGAGGTTGGTGGCGTTTGCTTGTTGATGTACAAGTTCTGTGTCATCTGATAGTTAATTACTTCCACAAAACCAAGATTCATTGACAATGCCGTCTACTTTCTTTGTGATTCAAAAAATTAACGAAATTAGAATGCTTGGGATGGAGGGTTGGAAACTAAACTTCTGCCGATAGCTTAAACCGCCTGACCAAATTCCAAAATAAAAAATTTCTAATAAAAATCTCCCACCAACCCCATACACCCAGCGCCCTCCATTTTAACAATTAAAAGGAGAAGAGCAGGAGGAAATGTGAGAGAAACACCAAGTAGTGGAGGAGGGGAGGAGCTTTGATTGGAGAAAGTCTAACGTGCTTTCTTCTCTGCATCGACCGACCCCCGATGGCTCTTTTGTCCAACATCAACTTGGCTAAGCAGATCCCAAGTGTACAAGAGCTTGCACGAGAGCCGTTGGATGTAGTCCCACAGAGCTACATATGCGACATGGCAGACGATCCAGTCTCCAATTGCTGCAACCCTTCTCTGCAAGTTCCCCTGGTCAATATGGCCAACCTGGTTAACGGAGGAGAATCTCAAAAGGAAGAGTTGCAGAAGCTTCACTCAGCTTGCAGAGAGTGGGGGGCATTCCAGGTACTTCAACCCCATTATTTAAAATTTTTATATAAGTGAGACCTCCAGTTTCTTGTGATTTAAAATACTATAGTGATGGCTGAGTATTTATTTTTGGCCTCCTTAATTCCTTTGCAACTCTGCTTTTAATCACCATAGGAGATATATGTTTTAGAATTCCTATGAATTCAATTACATGAGATCACCCAGCCAAAGGATCAGCATCAGATCAAATCCCTAGGAGAACCGTACGTGGTGGATTTAGAGTTAGATCCATCTTTATAGATGCAGGTTTGGATGTGGATCTGACATGGAACCTATATATATATATATAGGATGTGTTTGGAAGCAGGATAAATTTTTTGTAGGATTGAATAGTTAATACCATCCAAGCCAATTTAATGGTATTATTGCATGAGATGGGACTCCATTTATCTCAAAGATGAATTTAATTTGATATTTAGTTGCATCAAGATAAATGGAAGAAAAGGGATCTCCTATCCAATCGATTGTTTGGATGAATGCAAATTTCATAGGATAATTCATCAAAATGACGAACATGCCCTCGCATAAATCCATTCTATACCCATGTTTGTTTAGCTCTATCAAAATGTTGGAATCGAGTTATGGAGTAAATTTGATATCTTAAATTAGAATATCAAAATATATGATGATAATTATTTTTTTATATTATAAAAATTGAAATAAACTTTAGTACTTTTTTTTAAGATCACTGAAATGAATGTTCTTCACTGGTAGTATGTAAATATAATGACAATTTCGATTCATATCATGTTAGGCTCACTCAACCTTTGTTTAACGTTAGGTGTTGTGGATTTGCAACAATATAACTGTGATGACCTCACTGTGGCTCCTGTTGGGAAAAGCGGCGCAACGGAACCAACCCGCGATCAACGGATCTACCACAATGAACATACAGCAATCACACCCATCAAGCATCACACACATGACACAGCAGTTTTACGTGGTTCGGCAACCATGCCTACGTCCACGGAAGGAGAGAACTCATCTACTATGATCCCATCTCAATCCCCTCCAGGATCTAGGGTTACAATACATCAATATATATAGTTCCCGCTTTCTTGGCCACCAAGAAAACCCATACACAATGACTAAAATACCCCTAACCCTGAGCCTCGGTTCTGGCTAACCCAGACGACCGATCCGGCTAAACCGGAATACAAGACAAAACCCAACAATCTCCACCTTGGCTTGGATTCCGCAAATCCTCAGAGCCACCTTGAGATACCTGGTAATGTCTTTCGTCCTCCCGTACCTCGCTGAAAGGTACGCCTCCGCACACGCTACGACCTAGCGTGGCCACAGTTGCCTCCTTTGACCTCAACACCACCGTCTTGAACCTCCGAAGTGCTCTCCATTTGTTGACACATGCATGCATCCTTGCAACATAATGAACCTAACTTCCGTCAAGACAAAACTGAAGACCTCCCCGAATCCGGATCTCACTGGTACCTTGTGAATCCTTCCTTCTGTCTCCATCCCGGTGTTCTTTCCGTCAAACCTGCAACTGTCCTGTTCTAGTCTGTTCGGGTGGGTTGGGCACAGTACATGCGGGTTAAGTATGACCCGATGCTTAAACCGGCTTACTCCGACCTGAACAAGACTACTTTTTCTTCCCCGAGAAAATCATCTCCGTTCAGGGCTTCCTGGATTTCCACTAGATGATATCATTGAAGATCCATCAATCCATCTTCCAATGATCCGTCGCATCTAACTCCACCTGAACCACAGATTTCCTCTCCTGTTATTTGATGTCTCCTTCACTGCTCCACCTGAAAAAAGCATACCCTATCAACCTGTATAGATTTCTGACCATCTCACCCTCCATGATGACCAATGTTCCCTTTTCCACCTTCAACTCCACCCGCTACAGTGCACTTGCAGCCTTTGAAGTATAAGGCACACAAAGAAATCCAATTCTTCGTAATCCCGGAACATATATCACAACCGTTAGGGTTTGAATAACATCATTATACATCTGGATTTCTACCGTTCTTATCTCAAATGCTCATCAGTGGCATTATCCCCCCATAAGAACAAATCCATCAACCATGATAGTTATTTGCATCAAACGAATCTCTACGCGAACATATAATAGAAAGAATCTGAATCCCAACGCCATGAATCAACAACCGAATCCATACCTGTAGCGACCAAAACTGATTCCCTGTCAACCGAATCCGAACTTTGTTGCACACTACCTCCTTCTGATTCTGATTCCTTTTGCTTTTTCTTCCACTTTGGCATGTCGCTCCTTCCTGATCCCTTCGACGCGGATCTAAGCTTTCCATCAAAGTTCTGGAGCAATCTACCATTCTTGACATCAAGTAACACTTTTCAATCATTGCTGTGTCATGGAGTCTAACACTCTATCCTGCCAATCCCTGAAGTCGTTTCTCCATCAAACACTTCAATCTGGCCCGTGATGCTTGAATCCATTGCTATCATCGTGAATCTGTCAGTTTCTTCAGTCCCCCCAATTTTCTGCCCATCAAACTGCCAATATCTTTTATCTACCTCGTAGATCTCGTCACCGTGAGCACGCTGGAAGAAACGGATCTGAAATCCGACTCCGGATGGCTTCGATATCGCAGAATTAATTCTCTACACTCCAATTGGTCAAACATCCATGTTGACCGTTGACCAGCCCATCTTCTTCCATATATGCGTAGATCTGCTCAAAACGAGTCCGTAGGCTCAAACGGATCTCCGATCGGACATCGGACGATCAAGATATCGCAGAAACAATTTCAGCCGTTGAATCTGGTCAAACCTGACTTTGACCGGATCTGCTGACGTTCGCTGACGTCAGCGATCTGCTGGCGGGCTGGACCAGCTGCAAACGGGTCGGGTCAAACTGAACAGAACCCGACCTGGAATCGTGCGGGCTGGGTTGTCTGCAGAACCGGGTCCGGGTCCGACCTGACCCGGAACCAAACTTCTCTGCTGCGCTGGGCTTCTCCTCACGGGTCGGGTTGAACTGACCCAACCCGGAACCCAAACCCGACCTGACAAGAACCGCTGGGCTTCTGCGCCAAAGCGGGTCAGTTGGAACTGACCCGAGCCGACCCAAACACTCAAGACCCAGAACGGTGGTCTTCTTCTCTCACGGGCGCTGCAACCCTGATCTGCAACCCGCGATGCACCGACCGGTGATGCAGCGGCCGGTTGCGTTTCTTCTCCGGAGGCCTGGTCCGGCTACCAGCGGAGACGGAAGCGGCGCTGCAACCGGCGACGACGGCGGAGGGGGCGAGAGACCCGGCGAAATTCCCGGTTTCAGTCGTCCGAACCCAATCTCGGCGAGCGGGTCCACCACGCTCGCGTCTTCTCCGCCTCCGGCCCGATCAGTGGAGTTCTCGATTCCGTGGAGTTCTACTGCGATCTTCTGCTTCTCGGAAATAGCCAAGTCCGTCACCAGGGGCTTTAGATTCTGGATTTTTTTTTTCTTCTGCTTCTCGGAAATCGCCAAGTCCGTCACCAGAGGCAAGAGATTGTGATCAGTCTTGATCGATCTGTCTTCTCCGGCAGACCCAATACAGAAACAGAAAAAAAATCTAGCGACGATGTGCTTCTTTCGGTGATCTTCCACAATCTCGCTCTGATACCACTTGTTGGGAAAAGCGGCGCAACGGAACCAACCCGCGATCAACGGATCTACCACGATGAACATACAGCAATCACACCCATCAAGCATCACACACATGACACAGCAGTTTTACGTGGTTCGGCAACCATGCCTACGTCCACGGAAGGAGAGAACTCATCTACTATGATCCCATCTCAATCCCCTCCAGGATCTAGGGTTACAATACATCAATATATATAGTTCCCGCTTTCTTGGCCACCAAGAAAACCCATACACAATGACTAAAATACCCCTAACCCTGAGCCTCGGTTCTGGCTAACCCAGACGACCGATCCGGCTAAACCGGAATACAAGACAAAACCCAACAACTCCCTCATTCTATGGTACAAGTCACCTTGAGCTCAAGTTTCACTAGGTGAAACACTATGACAAGCCTCTTGCTGTTAATGGTAGCTAAAGACTTTAGGATCCCAAATACACAAAATCAAGTATCACAAGGTCAGTTTAACTATATTAAATTAGGGGAATCATACCCCTTACCATACAACTATCCATTAATGACCATGAGGCAGCTACATAGACTAGCTTCACATTCTTAACAGGAGAAGCCCGGCTACATAAATTAGCTTTACATTCTTAACAGGGGAAGGCCAGCTACATAGATGAGCTTCACAATCTTATTAGGGGAAGCCAAAAAGACTAGTGTATTGCCAAATTTCTCACAAGCTGCTAAAAAGAACAAAAGGTTACATCATAGAGGATTAATTTAATCATAGTCAACCACGTACTAACTTAGCATAATATATAAGTTTAACAAAATACCACCAGCACCCATGTGCTTTAAGTTACAATTAAGCCAACCTAACAGCAACCCAAAACTATTACCATAAGAACAAGTTAACAAGTTTGAAGTTATTGGGCATTGCCCACAAAAGGAGATTACATAACATGATATAATAGCATTGTCCATTTCTGCCATTAATACTACTAGCCATTAATAATCAGACGCTAAACCCATGCAGCGATCTTGTATTCAGCTAAGCTAAAGAAAATATCAACCTTCACTGGATTAGTTGCGATTTTTTCTAACACATCAAAAACTAGTTTCCATTGCCAGTCCCTCAACCTTCTGGAGCTCATCATTGAGCTTGCATGTGCTACGGTGTCAAGTTTTTTACCACATTCACCCATCTACTCCGACATTGTTTTGCTCATATTAGACAAACCATTTGACCATAATTTGCATCCAACAGTCTTCTGGTTTTTTTTTTTTTTTAAGGCGAGCATGTGGTGTGTCCGGGTTATCATCCACTGTCAGGGTGACACTTTGGGACATCACTATTTCATCCACAGAGGCCCCACATTTTTAGTTGCTACAGCAGTGTTAGCAGCTATTGTAGTAGTGTTAGCAGGCATTGTAACAGTATTTGCAACTTGAGTCCCATCATGCTCATCTTCCATTGCCATGGCATCTAGGTCCACAGCATGCTTCCCAGTAGCATAATCCTTCCACAAAATAAAAAACCAATCATTGTAAAAAGGCCATGGTTTGTCTCACATCCCCCTCGCATTCTTGTCTTTCTACAGTGCCAGTAAATGTGGTTTAATGTACATTAACGTAAATGAAACAAGCAAAAAAGAAAAAAAAAGTATCCTGGTAAATTAAACATCCTTTACCTTCATAGCATAATCTTTCCATATGTCATCCCCATCAACTACTATTTTCATTTCAATTTCATTAAACCCAAATCCACTTTGGGACATCATCTTTGAAAGTACATGGTATTGCATTTTCCAAATCTTGATTTTGGACATAATATGTGGATTGGCACGTATATTAGTACCTTCAAAAGCCTTCTCTAAAACCATAACGTACCCCGACCTAAAGGTCCCATTTTAACATCTCCAATTATTAGCAATTATGTCCTTCAGGGAATTGATGAGTTTCTGCTCCTCATCTATTGTCCAAACCCTCCTATAAGCTTTTTCTTGTGCCATTCCTATATAATATTTGTACAAGCATCTTCAATTTAATATTACAAGTTGAAAGCACCCACAGTTTATTATAAAAATGGAACGAGAAAGAGTTTCAAACATCCACAATTAAAATTACAAGTCCAAGACTCCAAATATGAATGAACAATATAAAAATGTGGTTGATACATGAATTGGAAAATTTTCAACACGAACAATAAATTCAAACTGCTCCACATTAACGGCCATGGCCATGACCATGACTACGTTCCCTAGTTGACCTCCATTCATTATACATTTCTACTGCCAGTTGGTTCTGCCATGTTATCAACTCGTTGGATGTCTTAATAGTGTCAATGGCATCATCAATACCAGTGTTCTCCTGAGGAGTGACCTCCTGAGGCTGGCATCTCATTTTTTTTATCAGATTATGAATAAGACAACATATAGTGATAATGCGATTGTGGTTCTTCACTGGGTAGTAACATAGATTCCTAAGTATTGTCCATCCCCTCTTAAGCAAACAAAATTAATGCACTATAACATTCCTAGCAAAAGAATCCCTCAAGTTAAAAAACTCCTTAGGACTCTATGGTCCCATGGCACCCTCACCGAATTCAGACAAGTGATAATATTGGCCCCGAAATGGTGCTAGGAAACCTTCTCCTTTAGTGTAGCCTACATCAACTAGGTAGTAGGTGCCTATATTTAAAACACCAGTGATTGTAAGACTGAGCTGTTGACCCATAAAAAAATTTACAAATGCTGCAGTGAAGACATTACAAGCAAATTCCGAGCCAAGGGTACATAAACCCTAAGATTGTTGAATGCTAAGTAGTGCATCCAAATGTTCAGAGCTTATGCAATTCACTTAAAAGACTTCAGATGAGCTCAGAGTGCAGTAGTTAAAACTTCAGAGTTAGTGAACTTCATTTGGTCACTTAACTCATTAAACTTCAAATTCAAGGTTCACTAGTTCAAAGTCTAGGGGTCATTAAATACACTCAAACTTCTGGGTTACCAAAGTGGCTGAAAAACACATAGCAACTCCAAATTATACTGAGGAATGATGCTGCAAAATTTTAAAACATTTAGACTTCATTTCAGTTCAAACTAAGCTTTAGTGACTATCTGCCAGCTCCTTAGAGGTCACTGTAGAAATTGACGTTTTTACATATTAAAAAAAGCTCAAAATTAGGGAAATTCCTTCAAGTACATTCAAAAACTATCTTTTAAAGTTTCAGAACATTTGGATATTATTTAGATTTAAACTTAATTAAGATGGCTATCTATTAAAGCTCTTTGGGGTCATTGTGCAAAGTGACACCTCCTGAATATTAAGCCAGCTAAAACTCCTGAAGGAAGCTCAAAAATATATTTAGGAGGAGCTTTGCAAAATTTTAGATCAATTGGATGTCATTTGGCCTAAAGTCAACAATTATGTCAACTTTGGATTAGTGACCCCTATGGCAAGGGGTCACTGACTAAAATCCTACTTTCAGGTGACTAAAATTGATAAAATTTGGACACAAAGCTTCAGTCATACTCAAAGGGTATTCTGCAAATTTTCAAGTCAAAAGGACTTCGTTTGAGCCTACTTCAATGATATGTTAGCTCGGAGTCCGTGACTTCCGAATCATGGGGGTCTTTGACCAAAGTTCTACTTCTAATAGGCGAAACTTGATGAAATTTGAATTAGAGACTCAAAATGTGTTTTTGTGTGTGTGTGTATGTGTGTGTGGTCAATTGGATGTCATTTGACCCAAAGTCAACAAACATGTTAACTTTGGGTTAGTAACCCCTATGGCAAGGGGTCACTGACTAAAGTCTTGTTTTCAGATGAATAAAATTGATGAAATTTGGATACAAAACTTTAGTCATACACAAAGGGGATTCTACAAATTTTGAAGTCAAAAGGACTTCATTTGAGCCTACTTCAATGATATGTTAGCTCGGAGTTCATGACTTCCGAATCATGGGGGTCATTGACCAAAGTTCTACTTCTAAGAGGCCAAACTTGATCAAATTTGAATCAGAGACTCAAAATATGTGTGTGTGTGTGTGTGTGTGCGTGCGTGCGTGCATGCGTGCGTGCGTGCGTGCGTGCGTGTGTGTGTGTGTGTGTGTGAATGTAATCTCTTTTGATCCGGATCATTGAGTAAGAACATCCAAGGGTTTTGTTTTGGATTCTTTGTGGATGGATCCAAATCTAAATCTCTCAAACATCCAAAACTGGGTTTCATAACTGCTTTATTTGAAACAATAAACTTTGGATTCTCAGATAATTCGATACTCAATTACAAGCCTAGCCCTAATGTTTGCATTTGATTTCCTATTAACTATTACTTATATGCATATGTATTGTTATTTGTAAAATTAAATTTGATATCCTTTTCCCTTTTTTATTTAAATTAAAACCAACAATATCTACGTACATAAATTATTCAAATTTGGTGGAATTTTGCAGTTAATAAACCATACTGTGTCGGATGAATTGATAGAAGAAATGAAGAAACAAACACGGGAATTCTATGATCTCCCCTTGCAAGAGAAAATGCTTTATGCAAAGAAGGAAAACAACTTGGAAGGTTATGGTCGACCATTTATGAACAATCAGAAGCTACAATGGAGTGACATGATGTTTCTACGTGCCCTTCCTATAGAAGACAGGCATTTGAGTTTCTGGCCGGAAAATCCTCAAGGCTTCAAGTAATTACACTAACCCCCCCCCCCCCCCCCCCCCCCCCCCCCCCCCCCCCCCCCCACCCCCCCTTGCCTTTGTATACTAAAATGTGTATTAAGGTCTTGTTTGTTTTTATGAAATACATAGGAATTCATGGTCAAATGAGCTCTACTAGAGGATTATCAAAGAAGTGAAGTGTGAATGTTATGAGGTGAAAGGTGAAGGATATAAGGCATGTAGCAATGTAGATGGGATTTTGATTCCTTTAGTGGAGCTGATTTGACCATGAATTCTAAATATTCAATTCTTAGATTCTAAAATCAATAAATACGACCTCAATCTACATTTGGCCTTTTGGTCATCCTTAATAAAATTATAGTCAATGGAGAACAAAACAAAAAACCACGAGAAATTAAGCTCTACAACATGGGATCCACCTTGCCCAATTCATAACCTTTTTTTTTTAATTCTTCCAAATAATTAAAGTAGTTGCATGTTTGAGTATCATACATATTCTTGAGCATATTTCTAATCATCGAGGGGCTATTTGTCTTTTACACATGAAATATGAAATTTGGTTTACTTATATAAAATTTGTATATATGAATTCTACATTAGTAACGGTTAAATGACTAGTATTATGTAAAACTTCCATATTTTCCAAAATTCTTGAATGTTTAAGATTTTGGAACTAAACATTTTGGGGTTTAACCAAAGTGACAAAGGGATTCGATAGTGTGACTTATTCCGGGCTTCGTTTGTAACAACATCTTCTTAACAAAGGACATATATAGCAGTATGAAGATTTTTTGAATGAAAACAGCCTCATTTACACATTCTATTCATACCTCTTTTATGCATGCACAAACAAATGTGACCATATTTATTCTTACAAATGTGCAAGATTTAGAGATGTAAAACTGGGTGGAATTATTATCCAATAGCATGGATTGAGCAAAGTGGGCCTCGTTGTTGATTTTTCTGTGGAATACACCGATTGCTTAAGATATATGTGCTCATCCTAGTCACTCTGCTATAGGATATTTCTTCCATTTTTTTACAACCTTTTTATTTACTTTTATCAAATTATTTCTTTAAGAGAATCTAAAACTGGGCTGATGAGAAATTTTTATGACTATGGAATTTATCACCAAACATGAAATGTCTGACATTAAAAAAATAATATGACAAAGAACCCCCACTAAAATTATAAACTTTTTTTATTTCCTCTGACAAAGATACCTTGCAATAACAAAATTCTTTTAGCTAGTCCTGAACAAAGAAACTTCTTTTTTCATAAATAGGGAAACTATCGATAGTTACACAAAGGAAATGAGGAAACTTGCAGTTTCACTATTGGGTTTCATCGGTATGGCGACTGGCTTAAAGGCCTGTGAGTTCTCTGAGGTTTGTGAAGATGGAGTACTACATCTGAGGATGAATTACTATCCGCCTTGTCCACAACCAGATCAGGTCATTGGGTGTTCACCACATACTGACATCACAAGTATCACACTCCTGCTCGATTGGGATGATATTCCGGGCTTACAAATCCAGAAGGATGGGTCCTGGGCCACAGTCAAACCAGTCCCTGGTGCAGTTGATGTAATTATTGGCCATGTCATAGAGGTAACAAAACAAATTTCACAAGCCCATGCATGCAATCAATATGAAGAGAGTCATAAAAAAAGGACCATGTGTAGTAATGAGGTTCACCTTGATCCTATGGCTAGTGGGGAGGATCATGTTGAGATTGCATTTTCATCTTTTTGATACTTCAGAACGTGGACAGATGAGGAATCTACAGATGTAAGGATTTCTTAATGCTCCTGGAACATCGATTCCTCACTGAGGATTTCACGTCAATGACGGTGCATATCAATATATGTACATCTGAAAAAAAATATATTCTATTTATGTGTGCAAATCCACAGAAGTGAGGAATTTCAAATCCTATTGGGGAGGGAATGTGGATATGAAAATCCTCAAAATGGGGATTTCCACACGTCCTAATCACTTAGGACTTACAATTTTCAAATATGGATTTTTCATGACTGTGGAAAGTAGAAATCTTTTTCTCTAGGATTGGTTGAGAAACTTGACCTTTGGGAAAACTCTTTTTCTGACTAAGTAAGCTTGCACTACAAATATATATATATATATATGAGAAATATTATTATGCATCATTCCCTTATCATAGTATAAGGGACACTTCCTTTTTTTAACCTAACAAGGTCAAAAAGGTGTAATGAGGTGGATGGTTTTGTCTTTTTGTACATTAATGCTTTTTAAAAAAGGAAATATCCCTCATCCTATGGTGAGGAATGGATGCATACTAATATTTTTCAATATTATTTATATATTGATTTTGAGCGGACAAAACTGTAATGTTTTTTTCCCCTATTGCTGAATTTTAGAAACACAAATATTTGACCGCCACTAAATCTACTGGTATTAATCTCATCTGCCAAAAATCAACTCTTGCAAGCTAGTGTAAAATAAGATTTGAGTTGTTAACTGGTATTTATTCTTAGACATTCTTTGTAGCTATGAATACAAAATAGAGTTAATTTTTTAGAGCCAAATAATCCAAGCCCTTCTATTGTATTTCATGTGGATGTTGGGACCTACCAACGTTTTAAATAATTTAGCTTTCGATCTACCAATATTTTCAGTTGATTACTCAACCTTGGATCTAACCAATGTTAAATTTTAGTTTAAATGCAGCTTGACATAAGATAGAGAGGAAGCTTCAATGTTGACAATAATGATGAATTTAAATGCATTTGTATAATGGTTTGGACAAGCATAGCTGTCTTGGTTAATGGAAATGTTCTTATACATTATCTATATATGGACTAATGGTCTGGTGCGAGGAACCCATTTGGGCCCACCTGTGACTAAAGTATCCCCCGCACACACATTATTAACCAACCTCCCTCACCCCATATTTGCCACCAAATTTAACACTCATCCAATTGTGACACTTTGAAATTAAAAAAAAATTTTTTTTGAACCATTGAATCAAAGGGCATAGGATGATGTTTTGCATGCCCATTGGTCTCATCCAGATAATTATATCCCATTCACCATTACCGTCATTGTCTCAGGTGGGGCTAAAGCTGGGTTGATCGCATTTTTGCTCCCTGAGATATTTTAAACACGCATAGGTCTTATTTAGATCCATCATACCCCCACGTCAACCATGATTGCCATATTGCCATGACCCAGGTAGGTACAATACTAGCATCGCATCCTACCATTCGTTGCACTAGATCCAAAAACCCCCCACCACACACACAAAAACCTAGGAAACTTTATTGGTTATGCGCACCTTTGTAATTCATATGGCTCTGGCCGGCATTTGTTCAATTTTCACTTGATTACCACCCTAATTTTTGGATTATACAGATTATGAGTAATGGGATTTACAAAGCTGCAGAGCACAGAGCAGTTGTAAATGATTCAAAGGTAAGAATATCAATCATTTGTTTCTGTTATCCTGAAAAAAATGCCACAATTGAGCCGGCACAAGATATTGTCAAGCCAGATTGTCCTGCCATGTACAAATCCATAAGCCAGCCTGAATATTTTCGTATGTACTTAGAGGAGAAGCTTGAAGGCAACATGCAGTTCATCGACACCTTGAAAGTCCATGGACGTCATGGTTTCTCTCAGAATTGCAGTTAAAGAAGTTGTGGCAGTGTTAAGAGTGATTAGATCTTACGGTTTGATTTACTAAGAAGAGGATATATGTATAAGCTAAAGACATAATCCCCAATAAATAAAGCCAATAAATGCGTGTGCAACGAGTGATAGTCATGGAAGTGATTACACAAGACTGTTAGGATATGTAAAATAGTAACTTTTCAGTAATTTGAGCATGACTCATAACATGTATGTCAATTGCCGAGCCAGTTTGCAGGTGAACACAAACCTATGTGATTCGACTCTAAGGCCCATTTGGTGAATGTGCTTTGAATTTTTTTTTTTTAGCATTATTATCAAGTGCGCCTGGTGTGCATCTTGCCTACTTGGGGTGAGGCTCACCTAATGGTCCATTGAAATGGACCACAGCCCCCCCCCCCCCCCCCCCCCCACAACCTAAATTTCATCGCCTCCTAGGTTTTGTACCCATTTGAATAGACTATATGGTTCATTCCAATTTGAATGGACTATATATCATTAAACATGTGAGGCTCAAATGGAGATAATAGTAGACATGAGGGATGGGGCTATTTTTTGCAAAGAGGAGGGGCTCAGAAAGATCATTCAATCCCCCTTATCCTAGAACAAGGTGGGGCCTCATGTGGACTCCACAATGAGGTGCGCACACTGATCGAATGCTCATAGTTTTTTTTTTTTTTTTGTGGAAAGATAAGTTATTCTTTCATTTTCTCAAAATTAATGTACAAAAATGGTCCTTCTATTTGACGGTCCCAATGGGGCATACCCCATTTTACATAAAGAACCACATCTCGGGCATAGGTTACTAAAAAGAACAAATTGGAAACAACTCCATCATGGTAACTCGGTAGCACTTGAAAAGAACTCTTAAATTTTCTACTGATGTGGAGATATCGATCAGAGATCAGCAAACAGTACATCTCCTTTACTCTTTTAAGTTGAAGCTGCAATTTCCTAGCTTGAAATCGCCGTTGCCATGGGGATGCTGATGGGTCTTGAAGCACCTTAGTCAAACCATGATCACCCTCAATACTAACTACACGAATGTCACAGGGAATCAATTGAAGGAGGTTAAACACATCCTCAAAATAGTCAAAATCAAATGCACATAGTAATGAGAGAGTATTCTTCTCTTGCGCTCAACTATGTGTTCTCTAACGTGCGCTGGCAATCCGGTACAAAAAAAGATATCGAATGGCTAGAATTTATTGAGGCAAAATATTTATTTATTTATTTATTTATTTTACTAGAAGGAAAATTTATAGAAAGAGGAAAGACATATGGATAATATGCTCCGAATGCCACAATGCTATGAATACAACCCCACGGTACACTAAAAGGAATTAGAAAAAAGACAGTATACAGAAGAGAAATATTGACAATGGGAGCACCACAAGTATGTGTGTGTGTGTGTGTATGTATATATATATATATATCTAAGACAGTATGTATAGAAATATTGAAAATGGCCACATTATAGCTCCATCTAGCAATAGGACCAGGGGAAATGGAAAGATCTATGTGGGACCATCACAAATATCAAGTTTGACACTAATCCTATGCCCTTGAATCCTTTATCCGTGGCCCACAAGTTTAATGACTTCACATACAAAAAGAAAAAAAAAAAAGAACCCTCCATCCAACAGTCCACTTTAGTCGGATGGGTGTCAAACCTTGAGATTAGTGACCATCAACGGGGTCCTTGTTTGTGCACGATTTGAATGAGTTGCTTAGGTGGACCCCACCATTAGTTCTCATCAAAGCATGATGAGAACTAGTGCTCATTTGAATGTTTTTCATATATATATATATATATATATAATCCTATGATAAGTGTTCTCACACACGTACTGTGAGAACTTTGTAAGGGGCCCATTTATGGGTCCTATTTAGGGATGGGACAGGAGGGATGGAAAGATTTATGCGGGACTATCCTAAATATCAAGTTTGGTCCTAATCACATGTCCTTAACCCCTTCATCCGTGACCTACAAATCCAGTCTATTTGGATTGGTGCACAGTTGATTCAACGGTTCAGCAAATTAGGATTTGACCAACACTTGGGGCGTGTTACTATCAAAGGGGTCAAGTATATTACAAGATTTAGATTGGGTGATAGATGAGCCCCACCTAGACTTCTTATAAAACAGCAGTGAGAATTAGTTCTCATAGGATTATTTCCTCTTATATATATGTGGACAAAACTACTATGCATATGTCCCTCACACTGTGGTGAGAGAAACTTCCTGTTTTAGAAAATATTAATGTGTAATAAGACAAAACCATCACATCTCATGACACCTTTTTGATCTTGTTAGGTCTAAAGAGGAAATTGTCCCTCACCATAGTATGAGTGACAAATGCATAGTATTCTTTCCCTATATATATAAATATAAACGGGAGCTCCTTTATTGAGCAACGATGCTCACCATAGATAGGACAGAGGAGGATTGAAAGGTCTCCCTCCCACCAACCCTTCTATCACGATGGAAGCTTAAATCATCATCCTAAGTTCTTGATCAATGGCCGAAAAGTTTTCACCGTCCAAATGAGTGCAAGCCAATCCAACGATTCAATCCATTTGGATGGGTGCCAAACTTGGTATTGGTAACTATCATGAGTGGATACTTGTTTAATGGATTACTTGGATGGATAATAAGTTAAGCCCTACTAGTGTTTTGACATATAGTGCTCACCTTATTGTGAGCACCAAGTGTTCGGTAAAGGTTTTCCATATAGATGTCTATAACCTAGTTCCCATCATGGTCTTTCAATCTCTCATGCCCTTCATGGTTGGTACTACTCCAGGTGGGCCCTAAAAAGTTAGCTCATATACCGCACTATCTCACTAGACCATTTATATATATATTATATTTATATATATGGGAAATGATATTGTGAGGATGGTCCTCACGAAACGTTTCCTATAGTCCATTCTATCCAGTGGTCCAATCAAATTGAATGGGGCCCAAAATCGATGGACATGTGCTATTCAAGGGGGGTTGTGTGTGTGGTCCATTTGGATGGACCAAATGGACCACACAATGGGCCCTATTGTGGGAAACGTTCCATAAGGACTATCCTCACTAGATCATTTTCCAATGTATAAATATATATATACATATAGAGGAATCTTTATATGCATACTGCCCTCATGGAGGGACCATGCATATTCCTCTGTGGAGCCCATTGTAGACCCCACCAAGGGATGAGATCGGGGGAGAGGGGGGATGCAAAGATTTATGCAGGATCACTTCACATATCTAGTTTGTCCCCAATCACATATCTATAATCTCTTCATCGCTAGCCTACAAATTCATTTTGTTTGGATCAATGCACAATCGATTCAACAATCCATTAAATTCAGATTTGACTGAAACTTAGGGTGTGTACTTATCAAGGGGTCCCTTATATGTTACAATGTTTAAATTAGGTGATAGATGGGCCCACTCAAAGTTCTCACGAAAAAAAGTGGCGAGGGCAATATGCACATGAATATTGTCCACACACACACACACACACACACACACACACACACACACACACACACACATAGATAGGGAGTCTTTTCCACAAAAAAAAAAAAAAAAAAAAAAAAAAATTGTCCATCCAACTTGCACCCATTGTGTTGTATGAAAACGATGAAATGACATTAAGATAAATGAGATTCACTTATTTGCAAATTTTCAACTCTATTAGATTATCCTAATCCCTTTTATCTATGGACCGAAAGTTTAATGGTTTTAAAGCATCACCTTCTCATGATTTGAATCCAACAGTATGTAAAAGTTGAAGAGTGTCAAATTTGGGCTTTATAACAATTCATGAAAGGTAGCATGTGTGAAATTATTGGATGATCTCTAGGCTCCACGCCCTAAAAATAGGGGAGCAA
This sequence comes from Sextonia rubra, assembly GCA_037013555.1. Taxonomy (NCBI): domain Eukaryota; kingdom Viridiplantae; phylum Streptophyta; class Magnoliopsida; order Laurales; family Lauraceae; genus Sextonia; species Sextonia rubra. The sequence continues at coordinate 15,133,173 of JASUAD010000023.1, forward strand.
AAATGAGAGTTTTTAAAATGGGGAACTTTTAAGAATTCATCATATATATATAGAGAGAGAGAGAGAACCCTTATGGACCAAATCTGCCCGTTTTGCATAGTGGGGCCCATGTTGCGAGCCATCCAAATGGATCACACAGGACTCCCCTAAATTGCACACGTCCACTAATTTTGGGTCCCATTCAAATAGATTAGGCCATTGGATCGACTGCGCATCCATCTAAATAAACTATATATATGTATATATATACATACATATAGAGTTTTTTTTACAAAAAGGGCCCCTATATTTTCATGAAACCTCAAAAATGTCCCTATATATATATATTTTTTACTAAAGCATCCCTTGACTAGCAATCAAACTCAAACAAAATAAACTTGCCATTCCCACTCTTCTCATTTATAATGCTTTACCATTTTACCTTTGCATTTATTTAAAAGTTCAAATGACCCTTTTAACCATATATTCTTTCTCAAATCTGAAAGAGGAAATACTCTAAAGATGATTTCCAAAGAACGAATTAGCATCAATGTGCGACCCTTTTCTCCCTAATCAACATTAGTATTCATCACTCGGCCCTTTGAGCCAACTACTAATTTGGTAACATGGTTCTCTTGTTTTGTAAGAAGGTAAAATGAGCTATAAAATTTGGGTGTTGCCTTTAATGATGGGTCCCACATTGTCTTTCCAACCCACCTGCTAGTAAGATAATCTAAGCACATGATTACTGGTGGCAGAGCTTTGAAAAATAGGTTTCCATAAAATGTGGGTTGCAATGTAATGTTGTTGCTTACTATATAACAACTTCTAATATAGAGAGATGAACAAACACAAAATATGAGAAATAGTTATTTACAGGTCATGGAAGACTCATGTATAGCATTCTATTCCCACAAGCGGGTTGATGTGATGATGTGCTTGTTGTAGATATGACACCACCATTAGGCACCTGTGTGCATAAACAACCAAGATCAACAATCAACCACATAAAAAGACAAGAGATTACACGGTTTGGCAAAGACGCCTACATCCATAGAAAACCAATTTCCACTAGGTTCTCCTCCAATATGTGAATCCACAGCTCTGGAATCTCAGTATATGTCTAGGGTTACAGATTACATTAGTATATATAATCACGACTTCCTTATCCCCTAAGAACTCTATTCTTAGACAAAGGAAAGTCTTAATTCCATTAAGAAACTACTGTTTAACAAATAAAAAATTCCTAATATAATTAGGGAAACTACCTAAGACATGAACCCACTTTGGTCTGTACTTACTTGGCCAACAATCTCCCTCTCCAGCCATGGGGAAGACGCCCTGAACCTAGGAGTTCAGCTCTGCCAACTCTAAATACAACTCCAACTTTCCCTTAGACACAACCTTTGTCATCATGTCTGACGGATTTTTGTCAGTGTGAATCTTCTCTAGCTTCATGAAGTTCTTCTCAATCAGCTTACGAATCTAATGATACTTGATATCAACATGCTTCATGCGACCATGATATGTAATATTCTCATTGAAATCCATAGCACTTTAACTATCATAGTAAATTATATATTCTTCTTATGTCAAACACAATTTTTGAAGGAATCTCTTTAGCCAAATCATCTCTTTTTCTGCTTAATTAGCAGTTATGTATTCCGTTTCAGTTGTAAACTATGCTGTATACTTCTACAACTTTGAGTGTCATGAAATAGCTCCCATACGAAAGTAAACAAATAACCAGAAGTCGACAACCGACGATCAAGATCGCCTGTAAAATCAGCATCAATATAGCTTTCCACCATTAGTTTTGAGCCTCCGAAATACAAGCACGACTTAAAAGTACCTCCCACTTCACTGCTTCTTAATGCTCTTTTCCAGGGTTAGATATAAATCTACTTACTCAACCTACAGCATGAGCAATGTCTGGTTGTGTGCAAATCATGGCATACATAAGACTGCTCACAACAAAGGAGTAAGGAACAAATGTCATTTGTTCCTTTTCTTCATTTGTAGTAGGATACAAGCGCATGCTTAGTTTAAAGTGACTAGCTAGAGGTATGTTAACTGACTTAACATTTTTCATGTTGAACCGCTTGAATACTTGTTCAACATATTTATCCTATGACAACCACAGCTACTTAGAACTCCTATTACGACGTATTTGCATGCCCAATGTCGTTCATGCGAGACTTAAGTCTTTCATGTCAAATGACTTTGGCATCTCCTCTTTAAACTTGCCAATCAACTTGCTATCTTGTTCACCTATCAGCATATCATCTACATATAAAAGAAGAATGATGAACTTGCCATCAATAAATCGACGAACATAAACAAAGTGATCCGCAGCTGTCCTTCGGTACCCATGACACGACATGAATGAATCAAACTTCATGTACCATTGTCCCGATGTTTGTTTCAACCCGTAGAGACTCTTTTTCAACTTATAAACCATCTGTTCTTTTCTTTCTACCTCAAACCCCCCGGTTAAGTCATGTGGATCTCTTCTTTCAAGTGACTATCAAGAGATGTAGAGTCTTCACGTCTATCTATTCAAGCTCAAGGTCTATGCTAGCAGCTTGACCTAAGACAACTTCAACAAAAGTCATCTTCACAGCAGGAGAGAAAACATTACTAAAATCGATACCCTTTGTCTGTACGCAGCCTTTTACTACTAACCATGCTTTGTGCTTCACCAGTTTTCGATTCTCTTCCGTTTTCAGCTTGAACACCCATTTATTTTTTAAAACATTCCTATCATTAGGAAGTTGTACTCGCTCATAAGTCTTGTTCTTCTTCAAAGAACTCATTTCATCCTGCACAGCCTTCATCCACTCATCTTTGTCATCATGAGTCATTACTTTTTTGAAACTCTCTGGTTCCCCCTCATCAGTAAGCAAAATATATTAGGATGCAAGATACTTAGTTGATGGTTAACGCTTTCGAGTAGACCTCTTAACTTGAGGTTCCGTGGTTTCTAACGGAGGAGACTGTGACTCCCCCTGCTCAACACCTTCATCATCTAGCAACTCCTATGCCTCATCATGAGGCAGATCATTTTGTCTGCCTTCTCCACCTATAGTCTACACAGGGAAAGGAGTCGGTGTGAGATCAACTACTCCATCAATTGTTTCAGAAGACTTATCAATATTCTCAAAATCTCCAAAAAATAGGTTTTCATGGAAAACCATATCCCTACTTCTTATGATTTTTCTCTACTCTGGATCCCATAATTTGTAGCCAAACTCATCTCCACCATAACCAAGAAAGATGCAACTCACTGCCTTATCATCCAACTTTAAACTTTGCTCCTTTGGTACATGTGCAAACGCCTTACACCAAAACACCTTCAAGTGTGAGTAGAAAGCATTTTTTGCTGTCCATCTTCTCATTGGAAAATCAAAATTCAAAAGAACTAAGAGAGATCTGTTAATTAGATAACCGGCAGTCAGAACGGCTTCACCTTAGAATGATTTAAGCAACCATGCTAATCTCATTATGCATCTCATCTTCTCAAGAATAGTGCGCTTCATTCTCACTGCCACACCATTGTGCTATGGAGTACCAGGAACTGTCTTTTCATGTCGAATGCTATGCTTCAAGAAGTAGCTTTTAAGCTAGTTAGACGTGTACTCACCACCATTATCTATGTGGAGACACTTCAAGAGTTTAATTGTTTATCTTTCAACCATGACATGAAATTGTTTAGAAGTCTGGAACACTTGATCTTATGATTTCAATTCATAAACTTAGATTTTCCTGGATGCGTCATCAATAAATGTGACAAAAAACTTATTGCCACCCAATGATTTTACCTCAATGAGACCACAAATATCATAATATACCAAATCCAACACATTAGATTTCAATTTTGATGTTGAAGAGAAAGCAACCCTATGCTGTTTGCAAACAAATAATATATAATCACAAGGGTCAAGGGATATACCTTTGGAGTAAGGAATTAAATCCTTCTTTACCAACATCTGCAAGCCTTTCTCACTCAGACCAAGTCTCTTATGCCACAAATTTGGAGCGGAGCTGTCTTGAAAAGCATTCAACACACCTTTGCATAGTTTCACATGTATTTTGTAAAGCGTATTACCTTCTTTCCCTCTGCAATGACAAAAGACCCTCGAGTGAGCTTCCATCTGTCATTTTCTAAGTAATTCTCATAACCTACACGATCCAATGCAGTTTCAGAAATTAGATTCAACCATAGATCAGGAACATGTCGCCATCTTTCAGGGTCATTGTATAACTAATATTGGTTTGAATACAAACATTACTAATACCAACAATCTCTAAATGACTCGTGTTGCCCATCTTCATAGTACCAAAATCACTTGCTTTATACATCGTGAACATCTCCCTACAAGGAATATCATGGTAGGATGCTGTTATGTCAACAACCCATTTAACCTAATCATATGCAACACTCAAACACTCTTCATCATCGCCGGTGAGCACCACTACTTCTTGTCCCAAAGTAATTGTAACGTTATTACTATTATTCTTTTTTTTATTGTTAGATCATTTCTGTTCCTTTAAGGCAAAACAATTTTTCCTGATGTGACTCATCTTACCACAAAAAAAAAACCATTTCGTAGACTTTTTCCCAATCTGTGATTCACCTCTAGACTTGCCACGACCCCCCTTTGGTTTTCTACTGTTACCCTCCCTTGGTCCACTCCTTTTACTCCTCCCCTTGTTCTCAATAACAAAGGCCTGTGCATTATCTGTCCCTGCAGATTTCCACCTCGTTTTGTCATTTTTAGACTATTGGTAACCTAACTTATGAACAACACACAATCTGGAGTAGAGTTACTCACAAAAACAACCAATATCTCCTATGCATTTGGCAAAAAACTCAGAAGCAACAAAGCTTGTATTTTATCGTCAATGATCATCTTCATTGTGCCTAACTGATTGACCACTCTTTGAAACTCATTGATGTGATATTTGATCTGACCACTGTCCTTAAATTTTTATATTTACAAGCTTTATGATAAAAAAAAAGGTTTTGTTCATTGTGGTTTTTTTTTATCATATCTTGCTTCTAACTTTGTCAAAAGGGTATTTATATTGTTTTATTAGACATGTGGTGAAATATGCTGTTATCAACTCACTGTCTGATGTGACCAATCGCCTTTCTATGCATCTTGTTCCATTATGCAGCTTTTATATTTTTTGGTCGGGCACTATCCCCTTCAATGGGATCTATAGGTCTTTGCAATAAAGAATATCCTTCATCTTTGATTTCCAAATCAACCAATTGGAATGGTTGAGCTTAATCATGGTAATGTTCATATTGTTTTTCTCCATCTTAATTAAATTAAGCAACAAGAAAAAACAAACAACTAACACTGACCTTAACTCTTATACCAAGCTGTAAATCTCGTCAACACGAGCATGCTGGTAGAAACGACTCTGAAATTCGACCTCGGATGCCTCCGATATTGCATAAACAGTCTTCTACGATCCTAATTGGTCAAACTCCTCGTTAACAGTCAAATAGCCAATCTTCTTCCATAAATGGGTAGATCTGCTTGAAACAAATCTGTAGGTACAAATAGGTCTCCGATCGGAAGTCGGATGATCAAGATATTGCGAAAGAAGTTTCTCCAGTCGATCACGGTCAAATCTGCCTTTGATTGTATGACTTTGTTGACATGTGTTGATGTCAGTGGCTAATTGCTGCTTTGACTAGGCTTAAACATGGCTCAGGCTAACCCGATATGGAATCGACTTGGACCTGACCTGCTTACTGGCTGTGCTAGGCTGAGCTTTTATAGGTCAGGTCTGAACTTGACCCAAGACCCAAACCTAACCTGGACCTGGAAAGGCAAGTCTCTTTTTCTCCTTTGATCAACATGGACTGAAACCTTGTAATAGTGACAGGGAGTTTGAGCTCCCTGCAACCCTGCCTCTTCCCTTCCTCGGTATAAAGACTCACAGAAGGAGGCTTTAGCTCCATTGATGGCCCAAGGTGACAGACAGCGATGGCGGTTATGCACAGGAGCTAGTTCTGGCTAACTATGCACGTAGCGCAGTGTTGACGATGAATGATTTCGGCAGTGAAGGAGGTGCGGCAACAATGTGAAGACCTGAAATTGCAATGGTGGTCTTCTTATGATAAACCGAAACTCTTTTTCTTCTGAACCGTGGCCCAACCAGAGATCACAGGCGTGATCTTTGATTTCTCTGCAACAAGGATTGCAAAAATCTGGATCCTCTGAAAAGATTCGATCCGTTGATCTTCGTGTGCACAACCTCTAAACTTTAAGAGACCTTAGCCAGGCTCTGATACTACTTGTTGTGGATATGATACCACCATTATGCGCATGTGTGTAAAAGCAACCAAGATCAACAATTAATCATATAAGAAGATAAGAGATATACGTGGTTCTGCAAAGATGCCTATATCCACGGAAAAGCAATTTTCACTAGGTTCTCCTCCAATCTATGAATCCACAGCCTTGGAATCTCAGCATATGTCTAGGGTTATAGATTATATCAGTAAATATAATCACCACTTCCTTATCCCCTAGGAATTCTATTCTTAAATAAAGGAAAGTCCTAATCGTATTAAGAAATTACTGTTTAACAACAGAAAATTCCTAATATAATTAGGAAACCTACCCAAGACATGAACCCACTTTAATCTGAACCCACTTGGCCAATAGTGTTTCCGTTTGGTGCAGGCGCGGTGATATGGCGGGTTTCAATATGGGGGGCTTGTTCTTCAACATCATAACTATAGTGGCTTAGTATGTGTAAAGCAATCCAATCTTATTTTCAGATCCTAATGATAAAGAATAAGGATACTGCCCAGCTCCAACCCAGGATACTAGTCCAAATCTAAAAAGACGTCAGATCTTATTATTTTGGAACCCACCCTTTTGTATATAGCCATACTTGTGGTTCCTCAGAGATTTTCTTTCGCTATTATTCTGGATTGTTACAGTGCTGAATTGATTAGGGAAATGTATTCTTGCTTGGAGAGATTGGAAAGATGATGGAAGAAAAAAAAAAAAAAAAAACCCAGACTGCAATGGAGTGAGTTTGTTGTTGGATCAAGTTCTTGGCTTTCATGCATGCGTTACTATAATATTTGTGGCGTCCGAACTTTGATGTTTCCACGCTCTTCAACATCCAATTTCAAGAATGCACCTTCCTTGGGTTTTTATTTTCCTCAGGGTTTTTACTTTCCTTCTGTTTCTCTCTCGTCCCTTCCCTTGAACCTTTTTCTTCTTCTCCGGTTGAAGTTTCATGGCAGGTGGGAAGCGATGGCCAAAGATCCATGATTCAATGGTTCCTGATCCTGATCCCCCTCCGGATTTAGGACGATCGTTACTAAGTTTTCTAAATCTGATGGATGATTACCAAGGGAAGATATCCATACTGGTGTCATTGATCAAGAATGGAAAACTTCAAGATCTGCCGATGGTGTTTCTGTAGATCTTATTCAAGAAGCACGACTTCGAGTGGAGAGAACTCGAGAGCTTGCAGTTTTAAAGGTTGTCAAGTTACAAGAAGTTGCTGTTGATGCCTTGATGGACCTAGAACAGAGGAAGTTGTTGACGGACGTGCAGCAGCAGTAGTTGCAAACGAGCTAAATTCTGATGGTCTTCATCAGGCTTCGTCTTCTGCTTATGAAATACCACTGGGAGCATCTTCTTTCGCTTCTTTGGTCTCAATTCCAGTTGGAGTTATATCCTCTGCTAACGTATTGAAAGCTTCAGATAACGGTAGCAAAATTTCGGCAGACATGCAGGAAAACGAATCTATTCAGAAAGACAAGCAACAGATTCCTGTTGCTAGTTTAAAGTGGTCGTCTCTCTTTCATAAATCTGATGAGCATATTCATTCACTTTCCTATCAGAAACCGATTGTTTCAGGAGATCTGACTGAAACAATTCTTGAAGAAGATATGTCTGAAGTTCATCAACAGTGGGGAAATTCATTCGTAGGATATTTTATTGGGTAGAAGCCACATATTGCAGCAGTTCGATCTGCCCTATCGAAAGCTTCGTAGATTCAAGATATTCCTATCCTCCAGATGGAAGAGGAGTTTTTCTGTTTAAATTTTCCTCTTATGATATCAGTCAGCGTATTATGGAAGACGGTCCATGGCTTGTTAATGGACACCCATTGGTTCTTAAAAGATGGTCTGCGGTTATTGACATGCAAAAACAAGAGTTTCAGGCCATACCGTTATGGGTAACTTTTCCAAATCTTAATTTCTGTTTCAGATCATGAGCTGCACTTAGTAAGCTTTCCAGTCTTATTGCTCTCTATATGGATCAAGCAACTGCGAAAGGGACTCGGCTTTTTTTTGCTTGAGTATGTATCGAGGTATCTCTTGATTCTCCTCTTACTAATGAAATCTTATTAACTATATGCGTGGAAACCTTCTCCTTTGCAAAAATTGTGCTTCATTTTATCATGGTGATAGTAATGCTCCTGTGCAGCCAAAAGTTTGTCAGGTTTGGGTGTCTAAGAAAAAATAGGGAACCATCTTCTAGCACTCATGTTTTTCATAAGCCTATTTAGCCCATTCTTGAGGACAATCCTAGTAGTAATGATGGTTTTCATAGCCCTAGGATCGTACGAAGGAGATGTGGTAGTCCTACAAATAGGAAGGATTCTAATGTGGAAAACTCTAATAAGTTTGATTGTCTATCAAACCCAGATGGAAATCCTAATGTTCCCAATAAGGAAATTGCTGTACATACATCTTCTGTGTTATTGCTGTAGTGATACGGGGAAATAAGTAGTGGAGGTATTTTGGAATTAACTCGTAAGGAGCTTCATAAATCTCATGCAGAATCCTCTCTAGCTGCTCCTATTTCCTCGAAAGGGGTTCTCACCCGAAAGGGAGCAAATTTAAAGATCCGTTCTTAATGACGTTCCTAATCTCGAATGTCAGAGGCCTTAACAAGGCCGCTATGCAAAGGGAAATTCAATATAAAATTCAGAGCTTAAAGCTCTCCCTTTTGGTGCTTTTGGAATCGAAAATTAAAATTTCATCCTCTTTTTGGATAAACAACTCTTTTGTTCCTGTTGGTTGGGAGGATAGCTCTAATGGTCATCTTTGTAACACAAATTAGATTTGGGTTTTTTGGAATCCATGTTAGATAAAGCTCGATATTTTGGATGTGGGTATTCAATCTATTCGTTGTTATGTTTAGAGTAATCAGCTTGCATTCTTTTTTACTGCCTGTTATGGGAGCAACAACTATTTAGAAAGGAGAGATCTTTGGGTGAATATAATCAAGTAAGCTTCTTTGATTTCAAATGCATGGACGCTTGTAGGAGATTTTACTATTACTATAAGGTGGCAGTTTGAAAAAAGGGGAGGTTCCTCCCCGAGAAATCCTAAGATGTCTGATTTTAATGATTGTATAAATGAGGTTGGCCTTCTTGATATCCAAATGACTGGTTATTCTTTTACTTGATCTAATTCGCAATCTACTCATATTGATTGTAAGTTGGATAGAGCTATGGGGAATGTTGAGATGCTTCAGTCCTCTATAGCCGAAGAGGTTATTGCTCCTTCTTTATCATATCATTCTCCTCTCAAAATGTGGTTTCCTTTGAATGATGGTGTTCGAACTCCTTTTAAATATTTCAATTTTTGGGCTAGAATGGATGGATTTTTTCAAACTGTGGCCACTGCTTGGAAACAAAATGTGTAGGAATATCTATTATTTATAGTTGCATCAAAATTGAAGATGGTCAAAACTGCTTTAAATGCTTTGCTAAAATTATCCCCTTCAATTCCTATTAGAATTCTTGCAGCTTGGCAAAAGTTGGATGACTTACAGTAACTTTGGATCCAACAAATGTCTCTTTTGTTCAAGAGGAGGGAAATGCTAAAAAAAATCTTGCTCATCTTCTTATAGCGGAAGAAAGTATGTTTAAGTAGAAAAGCAAGAGATAAAGTTATAAATTTGGGGGACAGTAATACTAGGTATTTCTATACCTTGGTTAAACAATGGAAACTCTCTTCTTCTATATCTAAATTAGTTGACCTAGATGGAGTGGAGATTCAAGATTCTGTTATACTTTTGGAGATGTTGCTGCAACATTTCGAGCAAATTCTTAGTCCAAATCTGCCTCATGTAGATGCATATTTATCTCATACTGCTCCTTATGGTATTCTATTGGATGCTGATAGGGATGTTTTATCTCAACCTGTTACCCTTGTAGAAATTGAAACTGCTGGCAACTATGCAAATCCTCATAAGGCCCCTGGGCCTGATGGGTTCAATGCTCATTTCTATAAGTTTTGTTGGCCAATTTAGGAAATGATATTATTGTTGATATTAAAGATTTTTTCTACTTAGCAAAAATTCTTAATCAATTGAAGGCAACATTCCTTGTTCTCATTCCAAGGGGGCCTGATTCTGCATCTCCAGATAAATTCAAACCTATAGCTCTGACTAATGAATTCTATAAAATTATTACTCATATTATTATTCGGAGACTAAAACCAATGATGGCTAATTTAGTGAGACCTTCACAATTTTCTTTTATCTTGGGTCGGTCTATTGCTGATAATATCCTTCTTGCTCAAGATTTGATATCTAAATTCCATATAGAAAAGGGTGTTCCAAGAATGTGTGTGAAGCTAGACATTGCAAAGGCCTATGATAGCGTTAGGTGGGATTTTTTGAAAGCTGCTCTTCAAACTATGTACTTTCCTCCTCATATAATAAACTTGATTATGACATGTGTTACTAAGCCTTCCTTTTCTTTGCTTTTGAATGGGCAATCAGTTGGATACTTCAAAAGTACAAGGGGATTACGTCAAGGACATCTCTTTCTCCTTTCCTCTTCATTATTGTTATGGAATTCTTTTCAGCCATGATGAATACTTGTGCTTCCTCTATGTTGATTCCAACTCCTTACAGTAAAAAAGGAGTATCCATTTCACACTTACTCTTTGCAGATGATGTGGTTATCTTTAGTAAAGCATCCCTGCTGGCAGCTAGGAATTTAAAAACATTCCTTGATAATTTCCGTATGTTTTCGGGTCTTGCTCTTAGTTTGCCAAAGAGAAGTATTTTCTTTTCTAATTGTGGGCAAGAGGAAAATAATAATTATTTCTCACATCCTGGGTGTGCAAATTGGAAGCTTCCTATCAGGTACTTGGGTATGCCTCTCTCTCCTAAGCGCTTAACTTTTAATGATTGTTAGCTTTTGCTTGAAAAGTTTAGGAAAATGCTTGCAAGATGGAAATTGAAGATGTTGTCTTATGCTAGTCGTCTTGAATTAATTAGATCATATCTGACCACTCTTCATTTTTTTTGGGGTACAGTATATCTTCTTCCCCAATCTGTTATTCAAGCTATGGAAAGATTAATTCGGGATTTCTTTTAGATTGCTTGGGCTTTTCATTATCTTCATCCTTTTGCTTGGAGTAAAATTTGCTTCCTTTATCTTGTGGTGGATTGGGGATTAATTCAGTTGCAAGTTTAAATAAGGCAATAATAATGCGTCAAATTTGGAATATTGTTCTAAATAAAGGTACTCTCTAGAATAAATGGATTTGAGTTGAATATCTGAAAAATGTATCTTTATGGGATATTGTTATTCCTGATCATGCTTTTTGGGGATGGAAATGTATTCTTAAGATGCGTCCATTTGTTCTTCTGTATCTGCATCACTTGATTGGAAATGGAAGGAAAATGTATTTTTGGTCTGATCCTTGGATGAGAGATGGTAGACTTCGTGATCAGATAGGTGATTCTAATAATCATGAAGTTGGACCTTTTATTAGAACTTTTATTGAAAATGGCCAATGGTGCTTTCCCTCTTTTGGTGAGTTTCTTTCATTGTGGTCAAAGATAGAAGGAGAGATATATTCATCAAATCAATTTGATGATAAGGTGATTTTGTCCTTAGAAGAAAATGGAGCTTTCTCTTTGAAATCGGCTTATGGTGCTATTTGTCAACTTAATGAACATACCCATCCGAATTGGGTAGACCTTATTTGGTTTAAGGGTTGCATAAAAACACACTCTTTTTGCTTGGATGAATTTTCAAGGATGCCTTAAGACCAAAGATTTTCTTCTTCTTCGCCATGTGTCATGTGAAACTCACTGTGTTCTTTGTGATTGCACTTGGGAACCTACTGAGTATATTTTTCTGTCTTGCCCCTATGCAAATTCATCTGCTTCAACCCTTAGTTTGTTGTTGAAGATCAAGCTTCAACCCTTAGTTTGTTCTTCACCTTTTGAGATGATTCATTCCGTCATTAATTGAATAGATTGTGCTCATGATGGAGTGCGCACATTAAGTTTGCTCCTTTTTCCTGCTTTCGTTTGGAATATATGGCAGGAAATGAATAATCAAATATTCTCAAATACTTTCAAGTCTAACTTTCAAGTCCTCAGGCAGATTCCATATCAAGTCCAAAGCTGTATTCTTTTTTTGGGTGTTTCTTTGCCGGATCCTCTTGCTAGTTCTTAGGATATTCCTGATCAAGTTCACCAACCTATTCTTCCCATGCGTATTCAGACCTTTGACTGGAAGTATTCATTGGTTTATTTAGCTTCAATCTGTATTGGTATTCTTTGGGACTCAGAAGGGGTACCTAAAGCTACTCATATCTTATCAAATACTTCTCTTCATGATGGATTTCTATCTCTCCTTGCGTATGTTCCAACTCATATTCAACATATTCATGTTGAGACTGATAGTGCTTTTTGTGCATCTCTCCAAAATCCAAACATCTTGCATTGGCAAGTACGATTTCAAACTCGGAAATTGGTAGCGGCTACAACTTCTTCTAGCTAGCACCACATCTTTAATTTCAAAATCAAACGCATACAAATCCATACACATACTGAGACGTAAGAAAAGGCCCCTTAGGAGGATAGTACTTACCCTTAAAATCATTTTTGTAATTCCTATATTTCTTCCCTAACTTCAGTATAACCCTCTTCTTCCTCTCCTCATCAATAACAGGGAACTCTTTCGAAATAGAAAAAAAGGAACAGATCACATTCGTCGGAGAATAACTGGTAATGCCAAAATATTTATTACCATTTCAATGAATGTGCCTCCACATCTTCCCTTTTTCTTGTTGTGTTATGTCAGCACATATCTTTACGTGAAAATGTGTATTGCTAGGAGTCCTCGCAACGATTCTACACAATGCAGCAAAACACTAACATGCTCCTTGTGGCTTCGAGTCACATTTATCGTTTATTTAATAAAACCAAGAACAAAAAAGTTGGAAAGGTGGTCAATGTCACAACGATAAAATTGCGTTTGAGTCACATTATTGTTTAATTAAATAAAACAAAAAACGAATAAATTGCACATGAAAACACATATATAAGCAGAATCTTTGGATCTGTTGGGATGAGAAAAGGTGGATAAAATTGTCTAGAGTTCAAATTTGCAGAGTAGACAACTTATCCTCTTATTTTCTCCACATCCAGATGAACCCTCAGCAAATCGTGGGGATATGTCTAATTATCAAAATCTTTAGTTAAATTGCAAACACATTGTACAATGAGTGATCATTTCAAACTGTATACAAGATTATTTTCAGGATATTATTAATGTTTTGGTGTGAGTCTAGGAAGGAACAAGATGGAACAATCCACCTAGGCTTATTAGAGTTTCTTCTCTGGGAAGGAGAAAGGGATTTGGGGATGGAGTTTTGCTATTTGTGAAAAACCCTTTACATTCTCTTTTTTTTTTCTACAAGGGAAAAGACTAAAGGGACATTGCCCGTACTGTGATTATTAGACGTGCCATTTGTATATGAACTATTGAAGTTTAAGTATTTACCACAAAACTGTTTGTGCAAGATCCTAGAGTCATGTGATATCACGCCCACATAGATTAGTGCGATATCACACTTATCGCCATATGCGATATCCTGGGTCCATGCGATAATGTACCATTTTTGTATGAACAAGAAATTTCACCTGTTCTAGGGGAAATGTCAAATTTAAGCCATTGTACATGCGATATTCCAAAATTTAATGCAATGCTACTTAGATGCTAACATTGATCATTTGAGTGACGGATGATGGCCTTATCATCGCACAAGTGCAGCTAGTCAAAGACCGGATCACCTTTCACACTTGATCCACTCATATTGAGCCAACATCAAGTGCTATAGGGGATCCGGACTCCTTCCTTAAATGGGGGATCAAGCATAGGCCTACTACTTCATTTGGGTACCTTCCACTCAATTTCACTATAACCACAACAATCTCTCATAATTTAGAGTAATTATTCAATACTATGGGAATACCTACTAGCTCCTTCCCCTTCTCCACCATCATTTGGTGGAGAAGGGATGGTGGAGAAGGGGACAGAGTAGGTACTCCCGAAGTACTGAATAATTTTTCCATAATTTAAAGTCTTTTGGGTGAAAAAAAAAAAAGAAGAAGAAATCTGTACACACATGCCTCTCTAGTTTCACGTTTCATGTCCCTTCCGTTAGGATGCTCATGGGCTGGGCTGGCCCAGGCTCACCCCGCTTTTGCCTAGGTTTGGGTCTTAGGTATAAGTCATTAGGCTGGGCTTGGATTAAATTTTTGGCCCGTTTGGTATATGGGCCGACTTGGGCTAAGTGGTAGCAAGCCCAAAGCCGGGCCCGGCCTAGCCCAAATTGGTGTATTAAGTTACAACTTCTCCTTCCTACATTTATTATAATGCATTTAAATCTTCCATGATAGAAATTTTAAAAATTATTTATAAAAGAACACTATTCAAAAGATAAACAATGTTCCGCTATAAGGAAAAATAGTTTTGGCAACGACTTTTTGCAACAAACTATTTATATTGTTGCCTTAAGGTCACATTTTGCGACAACCGTATATTATTGTCACCTAATATAAGTTTTTTCATGACGAGGGCAGTTAATCATCACCATATGTCCTCTTTTGCTCACCAGCACAATCAAGAATTTCGCTCCAATTTGTCGGAAGGTTTTGGCGACAACTATTCATGCTTTTGGTTACAATAAATATCCACTGGGGTTAATAAATTTAAGGTGACGATTAACATGGCACCACCAAAAATGAAAAAAATTTCACCGCCTTTGTGCTGGTGGGAAGCAGGAAAACCACTTATGGCGATGAAAAGTAATCATCGCCTAAAGATTTTCATAGCTTTAGGCAATGACAGTTATTATCACGAAAGGATTTCTATTAGTTTTGATGACGACAATTTGTCATCACAGAAAACCTTTTAATATTGGCACGAGGGAGAAATCCTTTCATTAAGGTACCCAACAAAAAACTATACAGAAGTTCCTGCGAGCACTTCTCTAAACTACGGCGCTCCTAAAAACCATCTCCAGCTTCGACATCAACAGCGGCGCACCGGTTACCCTTTCTCCACCAAGTAATATTCTAGCCATCTTCTCCCCAGATGTTAAGCGGCGCGCTAGTTTTTTTTTTTTCCTTTCTCCTCATCTCTCTCTCTCTCTCTCTCTCTCTCTCTCTCTCTCTCTTTGGGGGTGGGAATGCCTCTGGCAATGAGACTCCCTCTTGCTCCTCCTCCTCTCACCATAGTAACCAGTCTCTCTCCCAAAACTATCTTCTTTCGCCATCATCATCTTCACTCACCCCTGTGATCAAGCGGCATTTTCGATGAAGAGTCGCTATGCAAGATGGGTGCTCCCCTTTTGTGCTCCCCTTTCCATCATTTCCTTTTCAATGTGATTGGAAACCCAAACTACAATGGATGCTCATTTGCTCTATTTTCGTCGCCTTCTCTTCAACTTTCTTTCGTTGTCATCTTGTCTCTGGAATTAATTCCAAATCTCACACAAATTTTCAATCTTTTGATTTGGGTTATCTTTTTGTTGGTTGAATCTTACCTACTGGAAGCTGCCATTTGCAGAATCACATAGGCTTTCCATAAAAAAGGGTATCTATGATCATCTTTTCCTCTGTTTGTGCTATTTTTATCTTGCAATTGGAGGCTACATTTGTCAAGCTAGTTTTTTCTTAATTGGGTTTTGAATTTGAGTTTGGTAGGAATGCTTAATCTGATTTTGCCCAAGTTTGTTGCTTTATGTGTGTGTGTTTTTTAATGTGGTGTTTTATTATTGTTATTATTATTTTTTTTTTTGGGTTGTTGGAGTTTTGGTGATTTGTTGTTTTGAGTTTCCTGAACATGTTTATTTGATTGTTGGTTTGGGGGGTATTCAGGTTTTTTTTTTTTTTAATTTATCAGTTCAATGAAATGGGCTTTTTTCTTTCCTAAATTTTGTTATAGACTAGGTTGTATGGGACAAATTGTATACTTATATGTATGGATTTATCTTTGCTAGTTGGAGTTTATTCTATATAAGGGGTTTTTTTTTTTAGTTTATTCTGTTTAGTTGATCATGGAACAAATGGGTTTCATTGTTTCCTCAACCAGGAAGAAAGAAAGAGAGAGACTAATAGGATAGAGAATGAAATATAGTTGGAGGACTAGGGGTTGATTATTTGGAGGAGCTACTCAATTCCTCTTGTTAAAATCATCTTAATTCTTAGGCCTTAGCTTGTTCATGCTTCATCCACCTTTTTCTCCTTCACCTGTTCTGTTTGCTGTTTTTTCTTTTTTCAATCTTTTTTTTTTGTTCTCTCTCTTCTTTCTTTTTGTGTGATATGAGAGGAGTAATTATCATGTTCATTTGTTTGCCTTGTTCTTTGTTTTCCTTTTTTCCTGTTTATGTAAACATGATCATTCAAATCCTTCACCAACCTTTTTTAGTGTTGACAATCCCTTGTCTACGTAGCGCAATCTAAATTAATGAATGTAAAAACGAGATTGGGCAATGTCTAAAAACGAGAGAGAAGAATAGCTGCTACTTCCTGTTCCACACCTGTGTCTCCTACAACCATGAACAAAACTACCTTTGGCCTTTTTCAGGAACAAGAACAACAACCCAAGTCCCAACTGTTTGTGTTTCTCATGGTGGGCCTGTAGTGTTAGATTTTGTGGACTCAATCCATCAGTTGATGTAATAAATTGATTAATTTCTTTATTTATCAATAAAATCATGCTTTGTTTTCATGAGATAAGTGTTATTTTACTAATTCATGCACATGACCACTACATATGACATAATGGTTCATAAGTTGAACCGGGTCCCATTAGTATATTAGATGTGATATATGTGCATAGATGAAATCCACACGCAAGAGATATATGTCACAAATCTTATACTTAAAATAGCTTTACAACCAGTAATGAGATTGGGCATCTCATTTGATAAGGTTGCATCACTTTGATTACTATGAGATAGTGTGATTTGTCTCGATCATCAGAATGCAAGATTCTGGATCACGGTGCTGGTACATTGGATGTATTGAAGGACCATGAGATGCACCTTATGGAATTCCATCTAATAATAAGGTATGCTCTCATAATTCCCTAGCAATGGGCTCTTAATCCTGAGACATTGACGAACTCAAGTTTCTATCTATTCATTTGCTTTGAGTCACCAATGAGTGAGGCCGACTGTAGGTTAACACCTCGGTGTCTTGGGTATGTGGTAGTAGAACTGTGAGAACGTTGAATGATTAAGATGGAATCTATCTCTATTATCCCCTTGTGCCAATTAATGGATTTGTCATTCGTAAGTGCGCACCCATCTCAATTAAGAGTTAATTGGATGGTACTGATGATTACTGTGATTAATTGGGGCTCAAGGATAATAAGATGTGGAACTTAGATTGGAAGAGACGGATTTATTCCAATTGATCCACGGATATTGATAGAGGGGCCTACTTGTGGTAATTGGGAAGTTTAGGGTCTTCATTGTAATTTATTCCTAAGACTGGAGTGCAATTGCATTTATATAGTGGTGTTATTTGCAATTAACTGTGGGCCCGGATTGCACATGAGATGTGGGGTCGCGGTGTTCCAGTTGGAGCCAACTTTCTAAGGAATCCCTAGTGGTCCCCACGCTAGCCCAAGTTATTGGAAAATACTAATCCGACTCGAACTCTAGAAAGAAAGGATAAGAAAGGGGAAACTTGCTAATTGCTTTGGAAGTAAGACTTCTATTTCAATTAGACAAGGGAGAGATTTGGAAGTCTATAAAATATCCGTGGACGTCCAAAGGAGTCTCTCTCACCCCCAAAACCCTTTCGTGCAAGAGTTGCGCGAGTTACTCTCCTTTCCTTTCTTCTAGTTCCTTGGAGTCTCGAGTTGGGATTTTCTCCTGAAGATTCCACCATTCTTCTTGAGAAAAGAAATCCAATTTGGGTCATAGCGTAGAAGGCTAAGAGGTGTTGAAGAAATCCATTAGAGCACTGCGGATCTCCAAAGGTATGATCTACTTCTTGAATGTCGTAGGTTATTTTGGATGTTTAGTGCTGGTAGAATTTTTACTGTACATGGTCACGAGATTGAGGGTAACACATCCTGGATTGGGTTTTTGGTCTTATGGATAGTTGATCCCTGTGTCAAGTGGGTCAAAAGTTTTGAAGATCTATCCACGAGACCCACCTACTTCCAACATGTAGAAGATCACAATCTTTGAAAAAAGATATGTAAGGTCCCAACCCTAGATAATTATGATTTATAGTAATTAAATTGGTTTTACTTTAATTAATAAGTTATTAGGCTAATTGAGCCCAAATCCCTTTGCGTTTGGGTCATGGATAGGTAGCCGGGTTAGGTTCGAACCTTATTAGTTAGTCCAGGACCTTTTGCATTTTATATTTTCATGGTTTTACATTATTTATGCATCATGTTAGTTGCATTGGGTGAGTTTCATCTTGTTGGACATCTTTCATGTTTGACCCAATCCCATTTGAGTTCATTTAAGCCCATTTAAGTCCAACTGACTCAATTTGGAAATCCAATAAACAACTAGGGCTTGTTTGTAATTTCCAGAATTCCACCCTTTATAAAAACCCTAACCCACCAATGACCCTCATTCTTCTTCCTTCCTCCATCTGGTTGCAGCGCCAGTCCTTCTCTCCTTCCTCTTCTTTGTTGCCCATCTTGCCTCCATTTGGGATGATTGGAGCTTGCATTCAATTGAGCTTCTTCCTTCTTCCTCTTTGGTCTTCTTGCCCTTCTTCTTGAGATTGAGGCATTATCTTCCTCCCCGCTGCTTGTAAGAGAGTTAGAGGTATGGAAACCCCATTCCATTTGAGTTATTGAGTTCTATGAGGGTCAAGAGAACCCATCTATTAGCATGCATGCATTCCATTCTCATTCTTCTTCATGCATGTGTTAGATTTTCATTAGAGGAGCCTCCTTCACCGTCTAAACAAGGGCGAAATCGATTTGAGTGAAGTACCAAGCTTAAGGCAAGTATAGGGATACATTTTCTTTACATGCATGGCTTTATTTCTTGATTCTTAATGAGATTTTGTGATTTTACCCTTTTATACAGCTTAATGGAAATCCATGGGTTTGATTCGTGATTTGTGGCGATTTATGATAAATGAATGGATAATGGTCCTTTAGGAAACCCAAGAGTGTGGAATGGAAGCTTGTAGGTGGGTTTCATTGCAGGTAGAATGGCGTATTGAAGAAAGGAATCAGTCAAATAGAAACCCTCCCGTAACAGAGTACTTCAGGGCCGACCGGTCGGTCTTGAAGTGCAATCGGTCGAATTGCCTTCCTGGTAGTTCGACCGGTCGATCACCCAACCCGACCGGTCAAATTTCCCTTCTGGGAGCGACCGATCGGTCGGACCCATACCTGATCGATCGAGTAAGCCTGACCTGTAACTTTCAGTGAAGTATTCCAAAATGAATTCTATGCATGACTATGGACTTTCTATAGTCTATGGGATAGCCTAATGATGGGTTACTCCCACAAACCTTAGAAAGAGACCGAGGTGTCCATCCACACTTACTATAGGTTGTAGGTTCAACCTAAGACCATATAGGACCATAGAACTAGATCCTTTGCTACCCCAAACTAGCCCAACGATGACTAAACACTGAGAAGGAGGAGGGTTGAGCTGTCACTCTTTTCTTCTTGATTCTCCGATTAGTTTTCAATGTCACGTCATGGGTGTTGGCATAAGGTGAAGTATCCTTTATATACATGGGGTAACACCGAGAATGGTAATACCGGGATACCGAATGTCTTATGAATACACCGTATTGAATGACCTTGGAAGCCCGGATTATCTAGTATAGGATTGACTAGTAATTTGTCCTTGATAACCCTATAATCTAATTGCATTCATATTGATCATAACCTTGATCTCCACATATGGATTTATATCAGTTGCATTAATGGTGATCAATGACTGAGTTGTGAACCTATGCTTGATATCTTCAATAAGGTTGAGTTACCTTCTCATATCAGTATAAACAGATCAGTATATAGTAAGTAAGGACGTCAGATTATTTCCACCATATTTAGAGTCGGTGCCACTTGGCTTATACCCCATAGGAGGTTCGACAGGACCCCATGGGAGTGTTCTATCAGTTGCCTACTACAGTAGTATCAGGAGAGTGAGTCGACGCTCTTGTGAGTAGGTAGTCAGTCCTAGCCCGGCCACTAGTGGTTTCCCAAGGATCAGTTTACTCTCTTTTAGAAAGGAGATAGCGGATGTGGTTGCCATTTTGGTATGATGTGCACTTTATTCATGATTCCTTATTCATGCTAACTCATGTGCATCAATGCCTAGATTTCAATAGTAATCTCTTTTAATTATTTCGTCATTTAATTCAATTGATCTATTATGTTAAGCTTATGTATCCTTATCTTTGCTTAACCGTCGTGTTAACTAGAATTACCATGGTGTTACAGGTACAGAACTTGATGCCAATCCAGCATTCAGTGCGCCTCCGGAGAGAACCCCAACGTTACCTCGGGATATAAACGAGTGAAACAAGGAAGACATCTTTTTCTGATTCTCCTTAACAGTCCGCAACAGGGACATATTGGGATAGACTTAGGGTTCATCTTGGCATTGGACTTATTTGTACTATTTTGGACTTCCATATTTATGCATGTAGTCGAGTTAATTAACAGACTGTGTATATATAAATGAATTGAGATGAATGTTTTATGGATGCTTATGATATTTATGCAGGTGAATCTCCAGGTTTCCGCTTAAATGCCTTATATTGATAATACGTGTTTATGAATTTTCCTCACACGTACCTGTGGAATCACTCTTGTGATAGTTCGTACGTGTCTGGTCGTGGCACGAATTGTCACGGGTACATGTGTCATTCCTTGGAACCCACAACAAATCCCCAAATCTCGGGTTCGGGGCATGACAAGATAGCTATCGACAAATGTCTTATTTTAGAAGTATGTAAGTCATTCCACCATCTTGTATTTATTTTATCAAGGGTGAAGCTATCGACACATTTATGTCTCATTTGTATTTATAGACTTTTTCATCTTACAAAATAATGGAATGCGATAATACCAAATATTTTTTTATTTTGAATGAAACAAAACCAAGGCCCTACTTTGAGATCATTCAAGCCAAACCACGTGTGCCATCCTTTCCATGAGACTCCTCATCAAATGAGTTGGCTAGATAGAATATTGCATTTTGTGTTTGCTCCAAATGATGGATGTCTTTCTAAGTTTGCTCTAATATATATTTTTATATTAGCCTCTTTTTCTTAATGGTTCTGTTGGAATACAAGTGGAGAGAGACATGAAACAAGGCCTTTGTCTTCTCTCTCTCTCTCTTGTGGTTGTGGTGTATGTATGTGTACTGATTGCCGAGGTTCTCTGTTTTTTTCTTTTCTTTTCTTTATTTTATTTCCTGAACAGCAACTAAATCAAATGGGGGAAAAATCTAGGACACTGTATGGGTTTGTTTGTTTATGGAATTTCCAATTATCCTCTATTGGGGATTTCTTCATATCTTATATAAAAGCAATTGTTGTTTTGTGAAATTTCTATATTTTTTTATTTGAATAGTAAGAATTCATAAAGTTGGCGTTTTTGTAAAAATGTCATATTTGGCCTACCCGAATTCTTAGATGAATGTATTTACTGATTATGCTAAATGCACTCACTAGCTCACTTTGCGAAATTCTTAGATGAATGTATTTACTGATTAGATGAATACATTTACTGATTATGATGAATGCATTTCTCCTCGCATGTGTAATTTACTTGATGGATGAGGGACCTATAGGGTGGAGATTAGAGATTAATTTTGAAGAGGGTTGAGGTTGAAGGAAGGGGTTTTTTTATTTAGGGTGGAGATTAGGGATTTGCTTGGTTTATCATTTCCCTTTTTTCTTTTTGTTTTCTATTCAACAATACTACACTTCTCAACATATTATAGTTCATTGCTCTTCTTAATTCTATGCATGTTGGTCCATGTATTAAGTATTTTAGATTGAACACTGAATTATTAAAGAGATCAAGATTTATATTATTAAAGTGCTCATTAAAAAGATTGATGACCTTACAAAAGTCTCATAAAATTGAAGGTCCGGCCAATCTATTCCTTGGCCTTACAATAAGTGTATCAATTTTCTTTATCTACTATGGGTAGATGTTAGAAAGAAATTATCCTTGTTCAACAAGATGCATCTAACATGAATCTCAAGAAAAAAATTTTATTTAAGACTTGGAAATCTTTCTTGGTTTGTAGGGACAAATTACAGCAGGAGATTAGAGATTTGTTTACTTTACTTCTACTACTACTATTCTCATTCATCCCTTGTTATTACTAAAAGAAAAACCCAATTTCATCTTCATCTAAGTATGCAGTCGTCCTATTCTTTATATATGTTGGTTCTTTTTTTCTCATGGAAGTAAGAAATATTTTAAATGCTTGAACTATTTGTTTTCTAATTTATTTATTTGGATTTGGTTAAAAGTTCATTGCTATTTTTTTTATTATTTTTAGAAGAGGAATGAATGGGAATAGAATGAGGATGGTCCCATTCTCTTGTACTCGATTTAATTTCAGCTCTTTATTTCTTGCTAAATCTATGCTTGACTATAAATCTATGAACTGAGTTTTTTAGAATATAATTTCTTTTTTCTAGTTTATGTATTTTTTTTTTCAGCAAATTTTTGTCATGTTTGGTATTTGTAAAATACTCGTAACGGTTGAATTTAACTTGATTATATTTAGTATACCATGGTGGAGATTAGAGACCTTCAAACAAGCTGCATTTAATCTAACAAGCAAATGGCCAAAAAGTATATTGAAAGCGCACAACTATCAAAGAGAACTTTTAAGAAGAGTGTCGCCGTTCCAAGCCTAAAATAGTCTCTCTATCTCTCTAAATATCCTTTAAGTAAT
This sequence comes from Sextonia rubra, assembly GCA_037013555.1. NCBI lineage: Eukaryota > Viridiplantae > Streptophyta > Magnoliopsida > Laurales > Lauraceae > Sextonia > Sextonia rubra. The sequence goes on from JASUAD010000023.1 coordinate 15,156,397, forward strand.
CACTTCTCTCTGTCTCTCTAAATCTCTATCTTCATTTCTCATTATTTGGATTGTGGGGTTCTTCTTTATCTGGGGTTTCGACCTTTGGGTTCTTTTTTTTTTTTTCCTTCTAATTGTATTTTGATAGGTAGCAATGATTTTTGAACATGGATATTGTGCTTAAGATAAGGATTCCTAACAACATATTGAGGCTTTCTATTGTTAGCAAATATTTTTCATTGACACATTGATTTTGAGCAATTAGGTTATGATTTTCAATGAAGGAAGTATTGCATATGAGATTATTTGTTCTTTTTCTTTTTCTTCTTCTTTATTATGATGAAGCTTTGGAAGTAAAAGAGTTTTTTACTCTATGTGATGAAGCTTTAGAAGCTTGATTTGGGAAGTTCTGTTTTTGGTTATTTATACTTGTTAAGATTTGATTTTTACATGAAATTTAATGTTTACGAAAGTTGGCCAAAAACCGTCTCATGGATGCATGGAAAAAAAATGTATTGGGGTTATTAATTTTCTCCTAAAAAAACCCTACTATAAAACCTCTTGGTATTGTTTTTCCTTGATTTTTTAGTTCTACAAATTTCTTATCTACTAGTTTCTTCAAAGAAGATGGGGGTTACTAATTTCTTCCTCAAAAAGACATTTGTGCACCTTTTCTTATTCCTTTATTGGGGGTATAAAGTATAAAATTTTATCATTTTACTACATGGATTTAAAATTTTATCATTTTACTACATGTTGTATGTGCATTGTCACTAGGGAAGTGTTCTTCGTGGATGCCTTTCTTTTATGAGATTCCTAAGGCCCAGCTATGGACAAGAGTTGGATAAGACTTACTAACAGACGAAGCCAGCCTTAGCAGGATAGGGTTGAGCCATTCATTGAATTTACAATGACCAATTCAGCAATGGATAACAAGATTTGTTGCCCTTGTATGGACTGCATGCACTTTGAGTGGCACACCAGTGAAGTTCTGCAATATAATCTAGGCCTGAGGGGGATAAAACCGGGTCATACGACTTGGTTGCACCACGGGGAACTTGTACCTGTGAATGAGGCAAACGCATTGGATGATAACAAATATGACGAGGGTGAAGATGTTGGGGAGCGAATGGGATGCGATGAACAGATTGAGGATGAGGATGAATTATTTGACATGTTAGAAGATTATTACATGGGGAATAATGGGAATGATGATCTGGATGAATTGCTTGATAGCACTGAGTGTGAGAATGTGTAGAACTTTGAGAAATTGCTCACCAATGCGAAACATGAACTGTACCCAAGTTGCAAAAAGATTACTTTGTTGTCGTTCATGATTAAGATGCTTTACTTGAAGGTGTTGATCAAGTGGAGCAACAAGTCAATTGACATGTTGTTGACACTTTCGAAAGACCTTTTACCAAAAGGTTATCACACTATTCCATTTTCTCTTTTCAAAGCCAAAAGGTTTTTACGTGACTTAGGTTTGGGATATGTGTGCATTATGCCTGTCAATATCATTGTGCACTTTTTTGGAAGGAGAATGCAGCTCTAGAAAACTATCTAGTATGTGGGGAGTCCAGATACAAGCTCAATGATGGAAAAGGTAAGAAAATCCCTAACAAAATATTGTGGTACTTTCCGTTGACACCCAGGTTGAAGAAATTGTATATGTCAAGGAAAATATCTATGGATAGGAGATGGCACAAGGACAAACGTGTAGAAGATGGGTTACCGAGGCATCTGGCCAATAAAGGTAAGTGGAAACAGTTTGATTAGAAGTATCCAGAGTTTGCCCGAGAGGCTTGGACTGTGAGGCTAAGGTTGGCCACTGATGGTACCCTTTTGGAAACATGAGCACCTCCTACAATATGTGGCCTGTCATAGTCATGCCCTACAACCTACCACCATGGAAATGTATGAAAGAGCCATTTTGCATGATGTCCTTGTTGATTCCTAGACCAGAGGCCCTGAGAAAAGAGATTGATGTCTACTTACAACCATTAGTTAGTGAGTTGAAAGAGTTGTGGAAGATGGTGTGCCTACTTATGATGCCTCAACCAAATAAACTTTTAAAATGCATGCAGTTGTTATGTGGACCATAAACAATTTTCCTACATATGGTAACTTGTCTGGGTGCACAACCTAGGGTTATTTGGCATGTCCCATTCGTAACAAGGATGCATCATTAGAAAAGTTGAAAAGGAATATAGCATACATGGGCCATCACCGTTTCTTGGCTGAGGACCACCTTTGGCGAAGGAGTAACCTCTTTAATGGTAAGATCGAGAACCGGCCAAGACCTTTTGAAGTTATCAAGGGAACAAATATTGGAGCAACTAGATTCCTTAATTTTTGGATAGTTATGGAAGCATCTAAGCACCAGGAAAAGGAAAAGGCCTCATCCTGTACTGAATTAGGTAATGAAAAGCATTCCATTCGAGCTACTGTACTGGAATGATTTGAACCTTCGGAATAACATTGATGTCATGCACCTAGAGAAAAATATATATGACAACCTCATGGGGACGATGTTGAGTATAGATGGGAAGAATAAGGACATCGAAAAAGCACATGTGGACTTGAAGAAACTGAAAATAAGGAAGGAGTTGCAACTAAATAGACGAGCGGATGGGTTTTACAAGAAGCCCCTAGCACGATACACATTGTGCCCAGAGGAGAGACATGGTTTTTGTGAGTTCTCAAAATTGATTAAGCTTCCAGATGGCTACGCAGCAAACATCTCAAGGTGCGTGAGCACCAATGGTGGTAAGTTAACGAGACTGAAAAGTCATGATTGTCATGTCCTCCTACAGTGGCTTCTTTCAGTTGGGATGCGTAGGTACCTTGACAAGGATATCTATTCCACATTGTCTGAATTGGGAAATTTCTTTCAAGAGCTGTGCTTGAAGACATTGAAGATGACGAATCTTCAAAAACTGGAGGATCGTATAGTAACCATACTTTGCAAGCTAGAAAAGATTTTTCCTCTAACATTTTTTGATGTGATGGTCCATCTGGCCATTCACTTACCTCGTGAGGCTATGCTTGCAGGTCCAATGCAATATAGATAAATGTACCCCATTGAAAGGTAATTATTAGCATCTCAAGACTCGTTGACCTTAAAGTCAAATGTTTCTTTAATTGTTTGGTATAATTAATATACGTTTATGTTGCTCTCATGTATGAAGGCAACTCGGGACTGTGAAAGATTATGTTACCAACCGAGCTCGCCCAGAGGGTGTGATCGTGGAGGCTAACATGGTCAAAGAGTCTCTTACTTTTTGTACCTAGGTGGGATTGAAATCATATTTAATCGTGGTGAAAGGAATGACAATGGAGGTGAGCATGGCCTGGGTTTAGAAGTTTTCACACTACGTGTCAGTCTATATGCGTGAATCACAAAGGCTTACGAAGTGTCCTAAGAAGAACGTGCCATGGCTCATTGGTTTATCTTCCATAATAGCTTCGAATTGGATAACTATTTAGAGTACATATCTATCTTTAATATAGTGTATGTGTACCTTTAAATTCTGTCCACGATGTTCAATAGTAATTAATATGGTGTTATTTAATTTATTGTTGATAGGTAGGGAACATAAGTATTTGTTAGAAAATCAAGGTGTCCGTGACATCACAAAGAGACAAAAAGAAGAATTTCTTTTATGTTTAAAAATCGAGTAACATATAGAGATGTGTTTCGAAGAACTATACCTTATTCATCTATACTTGAATTGATATTAACAAGTGGTACTTGTCTCACAACATTTTTGTAGATGTATCAATTACAAGGTCAAGGTTCACCAAAAACAACCGATAAATTGTGGTTATTAGCCAATGGTCCTCGTGTGATAGTGGATATATACTCTGGTTGCTACTATAACGGCGTCAGATATCATGCCAAAGACAAAGAATACCATCGTATGACTCAGAATAGTGGGTTGGTTATGGATGGGGTCCATAAGGGACGTACAATTGACTTTTATGATTACTTGTGTAATGTATGAGAACTTCATTATATGTATGGGCATCGGATTGTTTTGTTCCAATGTCATTGGTATAACACTGGTAGTAACAAGACAATGCGAAATCATACACATTGCATAAGCATTGATGTAAGAAGTCATTGGTACGATGAAGACCCTTTTGTCCTCCTAAGTCATGTGCAACAAGTCTTCTATGTGAACGATACAATATGTTGAACATTGGAAAGTTGTACAACGAGCCAAACATCAAAGAATATGCGATGTGCTAGAGCTAGATGATGCAGGACCCAATGATGTTGAACTATTTGATCCCGATGATGTGTTCCAGCAGGAAGAATCCACTGGAGTTATATCAATCGTTGAGGACGATCCCGTCACGTTTCCTTTATGTAGGAATGATATTGCTCCTAAAATTATTCCAAGTGATGGAGTTTTGGACCAAATCGATGAAGAGGATGAGGTTATTTGATCTTCAATTATCAAGATGAATGTGATGGGGAGGCTAGCAATTATGAAAAAGAAGAGCTGTATGATCATTCTAATTCTAATATAGATCCTGATATAGAACCTTAATATAATTACTTATTATTCATGAATTCACTTCTTCTTCCCATGAGTTAATGGCAGCTTTCCAAACCTGAGTTTGATTGTTAAAAATATAGCCTCAATGTTGTTTGACCTAGATTTCTTGGAATTTCTAGTCCCACTTAACTAGTGTAGGGAATATAATAGTCGTCCTTTCGAACTTCAGAACCTTTGTCAAAGTTATAAATCCATTTAGAGGTTCTTACTTACAAAATTCAAACCTCAAGTAGGAGTGGAATTTGGTTCTCATGCAATACAAGGTGAAACAACAATATAAACAATTGAAAATTAAGAACAATCCAAGTTCTTTAACCCTAATGCCATCCATTTGTAAATAAACCATTTTCCTAGCATTAACAGAGCATAGATTAGATGTCAACACTAATATAAAATGAAGCAAACTTTGGCAAAAACATAAAAACTACCTTACCAAACAAAGATCAAATACATTATAAGAATTCTCCTACAAATGAAAGCTAGGCATGCCTCCCAATCATGATATATTCTTGCACATCTGATGATTTACTAATTATTATTATTTTTCTAGATTCTATCCATGCCTCCCAAACGAATCAGTACATCATCTATGGCCACCAGTCGACCTACACTGGATGTGCCTACCATCCTTACCCAATCAAACACGCCTACACCAGTAGCGTAGGTAAGTGACATTTAAATCTAATACATTCACACACACAAACAACATAGGTAAGTTATATGTTTATGTTGGTCTTTACAAGGTTCAAATCTAAAACAGGTACTGGGTAAGTCACACGAGAAGGAAACTGCACAGCTTTTGAGACAGTATGGTGGCCAAAAGCTCCCCGTAGTGGTTCCTAATGGGGTTAATGCACCAATTAGGCACCGTGTTAACAAGGTGACTAGTCAAATTGGTATAGAAATTTGTTTGTCAGTACATATTGAGGGAGTGATGGTGTGGGATCAGATTGATGGTGAGACTAAGGCTTTTATCATACAGGCAGTATTGGTAATTACATATTGGATCCATTTAAATTATTGGACTAAACTTTCTTAAGTTAACAAACTAAATTACATTAGAAATCTAAAATAAAATCGAAAACTTCCTAATGTTAGACAAATCAAAAAAAAAAAAAAACCTAAACAATGTAGAAAAAATTAAACAGTGCAGAATTTTCAAACATGTCATACATGTGACGTGTGACCTAGATGTAGTGCCGAATTTTTCTATCATGCAAACAACCTACACTTTAATGCAAATCTGAAACTTTAGCAAAGGAGGTGCATGAATCCTAAGATGCATGAATGAGTGAACCTACAAGACTATGACACATGAGACAAAGGAGGTGCCCTTATACCTCCATAAACCAGTTTAAAGGACTGATTTAAATCAATTTCAAATCTAAATCCTCCTCTATTTAAGGGCAGAAAATCGGTTGTAAAACAATCCTTTAATTAGTTACATGGCTCAGGAATAATGAAACTTATTCCATTTGTATTTCGAGCCCTGACTAAGCTTCAAATCTAGACTGATTTATATAAGTTTTCAACTCTGAATTCCAAATTGTTGGCTTAGACATTAAAATAAGATACATGAAAACATGATTAAACAACTCCAAATCAGTGTGCAAACATGAAACTTATATGCATGATTGGATATGTTTGCCCAAGATGACTTCAAAAATCAATGCTCAATTGAGTATAGAAAAAATTTAGATGGGAAGTGTCTCAAAGAGTCCTCAAATCTAATCAGTTAATTATGTGTAATACTCAGCCAGATTTCACTATGTTTGATTCTGTTCTCCTCACTTTTTAAGCTCGAATTCTGAGCTGTTAGTAGGTATGATTGAATTCTGGTTTTGCTTTTAGAAAACTACTTAAACCATTGAACACATACTCAATTATATGCACACACAAATCTACTATGAAGTTCAACCAAGAGAATTCAAATTTCTGAACTAGTTTGCACAATAAAACTTAATGAGATCTTCTTCTGATTATCAAGTTCCCAATATGACTCCAACATCCAGCATAAATAGTGCAGGACATGCACTGATCTATTTGTTCAATTTGGCTAAAACAATTCCACCATTAGGTATTTTTTGTGAGCTGTTTTCAACACATTAATGTTTATCAAACTTGAAACCTGACTTCTAAACTTTACTTGAATGACACCACTACACAAATTTAAAAGAAATATACATGAATCTAATGCATCTTTCAATAGTAAAACTAATCTAACAAAAACTGTGCAAGAACATAAACATAAATTGTGCAAAAATTGAAATAAAAATGCAGAAAATAAAATACACGTGCAGGAAAATAAATGTGTGGAATATGAAAATGAATTTAAATGTGTGGAGGTGCATAAATTAAATGTGTGGTAGAATAGTAAATTAAATGTGTGAAAAATAGGAATTTGAATGTGTGGAAGACGGGAAAATAAATGAGTGGATAAACAATTAAATAACTATGGGGAAGTGTATTATCTTTTTTTTTCTAAATTCTTCTTTATCTTACATTATGTTTGCTTAAAACATATTCTTAGGCTCTGTGGGTTGTCAATCCGAGAGCAAGAAGGATAAAAACAATTATCAAGCATTCATTATCAAAGAATAAAAGGAAGTAAATAGAGAGAATAATGAACACACTTTTACTAGATATGAATGTTTTTATGTAAAAGATGGAGAATTAAAAAAAAGATAGAGAACGCACTTTTACATTTTTGAGGACTTATCACTTGTATAGAAGTAGTATTCTTATATTTGAGTACTTAATACTATGCTCAAAATGGCATTAACCATATATGCAGGATAAATTTGATATTGCGGGGTATGACGAGAATCCAAATGTATAAGCACCAATCAACATGAAGTGTCAGGAGAGGTATAGGGATTGGTGCTATGACATGAGGAAGCACTACCTACAGCTACTAGAGGATGGTGTTGACCCATATAGTAAGCCTTTACAAGGGATTACAGAGCGAGCGTAGAGGTGGCTGATTGATGTCACTTGAAAGAATCAGAAATTCTTGGTAACATTATATAAAATTTTTTGTTTATCTTATTCGATAGCAAATAGATTAATACTGAAATTATATTCTAGAAATGATGAGAGAAAAATTGTGAAAACCAAAAGCACTTACCTTACAATCATACCATGGAGTCAAGATCCTTTCCAGCTGCAATGTCAATTAAGGTGACATGAATTAAAGTTCTCATACATCTTACTTCCAAACATGATACGTATATATATAAACTAATGTTTTAAAAGTAATGGAATCAAGCGGCCGAGAATAATGGTGAGAGGCCCCATATTACAAACTTCTTTAAGGGGTCTCATTGGAGAAAGAAGACGTATGATTGAATAGCCTCAGTATGTGCTGACAAACATGTACGTTTGAAAAAAACGGGTCATTCGTCATACATTTATCTTTATTCCCACATATATTACTATTTGGGAAAAGAACCTAATTGCTTAAATCTTGAGTTGGATGGCAGGAGAAGTTTAAAAAGCTTCGCAAACAAAGTTCTCAGACAGAGTGTCCCAGGAGATGATGCAAGAGGAGATGGCTATTGAGGTGCTTGGGAGCAACCGAGATTACATGCGGGGATTCGGAGTCAGCCCAAAGCCCCCTTACTACTCCTCACGTACATACACTACATCACGGGCATATGATCAAGCCATGCAAACCCTCAAGGAGGAGTTGGATTCACTGAGAGGCCTGACCCAGACCCAACAAGCACAGATTAAGGCACAAAATAAAAAGTATGCCGATCTCGAGTCCCAGATGCAGGCGCAGATGGAGTAGATGATCAGGAACATGCTTGTAAGTGGTGGAGTGGTGAAATCATTTACTGGCAACCAACCATCCACCTCTCTTAGTTAGTACATTTAGGTTGTTCATAACCTTATTCTTTCACCTACTTTGAATATTGAGCGTAATTTTCTAAGTTTCAAACACTCATTGCATACCCAACAAAATTTCAAAGAGAATTGTTACAATAATTAAAGTTAATAGAAGTAAACACTCATTGTAGTCCTTCCCTCCCCCCACATTCAATATGCCAATCCAAACGCTCCCAGTTTCTTTCAGTGCTTCCTCTTTCTATGGCTATGGAAGCTCATGTTGTTGTGTTGAGATTCATTTCTTTGAATCTCACTGCTTGAGCTGAACTTTCTCTTTTTTTTTCTCTTCCCCATTTTTGATGTGGGTCTTTTACAGTTTCAACCCAAATCAATAATCTTGCCCTTGCATCTCTGTTTCTACTTTTGTTGTTGTGTTATTTGAACCAGTAAAAAAAAACCATTTTCTGTTTTAGCAATTTCTATTGCTGTTTTCAACTATGCATGGTGTAATTAGATTGGAATATGTCCTTTTGATAGCAATTTTTGTTGCTGGTGTCAACCATGCATCGTGTAGTTAGATTGGAATATGTGTTTTTTATAGCAATTTCTGTTTCTGCTACAAACAACACTAGAATGGATTTTTATCCTTTATAGTGTGACTCATGGAATTTTATGGGCTTGCTAGATTATTTTTTGTGGCGGTCAGGATATTTTCATTGGATTCTGTTGGAAATAATATGGCTTTCTATTGTCAATAGTTTAGATCTTATTCTCATCTATTTCTTGTTAATATCCTTTCATATTTTTGTGTTGAAAGTGGAGCAACTATGAATGTATAATCCTTTTTTCGGAAAAAAATAGAAAAAAGAAAATTGGACTGCTTTGTGGGAGACTGTGTTGAGTCTTTTCCTTATTTATACATTGTTTTTTTATGCTAAGACTGAAGTTAACATGTGCTGTCGATCTTCTTAGTCATGAATATGAGGTTTTTCTTGTGTATTGTGAAGTTTATTTTATTAGGCTTCTTCAATTTGCAAGCAGAACTTTTGTGGTAGATTAGATAGAAATGTGGTGATGGAAATGTGGTGATGAAGTGAAGAGTAGTGTTGGCAGTAATGTGAGATGCAGGGATGGGCTGTGCAATGATGGGTGTGATGAGAAGGCCGTGGGGGTGGGGGTGAAGGTGTTGGTGGCACAATTTTATATATTTATATATATATGATTGTTTACTGCTGAAAATTGCATTGGTTTCAAGCATTTTTTTTTTTTTTCATTCTTAGGAACATGCTTAGAGGTGTTGGTCTTGTTAGATTCAGAAACCAGATTTCAAGTAATATCTATTGAATGTTAAAAACTGTTAAAAACAACCCATAAATAAAGTTGGATCTAAAACTGTATTGATTGAATTGCACAATCAGATTTGTGCATGTTTCTCAACCTTTATATGTTTGATGATTGAACCAGTTTGAGAACCTGAATATCAAAACTGAAAGCCACTCCAAATCAATTAAGAATCTATGCTGAAACAGTGCTAAAAACATATTGGAAACAAGAACACATTGTGGCTGAATAGTGTATGGGACAGTTTGAATAGTTTGTGGCTGTCTGGTCTGTTTACCAAAGCGATTTCCTGCACATTAGATGAACAAGTTTCAGAACTGAAACTTGACTGTAGCAGCACCATTGCAATTGAATTCTGTCTACCAAAGTGGGAAACTTCATCAGATAAACTTGTTTCTAGAAAATGGAAGTTCAATCCAAAATGCAGATGTTTTACTAGAAAATTCTGATAGGTAGGATTTTAGTCAAAGACCACATCCATAAATTCATTAACCAAATTGATCCCGTTTGTGTGTTGTGTAATTCTGAAAATGAAACCATTGATCACCTATTCCCAGCCAGCCCTGTTGTTGTTGGCATTTGGAGCCTCCTCCCTCGAACTATACTAAGGCTGCCCTCTACAAACTCTTTCAGTGAATGGTTCTGGTATAGGTCTTCAAAAAGGAATAGAATACTGGGTGTGATTGTTTCATGGTATATATGGAAGATAAGGAATGAGCATATTTTCCAATCAGCTCCTATAAATCCATACACTGTAACTCAAAATGCAAAAATCGCTCTTCTTCAATGGACTGTTTCTAACTTTATTCCTATGGCAGCAATCTCTATAGGTCTACCCAAGGATGGCTGGAGCCCACGTAGAGAAGGGTTCATGAAGCTTAATTTTGATGGGTTTGTGGACCCATTCACACAATCGGCAGGAATAGGCAGTATAATTCAAGACCCAAAAGGAGAGATGCTACTAGCTTTCACTGCAAAAATGGAAGTCACCCTCCCACGTGAGACAGAACTCAGGGCCCGACTGCAAGATGTTCAGCTTTGCCAAACAAATCAAGTTCAGAAAGTCATTCTAAAAGGAGACTATTTGATTCTGGTGGAAAATCCGAAAAAGGCTAGGAAACTATCCTGGGACTTCAGGCCTCTATGGAACACCCTATTGAAGGCCTTGGCTACTTTTGATCATTGGGAAATCAACTTCTATACAAGAACAATTTTACAATGTTGCAGACCATATGGCCAAAGCAACTTACCCAGTCTTGATCCTCTTTAGCTGTTACCTGCCTCTTGATGCTTATGGTCCATATGTTAAGGATAGAGCAAAAGCCAGGAGTCCCAAACAAAATGAAGATGTTGCTAAAACCACGATGGAAGGATTAGTTAGGGTGTATGACGGATCTGTTCCAAAATCCAAACTAGTAAAAGTTTATCTGATGAAGCTTCCCCGTAGTGGGAAGTTATTCTTTTCTTTATTTTCTTTCAGTCTTTTTTCTGTTTATTCTTCTCTTCCTGGTTTGTTTCTATGTTTCTTCTTATTCTATTTTTGTTTCTTTTCTGTTTTAATACTTTGCATGACTTCACTGTTACACATACACACATATTTTACTATAAGTTCCTAAGCTAACTAATTCCAAGTACAGCATAAAGAAACTACCATTAGCCAAAAAAATCTATGAGCACAACTCTGGATAGAATATTTTTTTCAGACATAATAATATGTAGTGTGAAATTAATTTGAACTACTTAGATTTTAAATGTGTCCTACTGACAGACTTCGCTCAGTGTTGGCTCTTTGCTGTCATAGTAGATATGTGGGGTAAAGAAGCTAGGTACTTAGTAATCAACAGGACCTTCTTTTTGGAAATTCAAGATTTAGATCTAGTAGGCATTGATGAGTGGCAGTAGTGGTTAAAGAGGGCACTGTAGTAGATGCTGCTCGATGATGTATTGGACCAATGGCTGGTTGTGGATCACCAAGCGGGGTGGAACCAACAACTGAATCAGGTGTAGAAAAAATTGAATCAAAAGGTGGTTGTTGAGAACCAACATTAGTGACAACATGTGGATGTGAAGAGAGAGGTGGGGTTGTACTATTGGCGATAGAAGATTCAGCAGCTGTTGAAATAGGTTGGATGGAAGTGGAAGAAGAGATATTATGTGTGGAAACTAGTAAAGGAATTGGAATGAAAAGTGATGGTACTTGAAACTGAAATGGTTTTGAAATGGATTTGGTGTTAGATACTGGTGATGAATGGTGATAAGGTCCTAAAATGGAAGGAGGTTGTGAAGCAGGAGAGAGCCAACTAGAGAGGGGAATGGAGGAAACAAAGTTAGAGCAAGTTGTGGTAACAAAGGTCTGAAAAGAGATGGAGGTTTCATCAAAGACCACATGTCTTGAGAGAGAAACTCTATTTGTTGATGGGTCAAGACAATGATATACTTTTTGATTTAGACTGTATCCTAAAAAGACACATTTTTTGGTGCGAGGTTCAAGTTTATGGTGTGAATAAGGCCTAAGCCAGGGATAACAAGTGCAGCCAAAAACGCTCAATGTGGTGCACATGGAAGGATGATGAATCAGGCATTGCCAGGTAGATAGAAATCTAAGTGACTGAACAAGCATCCTATTGATAAGATATACTGCTATAGAAAAAGCATCAAGCCAATAATGCAATGGCATGTTGGCAGTGAGGAGAAAAGATAAACCAGTTTCTACAACATGTCTATACTTCCGTTCAGCACATCCATTCTGTTATGGGGTATAAGGGCATGATTTTCTATGAATAATGCCATTGTCTTGAAACAATTTTGGAAGTTGCCATTCACATATTTACCGCCACCAGCAGAATGAAAATGTTTAATTTTCAAAGACAGAACATTCTCCATTTGTAGTTTGAAGTTACAAAAGACATTGAATACTTCAGATTTGCAATGTAAAGGAAATATCCACGTCTATTTGCTAAAATCATCAATGAACAACACATAATATCAAAAACCATACACAGATAGAATTGGTGGTCTGTACGCATCACCATGTATTATTTCTAAGGGAGAGCTTGAAACTTATTCAGAGCAAGTAAACGGGAGTCTGGGACGTTTCCCAAGTTGATAGGGCTCACAGAATGAAGTAGAGACTTTGCCTTGAAGAGGTAAAGCAGCAACAATCTTGTCAAAACTGGGGGTTTAGGGTTTTTAGAATAACAGTAGTGAAAGTGTAACTAAGTAAGGTTCATTAGATGTTTCCAACGGTTGGATTTATGATTCTGAGTTGTTGATCTGACAATTAGTTTGGTGGCCAGCTCCAAATGAAGTGTTCATTTATATCGTACTGATGTGGAACAAAGATTAGAATAATATAAATGAGTGAATCTGCAACTAATTCAGTGAGACATATATTGCAAGTTTTCAATGCATTTGACAATCAGGTTCTCCACTTGCCACTTCTCTCTCGCTGGCACTTTACTTGAGAAGGCTTTGTTAGAAGAAATCAAGTTTTTATTTCTATTTTTTTAATTTTAAGAAGCGTTCTGAATAAAATAGAGATGTTGAAGCCAACTAGCCTAATTTATTCTGAATTAGATCATTTCTATTTTCAATGACAATCAGACCCATTGAAGGTCTTGTTGAAAAGGGAAAAGGAAGGAAGAAGGTCCCTCTTTGAGAAATGGAAATGAAAGAGATGAGGATTTTGAAATTGGGATTTATTGAAATGGGCATAAAGGAAAGAGATGGGGTTTTTTGAAACCAAGAAAAAACAATAAAAAGGAAGGAAGAAGAGAACGAAAAAAAAAAGAATAAAAATGTGAGAAGTAGAGGAAAAGAAATGCCTATATGAGTGCTTAAAGTTCTATACTTCAAGTTTTTTTATTTGATGAAAGCGGTTTGCATATCTATAGTCACAGCCAATCTGAACTCACTAACTATTTGAACTGAAAAACAATGTCTGTTCTGCGACATGCTCATTGCTTAATACATGTGATGAAGTACAACAAAACAATGACTATATTTGTAGTCATCTTGGTGGAATTCATTTTCTCTTTTTTCATTACTAATACATGAGGCATGAATCATATATCAGTTATATTTATTTTATAATATGCCTATATTAGTTATGTTCCTTTAATGATATATAAGTTTCATTTGTTTTATAGATTAGCGATGGATATAGATCATTAAGACGTGGTTGTGGGGCCGTTTCCATTTTGTTGAATTGTTTGACCACAATAGACTTTTGGGGGATGTTAAGTTGGACATTTGTACTAATTTTATGTATATGTATTGACATTTGTAGCACGGTAAACTTTATCATATATATCTGTTTGAATGGTTGTTAGTTTGAATTAAATTTGGTATTTTGGATGTTGATGCTTATTTGAGATGAAATCAGACAACTTCATGTTTTTGAAATTGAAAATAGGTTATGCAGAATGGAATTAGAAACAGATTATCCAGAATGGAATTGGAAACAGGTTCGTCATTTGAAAAAAAAATTTTTGCGACAACGAATATCATCGCTAAAAACCTAGCAAGCATTTTTTGCGACGACCATAATTCATCCCAAAGGGTTTTCAGGGACGATTTCTTTCGTTGCAAAAGCCTAGGCAGACATTTTTGCAACAACCAATATTCGTCCCAAAAGATTTTCAACTACATTTTGTTTCATCGTGAAAGAGTTTCCAAGAAATTCTTCAACCCCACTTAAAAAAGGATTGGCGACATTTGCTTATATTTTCCGACGAATGATGTTGTCACAAAATGATAGTTTCGGTCAGCTATCTCTCACTATTTGGAGACCAATTAGCTACTGCGACACCAATTACCAATTAGCAAAAGGTCTGCTTTTTAGCAACGACTAAAATAGTTGTTACTATATGACTTCCCAGACCAGGGTTCTGCGACAGAATAGCGATAACTTTTTATTCGTCGCCAAAAAGTTTTGGCAATGATAATAGTTGTTTTAGAGACGACTTCTGTCATCACCAAAAGTAGTTTTCTTGTAGTGTTCATTCTAATTTGTTTGTACTGGACAAAGATCAATTGGTTACACTAACGCATTTCTGTTTTTTTTTTATGAGTCATATGCTTTTATTTAAAAAAAGAGGCATCATCAATTCAAAAAACATAAAAGATAGCATTATATGAAAATTGAAATTACTTTTAATAAAGATTTTTTGCATTTTAGGTGGATTGATTTGGATGTGGCCATGTGTGTAAATAAAAATTGGTGCATGATAGCCATGTTGACCTCATTAAAGGCCAACTTAAGAGAGCTTAATAATCAGGCCTGAATAGGGCTAAGCCCTATTAATAAATAGGCTGGGCTCGAGCTTAATAGATTTTATAGGTCAGCCACTTATGGCCCGAATCGGGCTTGGGTCAAGCCTAGGCTTAAGGATTTTAGTCTTAGATGGGCCCGGGCTTTGCTCGGCTAGTGAAGCCCAGCCTATGAGCACCCCTACCCTTATGCAAAAAGTGGGGCACAACAAGGTGCTGGGAATCATGGCGTCTTCTTTCCTTTTTCTTCATATCGTTCCACAGACGCCTTCAGAGAAACAAGCCTTAGATTTATATGTCGGGCTAGTAATAAAGGCTTGTTTGGCATCTCTAACCTTATTATTATAGACCCATCCAAAATAGAGGCATTAAAAAAAGAGCCATAAAGAAAGAGGCTAAAATCAAAATGTGTGCTTAGTAATATGAGGATATATTTTAAATAGACCTTTTTAAATCAATAGTTGAACCTTTTTCATAAGTTTCTCAAGATCTACAAAGCATCAATCCTTTATATTCGACTCCATAGCCATGTTCATCCTTCCAATGAGATTTAACGGTTTAGATTTTGTATTTGAAGTCCACAAATTTTAAATAAAATAAAAAATAATTCACGTTTTTAGCAAATGTCTCCATATTGGCGATGATCTAACGACTAAAATTTGATCTCCTAATAATTACTGAGCTTATAAACACTTTTAACGGCTTGGATCGTGATTTATTGTCTTAGAAATATTAATAATAATAAAGGAAAAAAGGGACTGCCTGTGGAATAATCTAAAATTGGGCATGTTACATCAATGGTTGAAAGTTTTTCACAAATTTCTCAAGTTCTACATGGAATAAAGACTTGAAAATTGACCCCATAGTTGTGTTAAGTACTCCAAACATTACCAGTAGTTTGGATCTTGTGTTTGGAGCCCACAAAATTTTTAAAAAAAATCCAATGGCTCACACTTTTTTGTACATACCTGGAGATTGGTGATGATTCAATGACTAAAATTTGGATGACTGGTCGTGTTTGATCTTTCCAACGGTTTGGATTTTCATTTACCATCTTGGATTTGAAGAAAAATAAAAAAACAGGTATTGGGCGTGATGACCACATTTTTACTGTAGCAATGCCTTTATTTTTTTTTCCTTTTTTTTTTTTTTTTTTTTGAGGAGATGAGTTTTGGGGAATGTGGTTTTAAGAGGTTTTACCTCTATATGTCTAAAAATAGTAGAGGCTTAAATCACATGCAAAACAGTCTTATTTTCCTAAACTCTAAATATTTTAGACGTTTAAACAATAAGAAGCAAAAAATAATGCTACCAAACAAGGGCTAAGAAATGAAGTCAAAAGCTCTTATCTCATCCTATTTATGCCAAGCAATATTCCGCTGACTTGGCTAACAAGATACAACTACTTCAGAGATAGAGTACCTTTCAAATCAAAATTCAAAATTTAATCTCATTTTTATAAGGACAATCAATCTTTAAATGGCCACAACTCTTAATCTAGACATCGAATTAGCACAAATGACCCACCGTTGGAAAGCTTATTAAGAGTAAATGGTTGTGAAGCCCAAGATCACACAAATCAAAGTTGAAATGAGAAAGTTATGAACCTGAAATTTTTCATATACATTTTTAGGCAAGATTGAAATTGTATTGCATTATTGAAGTATAACTACTGCATATCCCTCTATGGACCCCATATGAAGATTAAATAAGAATGCCAAAAGCTTCCACCTCATTTTATCTCAAAGATCTCTCTCATCTCATGAGATAAACTCAATCAACAAGCAATAAATCTTATCTCGCAATCCACTAAAAAGATGTCCATATTCAATGAATGTGAGTAGCTAGAAAATTATAAAAGGAGGCCACCATGGGAGGCTCCTCTTCATCCCATCTCCCATCCAATTAAGAAATTCCTTTCTTTCTGCTCTCCCTTCTCTTTTTTTCTCCCTAGATAGTGTTATTTGAGAAATCTTCCGGGTATTCTAGAGCCTTGCTCAAGAACTTAAGAGTAGAAAAGAGAATTTTTGAGAGAACTATTGTACAAGATCTAATGACTTTTATGAAAAAATTGTTGAAGTTCTATTCAATGGAGTAAACTTTTAAATCAGAGCACTGGGATGAAGTTAAGTATATTAATTTTTAGTTTATGTAATTGATCTTTTTTTTTTATGTCTCTTTGATTGCATGCCTAAAATAATAGATCTATCTTCATGCCTTAGGCAAACCTCTGATTTATATTCTTAATAAATAATTTTTAATCATTTATGCTCATTTTGATAAATTATGCTTAGGCTTATGTACCTTGGATAGTTTATGCTTAATCTAATCACTGATGCTTAGGATAATTTTTGTATTTATTAGGTGAAGGAGGTCTTGATTAATCTTGTTAGAAAATACTAATTTTTATTATAAAAAAACTCTAAATCAGAAACATTGAGTTGTTTCTTATCTGAGTTAATTTTGAGACAAAATAATAGATTAAATTACATGAACTAGTAAATTAATTCACTTAATGAATTCTTAACTGCTCTAATCTGTGTTTCATTATTAATTTTTCTACACTTGACATAGTGAATGTTTCTAATAGTTTTCTCACTTCAAAATCAATCTCTATAATTTTTATTGCTTAACTAGAAAAGTTCGAATTTTTTATTTTAAGTTTAGTGGAGCTCCCTGTGGGATCGACTTGTATTTATCACTATCTCAAGTAAACAGCTGTGCACTTACAGTTATTATTGGATTGAAATTAAAATTCACATCAATATCCTTTTTTGAAATAAGGCAAAAACGTAAGGCCTTATTTGAAATTCTCCCTCCTTAGTGCCCACTCCAAAATTTGTGAGCATTCAATGATGGGCCCAAATGGATGCTTGCAAATCACCCACAAGGCTGGATTGAAAGGTCTAGCACAGATTCTCATATAAGCACACACATGGGATCGCAAATGTTTATTTTAAATATGTGACCTCTCCCCTCTCATTTAAGGGCAGCAGCGGAGGGTTAGTTCGCATTGTTTTAGAAAATGAAACAAGTTTTGAAACATTTCAAATTAGTCAATAAAGTTTTCTAATAAGTTTCTAATTAAGGACATCGAGTCATTTAGAAGTGTTTTTGGTAATCTTTTTCTTAATTTTTTAAAATACACAAATCACCCTTCATTTAAAACCATTTCGTGGCAGCCAATCACCGTGGGCCGTTGCTTGTTCTTGACCCGTGAGGACGCCGCCAATGGAGGAAATGTAGATAATATAGAGGAAGTGGATGATTTTATTTCAATAAAGGGTAATTGTGGTACTTTTTTAAATTACGGAAAAAGTTGCAAAAAAAATACTTTTAAATGGATAGATGTCCTTAATTGAAACCATATTGTAAAACCTAAGAACTAATTTGAAAATTTTCAAAACTTATATCCTTTTTTAAAATAACATAAAAACTTAAGGACTTACTTAAAATGTCCCCTAGTCTAAATGGGTGAGCTACCCCACCTATTAGGGCCAGTTGTCGTTTCTCCGATCTTGAGATGGGTATTGATTTCTGTATGACTTGAAAATAAGGGTGATATGCCTTCGCAGTTGTACGCGGGCGGAATGGAAGCGAGAGTAAAAAGGAATAATCAAGCGAGGATTACACACAGGCTGGGCACCCAGTGCATGAAGGACACAGGGTGGTCCGTAGCAGATAAATTCAATTGGTTTAGGAATAAGATGATTTACAATTCTATCCAGTTTGAGCCAAAAAAAAAAAAAAAAAAACCCGCTTGGGGTAGGTTCAGGTTCCGGCTTCTGCTGCACCCTCACCCTGCCCCTTTTTCAATAAATTCAAATATTTCTTACTAAAATGCTTGTATCTCCTCCTTTTTTTAGCTTTAAAAGTTGTGCAAAGGAAAAGACTTCCAATCACCAGCGTTTCAGTGCCTGAAATCACTTCTTAACTTCTCAAGCAGGCTGATGGAAAATTTTCAGGCTGCCCTCCATGTTCAGACCTTTTCTTTAGATTTCTCTGTCCTGTTTTGCAAATGTTGTAGCCTCTGTTTTAGCCCCTGCCTCTCCAGGTGGATATAATATTTTGGCCTCTGATGGCTTGTAATTCTTTTGGGGGCTTCCAGTTATCAAGACCTTGTATTTTCACTCCCCATTCCTTTTAATATACTTTCCATTTCAGTGAATAAAAAAAAAAGAACTAATATTGCACATTGGAACAAACCATGATGAAGTGAGGTTGAGGGTTGTAGGGTTGTAGAAAAAAAAAAAAAAAAGAAAACACTAAAGGTTTGCCTTTTGTTGATAAAAATTGAAATGGGTTTATTTTAAAGGGTTTAGATTGATTATAAATGAGGATGTACCATATAAAGAGAATACCACATCACAAAAATGAAATCCGAGTTTTTGGATTCTTCTTAAATCATTCATTCAGATAAAAAGAAGTCACGTTTTTTCCTCCTGTCCGCCATGATCAGTTTGAAGTGGTTCAACACTTCTATGTCCTTCAGATTCAGTTATTCAACTCCAGATTGCATAAAATAATTGTAGTCCACATAAATAAGTGTTAGTATTAAGTGTGCAACACAAACCATTGTGCCAACATAAACATAGACATAGATTGAGTACATCACATAAAACACAGATTGAATAGAAGATGACACCACCTTCTCATAAAATACTACAATTACCACGCTCATCTGTCTTCTCCGAGTTGTTAGGACTGTACTGGGGTTGCTCATCTTTCACAACGACGGTTCGCCCATCTTTCTTCTTCTTCTTAGAGGAGTTCCATGTCAAACCACCGAAATTGGTCCCCATATTAAGATTGCCCGCGTTGTTGAAATTCTCACTCTGGATTTGGGGATTGTAAGAGCCCCCACCAATCTGCGTGAGAGTGCTGTGAGATGATCCCTTCCCTTGCTCTGCCATTAAAAGATAAAAAGAAAGCAAGAAAGAAAGATGGTTAGAAATTTCTAATTTGGAGTGGTTAAACTTCCGGCCAGATGCTTATTAGACAAAGCAAGTAAATGCGGTTTTGGAGTGTGTTTGAATCTGAAAAAATGATGGGATAATATTATCCAAACTCCCGTTTGATAACAAGAAAGGGAAAGTTGAGATTAACAGAGAGTACAGTGGCTATGGGAGAGTAAAGTGTGATGGAGTCGTTGTTAGAGATAATGATGTAAGAGAATATTAGTGGGTTAAAAAATTTATTAGGATGTTATGATTTTTCGAAGTTTATCCTTAATCCTCTTGATAAGGTTTGGTTAGATAATATATTTGTTATATATATGGTCATCCGGTCATGAAAAAACTCTACAGTGGTTTACTATTTCAAAGAAAGTGTTCTAAAATTTCAATATTGTATCAAAGCCGGGCTAAGTGATGATCTTTCAATCAAGCTAGGCACGGTGTTATCTTCCGAGTCATCGCCATCCATCTCCCCTCATCGTACATTCAAATTCAAACCTCATAATCTCATCATCTTTAGCAAATTGCACAATTGCATGATCAAAGCTTCTGAATGAAATCGCAATAGATTTAATCCAACGGGCCACTAACATCGATAGACTCAAAAAGGAGTGGGTTGCGAAAGTGATAGATTCACGGATAGACGGTAATCACCAAGAATGCATGAAGATTGTTTTGAAAAAACAAATTTATTGATTTATATTTTAGAGAACAAAAGTTTTTTTTATTTTTATGTTCACAATCACAAATAATATTCACGACCATGTAATTGAGAGAGGATGCTGGAGATAGGGATGTTAGAGCATATTAGAGGGTTAGAATATTTGTTAGATATCTTTATCCTTTTGATAAGGTTAGGTTAGAGTATATATATATTTGTTTTATATATATATATATATATATTCATCCTCTCATGAATGAACTCTTTAGTGGTTTACTATCTCAAATTAAAGTGTTCTTACATTTCTAGAGTTGTAGGATCAACCACTTGTAAATTTGACTTCAGGTTCGCACGTGGATTCCAAGTCGCTTAATACATAAGCAAGGAAACCTTCCCATGTGACTAGCTTTGTTAAATTTGTAAGGTGGGAAAGATGTCTGTATTCATTTTCCAAATGGGTTCATTTACAGCAACAAGATAAGTTAAATCATAAGAAATTCTTAAATAAGGCATTAAGTTTTTATCTTATTTTAATAAAAAAACTATATGTTTCAAAACTTTTCAAATTAGTTTCTAAGTTTTTCAAGAAGTTTTCAATTAAGAATATCCGTCTATTTAAGCTATTTCCCTACAACTTTTTCCCTTAATTTTTTAAAATACCTAAATTATACTTTATTGAAATAAATTTCTCATTCTATTCCTCTATATTCTCCTCATTTTTTTCTGTGGCATCTTCGTAATGATCAATGACAACTAGCGTCCTTACAGTAATAGGTTGTATGTAATAGCTGCTGAAATTATATAAAAGCTATAAGTGACCAACCTCATGAAGTTCTCGATAAAGAAAAGCATTATTGATATCTAGTTGATATAATGGCCATCCTCTAATGGTCTTCAAAGCAAGGAGGCACACACAGTAAGTAGCTTGGCCGCTTGTCCAAAATTTTCGTGATAATCAAGCCCTTGGAAACAAAGCGAGCTTTATATCGCTTAATGGAGCCATTTGCATATCCATTTGCTGCAAATGTACTTAATTTTGAACATCCATTTGCACCAAATGGGTAATTTGCCACTCGGTAAATTGGTCAGGGTCCATGTTTGGTCAGGTTCCAAATGGGTTACGACATAGCCCTTTGCCAATTTGGGTTCTTCATAGCTTGTTGGAAACTCTTGGGTTCAGAAGCTTAAGAAATTGTTGCAACATATATAGGGATTTTTTTTTGTGGGGGGTGGGGGGTGTGGTGGGTTGGTTGGTGGTGTTGGAAAGAGCATCATATGAACTGTAATTGCAGAAAGAATAAGAGGTACCCTTGTGGTCAGCATCTATAGACAGGGGTGGACCCAGGAAATTATCCTTAGGGGGGCTATATGTAAAAAAATTATGGGAGTAGGGGAAAATGTAGATGAAAAATTAATATTTTTCAAGATTTGCAAAGGTGGTTTTCAAAATTTGAAAGTGGTAGGTGGGGGCTGAAGCAGCAAGCCACTTGTACCTGAGTCAGCCCAACATTATAGTGGAACAATGGCAATCTTGAAGATATGATGGGGGATGATAGTCCAAGTAAAATGTCAAGCTATGAGAGAAACAACCGGTGCAAAGGCCTCTTGGGAGATAGTAGTGGCATCTATGGAGATGGGTGTTGCATTTGTGGAGACAGGATCGGATAGGTGACTTTGAGGAGATGGAGCGGAATTAGTGAGTGGAATAGGTTTCGTTTTTCTGTTTTTTGGTTAACCAAGTGAATTAGGTTGAGAAGAGATATGGCTGAGAATGTCAGAGACAGGTAATAATAGAATAGTAATTTGTTCAGTGTGGTATGTTGGATGGCTGTAAAAGGAAAGATAGTTTCATGGAAAATGGCATATCAACGGGTGAAAGTGATTATTATGACATCTTGGAGTTTTACATGAAAAATAGAGAGGAAAATTACTAGACTTATAAATAGAGGTTATACCCCTATCTTGTATGAGCCTTTTTGGTCAATTGAGATCTACTAGAGGCAAAACCGTGAAGCCATATTCCAAAGGGAACAATATAAAAGCATGCCTGCAGTGTTACAAATGGTACCAACTTTTGACTGGTTCAACTATGGGTTGAGTGTCTAAATCATAGACATTTTGCCCAAAAGGATAGCCAATAAAAACACATAGAGGCACATGGGTGTCAAATCTGTGTTTGTGATGTATATTATGGCCATAAGCCAAACAACCAAAAAACTTTTTTTTATATATGCAAACAACCAAAAACCTTTAGAAAATCATAATTTATGATTGAGTTTTATATTTAATAATGCTTCATGTGGTGTTATACCATTTAAGACTGTTGTTGGCATACAATTAATTAAAAAAGTAGCAGTTAAAACAAAACCGTCCAAATATTTTAAAGGCAAGTTGGATTGATATCATATTTAAGAATATTGTTTTTTTTTTTGAAGAAAATTTTCATTAGAAATAAAGCAAAACTGAGAGAAAAAGTAAGAGACAAAACAATAAAGATACACAATAGTTAAAGCACAAACCCCCTCCCAAAAACCTAGCAAAACAAGTTGACCCATATGAATTTTTGGCAAGTTCATAAGCAAAACCATTAAGATTTCGAGGAAGATCAGAGAAAGAAATGTCTTCAAACTCTGAATTGAAATCTCTAATATCCAGCAAAATAATAGATCAATCCATCAACCCACTGATCGCTCGAATTACCTCGAGGGCATCCGACAAAACATGGTTCTTGCATAGGCTTATTAGTTTAGCTTCCTTCTAGTGCGCATAAAATAGCTCTTGCTTCGGCTTCTTTTGACAAAGAGACCTTAACTCCATCACGCAGGCCTGCATTCACCCAATCACCATTAAACCAAATAGCAAAGCCAAATCCTGTTTTTCCATCCTTGGCACTAAAACAAGCATCTGAGAACACTTAAGCAGAGTCTTCTGTTGCTGGTGGAGCTCGAGCAACCTCAACCAAATGGTGTTGCTTTGCGCTCAACTATCCCATTTTGTTGTGGGGTGGCCACACAAGAGTGTTCAGCGATTTGCATTGGACTAGTCTGGAATTCATTTGAGCCCATTTTTTGAAACAGTGACATATTCATGTTAAAGAAAATATTGGGCCCATCCACTTAGATGCATTCCTATCATTGGGGGTAGGATAGATGGAAGGTTAGTTATATGGATAAAGAGGCATGCAAAAAATCAAGCCTATTTGATTATCCTAACCCTTAATTCAACAGCCTCAAATTTTAATTATCTTTTAACTATAGGTCTTTTTTGAGATTCACAATTAAGATAAATTTGTCCATAACACCAGATCATGGGGCATTGATCAAAGATGGGCCCAAGTGAACTCCCTAGAGTTGGGCTTATATTCAGTTTGCTCGTTCAAAGAAAATCACTCCATAGAGTTGGGCTTATATTTAGTCTACTCATTTAAGGAAAATATATCTCTCTCTCTCTCTCTCTCTCTCTCTCTCTCTCTCTCTCTCTCTCTCTCTCTCTCTCTCTCTGTATATATATAATATTATATAGGACAATCTTCATTCGCATCCGCCCTTCACCATTTTTTCATTAGAACTTTAGGTGGGGCCCACGGTATGGTCCATTCAAATGGACCACACACACGAACTCTCATGAATTGCACATGCCTACCAATTTTTGTCCGACTCGAATAGACTATACCGTTGGATCAACTGTACACCAATCAAAATGGATCAGATTTGTGGGCCACAGATGAAGGGGTTAGGGACATGTTATTCGGGCCAAACTTGATATCTAGGGTAGTTCTGCATGGATGTTTCCATCCCCCCAGTCTCATTTCTTGGTGAGGTCCATAATGGGCTCCCTAGAGAAGTATGCACGGAATTTTTGTGAGAGACTTGTATATGTGTTTGTTTGTTTATATTGGTACTTTAGCTTTTGTTGCCTACTTATACTTTTTTTTTTTATGAAAGACTTTAGAAGAATATTATTGATGACGAGACATAAAGTTCACAATTACATTCTGCATAATGAGGTCAGGCATAGAGTACCACCAAACTTTCATATCATCAACAAACTGGGCATGTCTAGCTAACTTGTGAGCTACTACATTGCCATCTCTTTTTACATGAAGTACTTCATAAATAATGAAATGTTGCTAAAGAATTTTGTTCTTATCAAAGAAGGGGCCTTGTCTCGAAAGGCTATGAGAGGTGGAGTTGAGTGCCTTACTTATACTAAGTGTGCATGTTTGGCAACTCTATTTCCTACCTTTGCTCCTCTATTTTTCTAAAGTAGGCAAAGGTTACGAAGAATAGAGGGAAAAAAAAAAGAGATGTTAATACACTGACTAGGTATTCACAACTCACAGTGCCCAGTCCATTTTTTGTATATAATATTTTTTAAAAAAGTTTAATAGGGTAAATTAAGATCCAAATTGTTAGAAATGTTCACAAGATCAAGCACGACTATGAGAAGAATTTCAACCATTGGATCAAAACCGATCTCGAAATATTTGCAGAAAAAAAAAGTAAGCCATTAAATATTATTTTTTAAATTATGTGGGCCCCAAATAGAAGATTCAAATTGCTCTCTTGGAAAGGCTGAACAAGGCTATGGGGTTAAATTTTAAAGCTTAATACCTTGTGGTTCTCAAGAAATCTATGAAAAACTTTCAACAAATGATTTAAAAAAGTCCATTTAAAATAGACTATTGCATTACCAAACAGGTGTTTTTATTCTACCCTATTTTCTATGGCTCTTTTTTTAATGATCCTATTTTGGATGGGACTGTATGAAAAAGTGTAGAGACACCAAAGAAGCCCTAAGACTTTCTATGTGGGCGGCAATTGTTTTGTGCCATGTAAATTGAATCTCAGAATCTAAAGGATCTATATTTTGAGCCACTTCAAACTCGTGGCTCATTATAAGGATCAATTCACCAGGCGCAGACAGAGGGAACATGTGAAATTTCTTTTAATCTGAATGACTACTTTAAGAAAGTTCAAAAACTCGAATTTCATTTTTTTGGCGATGTAGTCTAATTTCTATATGGTGCAATATATTCAATCTAAACCCATTAAATAACTTATTAGCAATCCATGCACACGGGCATGTTCACCCAACAACTCAAAAGTAAATTATATGAAACATTAGAAAAATCAGATCATGCAAAATCCTCAAACAGTTACCGGCAGCAAGTTGGTTTAGATGGAGCATAAAATTTTCAAAAAGGAAGAAGTACCTCTTTTCTCTGAATCCAAGAGTCACTGGAGTTGAAACAGGGTAGAAGAAGTGGCTAGAAATAAATAAAGGAGAATGAATATGGTATGGTAATGAAGTTGTTGTAAAGAGTGAAAAATGGGAAGAAGACTTGGAGTGGTTAGAAGGAGAATTGAGTAAGTTGTACATTTCGAGTATAACTCCCCGTCAAAGTTAGAAGTTACATTAAAATTAGCTTCAAACTAATCGGTTTAGTATAGTGTTCTTGTGAAATTGGAAAGTCAAGGCCTAACTTGTATACATATATAAATATTACATCTACAGGTTTTTCTTTCGCTGAGAGATAACTTTCATGGTTTTGCATGAGATGTAAAAATATAAGCCCGATGTGGGACTGTCTTGGATGAATGCTAATAATACAGGGATGCTAGGACGGAGGTTTCGTTGTAAATATAAATTTTATTAAAAAAATCATCTCGATTGTATCTCCTCTTACTTACTGTAACTCCAAGCACTAGATAAAGCATGGACAGAAATGTAGTTCATTGGAGAAATGAATGTGCCAGGAAATAAAAACTTCAAATCAAAGTCCCCAATATTCAAATTCAAACCGAAAAACACCGAATCCCAACTGTCAACTATATGTAATTTTTCAATTCCCAAATTTCCAACTCAAAACACCAAATCCAGAAAAAGAAGTGAAAGAAGAAAAAAACAATTCAAAAACCAGAAATCACAATTCAAAACAATAAATCAAAACCTTTCAAATTACCTGCAACCCAACAAAATTCTCATACCAAAGCCCACACTTTCTTAAACAAATAAGTAAAAAAGAAAAATACAAAGCCATCAACAATCACAACCAAATGAACTACAGAGAATCGGAACTTTAAAGTCTCATGCATGATGGGGCTTTCTTTAACATGTACCAGTTTTGAACCATATTATTATGGATGGAGTGGTTCGAACGGGCAAAACTACGAGCAATTTAAAAGTAAAAATCGCTCGACAACAAATATTAGTGTACATATTCCACTTTGTGAGGATTTTTGTGTTCACTAATTCATGGGTTGGACAAAGCTTGAGTCCATTGGTGTTGTATTTTATATATCCTTAAGTATGGACAATAGTTTGAGTTACTGGATACACTAAATTGTAGAAGTCAAAGAAAGAATGACAAATTGAAGTCATTTTCTACGGACAACATGGTTTAAAAAGGTCATGTCTAAAAAACCTAGCATTGGATATAGGCAAGTAACCTGCCATTGGAAAGTTCGTTTTAAGTAAATATCCGTAGAGCCTAAGATTGTCTCAATCTGGGTTAAAACGAGAAAGTTATGGCCTCCGGAAGTTTGCAGAAAATGTGCTAAAATTTCACCTAGGCAGAGGCTTAACCACACCGATCGGACCATTAATCCGACCGATCAGACAAGTGCAGAAAGTTCGACAACTTGTGATTTTTCAGTCCGATTTGAAGAGGAACTTGCCTGTTTCATGCCAACTTCTTTCCTGATTGATATATACTTATGAGCCACAAATTTTGGGCTATAAAAAAAGGTTCTCTCTCAACCCTAAGATATGGAACACATATATCATCGTTCTAAGTAGAAATTACTTTTTGGAGATCACCTCCTCTAGAGTTCTTTCATTGGAGAGTTGAAAGGCTGAAGTTCTACTCTAGAGATTCTTGTCTTCTACTTCTCTGAGTGTAGAAGATTGTTGTCGGGAGTCAAGTGCTACATCTAAACGGTGTCTAGGTGCTTGGATCTATAACAGAAAATGATAGGTGGTCGTTGCAGCAGCTTGCTATGCAAGGGAATCACAAAGTCCTTAAGTTGCGTGATAACTTGATAAGGGTTGTGAGTATTCTCTTGTAACTATGGTATGATTCATAGTGCTTGATTCTTAGTCATAGTTTTTTCCCTATTTGGGTTTCCACATTAAAAAATGTGTCTTCTTGTGCTGTGTGATTTTATTTGATTTATTTCTACTGCATTGTCACACCCCGATCTAAGGAATTGGGGATTAAAATGGGCCCCTAGGGTGTAGATACATAATCGCGTAGCAATCCATGCAATACGAAGACACGCACGAATCACTACAAGAGCGAGTCCACAGGAACGTGTGAGGAATTCCAACCACACGTAGATTAAAATTCAGTATAAAGCAGAATCCTGTGAAATACATCTTTAATGATCATAAGCAATGCATTGAAGAAATATTAAGCACTCATAAGAAAACTTAAGTCTTTTAGTTAACCATTTCCATCACATACATAACCACAAAATCCTTAAACATGTACGATATATAATGTCCAGTTTAAATCATCGCTATACACAAGACCAATATCACTAGCCCAACAAACTCATTTGACGCTCTTCATAAGACGACTAGTTAAAGACGTCGTCATCCTTCCACTCTTTTATACCCCTAGGTACAATTGGGGCACCCTCTGGGGACGCATCGACATTCGTGTTGGAATTTGATTTCGTACCTGTAACACTAAGAGTAACACTGTTAACATAACGGTTAAGCAAATATCGAGATGTATATATAACCAACATGATGCATCAAATGAATCAAAGTGTATATTGATTAAAGAAAGCAATAACCGTAAGCTAGGCATATTGTGCATGAGTAAGCATGAGTAATGAATCATAAACAGAATTTCAAACATACTAGTTGACATCCACGATGCCATATTTTCCCAAAAGAGAGCGTATAACATACATATGGGAATCACACTAGGGGATCAATCTAGCTTCCCGATAAGCGCTAGCAACTCCTCCATAATTACTGCAGTAGGAACATAACGAATACCCGAATTGGTCCCGTCGAACCTAATAAGGGTACAAGCTAAGTGGTGCCGACTCAATGTATCAAAACCGACTCAAACTTATATCTTTCATACTTATGATCAATCATAATAATCGACTCATATTCATACTTATCATCATATCATGCATAAGGGAGTATCGGTCTTAAGATCTTATTCAATCATAAAATTCGAAATCTAACAAGTAACTAATAATCAAATAATGCATACATAATTGAGCTAATAGAGCTTAAATCCTGTCAATCTTAACTACACCCATTTCGGTTCACGGACACACACTTAGTAGAAACTCCGGACTGATTACCTCAAGGTTTACCAGGAAGAATAAGAACATAACTACATCATGTTGAGGGCAAGGATTCTTATAGTATGAATGCATTTATATAAAAAAGGTATCAAACAGATTTACTAGCCAACCCTATATTAGATAATCCGTGATTTCGAAGTCATTCAATACAATGTATTTATAAAATATCCAATGTCATTGTATTACCATATCTTGGTATTACCTTGTGTTCACAAAAGACACATCTTCTTATGCCAACACCCATAACGTGGCATAGGGAATTCATCCGGAAAATTAAAGGAGATAAGTGACAACTCTACACTTGTCCTCTTTATTATTGATCACCATTGGACCAATCTAATTGTGGGAAAGGTGCCATATCTAAAGCCCTACAAGGTCATTTGAAATCCCTAAATCCTAAGTTCACAGTGTTCTTACAACTTAACCGTAGACATATTATGACTTAGCCGAGTTGCTTAGTTTTTCCCTCAAGTTCATCCGCATTTATGGTTTAACCGTATATTAGCCTACGGCTTAGCCGTGCTAAGCCTACAGCTAGGCTACGGCTGGGATACAGCTTAGGTGTAACAGTCCACAGCTTAGCCATGTGTGAGCCGTAGAAAAAAATTAGGATTTTAGGCTCTTGAGAAAGCTTGCCATAAAATGGCTTATGGGCTAAGTTACAGGATAGTTACGGCTTAGCCGTAGTTCATTCCACGGCTTAGCCGAGGGTTAGCTATAGTTCAAGAATGGATTTTTGTACTCTCGGAATTTTGAG
Organism: Sextonia rubra; assembly: GCA_037013555.1. NCBI lineage: Eukaryota > Viridiplantae > Streptophyta > Magnoliopsida > Laurales > Lauraceae > Sextonia > Sextonia rubra. The sequence goes on from JASUAD010000023.1 coordinate 15,186,096, forward strand.
CCGTACGCACTTACGACTTAGCCGTGGCTTCGCCGTAAGCTTTAGAGATTCTGAAGGAGACTCTGAAGCTCGAGTTCAGTACAGAACTCTCAATTTAACAGGTTACAATGAGCTTCCTATTACCTCAAACTATCACTATAGGTTTTAATGCTCACACAACACCCACATTTCATAATCATATTCTAATTCATTCAATTCAACACATATATGCTTAAATCAAAGAGGAAGGAGCTGTAACTTATAATTAGAGTGCTCAATCCAAGAATCAACAATTTAGACATACATGCAGTGCCATATGTACTCTAATACTTGCTTTTTACACAATGCTAGACCCTACCAGCTTCTCCTTAGTGTGTAGATTAGGAAAAACCTCAATAAGAAGATGAGTTCTCTACATGAAAAATATGCAAATGGTGAATCTAAGGTAGAATGCATGCATGTTGTATAATAAAGTTTTCTTGACTCAATCAAGCCCAAGGAAGTTAAGTGAAGGTAGAATTTTCACCTCAAGGAGCTGTAGCTTGGGAGGAGAAGGTGCTTTCAAAGAGAGAGACACACAAGGAAGAAAAAGAAGATGAATGGAGACTTTTACTATTACATGCAATCTCCAAATCCTTGTTTCCTAGCTCTAAGATGAGATGGAGATGAAGAAAGGTGAAAAGAATGAGGGGTTCTAGCAAAAATCAGTAAAATAGATCTTGTGGGTTCCTTTTTAAGTCAAGTTTTCTACTATTTACATGCAAGTCCACTTTTTTGAAATAATTACTCAATTGGGCCATATGGCCTCAATTGGGCCAAGATGAGTTCGAATTAAGTTAGGTCCAACATGAAAGATGGTCTACACGATGAATTTTGCAAAATGCAACTGATGAGGTGTCAATATGATGCAAAACTCTAAATTACAAGAGGGCCCTTACTACCTAGGTAAAGTCCGAACCCGACCCAATGACCTATCTGCGACCCAAGCCTAAAAGGTTTGAGTTACATTAGCCTAAACAAACTTTAATTAGTATAAAATAAGATTAATTATCACAAATTGAGATTAATTGGGATTAGGACCTTACATCCCCCACCCCCCCCCCTCTAAGATCATTCGATTCTTTGAATGTAACGTACCTCGGGTAAGAGCTCTGGATATTTTTTTTCCGAATTTAGTCTTCAAGCTCCCAAGTAACTTCTTCTTGCCCATGATGCTCCCATAGAATCTTAACCCATTTAATCGTCAGAGTACGTAGCACTTGCTCTTTAGTATTAATAACACGAAGAGGTCTTTCTTCATAGATCACATCAGACTTAACTTGGATGTCATCTATTTCAAGGACATGCAATGGGTCTGGAAGGTACTTCCTAAGCATTGATATATGAAATATGTTTTGAACTCCCGCAAGTTGACGTGGTAACATCAACCTGTAAGCTAAATTTCTGACCCTGCTTTGTATCTCGAAAGGCCCTACGAACCGCGGAGCTAACTTAACTTAACTTTCTGTCCAAACCTAATAGTACCCTTTATCGAAGAAACTTTAAAGAAGACTTTGTCTTCTACCTGAAATTCAAGGGGTCTATGGCGGTTGTCTGCATAACTCTTTTGGAGAGATCATGCAACCTTCAATCTATCTCGAGCCTTTTGTACTTATTCTGCCGTATCCGCAACGAGTGAAGGTCCATGGAGGCTTCTAACTCCGACTTCTTCCCAACAGACTGGTGTACAGCACTTACAACCATACAAAGCTTCAAATGAAGCCATTCTGATGCTCGCGTGATAACTATTATTGTATGTAAATTCACATAAGAAGAGGTGTTCATCCCACTCCTTCCCAAAATGTAACACGCTAGCTCACAGCATATCTTTAAGAGATTGTATCGTTCGCTATGATTGTTCATCGGTATGGGGATGATAAGAAGTGCTGAAATTGAGTTTAGTACCCATGGGTTTCTAACAAGACTGCCAAAAGGAAGACACAACCCTACTGGCTCGGTCAGATACTATAGAAACTTAAGTACTGTGCAACCACATAACCTCATCTATGAAGATCTTGGCTATCTCAACGAATTTCATCCCTTTCCTAGTAGGAATAAAATAGGCTAACTTCATTATTCGATCGCCGATCACACATATGGTATCATGATATTTGCTCGTCCAGGGCATCCCTAAAACAAAATCCATCGAAAGATTCTCCCATTTCCACTTTGGAATATGTAAAGGATGTAGCAATCCGGGAGGCTTTTTATGTTCAACATTTACATGTTGATAGGTAAGACATCTTGCCACAAAACCTGCAATGTCTCGCTTCATGTTATTCCACTAGAACGTGCCATTTAAAGTTTGATACATTTTAATACTCTCGGGGTGCATGGAATATCTAGCGTGATGTGCTTCAATCATGATTTCTTTCTTCAGATTTTGATTTTGAACTGCTGGAACACATAGCCAGTCTCTGAAGTATAGCACACCATCTATTAACTTGAAATCTGGCCTCCGCAATATATAATCATGAATCTTAATGAATTCTGGCTCTTTAAACTGTCTCTCTTTAATCTGCTGTATTATAGTGGGTTCAAAGACACACATAACCACTAACATGACCTCATCATCCATGAATTTGACTTCCACATCTAAATCTCGAAATTCTTCTACTAAAGACCATTCACCACACATAGCTTCCATCTTAACAGTTGATTTCCTACTTAAAGCATCAGCCACTACATTTCCCTTTCCTAGGAAATACTTGATCAGAAAATTTTAATCCTTAATGAATTCTAGCCATCTATGCTGTCTTGTGTTAAGATTATGTTGGGAGAATAAATATTAGAGACTACGATGGTCACTATTGTAACACTCCGACCCGAGTTGACCCGGATTAGTGGGTAATTGCGTGTGTTTTTATCGCTAAGAGTGTTTTGATTTTGTTTTTGTTTGGTTGAGTTGTAGAGAGATCGTTTGGGTTGAGTTTGACTTGGACTAGTTAGTTCGAGCCCTTTTTCGTAATTCTGGCTTTTGATTGACTTTGTCAGTTTTGCGTCATTCTGACGTCATCGCGTGTATTTCGTTGAGCTTGTCGTTTTTCGTAACTGTCTTGGATCCGAATGAGTTCGTTTGCTCTCGTTGGACCGTCATTTGACTCAAACTGATAATAGTGTTAACTAATCGGACTTGTTTGTAAATTTGGCTCAAGTTAAGTTATAAATATCCTACCAAACCCCTTTTCTCTCTCAATCGTCTCTGTCTCTCAGCTCACTCTCTCCAGCTCGTCTCTCTCTCGGTTCAGCTCTCTTTCTCTCTTCCCCCATCTCTGATTCGATTGCTTGAGGGAGGAAGAAAGGAGCTCGTTCGCGTGTGTTTTCCGGTGGACTGAGCCAACCACGACGTGATTCCATTTGTGAGGCAAGTATAAGCCCAAGATGTGTGAACACCGATTGATAGTGATTTGATTGTTGTGTTTTTATGCTTCATTGTGTTTCTCAGTATTGGACAGCCCCATTGAGTTCATTTCACTGTTATTTGCTGTTTTTCAGTCGTTTCTTTCAGTTTCTGTATGACTGTGACAATTCCAGAAAAATGAGTCCGTGCACTCACGGCTACGCCGTGAAATGTGCTACGGCTAAGCCGTAAAATGGCTTACGGCTAAGCCGAGACCCAGCCGTAACCCAAACCGTAGAACAGTACAGACTGTTAGCTGAAAATAACTGGATGTTGGCAATTTGCCATTCTTCTACGGCCCAGCCTGATCTAAGCCGTACATTGTCTTACGGCTAAGCCGTGGACCAGGATACGGCTGAGCCGTAGAGCAAAATACGGTTGAGCCGTAAATCCGGATGGATATTTGGGGAACCTCAGCTCAGCCGCAGTGCATATTACGGCTAAGCCGTAAGATGCCACGGCTAAGCCGTAAGGTTACCTACGGCTGCACCGTGAGACCCTGAGAATTGAATGAAAAGGGACTAGGTTTAAGCAAAAGACCGCATATGACTTTCATGTTAGAATGTAGCGAACCTGGACAGGCCCAATGGAATGTGTGCGTGACATGAATGACCTCATGGGCTGTGAATCATTCATGCTTGTTATCCAGCTGTTTAGCACCTTCCCATGGGTGTTGGTTTAAGGGACTTCGGTGCACACCCCTGACACTGCAACACTAGACAATGGTGCATCGAACAACTTAAAGCTACATCAACATGCACGGTTAGAAACACTGGATAATTAGTATAGGATTGGCTTGTAATTGACCTTGATTCGTAAAGGTATCTTGATGTGTACAGCATATTGATTACGGTTATGCCCTCTTATGTGTTCTGCGCTGGACCTCTCGATTCTGTGGGACATACAGCAACCCCAGAGCGAAGCCCGGGCGGAACCATTCAATTGTTCTATTGGTATCAGTGTTATCATTGCTCCATTGGAGTACTTGCATCAGTTATGAGTCAGTGATTGTGATTGATACTCATTGTCAGCACTTCCTGTAATTGCTTATGTACATTCCGTATCCGTATCAGTTTATGTACATTCAGTATCAGTATATGCGATGCACTTCCTATTGTTTGTTCAGCATGACATGTGAGATCTGTAAGTGATAAGTGATATGATATGATTGATTGATTGAGGTGCATCATCCGATTGATTGTGATTGGTCTTGGCACTACTGAGCCTCAGCCTTAGGATACCCGACGGGGTTAACTTTGGTTTAGTTTAAGTGTTTGCCTCTGCAGAGTGAATTGTCCTGGGACTCCGGACCCTGGGAACTAGAGACCCATGCGTGCCCTGGCCCGGTCGCTGGTGTTCTCATCCTGATTGCTCTCGTAAGGGAGAAAATGGCCAATGTAGTAGCCACTTGATTGTTATCTGTTTATGATTCTAATAGCATGCTTATTCATTGCATAATTGTTTGGTATACAATCATAATTTCTATGGATATTGCATTACGACTATTGTTCAGTATTCTTCAGTCTTAGACACAATTCGTGTTATCTTCTTGTTGGCTTATACTTTGCTAAGTCGTTGTACTTGCGTTTGTCTTGTGTTGCAGGCTCAGATCCCTCTTCCGATCCTGCGTCGGTCGACCCGACTCCAGGAGAGGCTCGCGAGGCCCCCTCCGGCCTAGAGGAGTGGACTTGATCCATCCTCCAGAGTACGGTTTGCATCATTTGGTTTTCCCCATTCTTTGTGTTGGAGTCTATTGAGGGGACTTTTTCTGTAATTGTAATGTGGGCTTGTGTGATATCTGTATATTGATTTTTGGATCGTTGTAAGCCCACTATTTGGTCATACGTTCTTGTATTGGTTCTTATTGCCAGTTCATGTTATATTGTAATCTCCCATTGTCTTTTGGTATATTGTGGTATGCCTTGATACGTACAGCTTCCGCGTACAGTTGTTTGCACGTGTGAATGATCCCTTGTGTGTGTATGCTTGGACGGGGTCTAGGTGTGCATGCACGGGAGTACGTGTGTCATTGGTTAGACTTTCTCTGACCCCCGGTCCCTGGGCTCGGGTCGTGACAACTATGAACTTCAAATCTCTCCCTATACAAGTAATGTCTCCATAACTTCAAAGTGAAGACGACAGCGGCCAATTTTAGATCATATGTGGCATAGTTCTTCTCTTGTTCTCTCAGTTGTCGAGATCCATATACTATCACCTTCCGGTTTTGCATTAATACACATCCTAATCCAATCCTTGAAGCATCGGTATAAATAACAAATCCACCACTACCCTCTAGTAGAGACAAGATTGGGGCTGAGGTTAGCTTCTCCTTAAGGAGTTGGAAACTCGACTCACATTCAGCTAAAAAAAACAAATGGTGTATTCTTCTGAGTCAACCTCGTCAAGGGTGCAACTATTCTAGAAAAGTCCTTTACAAACCTTCGGTAGTAGCCCGTCAAATCGACAAAACTTCTAACTTCTGTGACTATTTTAGGGCTTTGTTAACTAGTTATTGCCTCAATCTTAGTTGGGTTTACTGTGAGTCCATCCTTTGAAATTATATGCCCCAAGAAAGCAACTTGTTCTAACCAGAATTCACACTTGTCCATTTTGGCATACTGTCGGTGATCTCTCAACAATTGCAAATAAATCCTCAATGCTCACCATGCCTGTCTTGAGTCTTGGAATACACCAGTACATCATCAATGAAAATTACTACGAACTAATCGAGATAAGGCAAAAAGATCTTGTTCATCAAAACTATAAATACAGCTAGGGCATTGGTTAACCCAAAAGGCATGACTAAGAATTCATAGTGCCCATATCTTATCTTAAAAGATGTTTTAGATGTATCTTGATCTCTAACTCACAATTAGTGGCATCCAAACCTCAATTCGATCTTTAAAAATGGGTTGTACCCTCTAATTGATCAAACAGTTCATCAATTCTAGGTAGTGAATACTTGTTCTTGATTGTCACTTGATTCAACTGCCTGTAATTAATACACATTCTAAGGGTGACATCCTTTTTCTTCACAAATAAAACTAGGGCTCCCCATGGTGATGTACTAGGATGAATAAACTCCTCATCCAATAAGTCTTGCAACTGTATTTTCAACTCAAGCAACTCTGCAAGTGCCATTCTAGACAGAGCCTTAGAAATTGGAGCTGTACCAAGCACTAGTTCTATAGTAAAATCTACTTCCCTAATCGAAGGAAGACCAAGTACTTCGTTAGGAAACACATATGGAAACTCACATACTACCGGTATATCCTCTAACTTCTTGGGTGATTTCTTCTCAACAATGAAAGCAATGTACCCCTCACAACCACTATGAATCAATCTTTCTGCTCGAAGTGCTGAGATTATCCTAGTATTCAAACTCTTTTTCTCACCTTGGAATACCACACTCGGACCAGCTTCATCTACCTTTACGGTGATGTCCCACGAAAACAGTCCAAGCAAGCCATATACTTGGTCAACCAGTCCATACCTAAGATTACATCGAAATCGTGCATCGATAATATGATGAGTTCCACTAGAAGAAGGATCTTTCCAATTAGAACTCAACAACCTGGGTAATAGTCCTCACAAGTCACCCTCTTGCCAACAGTAGTGATAACACTCAACACATACGATAGCTGCATTGGCGGCTCCCGTATCCTACCAGAGAATTGGGGTGAAATAAAAAAGTGTGAAGATCCCGAATCAAACAACACCTTTGCTTTTAAATCACTGGCAGAAACCTTATCTACTACCACATGGTCCGCCGCTTCCGCTTCTTCATGAGTCAATGCATAAGTGCAACCTTGCTTTTGAGGTCGATTCTGCTGTCCCTATTTCTGTTGTCCTTACTTTTTTTGACCTTGGCCTTATCGTGTCTGCCCTTGGCCTCGCTTCACCTGCTGTTGTTGATGTAAAGGTGCTAGCAGTGCTGCTCTAGAAGATTGCTGATACTGCTGCTGGGGTGGGGCTTGACCAGTACCCTTCCTTCTTGGGCATTCTGACAAACGATGGTCTAACGAGCCACAACCAAAACAAGCTCCCGTAGACCTCCAACATTTACTTGTCTCATGGCCCTTTCCACACAAGCTACAAACTAGCCTCGATGTCCCACCAACGACTCTCTTTTGTTTCTTGGAGTGTTGTTGACTCTTCCCAGAAGGTGGGGCACTTCTCCTGGATTCTCCTAAAAATAAGCCCTTCTCTATTTCTTCAGCAGCATAAGCTCTCTCCACAACGTCATCATACCATACTGGACGCTGGAAAGCTGTAGCATGTCCTTTAATAGTAGGCCTCAATCCTTTAAGAAATCTCTCAACTCTATTCTCCTTAGTGTCAATCAAGTCCAAGGCAAACCGAGAGAGCTGACTGAATACATGCACATACTCCGTAACCATCATAGAGTTCTACTATAAGGTGAGAAACTCTGCTTTCTTCTTGCGGGTCACATGCTCTAGAATAAACTTTTTCCTAAATTACCTCTTAAAAGCTTCCCACATAGTAGCATCTAGCATAGCCTTAATTTGGTCACGGACACTCTTCCACCATGTATTCGCAATATCTCTGAACATGGATGCCGTAAGGACCACCTCTTGCCTTTGTGTACAAGTCAGGGGATCAAAAACATTCTCTATATGTATGAACCATTCGTCCGGTTGTAACGGATCCTCTCGTCCTGTGAATTTTGTAGCTCTTCTCTTCTGAAACTTCTCGTATAAGGAATTAGGATCACCGAGCTAGTTCTGTCTTTCCAAAAGGGTAGCTAACTGCAATTGCATGGCTGCTTGGTTTGTGTTGTTAGCAGCTAGTTGATGCATCAGCATCATAAACAGCTCATCCGTATTATATGTGGGATTAAGAGGGGTTGGCGGTGGAGAATCCACACCATCCAATTCGATGTCTTTGTGACTGTTACCACCCGAACTGTTGTTCGTATTGGACCCAGATGCCATTTATCTGCAATTATAATAGTAGTTAGTCGTAAGCAACACATTAGTAAGAAGTCAGTTATAAGACCTTATACAAAATCTATCCCCGATCGGACCTATCGTAATCTCACCACATTTCCTAGAGTTGCTAAGTCTTTTAATTGACTTCTTAGTCGCACTAATACCATTACTTACATCTGTCACACCTCGATCCAGGGAATTGGGGAATAGAATAGGCCCTCAGGGTGTGGATACGTAATCCCGTGGCAATCCGTGCCATGCGAAGACACGTACGAATCAATACAAGGGAAATTCCACAAGAACCTGTGAGGAATTCCAACCACACGCAGATTAAAATTCAACATAAAGCGGAATCCTGTGAAATACACCTGTAATGATCATAAGCAATACATTGAAGAGATATTAAGCACTCATAAGATAACTTAAGTCTTTTAGTTAACCATTTCCATCACATACATAACCACAAAATCCTTAAACATGTCTGATATATAATGTCCAGTTTAAATTGTCTCCATACACAAGACCAACGTCACTAGCCTAACAAACTCACTTGATGCTCTCTGTAAGACGACTAGTAGAAGACGTCATCATCTTTTTACTCTTTTATACCCCCTAGGTACCATTGAGGCACCCTTTGGGGACGCGTCGACATTCGTGTTGGGATTTGATTTCGCACCTATAACACCAAGAGTAGCACTGTTAACACGACGATTAAGCAAATATCAAGATATATATATAACCAACATGATGCATCAAATGAATCAAAGTGCATATTGATTAAAGAAAAGAATAACCATAAGCTAGCCATATTGTGCATGAGTAAGCATAAATAACGAATCATAAATAGAATTTCAAACAAACTAGTTGGTATTCACGAGGTTATATTCTCCCAAAAGAGAGCATATAACATATATATGGGACGCTAGGAGATCAATCTAACTTCCCGAGGAGTACCGACAACTCCTCCATAACTACTGTAGTAGGAACAACAAATATTCAAATTGGTCTCATCAAGCCTAATAAGGGTACAAGCTAAGTGGTGCTGACTCAATGTATCAAGACCGGGTCAAACTTATATCTTTCAGACTTATGATCAATCGTAATAATCGACTCATATTCATACATATTCATTCATATTTATCATCATATCATGCATAAGGGAGTATCGATCTTGAGATCTTATTTAGTCATAAAATTCGGAATTTAACAAGTAACTAATAATCAAATAATGCATACATACTTGAGCTAATAGAGCTCAGATCATGTCAATCTTAGCTACACCCATTTCGGTTCATGAACACACACTTAGTAGAAGCTCCGGACAGATTACCTTAAGGTTCGAAAGGAAGAATAAGAACATGACTACATCATGTTGAGGGCAAGGATTCTTAAAATATAAATGCATTTATATTGAAAATGTATCAAGGAGATTTACTAGCCAACCCTATTCTAGATAATCTGTCATCTCAATGTTATTCAATACGATGTATTCATAAAACATCCAGTGTCATTGTATTACCATATCTTGGTATTACCTTGTGTGTGCAAAAAGCACCTTTTCTTATACTAACACCCATAACGTGACATCGGGGCTTCATCTAAAAAATCAAAGAGGATAAGTGATAGCTCTACACTTGTCCTCTTTATCATTGATCACCATAGGGCCAATCTAATTGTGGGAAAGGTTGCATATCTAAAGCCCTACAAGGTCATTTGAAATCCCTAAATCCTAAGTTTACAATATTCTTACAGCTTAGCCGTATACATGCTATGGCTTAACCGAGTAGCTTAGTTTTTCCCTCAAGTTCATGCGCATTTATGATTCAATCGTATATTAGCCTACGGCTTAGCCATGAGAAGCTTACGGCTGGGATACAGCTTAACCATAGCGCAGTTCACGGCTTAGCCGTGTGCAAGCCATAAAAGAAAATTAGGATTTTATGCTCTCGAGAAAGCTTTCCATAAAATGGCTTATGACTAGGTTAGGGATAGTTATGGCTTAGCCGTAGTTCATTCCACGGCTTAGCCGAGGGTTAGCCGTAGTTCAAGAATGGTTTTTGTACTCTCGGAATTTTGAGCTGCACGCACTTACGGCTTCGCCATAAGCTTTAGAAATTCTGAAGGAGACTCTAAAGCTTGAGTTCAATACAGAACTCTCAATTTAACGGGTTACAATGAGCTTCCTATTGCCTTAAACTATCACTATAGGTTTTAATGCTCACACAACACCCACATTTTATAATCATATTCGAATTCATTCAATTCAACACATTTATGCTTAAATCAAAGAGGAAAGAGTTGTAACTTGCAATTAAAGTGATCAATCCAAGAATCAACAATTTAGACATACATGCAATGCTATATATACTCTAATACTTGCCTTTTGCATAGTGCTTGACCCTATCAACTTCTCCTAGGTGTGTAAATTAGGAAAAGCCTCAATAAGAAGATGGGTTCTCTACATAAAAGGCATGCAAATGGTGAATCTAAGGTAGAATGCATGCATATGTATAATAGAGTCTTCTTGACTCTATCAAGCCCGAAGAAGCTAAATGGAGGTAGCTGTAGCTTTCAAAGAGAGAGATACACAAGGAAGAAGAAGAAGATGATGAATGGAGACTTTTACTATTGCATGCAAGCTCCAAATCCTTGTTTCTCAGCTCCATGATGAGATGGAGATGAAAAAAGGTGAAGAGAAAGAGTGGTTCCAGCAAAAATCAGCAGAATAGATGGAACAATATGTTGGGTTCCTTTTTAAGTCAACTTTTCTACTATTTACATGCAAGTCCACATTTTTGGAATTATTACATTAAGTCTAGTTTTCTACTATTTACATACAAGTCCACATTTTTGGAATAATTACAGTTTGGGTCACATGCCTCAATTGGGCTAATATGAGTCCGAATTAAGTTGGGTCTAACATGAAAGATGGTCTGCACAATGAATTATATAAAATGCAATTAATGAGGTGTCAACATGATGCAAAACTCTAAATTACAAGAGGGCCCTTACTACCTAGGTAAAGTCCGAACCCGACCTAATTATTTATCCGCAACCCAAGCCCAAAGGGTTTAAGTTACATTAGCCTAAACAAAGTTTAATTAGTATAAAATAAGATTAATTATCACAAATCGAGATTAGTTGGGATTAGGACCTTACATGCATAGTTATTTAATTGCACGCATAGTTTTGAGATTGATTATATTAATCAATTCTAGAGGATCTCTAAAAAAACCTTCAAGTGATATCAGAGCAGGTTACACTAACTTGCTGTATTTGATCCTAAGAGATATCTAGAATGGTGCTTAATTAAGAAGGCACATCCACTGTGAAACCTCTATCGTTTGATGGTTCAAATTATGCTTATTGGAAGCAAAGGATGATTGGGTTCCCTAAGTCCATTGATGATGATGTGTGGGATAGTATTGAAGAAGATTATTCAAAACCCACTATTACTACTATTGGGCAAATAGTTGCTAAACCTAAAGCACAATGGACTAAGGAAGAAAAGCATACCTCCAATTGCAATAATAAGGCTATGAATGGTATTTATAATGGAGTGTCTGCTGATAAATTTCATCGAATTTCCAATTGTAAAACTGCAAAAGAAGCACGGGATGTGTTGCAAACTGTTTATAAAGGTATTGATACTGTCAAGCAAGCAAAGCTGCGAAGGTTAAATAAGCCATTTGAAACCTTTATAATGGAAGAAGATGAAACCTTCAATTAGTTTTACGCTAAGCTAAATGACATTGTCAATTCTATTTTCAATTTTGGTGAAGAAATCCCTGAAAGTAAAATTATCAAGAAGATTTTGAGGTGTCTTACTTTAAAGTTTGATTCAAAGGTGGATACTATTCAAAGAGAGTAAGAATTTAGAAACCCTCACAGTGAATTAATTGATTGGAAATCTTAAAACTTTCAAAAAAAACCATTTAAATAGAGGAAAATCAGCGAAGAGTAACGGTTTGGCTTTGAGAGCTTTTAGAAAATCAATGAAGCAATCTAAAAGAAACTTGAGACTGATTTGGATTCTGACAATGATATCACTCACTTAATGGTTCAATTTCAAAAACTCATGAAGGCTAAGAAAGTTAAGTGGAAAGGATCGAAATCTGAAAAAAAGAGATGACATTAACCAAAATTAAGTGTTTTGAGTGTCAAGAATATAGTCATTATGCCAATGATTGTCCTAACAGGAAAAAAGATCCTAAGCATAAAGCTCTAAAAACCTGAATGATGATTCTTCAAAACAAGAAAAAGAGTATGAATCGATCATAAAGAAATTGTGGATGGCAAGTGTATTGCTTTTATGGCAAGATCAACTTTGTCTGATGATAGTTCTGCTACAAAAAATGCTGATATTGCACTTTCAGATGAAAAAGATGATTAGGAAGTAGAATATGGGATTTTACTAAACAATTCTATGAAGATGAGCCAGTTATTTAAAAAAGATGCTCTTAAGCGGAAAAAAGAGATTTCCTCTCTTAAGAAAGAGTTGAAAGATGCTAAATCAAAGGTTCATCTTTTAAAAGGACAAAAGAATGTCTTAATTGATAAGCTGACTACTGAGAGTCACATATATGGTTTACTAAAAGATGATTTTAAGAAAGTTGAGCAAGAGTTTGAGACTTTGAAAATTGACTTGAAGACTATTAAGGCTAAAAAAGAATACCTGGCTGGGAAACTAAAGATTGCATTACCTGAACTGAATTCTACAAAAGCCTCTTTGAATAAGATGAATACTGGTTCGAAGAGACTTAAAGATATCTTGTATATTCAAAAGCTACCTAGTGACAAGCACGGCTTTGGTTTCAATGATGATGCATCAATTTCAAAATCTGACGATAAATCTGTTTTTGTTAGAAGTATTGCACACACTACTTCACGTACTGCACATATTCATAATGTATTGAGTAGTTCAAAAAGGAAAAATATGTCATGTCCTGCACACACATCCACTTGTCATCACTGTGGAGTTAAAGGACACATTCATCCCCATTATAAAAAGCTACATGTTTTGCCAAAATATAAGCAATGGTGGAAACAGTTGTCTGAACCAAAGGTCAAGATAAAAGTTACTTGGATTAGGAAGTCTGATTTGTGTACAAAAGTTACTCACACTGTGCTGAAATATCAAACTACACAAGTGTGAGTGGCTACTTGCAAACAACCCTGATTAAGATGATCAAGCTCCCACCCCCACTGCTGCTACGAAGATATAATTAAGGGGGAGCTGTAATTGAGGAGGAGCTATTGCTGGATCTAAAGTTGATAAATTTACTGGATGATGATCATTAACGTTGTTAATTATGGACAAAAAGGGGGAAAATGAATCTTTACAAAGTCAGAAGACAAATGGAGCTGAAGATTGTTTCCTTTGTAATTGGTGAAAAGCTAATGGGTAAAATTTTTGCTAATTTACCCAATGTATTTTGGGTTTTAGTTTTGGGTAAATTGATTATATAGGAAGTTTTGTCCGTGAATTACCAAAGAGGGAGATTGCAAGGATTTTTGTATTAGCTAATTCATGATTTGGACAAAACTTGAATCCATTGGTATTGTATTTTATATATCCCTAAGTATGGACAATGCCTTGAGTCACCAGCTGCATTAAAGTAAAGAAGTTGAAGAAATAGTGACAAATTAAAGTGATTTTCTACGGACAACATGGTTTTAAAAAGTCATATCTCACAAAACGAGCGTCGGATATAGGGCAAGCGGCCTACCATTAGAAAACTCGTTTTGAGTAGATATTCGTAGAGCCCAAAATTGTCTCAATCGGAACTAAAAATAGAAAGTTATGGTCTCTGAAAGTTTACAGAAAATATGTTGAAATTTCACCTGGGTAGAGGTTTAATCCGACCTATCGGACCATTAATCTGACCGATTAGACAGGTGTAGAAAGTTCACCGACTTACTATTTTTTAGTCCGATTTGAAGAAAAACTTGCCTGTTTCATACCAACTTCTTTCCTAATTGAAATATACTTATGAGGCACGAATTTGAAGCTATAAAAAAATATTCTCTCTCAACCCTAAGGTATGGAACATAGATCTCATTGTTCTTAGTAGAGATTGCTTATTGCAGATCACTTTTTCTAGAGTTCTTTTATTGAAGAGTTAAAGGGCTAAAGTTCTACTTTAGAGATTCATGTCTTTTACTTTTCTGAGTGTAGAAAATTATTATAGGGAGTCAAGTGCAACATTTAGAAGGCGTCAATGTGCTTGGATCTGTAATAGAGAACGGCAGACATTCGTTGTAATGGGATGCTATGCAAGGGAATCACAAAGTCTATAGATTGCACGATAACTGGATAAGAGTTTTGAGTATTCTCTTGTAAGTGTGGTATGATTTATAGTGCTTAATTCTTGGTCGTTGTTTTTTTTCGGTTTGGGTTTCCACGAAAAAAAATGTGTTTTCTTGTGATGTGTGCTTTTATTTGATTTATTTCCGCTCCGTAGTTATTTTTTGCATACATAATATTAAGATTGATTGCATTAATCCATTCTAGAAAATTTCCAAAAAACTTTCACACTTCTACAAATTGTAGCCTTTTAGGGAACAACCATAAAATGGAAAAGAAAAAATCAAGCCAAAAAATGGCAATAGAAAAGAGAAGGTAGAATGAGAAAAAAAATTTCATCTTGACGGTTGATTCTCTGCCCTCCACCAAAATCAACCTCCTCCTCAAGACAAGTATAAGACCTATTCAGATTTCAGATGCAAAAAATAAAAAATAAAAAATAAAAAGGCATGCTTTGCTAGTTTTCATGTGGCGAGTGGGGGCTTATTCACCTGTCTAAGCCCCTCCAGATGATTTTTGGATTCCCTTTTGTTAATGAATGACACGAGTGCCGCCCTCGTTTTCCCACCTGTCACTATCTAAAGGCATGGCCAAAGAGACCAATTCATCTCATCCATACACGTGTCCACCTGTGATGGCAAGATATTGCTATCATTGGAAAAAGAGAAGACAGTATACCATACCAGGTAATTACAACCCCCTTCGAAACAGAACACTATGCCAACGGGTTACAAGCGTGCAGTGGTGGGACCTACATGAGATGACACACCCCAGATCAGAAAGGAAATATAGCTGTGGTTGGGTTGGTTTTTTCAAAGAGCTGTAAGATTTCAATCTTCAATTCATCTACGGTTAAAAAAAGTTGTTGGAGTTCCCCATGAGTAACACTGAATTCCATCTGATGTTTCATTTTTTTGTAATTTTGTAGTTTTTCACTCTGAATGATGGCCAGATTTTAAGCTTCACAGATTCTTATAAGAACCCTATCACAATGTGAATCTTTTTTTAATTGTCCATTTGGAGGTGTCATGGGCCCATTTTTCACTGTTTTTGTGTTATTCCCAATTTTGTGCCTAGATCAAATTGTTATGAGCTCAGATTGTGCCGAGATTATACTTTGCAAAACTTATTTAGCAATATTAAATTATTGTGCTAAATATGTTGCATAGAACTTGTTTGGTTACATTATTAAAGTTTTGTTCTAAAGAACGAAAGCATGAAAATCATAAGATGTAAAATGTGGAACTCACCTTTTATTGTTTACGGCAATCTATTGTTGTTTTACATGAGATCCACATGTGGAAATTGCAACGTAGTACCCAAATTTAAAGTTGTGCCACTTTTGTTTTTTCTTTTTTGGTTATAGTGGACACAAGATCCACCTTTAGAAATTAGAATATGGGACCTTATAATATGGCCCCACAATTATATAATTATAATATGGGACTCCTTTTGTGATTGTGACCTTGTGGCCCTCCTTTAGAAATTACATTTTGGGACACTTTCTTTGATAAATTAGGATAAATGAGAGGATTTGAAGTCTTTAAATAGCTTTCTTTAAAATGGAAGAAATAAGTAAACAATTGTGCCAAGAAGTTATTTCTCAAAAAAAAATAATAATAATAATAATAAATTTTTTCCTTCTAGTATTCGATATCATTTTATTCCAAGACTATCCATTTAAAAAAAATCAAAAGGAAGAACTTTACTTTTTTTTTTTTTAACCTCTGACCAAAGGGGATGGATCCAAAAAGAGAGAGAACCAACTGGGGGTGAACGTCCGAAATTGAACTAATGGGGGCTCTATGTAAAAGAAATATTAGGAAAAGGGGCTCAATTAAAAAAATACATATTAATTTCTAAAATTTGCAAAGGGATTATTGAAAATTTTAAATATTTTTCATATATGGCCCTAGCCTTCTATACCTGGCTCCGGCCCTGGAGCCTACAAACCTGGAGTTTTAACTCATAGTAAGGAGCAGCCTTTCAGGACCCTACTTTATTGCTTAAAGGTAGTATTACTATAATTCACGAAGACCCTCCCAGTCAACTATTCTTACCTTTTGCTTAACAATTACCCCGAAATAAAGAGGATGCCTCTTTTATTATTGAGATACCATTTATCAAAATTACGACTTAATTAGACACTTTCTTCCCCATATTTTTGGTAAAAAGGAACTCGCTAATAGAAAAAAAATAAAAAAAAGGAAGATAACAAACCAATCCAATACCCTAGAAACCATAAAATTAAAACAAAAAAAAAAGCCTTCACTTTAGGGCACGTTTGGCAAACTTGCTCTCCACGAAAAATAAGGTAGAACAACGAATATGCTACGTTTGGCAACAGCGTGGAATGCGGATCCAAGCGGTTCGCATTCCACGCATTTGTGGAAAAGGGGGATGCATTTGCGAAACAGGGGTGTCACCCCTCTCCCATCAAACTCGAGGAATATCGAACAGCATAGAAACGTAATGCTACAGTGCCCAGTGGATTTTACCTAGTGTATGGCTGATCGTAGGTTTGTGGATGCCATACAGTTGATTAAAACCGTTGAAATTGTTTCATATCCCAAAAATAGCTATAGGGCCAACTTTCTGGCATTGAATCATCTTTTATGTAAGACATTTTGAAAAAGTAATCAACACTAAAGATGCAAATTTGGATTTCTATAGGCTCCTTTTGTAAAATTCAGATCGTTAGATCTAATCAAAAGGCTAAGAACAACTCTAAGCTCAAATTGCATAACATGGGGCCTTGTACATTATGATACATTGGCGAAAATATTTTCAGCCATTGATTTCTTAAAGGTTTATTCCTTGTAAATCATTTCTTTTGCTGAACCTAATTTTTTTTAAAAGATGATAATTGATTTCAGACTTTAAAAGAGATTTTTTAAAACTTTAAAATCCCCTTACCCCACAGATATTTGCTAAATGTGCCCTTTGTGTTTCCCAGTTACTATTTTAAAAAGAAAACGTTTTCTTTAGTCCTCCAAAGTTTTGGGGTTTTTTTTTTCTTTTAAAATTTATTTTGGGTGTATAGAGTTTGTGGATTGTGGCTTCATGTGGCACTTTCCTCTCACCCGTAAAACCTGCTGCGCGGAAATAACGACTAGTACTGGTCCTGTCCTCTGTACACACGCTAACACGTTCCTTTATGAGAAGCAAGTTCTATTATGGTCCTGTCCTGTGTCTGAACGCAGGCTAACGCGTTCTTTTACGAGACTTCTTTGATGGTCCTGTCCTGTGCCTGTACACACGCTTACATGTTCGTTTATGAGACGTAGGTTCCATCCAGATTCGAGGAAGGCCTCTTTTGAGCGTCACAGCAGATTAGATAAAAATTCCCATTAGATAAAATGGCTAATTTAAAATTAAAAAAATAAATTCAATAAACTAGCTATCACACTAGCTATTTTACATTATTTTATTTTAGCTAGCCACTATACACTAGCAAAATATTAAAAAAAATTTTATTGAATTGACTTTGCCATACAGTTTGCACATTAAGATATAATGTTTGGAGTACATATTTAAAAATAAATAAAAAATTAATATTTAAATAAGATAGAAAAAAGATAGATAACATTATTGCAATGTGTAGTTAAAAATGTGACTAGCTAAAATAGAATTATATCTTTTTAGTTAAATTTTAGCTAAAAAATACATAGGTTTATTGTGAATGCTCTTAGATTTGGAAAACCCAAAGCAAACCAATTTCTCTATTTCTGTGGTGTCTTGGTCAAAGACGGCGAAAAATTAATTCTACACTTTGTTTGGCGAGTTTGTCCTGAAAATGATTCCAACAATGATAGAAATTGATGTTCCGTGCATGCGAGAAAACATATAGTCATTTTAGTTTAGGACGTGGGTTCCCACCTCCCATGTTGAAAATGAGAACCTCCCACGTTGAAAATTAGAACCAAAGTTTTTTTTTCTCGCGTGGTTCTTCGTATACCCTGAGCTAAGAAAGATGGATCCCACTTTTGAAAAAGAGTTGGGAGGTGAGAACGACTCTTTACCCTAGTGCTAAGGAAGATAATTCTTATCTTACCATGCAAGGTTTGAACTTTAAATATGCCCTTGTTTTTTCATATATGGGCTTTTTTTCTTTTTAAGAAGGAAAATTTTCAAAGTAGGGCTTAATTTTTTTTATTACATTTTAAATTAGGATATAAATAAAACTACATTTAATATCAAGACATAAGTTTTCAAATTTCTTTAGGATGAGGACAATCTACTGATTTTTTTCATTTTCTAATTACTTTTTCGGATGTAAGTCCCAAACTAGGTTTAGCCAAAGAGAGTAATTTAGGTTGGACTCTAATACACAAGTTGGAATTGAACACTAATTTCAAAGTGGAGTTGAGATGGGAAAACATAATAACAAGAAGTATATTCAATTTGAATATCTTGGTTGAGTCAGACTTCTTAATATGCCAAATTTTAGCAAAACGTGGTTCCACAAATAATTTCTAATTTTAAATTAAATAACACATGCATGTGGAGTCTATCCCAGATCAAATCAAAGGTTAAGATTAATTCTAATTAAAAATCAAAATTCGAGTCACTACAGAATATAAGTCTCAAACTGCATTTCATTAGTCATTTTTAAATTACAAACTCCAAACCTCAAATGTAATTACTTAATAATAAACATCAATTGTTAAAAATGAAAACTAGCAATCAAACTGTTCTGAATGTAAACCAGGTAATAAAATGAGGTGATTCAGCCTAGTTTTGCGGTTATTTGACTGGTTCATTCATCAAAATGAAGGGTAAAAATAACAAATCTAGCTTGCCAAGTTTTTCTACTTTTCTTAAACGGAGCTGTTAGATGTACACTAGTTTTAACTCAATTTACACAGCCTTAAAAATAAAAAATTAAAACTCTCCAAAATAACCCCACCCACATTCTCTCCCTACGGACTTTTTCCCTCCCTCCCTCCCTCCTCCCCTTCCCCACCTCTCCTCCAACTGGCGACAGAGGAGGACTCTCCTCCCCTTCCCCTCAGAGAAAAGGGTGGGGGTATTTTAAGGATTCTTTTTTTTTTTAATTTTAAGGATGTGTAGATTGAGTCCAAATTGGTGTATATTTAGAAGCTCCTTTTCTCAAAACTAAAAAGACAAGGAGGAACTTAGGCCCATTAAACAGCCTTGGGTATATAAGTCCAAATGGGGTTGTAAATGGGTCAGTTCATATCCGATTCCATGGTGGACCCAGAACTAGAACCATTAGTGAGAGGATGGACCCTGAACCGGAACCGGAGCTAGTTCGGAACCAATTTCCTAGATTCGGAACTAGAACTGTAAAGGAGAGGATGGACCCAGAACCTAAACCATGTATGAGGAGGGTCCGAGTCCGGGTCCTATTATATATAGAAAATGCCTTAAGGAAAAGCTAACTTTTAGGAAAATTTTAAAAAAATTGGGAGAATATGTCACGTCTCTCTCTAGTCCATCAGTCGGAATGAAGGTGGAACCAAACTCGAAACCGTTTAGGTGACGTGTTTAAAAATAGGATCCAAACCCGAATCCGTTTACTTATCGGGACCTAAATAAGGACCCAGACTCGATTATTAATGGGTCAAAATCTTTGGAAATCAGAAAATCGGGGGCTTATTTACAATCCTAAGTTCAAATATTCTGTAGTAGCTACTATATGGAAATGGAACCGTGGAACACATTCCTATGACTTCATCATGGGGCCCACATAGACATAAGCATTCAAGATTTTTCCCATCTCCTCCGCTGATAGATCCCCATGTTTTAGTTCAAAAGAAGTGGGCCCTATTGACCGATTGAGCATGATGACATAAACATGACATTGTTAAAATGGTGTTGATTACATTTCCGTCCTTACAGGTTACACTCAATTGCACTGAGATCCAGTATTCGTTTTGAACTGATGAAACTTAATACCAAAGGAAACATCAGTGGGGCCACATGGACTTGCAGGGAGGTGGCCGGGGAGCAACTTCGTTATAAAGGAGTTCGACCCTAGGAGACTGCCCCACCAGAAAACTTGGGGAATATCATTTCTGCAAACGAGTTGGGAGGGATATCCCACAGGAACACTACACCTCACCATCACTCTCCAACTTCTCAGGCGTCATCAGTACTTCTGTGGCAGTCCTCATATCATTTCTAGGGCACTCTAATGGTTCTCTCTCTCTCTCTCTCTCTCTCTCTCTCTCTCTCGTGCTTGTGTAGGAGTTTCCTGTTCGGTTTATGTCTTGTATTCCGGTTTAGCCGGATGAGTCCATTGGGTTAGCCAGGGGCTACTTTAAGGTCAAGGGTATTTTGGTAATTGTACCGGGGCTTTCTTGGTGGCCAAGAAAGCAGAGACTATATATGTGTAGTATGTAACCCTAGATCTTGCGCTGAAGAGAGGTGAAAGCTCTCTTGCCCGTGGTGTTTCCACACCACGTAAGTGAGACGATGTGAGAGAACGAGAATATCTGTATGCTTTACTTGTTATAGTGAAGATGATCGTCTCTGTGTCCGTGGATGTAGCCCTGTTTGGGTGAACCACGTAAATCTCGTGTCTCTTCTTGTATGTGTTTGTTCTTGTTAATCTTGTGATTCATGGATGTACACAACGGGTGATGTCAGAAAATCACAACATTTCCCGCTTGTCTGAAATTTCTAGTGAATCCTAAACATTGCTAATACATGCCCGGCCCTTAGCCAGGGGCTGGTTTAAGGTCAATGGTATTTTGGTAATTATACCGGGGCTTTCTTGGTGGCCACCAAGAAAGCGGAGACTATATGTGTGTAGTATGTAACCCTAGATCTTGCGCTGAAGAGAAGTGAGAGCTTTCTTGCCCGTGGTGTTCCCACACCACGTAAGTGAGACGATGTGAGAGAACGAGAGTCTCTGTATGCTTTACTTGTTATAGTGAAGATGATCGTCTTTGTGCCTGTGGATGTAGCCCTGTTTGGGTGAACCACGTAAATCTCGTGTCTCTTCTTGTATGTATTTGTTCTTGTTAATCTTGTGATTCATGGATGTACACAACGGGTGATGTCAGAAAATCACAACATTTCCCGCTTGTCTGAAATTTCTAGTGAATCCTAAACATTGCCAGTACACGTCTGAAATTTCTAGTGAATCCTAAACATTGCCAGTACACGCCCGGCCCTTTCTCAATGGGGTGAGAACTGAAGAGAGGGGTCTTTAATACTGGAAATTTGTGAATGGGGCTTTGAAATTTCTAGAGTGCATATTTTAACCCTTTTAATTTGGCTAATGGGTGACTAATCATTTCCCATCAAAAAGGTGACTTTCTGGAGCAATATACCCTTTAGGGTCTGCAATCTATGTCCACCCCTACAATAATTTAGCAATTGTGAGGAGATTATTTCGAATTTGGATTGCAAGGCTGCTGCACGCCTGCACCTTAAATTCCAGCTATTTCATAGAGCATAAGCCTATAACCATTTCTTTTTCATGCTTATCAGATGTTCCAGTCTTCGATTACATACTGAAGTTTTAAATTTATAACTGTATCATTTTATTTACCCCTATGGATGTTGGGCGCAGGACGTACATTTCAGTTACGGGCCCCCTCGAGAGCCACCGGAACCACCACAGCCTACCCAAACTACTAACTACATCCAGATTGGTGGTGGCATCTACAATCCTCAAATCCAAGGAGTTAATATGGCAGATTGTGGGGGTGACATTAATATGGGACTTGTGGTTAATGGAGGAAGAATTTGTTAGATTTTGTGGACTCAATCCATCAGTTGATGTAATAAATTGATTAATTTCTTTATTTATCAATAAAATCATGCTTTACTTTCATGAGATGAATGTTATTTTACTACTTCATGCACAGGACCAATACGTATGACATAATGGTTCATGAGTTGAACCGGGTCCCATTAGTATATTAGATGTGATATATGTGCATGGATGAGATCCACACACGGGAGATATATGTCACAAATCTTATGCTTAAAATAGCTTCACAACCAGTAATGAGATTGGGCATCTCATTTGATAAGGTTGCAGCACTTTGATCACTATGAGATAGTGTGATTTGTCTCAATCATCAGAATGTAAGATTCTGGATCACGGTGCTGGTACATTGGATGTATTGAAGGACCATGAGATGCACCTTATGGAATTCCGTCTCAATAATAAGGTATGCTCTCATAATTCCCTAGCAATAGGCTCTCAATCCTGAGACATTGACGAACTCAAGTTTCTATCTATTCATTTGCTTTGAGTCACCAATGAGTGAGGCCGACTATAGGTTAACACCTCGGTGTCTTGGGTATATGGTAGTAGAACTGTGGGAACGTTGAATGATCAAGATGGAATCTATCTATATTATCCCCTTGTGCCAATTAATGGATTTGTCATTAGTAAGTGCGCACCCATCTGAATTAAGAGTTAATTGGATGGTACTGATGATTACTGTGATTAATTGGGGCTCAAGGATAATAAGATGTGGAACTTAGATTGGAAGAGACGAGTTTATTCCAATTGATCCACGGATATTGATAGAGGGGCCTACTTGTGGTAATTGGGAAGTTTAGGGTCTTCATTGTAATTTATTCCTAAGACTGGAGTGCAATTGCATTTATATAGTGGTGTTATTTGCAGTTAACTGTGGGCCCGGATTGCACATGAGATGTGGGGTCGCGGTGTTCCAGTTGGAGCCAGCTTTCTAAGGAATCCCTAGTGGTCCCCACGCTAGCCCAAGTTATTGGAAAATAGTAATCCGACTCGAACTCTAGAAAGAAAGGATAAGAAAGGAGAAACTTGCTAATTGCTTTGGAAGTAAGACTTCTATTTCAATTAGACAAGGGAGAGATTTGGAAGTCTATAAAATAGACTTGGACGTCCAAAAGAGTCTCTCACACGCCCAAAACCCTTTCGTGCAAGAGTTGCGCGAGTTACTCTCCTCTCCTTTCTTCTAGTTCCTTGGAGTCTCGAGTTGGGATTTTCTCCTGAAGATTCCACCGTTCTTCTTGAGAAAAGAAATCCAATTCGGGGGTCATAGCGTGGAAGGCTAAGAGGTCTTGAAGAAGTCCATTAGAGCACTGCGGATCTCCAAAGGTATGATCTACTTCTTCTATGTCGTAGATTATTTTGGATGTCTAGTGTTGGTAGAATTTTTACTGTACATGGTCACGAGATTGAGGGTAACGCATCCTGGATTGGGTTTTGGTCTTATGGATAGTTGATCCCTGTGTCAAGTGGTTTCAAAGTTTTGAAAATCTATCCACGAGACCCACCTACTTCCAACAATTGGTATCAGAGCCATACCTCATCTCTAATCATGTAAGATCAGTAATCTTGTTCTAATCTTCACATAAGATGCGAAGAGGATAGAGCAAGGGCTATGATAAGATCAGTGTTTATTGGGTTTGCTTGCTCTCGTAGTAGATACATGTTTGGAAAGTCACAAAAGGTTTTAATCATAATAGGAGGATGATAAGATGCCATTAAAACATACTGAGATCATTAGAGGTGATTAGATACAGCAGGAGCCGAATCAGAAAAGAACCCAAATTTCTGGGTTCGTCAGGTCGGTTAGTCAAAGTGACCACTATGGCTATAGAGGTCTGTTGGCTAACCGTAGGGACCAGATCGGCTAGCCGAACCTAGGCAGAATCATCTTGTTCTTGGTCTGAGTTGTTGTTTTTTTTTTTTTTTTTTGGGGCGCTGCCCCCGAGCCCCCGCCAGGGGCGCTGCCCCTTGGAACCCCGCGAGCTGACCGGGCAGCTCGACCCCCGCCGGGGGCGCTGCCCCCGGACCCCCGTTGCGTAGTGGGTCTTGTATCGTGGTGGCAAAATATTTGGCATCTTGTTTTTCTATTGTGGTTTGGCAACTTGGTTTTGTGAGATGCATTGTTGTATGAGATACTAACTTGCAGGTGATAATGTCCTCTCCGTATGACCCACATGTTTTTCTTTCCTTTTAATTATTGGTTTATTCGTGGCTAAGTGTAAAGGGCATCATGGTCTCCTTGGTTTCCCGTGAAAGGGCAAGGCATGGTGAATTTCCCTATAGCCCTTTTATTTCCATGTTTAGACAATCATGTAAGTCTCATTATAGAGACATAGGAATTTATGTATTTTTAAAATTTGTAAATTCTGGAGATGTCCGTAACAAAGAAGGAAAGAGAAGTTGGACTCTTAATCAAAGAGTTTGAAGATTACCAAAAGGTGTTTTGGAGATGCCCAAAGAGTTTGAGGAATCCCAAAGTTTTGGAAAGTCTAGAAGTCCAAGAAGTCTTTTCCGCCTGGGTCATGTGGAGGAGAGGACTAGTCTTTTGTTATAGCACTTTCTATTTATGGATGAATGCTTATTTTAGAGTATTTCCATATCTGATCCAAACATAGCAAATTCCAAAATTGGTCAAATCAAATTAATTTTTGGAAAGAATTCTAATTAGAGTTGGTGGGCCCATGAGATGGATCTATTGGTAACACTAATTATAGAAACTGAACTTTCCTTAAAATAACTTGACTTGGAACCAATCATTGGTCTTATCATGAGATGAATATATACCTATATTTGATGGACCCATACACCTATAAGGAAATCCTCAACTCTAAAATATTAAGTGGGAGCAGGGCATTTCTATATATATAAAAATCCCCATGGTTTTCCACCATAGGTCCATTGTAAGGAAAGTATTAGCCTTGCGCTATTTTGAGAATGGCCATTCCCCACGGAGGGCTTGTATTTATCTGGATACTGGATATGGATCTCCTATGGATAGTGTTGATGAGACGGGGTGGGAGCCCACTCCCCAAGGAGGAGCTACCCACAACGGTTGTCATGCAATGCTAGTTGGTGGGTCACACTTAACTAAAATAATGATGTAGTATCCCTAAGGATTTGCCTCATGTATTTTAGAAACCAAAGCTAATCGGGAGTCATACATTATTTGGTATGAGATACCTAGATTGTAATGAATGAAGGGGATCATGGATAGTTAGTCTTAATCCAAATTTTGACCAACTTTGATCCGCACCAGTCTAGGAGGTATTTGCACTCCCCAAGGAGGCATACCCCGCAGGATTGGGATTCCGATGTATTCTGAATTTTGTGGTTATGAGGATTCCCACATAAATTTGGTAGAATACTAAACCCTAATGTCATTTAAATTCATTAATTGAATGTATGGTTATGTGCTACAGTATTACAAGCATGAATTCGAATACTTTCAATCCACTTGCGACCATCCTCAACCAGAATAAGTTGGTGGGATCCAACTATGTAGACTGGAAACGGAATCTGGATATTGTCCTGACAGCTTCAGGATATAAATATGTCCTTACCAAAAACCCCCTTGAAGAGCCTGGCCCAGATGCATCAGAAGCAGAAAAGGACCTTTACACCAAATGGGCCAAAGACGATGAGATGGCCCGATGTTACATTCTGGCATCCATGTCTAGTGTGCTGCAACATCAACATCAATCTTATAAGACTGCATATGATATGATATCGAACTTAAAGGAGATGTTTGCAGAACAAGGCAGACCTGCTAGGCAGGCAGCCATGAGGGTGCTCATTAGCACCAAGATGGCTGAAGGTACATCAGTACAGGAACACATGTTGAAAATGATGGACTCATTAAATGAGTTAGATGTACTGGGAGCTGCGATTGACGCAGAATCGCAGATTGACATAATCCTTGAGTCACTACCAGAGTCATTCAACAATTTCAAAGTCAATTATAATATGAATAAAATGAATCTGACTCTAGCTGAGCTATCTAGTCAGCTGGTAGCAACTGAAGGGATTATGAAGAAGAAACCAACTGCCTTAATGACAGAAAAGTCAGATGCCAAGTCCAAGCCGAAAGGCAAAGGGCGGAAAGGCAAAAAGAAATCAGTTCCAAAGGGTCCTAAGGTGGAGAATGGTCCAACTGGTGGCGTGGCTAAAGCTAAGGGTTCAGGGACAAAAGGAAAGTGTTTCCATTGTGGTAAGACAGGACATTGGAAGAGGAATTGTCCAGAATATCTGTCTAAGAAAAAGACCCCAGGTATGATTGAGTCACTTATATCTGAAGTTAGTTTTGCAACTGGTACTTCAGAATCCTGGTGTGTGGATTCCGGGGCAACTAATCACATATGTAATACGTTGCAGGGGTTCAGGGAAACCAGGAGGCTAAGTGATGGAGAAATCATTGTCAACCTAGGATCTGACGCTAAGGCGGAGGCTGTTTCAGTAGGAGTCATTACTTTATGTTTTTCAAATAAGAAATTGGTTTTGTCAGAAACATTATATGTACCGTCTTTAAGGCGGAATTTAATTTCAGTTTCTAGTTTGGTGAATAAAGGTTATTCTATTACTTTTGGTACTGAAGTTGTCATAAAGAGGAATGGTACTTTCATATGTTCTGGCAAGGTAACCAATGGACTTTATTTGTTAACTCCCACGATGTGTGAGATACATGATACTGAAACAATTAGTAGATCATCATTAAAGAGAAAGTCACCTTCATCTAATCCAACAAAACTTTGGCACCTGAGGCTAGGTCATATAAACCTTAACAGGATTGAGAGGCTAGTGAAAGATGGTATCTTACCTTCATTGGTGGTAGAACCAATGCCTATCTGTGAGTCCTGTTTGGAAGGTAAAATGACTAAAAGACCCTTTTCAGCTAAGGGTAATAGGGCCAAAGATTTATTGGAATTAGTGCATACTGATGTCTGCGGACCTATTAATGTAAGGGCCAGAGGAGGATATGAGTACTTCATCACTTTCACAGATGATTACTCAAGATATGGTTACATATACCTTATGCACCGCAAGTCCGAAGCTTTTGAAAAGTTCAAAGTATTTCGAGCGGAAGCGGAAAAGCAATTAGGTAAGAGTATCAAGACTCTTCGATCAGATCGAGGAGGGGAATATCTCTCTGCTGATTTTATGGGTTACTTATCAGAAAATGGGATTCTATCCCAGTTGTCTGCTCCTGGTATGCCTCAACAGAATGGAGTAGCAGAAAGAAGGAACCGGACTCTTTTAGATATGATTAGGTCTATGCTGAGTTTCTCAAGATTACCTATATCCTTTTGGGGATATGCTTTGGATACTGCAATGTACATACTAAACCTCGTACCATCTAAGTCTATACCTAAGACTCCCCGGGAATTGTGGTCTGGGCGAAAGCCTAGTCTACAACATTTACACATTTGGGGTTGTCCAGCACACGTGCTCAAGGTTAAGACGGATAAGTTGGAAGCGAAGTCGGAAGTATGCACATTTGTAGGATATCCTAAAGGAACTAAAGGTTGGTTATTCTATAATCCTAGAGAGCAGAAAGTGCTGGTCAGCACCAATGCGGTTTTTCTGGAGGAAGATTATATGATGGACCAGAAATTTTTAGAAAAGGTGATCTTGGAAGAGATTCAGGAGCAATCAATTCCAAATCCAAGTATGACCGGACTTGAGGAAGAACCGCCCTTACCAGACCTAGTAGTTACACCAGTACCTCGTCGTAGTGGGAGGATTGTCAGACCCCCTGACAGGTTCTCATTCTTGGGAGAGTCTTATGAAGCAATCCCAGAAGAGCCAGAACAAGATCCCTCTAACTATGATGAAGCAATAAATGACTTAGACTCGGGACGCTGGCAAGATGCTATGAAAGCTGAGATGGAGTCTATGTACTCAAATCAGGTCTGGACACTTGTGGACTTGCCTGCCAATATTAAACCTATTGGGTGCAAGTGGGTCTACAAGAGAAAAAGAGGACCAGATGGAAGAGTGGAGACCTATAAGGCTAGGCTTGTTGCGAAAGGATATACTCAGAAAGAAGGGATCGATTATGAGGAAACCTTCTCGCCAGTAGCCATGCTCAAATCCATCCGGATACTCTTATCCATTGCGGCTCATCTCGATTACGAGATTTGGCAAATGGATGTCAAGACGGCTTTTCTCAACGGCCATCTTGAGGAAGACATCTATATGGTGCAGCCAGACGGTTTTGTAGCTAAAAACCAGGAGCAAAAAGTTTGCAAGTTGCAGAAGTCTATTTATGGACTGAAGCAGGCATCCCGAAGCTGGAATATCCGTTTTGACCAGGCAATCAAGTCATTTGGTTTTTGTCAAAATCCGGATGAGTCATGTGTGTACATGAAAAGTGAAGGTGACAGGGTAGTTTTTCTGGTTTTATATGTCGATGACATCCTTCTCCTCGGGAAAGACATAGGAATGTTGTCAACGGTAAAAGTTTGGTTAGCCAAGACTTTTGATATGAAGGACTTGGGAGAAGCTAGCTACATCCTAGGGATCAAACTCTATCGAGACCGGAAAAATAGGATGATTGGCTTATCCCAAGCTGCATACATAGATAAGGTGCTAGTACGGTTTGCAATGCAAGACTCCAAGAAGGGTATCACACCTTTCAGGCATGGAGTGCACCTTTCCAAGGATCAGTGTCCTAAGACACCCGAGGAAAAGGAGCAAATGAGGTCGATACCATACGCTTCGGCTGTTGGTAGCCTCATGTATGCTATGTTATGTACTAGACCAGATATCTGTTATGTAGTGGGCCTAGTCAGCAGATATCAATCTAATCTAGGACCTGAACATTGGACTGCTGTAAAATGTATTCTCAAATACTTGAGAAGGACTAGAGATTACATGTTGATTTATAGCAGTGATGAGTTGATTCCAGTCGGATACACAGATTCTGACTTTATGTCAGATAAGGATTCTAGGAAATCCACCTCTGGTTATGTATTTATGCTTGGAGGCGGAGCTATTAGCTGGAGGAGTATAAAACAAGAATGTACCGCTGATTCAACCTCGGAGGCTGAATATGTAGCAGCTTGTGAAGCAGCTAAGGAAGCAGTATGGCTTAAAAGATTCCTTTTGGAACTTGGGGTGGTACCTTTGGCACGACAGCCACTCACAGTTTACTGTGACAGCAGCGGGGCAGTCGCTCAGTCAAAGGAACCCAGAAGCCATAAAAGCCAAAAGCATGTACAGAGGAAGTATCACTTAGTCAGAGAGATTGTGCAGAGAGGTGATATTGCTATTACCAAGATAGCGTCTGCAGACAATTTGGCAGATCCCTTTACTAAGCCTTTGACTACCAAAGTCTTTGAGCAACATGTAGAAGGGATGGGCATGAGATGCAACCCTGACTGGCATTGAGCCCAAGTGGGAGATTGTTAGATTTTGTGGACTCAATCCATCAGTTGATGTAATAAATTGATTAATTTCTTTATTTATCAATAAAATCATGCTTTACTTTCATGAGATGAATGTTATTTTACTACTTCATGCACAGGACCAATACGTATGACATAATGGTTCATGAGTTGAATCGGGTCCCATTAGTATATTAGATGTGATATATGTGCATGGATGAGATCCACACACGGGAGATATATGTCACAAATCTTATGCTTAAAATAGCTTCACAACCAGTAATGAGATTGGGCATCTCATTTGATAAGGTTGCAGCACTTTGATCACTATGAGATAGTGTGATTTGTCTCAATCATCAGAATGTAAGATTCTGGATCACGGTGCTGGTACATTGGATGTATTGAAGGACCATGAGATGCACCTTATGGAATTCCGTCTCAATAATAAGGTATGCTCTCATAATTCCCTAGCAATAGGCTCTCAATCCTGAGACATTGACGAACTCAAGTTTCTATCTATTCATTTGCTTTGAGTCACCAATGAGTGAGGCCGACTATAGGTTAACACCTCGGTGTCTTGGGTATATGGTAGTAGAACTGTGGGAACGTTGAATGATCAAGATGGAATCTATCTATATTATCCCCTTGTGCCAATTAATGGATTTGTCATTAGTAAGTGCGCACCCATCTGAATTAAGAGTTAATTGGATGGTACTGATGATTACTGTGATTAATTGGGGCTCAAGGATAATAAGATGTGGAACTTAGATTGGAAGAGACGAGTTTATTCCAATTGATCCACGGATATTGATAGAGGGGCCTACTTGTGGTAATTGGGAAGTTTAGGGTCTTCATTGTAATTTATTCCTAAGACTGGAGTGCAATTGCATTTATATAGTGGTGTTATTTGCAGTTAACTGTGGGCCCGGATTGCACATGAGATGTGGGGTCGCGGTGTTCCAGTTGGAGCCAGCTTTCTAAGGAATCCCTAGTGGTCCCCACGCTAGCCCAAGTTATTGGAAAATAGTAATCCGACTCGAACTCTAGAAAGAAAGGATAAGAAAGGAGAAACTTGCTAATTGCTTTGGAAGTAAGACTTCTATTTCAATTAGACAAGGGAGAGATTTGGAAGTCTATAAAATAGACTTGGACGTCCAAAAGAGTCTCTCACACGCCCAAAACCCTTTCGTGCAAGAGTTGCGCGAGTTACTCTCCTCTCCTTTCTTCTAGTTCCTTGGAGTCTCGAGTTGGGATTTTCTCCTGAAGATTCCACCGTTCTTCTTGAGAAAAGAAATCCAATTCGGGGGTCATAGCGTGGAAGGCTAAGAGGTCTTGAAGAAGTCCATTAGAGCACTGCGGATCTCCAAAGGTATGATCTACTTCTTCTATGTCGTAGATTATTTTGGATGTCTAGTGTTGGTAGAATTTTTACTGTACATGGTCACGAGATTGAGGGTAACGCATCCTGGATTGGGTTTTGGTCTTATGGATAGTTGATCCCTGTGTCAAGTGGTTTCAAAGTTTTGAAAATCTATCCACGAGACCCACCTACTTCCAACAGAATTGAGCAGCTGGAAAAAGAAAGAATTGGACCTCTAGGAGTTGGGCTGGGAAAAAATATTGGCACTTCTCGCGGCCTTTCTTTTGTTGTGATTTTGTGTTTGTTTGGGAGTCTTAGTGGGTTATTGTGTTTTCTGGTCGGTGCGGCTTGAATCTATGTTGTTGTCTCTCTCTCTCTCTCTCTCTCTCTCTCTGAAGGTGTGCAATTTTATTTGGTGTTCCACTTGTTCTGCTTTTCTTTTTCATCATAATGACATTATGCAAAGAATTTTTTTGTAGAATCCAAGATTTAAATGTTAACGTCTGTTTGGGCCTTATGGAAGTGACTCACAATATAATTTTCTGTAACCTAGATCATGAATCACAACAATGCATCACATGTTGATTTATGGGATCAAACTCCTATTATGTTAATCAACTAGGGAGCCCCTCTCCCAAGCCATGGCGCCCACCTGGGACCTAGCTGGAGATGGGCCTGGGGGGAATGAAAGGATAACATCATCATCCCATCCCCCCCGGCAACACACACAACAACAACACCTACAAAAAATATGGTGATGAAGGTTTGGTTCATCATTGGTCCTACTAGATTAATGTTCCACAAGTTTTTACTGTCCAAAATAAGTGTATAGTCAATTAAACAATTCAATCCATTCAAATGAATATTAAACCCCAAAATTCATACCTATGAAAGAGGATCCCTATGGTGAGCTTGTTATAGAAAGTGATTTCTTTAATGTTGTTGCATGAGTTTCTAATCGAAAAGCCAGCCTTTGGAAGCTTCAATTTATCTTTAATGAAATTCGAGTTTTATCCATTACTGTTGTCTTCTGTCATGAGATTAGATCAGCCAACTCTATGGTTGATGTATTAGCCAAACAAAAGGTTTGAGAGGATATATCCGTGAGAAGATGTTATTTGATAGTTTGATGTGGATAGGGTATAATGCTCTTGTACCTGTTATTCATTCTCTTTGTTTTCCTCTTTTAATATGAGTCTTTGTTACTATTCCCCAAAAAAAATAAAAAAGAAAATAAAAAATGGGATCCCTATTTTTGATTGATCATAATGTATGCCTTAAATCTAGCAGTCTAGTTCATTTAGATGGATGTTAAACCCTCCAAAATCCATAACTATTACAGGCAATTCATATTATTTGTTGTTCATAAGATAGGCCCTAGATCTAATGATCGAGTCTATTCTCCAGTCCATTCTGATGGATGCCAAACCTCCAGAATCTATGATTGTAAGATGGGATCCTTTTTATTGATCATAAGGTAGGCCCCAGATAGTGCTTTGGAGCACCGGAGCTCACCCTAACATAAAGCTAGCAAAAAGCTGGCCTAACCCACCAATCCAACCCTCTTGACTCATTTCTAACCGACCTAACCCCATTTAAAATATGTGTCAGTCATGGATTAGTCTTATTGAGGAAAAGACTAATCACACCTTTCAACACTTTCACTCAATACAGTCATAATGTTCTTCAATGCGCTTCATCTTGGCATGAAGCACATGGTTTTCTGCTTTGATGAATTACACCCTCATATTGCACTATAATGCTAAATAAGTGTCACTTGGTTGTTTCATATCTGCCATCAAATTGCATGAGCTATCACATCTTGTGCTGCCATAGCTATGATGGATATGAATTCCAGATTTCTTTTGCTATGGTGAAATGCTCAAACTGTTTTACCTATTTACTGGATATGAATCCAATCAATAGATGCCTCGCTAATTTGTTATCAAAAGCTCATTGCTCATATAATTCATGGTCTTCTTTAGGGGGCATCATCAGCGAGCTTAGGGACCGGATCGGATTCAATCACATAAGTTAATCCATCAAAATGGAGTAACCATTCCATTCGACGCTTCCACACAGCTAAGTTCTTACCGTTAAAAATATCAATCTTTGCAAGATTATGCAAGGCTGATTTGGAAAATATGATTTTTATTTATTTTTAATTAAAAGATGGGTTAGATATCACTGACTGTATGAGAAAAAAATACTACCATTTTATCTGAATCACTGGATTGTCTTCCTTTTGCTACTATTGTGTAGATCTACTCGCAAGGATTCTATAGGCGCAAACGGATCGTCGATCTGACTCCGAATGGCCAAAATATCATAGTTAGAAAATTTGACGGTGATTCAGTTTTCTGCCTGCGTGAGTCGTACAATCTCTGCGTTAACGTCATCGTCGTCATGCAAACACCAACGTGTTTACATCAGCACTTTTGGGCTGGATCCAATCTGAATTGGGTTGGGTACACCTGACCCACCTCAC
Source organism: Sextonia rubra (assembly GCA_037013555.1). Taxonomy (NCBI): domain Eukaryota; kingdom Viridiplantae; phylum Streptophyta; class Magnoliopsida; order Laurales; family Lauraceae; genus Sextonia; species Sextonia rubra. Next base: position 15,219,750 of record JASUAD010000023.1, read on the forward strand.
AATGTGCAGATAAGGGAGTGTGTGCTTCCCGAGGCGAAGACAAGGACAGTCGGAGAGTGGTGGCGCCCCCTCTTTTTTTTTTTTTTTTTTTTTTTTTTTGTCGTTGGCTTATCAGATGTATGATCCGCGGCATCCGCCCACTTGATCTTGCAGAAAGGACAACCAAAGAGAGGAAACGGCTTTATTTTGCTCCTCGGCTTCCGTGTGATGGCAAAAATAAAAGCATAGACTTTGCTTTTAAAATCCAATGCCTGAAGCCTTTTCCATCTTTTTGTTTGTAGAATAAGACAAAGAGGTCTTTATGAATCTCAATTCTTGTGCGCAACTTAAAAGAAAATAGGAAGTAGTCTTGGTTCATGTGCACTGCTCCCTCTTCAGTCTTCTTTTGCTTCTTCCTCCTTCAAGTTGCAGAAATCAGATGAGACAGAGACTCACAGATATGAAGAAATTCAGATTTACTCTAATCCACGGTGCTTCTGCAAAATCTGAACCGGTAGAATGCACTGCACCTATTTCTAATACCAACTGATGGATCCGGATGAGGAGACTCCATCACACGGCCGGAGATCTATATGTCTTTTGGTGATGGGAAGCTCCATAGATCTTTTTACCTCTTGTCTTTCCTACGGAAATGGAGAAAATAATAATCATCCAAACCTAGGGCTCCCTTATCCTTATATAGACAAATCCCAAAGAGTCACACTTACTAGAGACATCTTACACCAGAAGCCTACATCCACTGATCCTATTGGGAGTCTTATTATGGGCCCAGATCAAGTCTTACACTAAAGTGGAATTATAATTTCTGTTGGCATCTGTCCTGTTTGATCTGACGTGGGACTCAACGTGGGACCCGTGGCATGCAAGCCATATAATTTCCTACAAGCTATTGCTCTATATTCAATCTCAGCTATTGATAATCACATTATGGTTGCCACTTGTTGCACACCTAACTTGTAGTGAATCTATGAGTCAAAAGATCTCCTAGATAATCAAAACCACAGAATTCATCTAACTCACATGAGACACCTTTTTCATAAAATATTCTCAAATCAACTGTGTCTTCTAACATGTTGCTAGATTTGCTAAACTGCTTCCAAGTAAGATGTCCTCCAATTCTGCATAAACTTGCTTGTAACCCCAATTGCATAACACTGTCTAGTTATTCATGTCAAATGCCAAATAAATCTAGCTACCAATCAATTTCTAGTACGTCCTTGTGAAGGTTTTGGGTGGACCTCTAGAATAGACAAAGGCAATTAACTCAATAATATATTAGCAAACAATTAACCACTCAGCGAAAAATAAATTAATCAGTTACAAGCACACAGCACAAGAAGATATGTAGATTTTTTAACGAAAAAAAATCGCAACCAAATAAAAAACAACAAATCCAATAAGGATCAACTTTTAAGCAAAGTCGAACATTTATAAGATATAATCATATATACTCACACCCTTTTCGCACACTAAGAGCTGAGTACTTCTCACTGCAACTCCTTTTGCTCATGAGCACTCAGTCGTTGTATACTGTTTTCTACTCGATCAACTCACACATTGATCTCTAAAGATGGCCTCACAACCTCTACAAGAGATGTAGAAGTAACTTTTTTCTAGAGCAAAACTTCAGCCCTTCAACTTTCAATAAAAGCTCTAGAGAAGATGATCTCCAGTATGTAATCTTCACCAAAAATAATGAGATTTGTATTCCATACCCTAAGGTTAAGAGAAAACCCCTTTTTATAGCCCCAATTTAGTGCCTAATTATGCTAATTCAACTAAGAAAGGTTTTGGTACAAAATAGGAAAGTTTCAATTTAAATAGGAAAGGTTTTCATGCAATGGCAGTTTCATAATTTTCACAGAATGGTAGTTTCGTAATTTCTGATAGCACAATTTCTGCAAACTTCTGGAGGCCATAACTTTGTCATTTTAGCTCCCATTGGTGTAATCTTAAAACCTACAGATATTTCTTCAAATGAGCTTTCTAACGGTAAGTAGTTTGCCCATATTCGACTCTCGATTTATGAGACACGACATTGTTGATCCATGAAAAACACTTCACTTTAGTTTTTCTAGGACTCTTTAACCTCTTCAAACTCCTACTCTAAAATTAGTAGAAATACAACTTTGACTAGAACTAAAGTTTTTTCTAATCCATGAATTAGTCAAGATACAAAAATTCTTACAATCTCCCACTTTAGTAATTCTTGGATAAAACTCACTAATTATTCAATCTAAACAAAAATAAATCCAAAATTACATTAAATACATTGAATTGCAAAAAAATATTTTACCATATGTATCTTTAGCTCCTTAAATCTTCAGATCTTCATAAATCCTCCTAAATTGAATTTTCTCCCCATTTTTGTCTATAATTGACAAATAAAATGATATATGCATTTAACATATATGTCAATCAGGATTCAATAGTAGTTCTCCCTCAAATGTAATTCCGCCTTAATTGTATCTTTGTAGCAGCACTGGGAACAGGAGCTTAAGCACCTTGATAAGGGTCTTTTTGCATATAACTACGCACACTTGTGTAGTTTAATCTTTCAACATAGTGTGAGCAACTGCTTTAAGCAAATCAGACTTTCCAACCCAAACAGCTCTTATCTTAACCTTTGTCTTAGACAATTGTTTCCACCATTTCTTATACTTTGGCAAAACATACAACTTTTTGCAATGGAGATGATGAATATGTCCATAACTTCACAATGATGACAACTAGATATGCATGCAGATAATGACACATTCTTCTTCTTTGTAGTACTCGCAACATGATTAACATGTGCAGCATGTGGAGAAGTAGCTGCCATAGAATTAAAAATATAACTTAACAAAAGTAGTTTTGCCTTTTGTCTATGAAATAGACACACCATCATCGAAACCAAGACTTCATTTGTCATTGGGTAACTTCTAAACACTTAAGATGTTCTCAAGAAATTTCGAACTAATATTCATCTTGTTTAGAGAATCTTTTGTACAATCCAGCTAAAAGAATGCAATCTTCAGTTTGCCAGTCAAGTATTCATTTTTATTATTTATAGTTTTCAACGTTATTTTCAAGGTCTCAACTTCTTACTTAAACTTCTCAAAATCGTTTTTGATCAACTCATATTTATGACTTTCGGTAGTCAAATTATCAGCCAAGGTTTGGTTTTCTCCTTCCAAGAGATTGAATTCAATAAAAGATTCTATCAATTCTTTTTTAAGAGATAAATTATTAGATTTCCACTTGATAGCATCTTTCTTATGTAACTTGTTCATATTCATAGATTTATTTAGCAAAATCTAATACTTAGCTTCTCAATCATTTTCTTCATCAAAGACTCTATCATCATTACTATCAAAACCATTATCAGATATGCCTCGTGAATATCTAACCATGAAAGCACATACTTATCACCGGTAATATCAGGAAGTGGATTTAAAATCATCAACTTTACCACATCTCTTATTTTTTTTCTATTTCTTCACATATATGCTTTATGACCAAACCATTTGCATTCAATGCAATGAATAAATTTAGGGTTTTTTTTAGACTCAGATTTGAGCATCTTTATGCCAGATTTTTTATCTTTCAACTGAAATGGCTTTGTCTTTAATGTGCCTTCTTGATTAAGTCTCATTTCAGAAATTAAAGTTGTGCAAACACAATGCATTTGTGTAACCCGTTTTAATACCAATTGAAGATTTTGGATAGCCCTTAGAATAGATCAACACAATTAACTCAACAATATGTGTGCAAATAATTAACTATGTATTGGAAATAAATCAATCAATCACAAGCACATACTATAAGAAGGCACGTAGATTTTTTTAATGTGGAAAGACCTCAAAAGGGTAAAAAACTACAAATCCAACAAAGATCAATTATCAAGTAAAGTCGAACAATTACAAGATATACTTAAACCCTTTTTGCACATTAAGAACTAAGCTTTTCTTGCTGCAACTCCATTTGCTCACCGACACTCATTCGCTATACACTATTCTCTACTTAATCAACTTACACCTTGATCACTCAAAATGGCATCATGACCTTTACAAGAGATGTAGAAGTAACTTCTCTATAAATCAAAGCTTCAGCCCTTTAGCTCTACATAAGAGCTCTAAAGAAGATGATCTTTAAAATGTAATTGTAAGGTCCAAACCCGAACTAATCTTAAATTATAATAATTAATTTTGTTTTACAATAATTAATATTTGTTTAGGCTAATTCAACTCAAATCCACTTGGGTTTGGGTCATGGATGGGTAGTTGGGCCAAGTTCAAACCTTACTTAAGTAGTTAAGGATCTTTTTGTAATTTGGAGTCACATAGTTTGCATCATTTTGGCACCACATTAGTTGCATCAAGTGTATTTTATCTTATGGGTCAACTTGCATATTTAGTCTAGCCCAATGTGGATCTATCTTGGCCCAATTAAAGTCCATTTGACTCAAACTGTAAAATTCATAACAATAGTGGACTTGCATGCAAATCCAAGAAAATGTGATTTAGAAACCCTCACTCCAGCAGATTTTCCATTTCCCTCTTCATCTCTTTCTGAGATCTGCTAGAGCTCCATCTTTTTTCTTCCTCTTAGCACTTTTCTTCATTAAATCAAGCTCTTGAAGCCTTGCATGTAAGAGGAATAGGTTTCATCCTTCTCCTCTTTCTTTATCCTCTTGTGTATCTCCTTCATTTAAGCCACTAATTTCAACCCCTCATCTTCAATCAACAACTCTATAAGGTAAGAGACGACTCTCATTCCAATTATTTGAGTTTAATAGAGTCAAGGAGGCTCAATTTTGTTACATGTATGCATCTCATACCCATTTCACCCATTGTATGTTTTTGCATGTAGTAGGATCATCTCCTTTTGAGGCTTTCTCTATCATCAAACTAAGGGAAAAGTTGATTTGGGTCAAGCATTCTATTAGAGGTAAGTATAAGAGTATATATTACTATATGCATGTTTGATTTAAGTGTTTCTTGAAGTACTATTCTCTATATGTAAAGTTTTAGCTCTTTCACCCCCTTGATTTAATAAGATATGATGGACTAAGAGATATTGAATATGGTCATGAAATAATGATGCAATGTTGCTATTGGAAAATGTATTATGATTGTTGGAACAAAGGAAACTACATTGGAACCAATTCAAGAGTTCTATTTTGGATTGAACTCTGTGCTGGAATAGCTTTAGAAAATCTGAAGCATTTGGTTAAGCCATAAGCACACTATGGCTTGGAAACTAGAGAGCCCAAAAGCCTAACTTTGTTCTAAGGTTAACCCGCGGCTAAGTCGTGAAATGCACTACAGCTAAAACAAGCCGTATGCCATTTACGGCTAGCATTTCAAAAAACCCAAACCAGTGACATCACTACAGTTGAGTTGTGGATTACAATACGGCTAAACCGTATCTACGTCGTGGCCTAACTGTAGGCTACATATGGTTAAGCCGTAAGACATAATACGGCCGAGCAGTAACTGTGACAGAATTTAGTTAAAGACTTTGTGTCACAACCCACGCTCGAGCTTCCTTTTATTAGGGAAATTTATGAGGTATGACACGTATACTCTCGTAAAATTCTACCCAACACCGTGTCAAGATAGAATCCACAAAGAACTTTAGTCTTCACGCAGTTGAGGACTCTTCAATTTGACACCTATTAATAAGTGTCTCTAGTGGAAGTTTATAGTTATCACATGTACAATTCATCAATCACAAAGTATCATAGTTGAACAGTCCATAAAATTTCACCTTTAAACGTCAACATAATTTTTATACATGTAGAGGATAACTTTGAACCTCTACAAAATTCATATACATCATCAGCACATGTTCGGATTACAAAAATACCATCCTAATACATGACCAACTTAGATGATAAGATGGTATGTTACAAGAACCATTACTACACTATTTCAAAAGATTCCCAAAATAAGACTCAAGGTATCACTCTTCGTATTAGGTATCAAAAGATGTCCTCAGCGGTCAATTTTTCTAATCCTGAACAAACTTCTAGGGTCTCCTTTTGAGTCTTCCCGGTATCTACTATACAGGCATTGACATTTGAGCTTGTAACATCAATTGAATAGCTGTGAATACGACGATTTAGCCAAGTATAAGCAAAAGCAGAGTAATGCACATTGCATCTTTGAATAATTAAGAACATACTTTTAAGAAAACTAATCAACAATCAAATGCATTCCACCATAATTCAAATCATATCTTAGGTGATATTTATGGCTGGAAACTCATTAAGTGGCTTAATTGTACTCTTCCATGAGGGCTTAAACATAACATATGTGATATACTTATTTAGTGGCTTAATTGTACTCTTCCACAAGAGCTTAAACAATTTATGTCGGATATACTCAGTGTCCCAGGCCTAGGTACAACTGATTTCCTGATTAGAGTTCCAAACACTCCTATTATCCACTGCAGTAGCCAAACTTAATCTTTAGTTCTTATTTCTTACTTGATTAAGTTAACTTTCATACCATTGTAGTTTCCAATTCATATACCCTTATGTTCACATTCATCTCAATTCATCATAAACAAAGCGTATCAACACCTTCACCATATTAGAAATAAAAAGGAAGATAGTTCCACATCGTGATCAGTTGCTCTAGAAGTTTATCTCATGCCCCGAACTTAAGAATTGGAGATTTATAGTGGATCCCAAGGTGCAACACACATAACCCGTGACAATTTGTGCCATATCAAGACACGTACGAACTGCCACAAGGGTGATTCCACATGTACGTGTGAGAAAGATCCGTAAACACGTATCAATAATTTTAATAATTTAATAGAAACCTGGAGAATTCAGCTATACATATTATAGGCACTAATAAAACATTCACTAATTCATTAATATAACCAATGTCTATTAATTCCCAAAAAGCTAAATTATAGCTATATACTAACAACCCAAAAAGAACCATGTTATGCATTGTGAAGAATGACTAATAAAAGATATCATTCTCGTTCTACTCGTTTATATCCCGAGGTACCACTGTGGTTCCCTCCAGGGGGCGCCTTGACTGCCATGCCGGCACCAGGTTCCATAAGGGTGAGATTTTTCTAAGCCCTACACGTTTTTTCAAAAATTTTGTACCGGGAGTACCCATGTGATCAGAGATGTTGTGAAGCAAAGTTACTTTATACAAAATCGCAAATTTATTTTATGCAAATTCACAAAAACTTGTGATTTTGCATATTAATTTTTTACTTTAACATTGCACAGACCCGTTTTCTCTCATTTTTCCTTTGCTTTTCATCTATAAGTCTTTTTTTTTTTCTCGTCATTTTTCGTCATTTCCCCTCTCTCCAACTTTATATGCTGGATTTAATAATTAAAAGTTTAAAATCTAAAGGTTGGCATTTTATTCAACAAAAAGCTATATATTTCTGTTTAACAATCAAATAATAATGCATTTATACCTAGATATTCTTACGACGTTTAATCTATATCTCATAGATAGTAATTTTTTATATTCAGAAAAAGAAAAAATATAACATAAAATATATATTTAAATTAAAAAAAAATGACAACATGGGGGTTGCTTAGTTGCTTTGTAAATTAATAAATCTAATCTCCTCTCCCCACAAATATGTAGGTTACCTTATGTTGCAGCTACCTTAGCTAATGCTTAAAAAGAATGGAAACAAATAGTAAAAATAAAAGAATATCTTGTAGAGGGAGGAATGAGATAGTGAAAAATCAAAAACTAAGATGAAAATGAAATTAAAATATGAGAAAAAAGGCTATGGTTGAATTTTTTAGAAAAACATTTTACGATATCATAAAGGTTTTTTTTATTATATTATAAGAAGTTAACCTTTCTATCAGCCAACGTTACTACGAAAAGTGCAAAAAATAAATTTATAATTTTGTATAAAATAGTTTTGTGATTTTATAAAATCTTTAAATACGTATCCACTCTTAATACGAAAGTTATGAAATAAATACATGAGTAAATAGCCGGTCTCTCATTTAAATTTGATGAAAAACATCTTGTTCTAAACCCCTATAAATAACCATCGGTCTTTACTGCCCCTGGTTTCTCCGTACCTGCGCGATTGGATGTCGACCGAACGCAACTTGACGTTTCTTTTTGCGCGCACCCTTTACGAAAGGAATCTTTGAATCATTACTTTCCACGCAGAAAGCAAAGGTGTAGTCATTACAAAGTCTCCATGTCTGACGCTGATGTGACTGGACAGCGCACAATACAACGCACTCTCTGTTTTTTCTTTTATTTTTTAAGCAGCATAGGTGTGCACATCGAGAACTCTCTTATCTCATCTCTGACCCGGAAGTGACTGGAGAGCGGATAAGACGCTGCACTGTCTGTTTTATATTGGTTTTTTTTTTTAAGTGCCCGTGAATGTAAATGATTGCTTTTGCTAACCAATAGAATTCATTGAAATAAATTACAACCAAATAATTAAGGGGGCGTTTTTTCATAGGGACACCGTTAGGTTGATTTTTTCAAATCCTAACTTAATTTCAGCTATTTATTTACACGTTGCCTAAAATTTCTCAGGTGGTCAGATTTTTTTTTTTTTTTTCGAAATCACAAAGCTAGTTTATGCAAAATTATAAATTTTATATATGAACACTCTCTAGCAGTGAAAAATAAATGAAAATGGGGCTTGATAATGTTAAAGTAAAAAAAACTAACACTTGCAATTTCGCCTAAGTAATTTGTGATTTCCTATAATGTAAATATGTAAATTTGCATAAAGTAGATTTGTAATTTTGTAAAAGTGTTTTGGCTACTTGATAGAAATTGCAGAAAAACATGCCGGAAAATTACTAGTTTTTAGGTAGGGTTTGAAAAAATCCTTTTGTATTGATATCCGTACGGAAAACCCCATAATTAAGCTACTTAGCCTAAGCCAGGCTAGCCAGAAAGGTTATCATCCTTCTAAAATATTTTACTAGGTTTAGAGCAATTCTTGGCAGATTATGAGCTCAAAACACAAAATTATGAGTAACAATCATGATATAGTCTGTTTAATAATCAAAATAATTGGATTGCTGTTACACTAAAGGAAGCTGAGACTTATTTTATAAGGATTATATGGAAAAAAATAAAAAAAAACTCCTCAAATGAACCATGTATGAAAAGGATCTCATAATTCGAACTAAACAAAAAAGGCCCTTTTGCCAAATCCAACTTCTTCTGTTTACCTCCCTCCTATTTTCTTCTCCCCTCTATCTCTCCATTTCCCACCCTCTATTTTAATTAAATTCAGTATTTTTATTTCTTTTTGATGTATTACAAGATGTATTTTATTGAGTCTGCGATTCCTTTCATCCTTTTCCTTTTTTTTATTTTTTTTTTATTTTTTATTATCTTGATTCATTTTCTAGGCGCGGGGACACCTCAGGTAGTGAAGATTATATATGTAAAGAAAAATTCTAAAAAGGGAAAAAGACTTTTTGCACATTTTCAAAAACTTAAGAAGATGTAGACACTTTAAAATGGTAAAAAAATTTCCACAATTAGTTCAATCAATTCCTCTTTATCTATATTTCTTATTTGTTACTCTTATCACAAGCACTGTAAATGTTAAATGTTGGATGAATGTTAACTTTTAATGACTTTATTTAGAGAATTTATGTGATGTTTAAGTTTAATAACATATTACTTAGAAATTTTGATGATGTTTATTGTTATAGTAAGTGATATTTTTGGTGTATTATTTTGTAATTATTTTAATGATATCTATCAAAATAGGTAAATAATTATAATTTAGATAGCTTGATATTGCAAAATTTTTTTACAAAACCTTCACAGGTTATTTTGGTCAATTTTATATAAATTTTATTTCATTCTTGACATCATTCCATTCTACCAAATTCATGAACTGAAATCAGAGTCCTATATTGATTCTTCTGTCTCGCCAAATATTGCAATGAAAATTACGATTTCTACATTATTCCATTCCAAAATCATTTGGATCCGCATTCCATTCATGGTAAAAAATCATTTTAAGCAGTTGGCCTGGCTTTTTTAAGAAGAATCGCAGCGTTCGTTCCGTTAAATAACCTTGGCTAGTTGTGAGGTTGTTCCCACATCTCCTAGAGGTTGAGGACTCCTCCCCATTTTGACGTCTTCGGCCCAGCTCTCTCATCATTTCAGAGGAATAGTGATGGTACTCTCTCTCTCTCTCTCTCTCTCTCTAATATTGCCCTTATGCTTAGGCCGGAGTCTCCAGCTTGTCTCAAAATTTCGAATGTGCTAGCAATTGCTAGTAAACGGCCCAACGGGTGAAGAGAATGGTCTATAGGGGAAGTCTGTAAAGGGGATTGAGGATTTCTAGACTTCTTTTATTAACTCTTTTTATTTGGCTGATGGGTGAGCATCCATTTCCCATCAAAAGGGGGATCGTCTTAAGCTATAAGCCCTTTTGGACTCTTCATTAATCTATGTCCACCCCTTTTAGCAATTTATCAATTCTGATGAAATCAGAAGCAATTTGGATTGCAAGGGTGATGCTCTGTAAATACCATCTATTCCATTGAGCTTGTCTTCCAGAGTTCGATTGATATATTCAAGTTTCAAATCTCTAACTGTATCATTTCATTTCATTTTTTTTTTTTTTTTGTATGAATGTTGGACACAGGACGTACGGTTCAGTTGGTCCTCCGATGGAGAGCTAAAGGAATCACCGCAAACTAACCAAACTACTAACTGTACTCAGAACGGAGGTGGCAACTACAATCCTCAAATCCAAGGAGTTAATTTCTCAGGTGGTTTGGGAAACATTAATATGGCACCTGTTATTGGTGGAGGAAGAATTGTCCAACTGGGAAAAGATGAAATGCAACCGGGAAAAGATGAAATGGAACCTCTGGGAGTTCGATTGGGAAAACTACGTGGCATTTCTGGAGGCCTTCCTTTTGTGATTTTGTGTTTGTTTGGGAGTCTCTGTGGGTTTTTGTTTCATCTCGAGGGTATGTTTTGAATCCATGTGCAGGTTTTTGTTTCATCTCGAGGGTATGTTTTGAATCCATGTGCAGGTTTTTGAATCCATGTTGTATCTATGTCCATGTCCTTGCTTTTTAGTTCTAAAGTGTCGATTCAGTTTGATATCTGATCTGTGGAGTTTGAATCAGAATATTGGACATATATCTTTGACATGTCACTTCATTGATGATGAGTGGAATCTGTGGAAGATAAATCTTGTGTTTAGTTCTAGCTCCTCCTCACATTGGAGAAGCGATTAGCAATTGCATTTTGGGTAAACTTGTGTTGGAACATTGACAAGAAATTGTGTTGTATTGTTTTGGACAATTGTTCTACAAATGATGTCATCATTTGTGAGCTCAAGTCAAAGCTCGTAATGAAGGGGTTGCTTTTTTCAAAGGGAGATTTGTTTCATGTGTGTTGTTGTGAACATATTCTGAATTCAATGGTTCAATATGGATTAGATTCAATCCGTGAGATTTACAACATTCTTATAAGTGTCAAATATATTAATCACTCATAAGCAAGATAAAAAAAAATTTTCAGGAGATAGCAATATAGGCACGGGCTCCACAAAAGAAAAAAATATTGGAATATCACTTGCATACCTCTAGCAATAGCTGCAGTATTTGATCTGTGATTGAGATATAAACTACTTGAGTCTTTTCTTTCCATTACTATATAGTTATGACTTAGATGTAAGGATTGCAGAGGCTAAGCAATGTTTGATTAACCTATATACAGAATATACGGTTGACTCTACAAATGATTCTTTCGATAAAGGATTTTCCTGGAATGATGAGAGCAACAATACTAGTGGGGCTATAAGATCATTGAATGTTACTTTTACAAATGAAGCTACGATGGAATGGGATCATGGATCAGATTTATTTGTTTAAGAAAGTTCATCTTCTGAAAGAAAGTCTAATTTAGATTTATATTTGGAGGAAGCAACTCATCCAATGAGAAAGGGCGAAGGTTTTGACGTCTTAGCTTGGTGGAGACTTAATGCACCCACATGTCGCGACGTTGTATGCATGGCTCATGACATTTTAGGTATTCTCGTTTCTACTGTTGCATTAGAGTCTGCATTTAGCATAGGTGGCAGAACAATTGATGCTTATCGAAGTAAATTACTCCCTAAAACAATGGAGAGTTTAATTTCCACTCAAGATTGGTTGAGAAATGAAAAAATCGGGTAATTATGCTCTTATTCTTATTTAATTTTTTCATGAACTTTATTAAAACTTTTAATATTTTAGCTTAATTTTCAAGTATTCAATCATTCCTCAATACTGTCATGAATGCCACCGAAGTTGAAGCTGAAGATAAAGAAAGCGTGACAATAGATTATGTTGAGGATTTAGAATAAATTATGAGTTGTTTGTCTCTTTTTTACGAAATTTTTTATGATCTTAATAAATTAAACAATTTGTTTAATCATTAAACTCATGCTCCTTATAAATTAAATCTCAAGTTTTATTCTTTTCTTATTCTCCATTTGCAGATAATTTAATGAGTATGTATTTTACAAACTTCATGATTCTTAAGTTTATGTATTTACAGATTCATGATTCTTTTTTGAAGTAATCAATCTTTACTAATAAGAGTTTTGAATTGACAATAAATATTCATCATTTTACTGAATAATACTTTCTTTGCTTTTAGGCAATGAATAAGGAAGCATGGGGAACTGCGAAGTTGATGAATAAGAAAAAGCATGGATTTGGATTCGTATTATTCCTTATTGTTATTATTGGACAGATTTATTATTGATCCTTTAGTTTTAATAAATTAATTGCGTATTACTTTTAGGTGATGAATAAGACAGCATAGATTGCTTATTTGAATTGAATAAAACTTGTAATTTTTTTTTTTTTTTTGACATCACAGTCAGCAATTTGCTATCTACTGGAGCATTCAATTAGTGGAAGCATTATATAAATATTACGGCCTATTGAATCCACCTACATGATTTGTATCTTCATGTATTTTCCTAAGTTAGTCACTGAATGTGCGAATGTGTAAATGGTTTTGTACTCATCAGTAAATGTTTTTGGCATTAATAAGCTTAAGCTTGCAGGGATCATCACATGGTGGATTTTGTACTCATGAGTAAATGTTTTTGGCATTAATAAGCTTAAGCTTGCGGGGATCACATGGTGGATTGGCCAATAGGCCTAAGAAGCACTAGCCTTCATCTGATAGGTTTATCTCATAAAATATAAAAACACAACATGCATTTTCCCTTCCTGAATTGTGTTTCCATGTAGACTAATTGGGTCATTACCATAATTTTTATTTTATCTCCTATAGGAGCCCATTTTTTTAAAAAGTGGGTCTAGGACTGAACCCGAAATCGGAATCAGAGGCGGACCCGGTTTCTTGTCGGAACTGGTTCCGGTTCCAAATATCAAGCCTCTTGTTGGACCTGGTTTTGGAACCAGACGGCAAGTTCCGATCTGGAATCGGTTTTGGTTCCTCCATTAACATATCGGGTCTGGGTCCAGTTCCAATAAGGCTTCAGCCCAAACCCACCCCATTTGCAACCCTAACTTTATGGGGTCGGCCGCACTGTATACACTCGATGATATGGTTATGGTTCTTGTATGTTGATACTCCGTTCTTTGTGGTTCTTAGATATTGGTTTTTGGATATACTTTGTGGTTCTTCGATATCGGACTATGATATTGGTACTTTGTAACATTTATTAGTTTAAAATCTATACGTTTTGATATGTTGTTCTCATGATGGATTCCTATATGTATTGTATATATGGTAGAATGATTACATTTTTAGTTTCGGTTTTTTGGTTGAATGATTTGATATTGAGATATACATGGTAGAGTTGTTTGAATTAGTTGGTACACCTTTTAATTGGTTGGTACGAGTTGATAGGTGAAAATTTTTAAGAATATGTAAAAACAAATAAAACCAAATGGATTTAATACCTTCGTTGATGCAATATGGCTTTGACAAAAGTGCCTTTTGACAACCTATGCCAACACAATTTGGCGTCGGGAATGATTTTTGCGGATGCATTAATGCGTTGACAAACGTCCATATTGACAACTTATGGGAATGCAATTTGGCGTTGGGAATGGTTGTTGTTGACGCATTAATGCGTTAGCACAAGCCTAATACATATTTTAAAAAAAAATAGTTTCCCCACAAGTAATGGCATTGGGAAAAGTATTGTCGACGAATTAATGCGTTGGCACAAGGCTAATATATGATTTATTAAAAAATATTTTCCCCCGGCATAAGGTATTGTGTTGAGAAAAGTCACTCAAGACGTAGAATTGCTGATGCGGTGTTGATGCAATGTCTTGCGTAGGTAAAAGTTTTTGCCGACGCATATGTGACTTGTCCCTATGGTTTTTGCGTCGAGCAAAGTGCATTTTGTTGACATTAATGTGCTTGACACATCCTTGTTTGCGCCATTGAAGGAATTATAATGTGGGTCAAATTCGACTATAAGGCTAGACAAAAAGCACTACCAAGGTCGAATCTAATACTCCGCGAAACTAACAAAAAGAAAATACTTTCTTTTTTTTTTTTGTAGGAAGGCCATTTCTTTTGAGGAGACTTTAAATGGGCTTTTTTAATGTAGTGTCCTTCTAGAATGATTTTTTTGGTAAATTTCTCATGATTTATTAAAAGAAAATTATAACATGAGGATAATTATTTCATTTCTCAAAGACATTTTCATGAAGGGGACTTGATTGAACTAGTTGTGAAAAACTTTTATACCATTTAAAAGTGGGGAAATGATCTTAGGAAAACTAGTTCTCACCATTTTTTTGTGAGAAGTCTAGATGGGGGCCATCTATCACCCAATCCAAATTTTACAATGCACGGGCCCCCCTTATACTCACATGACCCAACTTTCGGTCAAATCTGAACTTATAGGACCGTTGGATCGACTGTGCATCAATTTAAATGAATTGTATTAATCGTAGGTCTCAAATAAAGGGATTTGGGGCATGTAATGATGGCCAAAATTGATATTTGGGGTAGTCCCACATAAAATTTTCCATCCCCCGATCCCATCTACATATAGGACCCACCTAATAAAAAGGTTTCGCAATAGGTATGTGAGAACATTCTCATAGGATTAAAGCCCTTTAAAATATTTACATCTTTTTGTACTTTTTGGAAAACGTGTAAAAACTTTTCACACCTTTTTAAAATTTTTATTTTTATTAATAAGCATTTTTTTAATACATCCAAACACCATTAGGGTGAGATTTTTCCAAGCCCTAACCAAAGAACATCTATTTATCTACACATTTTTCACAACTTTTATACTGAGAGTACCTAGGTGATCAGCGATGTTGCGAAGTAAAGCTATTTTATACAAAATCGCAAGGTTTTTTTATGCGAAATCACAAAAACTTGTGATTTCACATGTTGATTTTTTACTTTAAAATTGTCCAGACCCATTTTCTCTCATTTTTCCTCTGCTTTTCATCTGTAAGACCTTTTTTTCTCATCATTTTTCACCATTTCCCCTCTCTTTAACTTGTTTGCTAATACGCTAGATATAATAATTAAAAGTTTCAAATCTAAAGGTTGGCATTTTGTTCAACATAAAGCTACATATTTCTGTTTAACAA
The DNA here is from genome assembly GCA_037013555.1 of Sextonia rubra. NCBI lineage: Eukaryota > Viridiplantae > Streptophyta > Magnoliopsida > Laurales > Lauraceae > Sextonia > Sextonia rubra. The sequence goes on from JASUAD010000023.1 coordinate 15,235,348, forward strand.
TCAAATAATAATGCATTTATCCTAGATATTCTTACGACGTTCAATCTATATCTAATAGGTAATAATTTTTTATATTTAGGAAAAGAAAAATATATCATAAAAAAACACATTTAAATTAAAAAAAGAGTGACAACATGGGGGTTGCTCAATTACTTTGTAACTCAATAAATCTAGTCTCCTCTTCCCACATATATAGGTTACCTCATGTTGCAGCCACCTAGCTAATGCTTAAAAAGAAAGGAAAAAAAAAGTAAAAAAAGCATACCTCAGTAGAGGAAGGAGTGGGATGGTGAAAAACCAAAAACTAAGGTAAGAATGGAATTAAAATATGAGCAAGAAGGCTATGGTTGTTTTTTTAGGAAAATATTTTACGATATTATAAAGTTATTTTATGATATCGTAAGAAGTTAACCATTCTACAAGCCAATGCGCTACTACGAGAAGTGCAAAAAATAAATTTATAATTTTGCATAAAGTGGATTTGTGATTTTGTAAAATTATATATATTAAAGCTCTAAGAATGGAGGGCTCTGAAGGGTACAACATCAACACTCCTTTTTTTTAGAGGCTATGTCAGCATCATAAAATACTAAAATCTCTCCTCCTATAATTTCTCTCCCTCCTTCTTATCTTTTACGCAATTAGTATTTTTTAAACTTAGATTTTCTAAAATCTCCTTTTTCATTTTAAATCCTTCACCAACACCTTAAATCCTACTAATCATTTTAACTCCTCTAAAACCACTTATACTAAGAGATTTTAATTCTCCGCCTCTTCATTTTTTTTTTTCTAACGTACGTGTAAACCTAAATCCATTATTTTTTCCTTTTGCTAAAGTCTTACATGTAGTAAACCAAGATCTACATATGCTCATATTGATTAGAACGCAACCACTTCCCTCAACGTTAGTCATGAGAAGTGAATAGAACATCTGAGCCAAGCTTTACCCAGGTATAGGTACAACACAGTCAAGTACGCCATGCCCTCGAATGCCTCCGCACCACTGCTTGGTCTTTTTCTTCTTCCTTGAGATTTGCCGAACTAAGGGGGGAGATAGGTTTATCAAGTTAGCATTGTAGCAAGTAAGCATTCACAACTTCAATGATTGTTTATTCTTCAATATAACACTCTTGTTAGATTTATGTTATTTCAAAAGTAAGTGCAAGTTCAGTGATTTGGACATGGGCAACTAGCGACCCACTGATCATTCAGCGAATAAAGGAGATTGCAGTTGCCTCATATGACAACACGAGTAATCCTCGATGGGCAGATTTTCATTAAAATCAGGCATTCTCTTCTTGGTCTCAGATCTTAAATGTTTCAAAAACCCATCATCTCGAGTTTCTCTACTCAATCTATTCTCCTTTCTCATTGTGGCATCTATTCTGTTGATTTTGGTTCCTTTAGGGCAGGTGCTTTCCTTTGATATGCTCTTTTCCACTCTTTAAACAAGTATTGATTACAATAGAAGATTGTTTTGTTTTGAATTAAATAACAGTGTTGGGTTAATGTCGCTTAGAGTGAAAATTATAGATAATACAAAAAATGTTGAAACTGTGGCATTGGTGTTGATGAATTATGCCTCTCCCCTTTATTTGTTTTAATTTACTTTAAAATTACAAGGTTTCAATTTTCATTGCTAAATCCTCATGTAGGTTTGAACTTTAAATGCCAGGCATTGGTTGAGGACCTTATAATCTATCTTACGTTAAAATATGTTTTCTGATTATATGCTTTTTTGTAAAATTTAAATAAATCAATTAGTATGTAGTTGGGGCAATTAAATTGTGTTAGGACAGATGGATGACAATAGATTTTCCATTTTCAAGCATAAAGTTAATACAATTGATGATTGTACTTACCCTATTGATGATTTCTTATTGTAGGAATCCAAATCATGGTGCTTCACTAATTCTCAGATTTTTTTGAACTTTTATAAAACTTTTTCAATATATTTAATATTAGTAATTATATTGCCTGTGCTAAGCACGGGGGCATTTGCTAGTATTTAATTACGCATCCACTCTTAATACGAAAGTTATAAAATAAATACATGAGTAAATAGCTGGTCTCTTATTAGAAATTTGATGAAAAAGTCTTACCCTAAACCCTAAAAATAATCATCAGTCTTTACAGCCCGTGGTTTCCCGGTACCTGCGCCATGGGATGCCGATACAACACGACTTGATTTTTCTTTTTCAAGAAGCGCGTTGAACACGTAAACGCGGTCTGCGGTCCTACCGACAAAAGCAACACGTTCACGTGTTCCCCATACGAAAGGAATCGTTGAATCATTGCTTTCCACGCGGAAAGCCAAGTGCAGTCATCGAAAAGTCTCTAGTCGCATGTCTGACTTGGATGTGACAGGATAGCACATGATACATCCGTATTATCTCTTTTCTTTAGGAAAATAATTTTTTTAAAATTGATTTCTATTATTTTTTATAAAAATTCTAGGGGAGCCTAACTATTATTTAATTCAAACTTTACAATTAATAATAATTCCATGACAGTCATTCGCCTCATATTTCGATCAAATTTAAATTTATTAAACTATTAAATTGATTGTACATTAATTTTAATAGATTGACTTTTTAAGCCACGAATGAAGAAATTAAAAATATATAATTAAAACTATTAAATTGATTGTACATTAATTTTAATAGATTGACTTTTTAAGCCACGAATGAAGAAATTAAAAATATATAATTAAAGCTAAACTTGGCATATAGAGTACTTTTATATAAATCTTCTTATTCCTCGTAATTTTATTTTCAAATGATATCCACAAATAAATTTCATAAAAAGTAACAAAGGTAGGCATCCAAATTCTCTAGTCTCGTCCCTGACTCAGATGTGACTGGAGAGCGCACAATACACCGTACTGCCTGTTTTCTATTATTTTTTTTAAGTGCCCAGTATTGTTATGCCTCATCGACATGAATTTTTCTGTCCTTTTGCTAACGAGATAAATTCATTGAAATAAATTACAACAAAAAAATTAAGGGGGCTTTTTTTCGTACGGACACCATTAGGTTGATTTTTTTGGAAACCTAACTAAATTTCAGCCATCTATTTTTTTTTCCAAATTGCAATGCTACTTTATGTGAAATTACAAAACTTTTACATGGACACTCTTTAGTAGTGAAAAATGAAAGAAAATGGTAAAATGAGGAGAAAATTCAATTCAGGGGGATTTATGAAGATCTGAAGATTTAAGGAGCTAAAGATACATATGGTAAAATATTTTTTTGCAATTCAATGTATTTAATGGATTTGGCAAAAGGGCCTTTTTTGTTTAGATCGAATTATGAGATCCTTTTCCTACATGGTTCATTTGAGAAGTTTTTTTTATTTTTTTCCATATAATCCTTATAAATAAGTCTCAGCTTCCTTTAGTGTAACAGCAATCCAATTATTTTGATTATTAAACAAACTATATCATGATTGTTACTCATAATTTTGTGTTTTGAGCTCATAATCTGCCAAGAATTGCTCTAAACCTAGTAAAATATTTTAGAAGGATGATATCCCTTTCTGGCTACCCTGACTTAGGCTAAGTAGCACAAGCTCTGCTTAATTATGGGGTTTTTCCGTACGGATATCAATACAAAAGGATTTTTTCAAACCCTACCTAAAAACTAGTAATTTTCCAGCATGTTTTTCTGCAATTTCTATCAAGTAGCCAAAACACTTTTACAAAATTACAAATCTACTTTATGCAAATTTGCATATTTACATTATAGGAAATCACAAATTACTTAGGCAAAATTGCAAGTGTTAGTTTTTTTACTTTAACATTATCAAGCCCCATTTTCTTTTATTTTTCACTGCTAGAGAGTGTTCATATATAAAATTTGTAATTTTGCATAAACTAGCTTTGTGATTTTGAAAAAAAAAAAAATCTGACCACCTGAGAAATTTTAGGCAGCGTGTAAATAAATAGCTGAAATTTAGTTAGGATTTGAAAAAAATCAACCTAACGGTGTCCCTATTAAAAAACGCCCCCTTAATTATTTGGTTGTAATTTATTTCAATGAATTCCATTGGTTAGCAAAAAGAATCATTTACATACACGGGCACTTAAAAAAAAAACCAATATAAAACAGACAGTGCGGGGTATGGTGCGCCCTCCAGCCACTTCCGAGTTAGAGATGAGACAAGAGAGCCCTCCAACCTCTAAAGGGAACACGCTAACGCGTTGCCTTTTTTGATAGGACCGTGTTAACGCGTTAAACGCTCTACATCTAATGACGCAGGTACGGAGAAACCATGGGCAGCAAAGACTGATGGTTGTTTATAGGGGTTTAGCCTAGGAGTGGTTTTCATCAAATTTAAATGAGAGACCAGCTATTTACTCATGTATTTATTTTTTAACTTTCGTGTTAAGAGTGGATACGTAATTAAAGATTTTATAAAATCACAAAACTATTTTATGCAAAATTATAAATTTATTTTTTGCACTTTTCGTAGTAGCGTTGGCTGATAGAAAGGTTAACTTCTTATTTAAATTTATTAAACTATTAAATTGATTATACATTAATTTTAATAGATTGAATTTTTAAGCCACGAATAAAGAGATTAAAAATATATAATTAAAGCTAAACTTGACATATGAAGTACTTTTATATAAATCTTTTTATTCCTCATAATTTTATTTTCAAATGAGATCTACAAATAAATTTCATAAAAATTTTACATGTAACAGCGTAAAAACAGCTGCATGGATTTAAAGGCCCCACACCCTCTCTTTTTTTTTTTTTTTTTTAAAGTAGCAAAGGTAGGCATCGAAATTCTCTAGTCTCGTCCCTGACTCAGATGTGACTGGAGAGCGCACAATACACCGATCAAATTTAAATTTATTAAACTATTAAATTGATTGTACATTAATTTTAATAGATTGAATTTTTAAACCACGAATGAAGAGATTAAAAATATATAATTAAAGCTAAAATTGACATATGGAGTACTTCCATATAAATCTTTTTATTCCTCGTAATTTTATTTTCAAATGAGATCCACAAATAAATTTCATCAAAAATTTACATGTAATACGGACACCATTAGGTTGATTTTTTTGGAAAGCTAACTAAATTTCAGCCATCTATTTTTTTTTCCAAATTGCAATGCTACTTTATGTGAAATTACAAAATTTTTATATAGACACTCTCTAGTAGTGAAAAATGAAAGAAAATGGGGCTTCTTTATAAGCTTGTTACAGGTGGAGGGAACTTATTGAGTGGAGGTCAATATCTTGACAGAAGCTATAATTCAGCTTATAAAGAAGTCAAGAAAGCCCATCTTACACAGAACATAAGATAGAAAAGCCCAACTAACACCATCATATACCTTTGCAAGGTCGAGCTTTAAGCACATGTGGGACTTTCTTCTATTCATATAAATCCGATGAAGCAGATCTTAAGCAAAAAGAATGTTGTCACAAATGGATCTCTTAAGGATGAAAGCTGATTGTGCAGGACCTACTAGCTTGGCAATCAAGGGTCGAAACTTTCCTATGAAGATTCTGGTAATAATCTTGTAGAGATCATTTGTGAGGGATATGGGTCTATCCTCTCCGGGTAAGAGCATTTTCCATCTTCAGAACAAGAATTATGAAGGTATGCTGAAGTTGACTAAGAGCTTGGAGAAGAAGAAAAAATCTTGAATGGCATTACATACATTATTTCCAATAATTGGCAAGTAGATTTTATAAAAGTGGGTAATAAACCCATTAGGGCCAAGGGCCTTATGAGGGCTTCCTAGTTTAACAGCCAATTCGATTTTTGCAATTGTGATTGGAGAACCTCGCTGATGAATGTCCCCTGTAGACAACTATGTAGGAGGTTGACATTGGGGAGTAGTGAAGTACCCCCCATGATCAGATCCCAATAGACCTTTAAACTAATCCACAGACAAAGCAGTTGCTCTAAACTTGGTAAGAATTTTTACAAGGATGATGACATCCCATTCTGGCTAGCTTGGCTCAGGCCCAGGTAGCCCAAGCTCTGCTTAATTATTTGGTTTTACTTTATTTCAATTAATTTTCATGGTTACCAAAAGAAAATCCTAACATTCATTATCATAAGTTATAATGGGCTAGGCTAATGTGCAACGTCGCTGCACTATAATCCCATGCATTGACCTACTGCAACTAGTCATAAGCACCCATGGTTTCTTCTTAAGAAAATTTAGGGAGAGTTATTTACTAAGGCACATAGGTAAAGACTTGAGAATTTTACCAAAAAATCCTCTTAAAATTACTCTATTTTTGAAAAGACCCCAAAGATATGATTCCACTATAATGGTCCCAGTGGTTGTTTTTTGTTTAAGTTCATGAAATCTGAATTGGGCGGGGGATATCCTTACTCACCTACATATATGGGCGGGAATATTGCAGCTCACTTTCTTTTTTTTTTGCCTCCTTCTCTTCCTTCATCCCTCGATTTGTCTTATTCATCCTTCTGCCTTCCTTTTCATTATTTTCTAAATCTCCAGCTCAAAGGCAAAAACATCATCTCATCGCATTCCATCAAACCCAATTCGCACCCCTTATTAGGCTTCGACACCACCATTACAACCGCCCCAACCACGACCACCACCATCTCCTCACGTCAAGGGGGCTGGGCAAGAAAAGGAGAGGGTTGGGATAGAGAAAGGGAGAGAACTGGGACACATAGAGAGGGAGAGGGTTGGGACAAATAGAGGGAGAGGGCTGAGATAGAGAGAGAGGGAGAGAGCTGTGATAGAGAGAGGGAGAGGGCTGGGATAGAAGGAGGGAGGGAACTGGATATGAGAGAGAGGGAGAGGATAAAGAGTGAGAGGGGGTTGGACAAGAAAGGGAGAGGGTTGGGACAAATAGAGGGAGAGAATTGGGATAGATAGAGAGGGAAAGGGCTAGGATAGAGAGAGGGAGAGATTGTAGCAAATGGTGATATATATGAAACCATAAACCACAATTAGAAAGATAATGCTACAGCTGTCCTTTCGTTGGATTTGTAAATACTCAAGAGCATTTGATCATTTTTAAGTTGGATTTGCTATTGATCATTTGATCATTTTTTAAGTTGGATTCACTTAGAAAGATAGTGTTGTAGGTGGATTTTCATGTGTTCAAATTATTTTTACTATCTCCATTCATAGTTTTTCGAATGATGCTTTAATCATGAAAGGCATGTAAGATTGGCAAATTCATGGAATAGACAAAACTTGGGTTCTAAGAGTTGTAATTTTATGTTTCTAGATGGACTGAAGTCACTATGGAAGTTACAGATGATGGTCTTCTATTTGGACATTGGAATGTAGGTGTTTTATCTTCAGACCGGTCGGACAAGATGTCAGACCGGTCGAATTTCCCGTAAATTGACACATGCAGACATAATTGAAGACCAACCGGTCGGTTGTTGGCCCGATCGGCTGGACCCCATACTCGACCGGTCGGATAAGGTATCCGATCGGTCGGTTGGGTCGGCAGACGCATGATACAAAAGCTCTATTTTTTCGGAACTGCCTTGTGCGCGTCCTTATCCTTCGCGAATCAACGACGATAAGGACTCTAGGGTTCCTCTTTATTTAAGGAACACCTCTCTTATGAAGATACTGCTCTCTGCAGATCAAAACCCTAATATTCTTAGAGAGAATTCATCTTCCCAGAAGGTATTCTGTTCTTGAAGTGCCGCAACGTCTCCTTCTGAGTTCCAGTTCTTTTCTCCGCTGTGCTAGTTTGTCTTGAGTGGCTTCATGGCATGAAGATCAATCTAGAGGAGGGTGAACGGCGTGTGCGTCGACAAGAAGTGCTTCGGTCCCTTAGGTTGTGTCCAACTGGGTAAACGGTAGTAAGTAGTCTTGTAACTTCTCTTACATAGTGATTGGTCTTGATGGACCGGTGTTAGGTCTCATGGTTTTTTTCCGGTTGGGTTTTTCACGTAAAAATCTTGTGTCCATCTATATTGTGTGATTGTTTGGACTGCTTTGCATGATTGTTATTGGTTATCTACATAGCATACCTTGATTGGGACCTTAACCTATGTTAAGGTTTAAAGTCTTTCAAATCAAGTCCTCATGGTACCTATTTTATATTAAATTGATGTATCTTTCTTTCACGACAGCTATGTTGTCACAACCCGAGCCCAGGAGTTCGGGGGTTAGCAAAAGCCTAACTAATGAAATACGTACTCCCGTACCTGCACACTTAGACCCCATCCAAATGTACACGTATAAGGGAAGATTCACACGTGCAAATATATACGCGGAAGCTGTAGATATCAAAACATCACAACAATATGTAGGAACAGAGTAGAAAACCAGAATTTACATACATCCTATCTAACAGTGTTACAAAATGAGACAAAATACTATATACAACTCATGAATGGATGTGGTCATGACAGATCTCAAAAGAATAAAGGCCCGTATACAAGATGAGATCTTGACGCTCTCCGAAAGGAAGGATCACACCCACTCCTCTAGCCCGGACGGGGCCTCGGGGGTCTCTCTTGCAATCTGATTACCGACGAGGGGTCGGTCTGGGTATCTGAGCCTGCAACACCAAGGATAAAGCATGAATACAACGATCCAGCAAAGTATAAACAGTAACAAGATAACACATGCTGTCTCTAATCAAATTAAAGAACAGAAGTAAATCATAACATGTCAATGTTTGTCAACTAAGCAATCGTGCGAGAAATACAGCATGCTTTAGTGAATCAACATACTTACACTGTACATAACTAGTCGGCTACTACACATGCCATATGCTCCCAAATGAGGGATCTTGTAAACATGAGGAGAACACCATTGTTCGGGCCAGGGTACAAATGGGTCTCGAGTTTCCTGGGGTCCGAATTCCCCAAGACGTGTCTTTACTGCAGTAAGGTCATATAACTATACCAAAGTCACTCCATCGGGCTCCTAAGGCTGAGGCAGAGTAATGCCTGACCATAGTGAATCAATCATGTGCTACATCTCGAGTCAAACATGCCAACAAGTATATTATGCGTGCATAATCGTGATCAACATACGTGTATACTCAAGGTGTAAGAAACATATCAATTAATCCATCAAAGTGACGTGTAGACGAAATCACATAATCATGTTAAAGAATGGAGGTCAATGCTTGACATGCAAGATGCAGTGCAATGAATCCCTACCGAGTCAAGGGTACTTACAATCCAACCCTATTCTAGTTATCCAGTGTTTCTAACCGTGCATGTTGATGTAGTTTTAAGGTCTCCGATGTATTATTGTCTAGTGTTGCATTCTACCTGAGAGTACACCGAAATCCCTTAAACCAACACCCATGGGAAGGTGCTTAACCGCTGGATAACGAACATGAATGATTCGCAGCCCTCGAGATCATTCACGTAGTAGTCTCACAGTCTATTGGGCAAGTCATGGTTACCTACCTTCTAGGTCTAAGGCCCTACTAAGTCGTCTTCTTTTGCTACCTTTTCACTTGTACATTTCTCTCAGCTCCGCCATAGGAGACCTTACGGCTTAGCCGCAGGTTCTTTACGGCTTAGTCGTAAGAGAGGACACGGCTTAGCTGTGGCCACGCCGTAGAAGAGATGCAGATTTGCATAGTCTCAGTTTTTTTAGGAACACCCTGTATTGATCTACGGCTGGGTCATGGTGGGGCTTACGGCTTAGCCGTACTACGTGTTATGGCTTAGACGTAGCGCAATTCACGGTTCAGCCATGAATGCGTAGGACAAATTTTCTAAAGTGATCACAGAATAACTGGAACGAACGAAAACAATGAAATCAAAAAAGAAGAACTGAGCTCAATTGAGCTGTAGACATACTGTACATATAAGATCATGGAAATCATTTCAATCACACATATACCATCATGGGTTCATACAAGTTATGCTTATACTTGCCTCAATTCGATTCTAACACTCCACTTGTTGTCCTTGGGGCTCAAATCACTTCCAATCACAACCCACAGCTATCGTGCATGAAAAGAGAGAGAAGAGCCTCGAACCTAATCACAGAGAATAAAAAAGGAAGGGAGAGAAGGAGTCCAACCTCCAGACATACCTTAAGTCACAAGATTGCCAAGCTCTCTCTCTTTTCTGTTGGTTTGAATCAAAGGAAGAAAGAGAAATCGAGAGAGAGAGTCCTCACGAGAGAGAGAGAGGAACTGAGACGAGGATAGAGGAGAATAGAGTCGGTGAAGGGGTTATATAGGATAAGGTTGAATGAAATTTACAACCAAGTCCAATGATTAAGGTCATTTATAGTTCGAGTCAAATCTAGGTCCAACGGAACCATGCAACATCTTTTGCCATTGACACAGTTACAGCATTTAACGAGCTCAACAAGAGACACGCGTTGACATCAAGATGATGCATAAATGACAAGATCTTGGAAAAATGAAAATTACGAAAAAGGGCTTGGTCTACCTAAATCAGGTCAAACTTAACCCAACTACCTTTCCATGACCCACAACAAAACTAAAACAGGAATATAACACATTAGCAACAAAAACAACATTAATTAGTCACTAAACTGGATCAAGCTGGGTCGGGGTGTTACATCCTCCCCTGCTTAGGAATCATTCCGTCTTCGAAATAAGCACACATATACACTACAAATACCTGAGTGAATAGATCTGGGTACTGCCGCATCATCTGCTCTTCCAACTCCCATATAGCTTCATTTGGACTGTGATGTTCCCACAGCACTTTGACCCACCGAATGGTCCTGGTGCGAAGTATCTGTTCTCGGGTACCCACAATACGGAGCGGTCGCTCAACGTATGTGGCACTTAGCTGGATCTGTATCTCATCATAGCGAATGACGTGGGACGGGTCATGAACATACTTCCGAAGCATTGAAACATGGAAGACATCATGCACTCATGAAAACTCCATTGGAAGAGCTAGTCGATATGCTAAATCACCAATCCTGCTCTTAATCTCGAACGGTTTAACATATCGGGGAGCTAGCTTGCCTTTCTGACCGAAACGGATCGTCCGCTTTACCGGCGAGACCTTCAGAAAAACCCAGTCACCAATCTGAAACTCCAATGGTCTTCGGTGAGTGTCTGTATAACTCTTTTGTCTCGACCAAGCAACCTTCAGATTCTCAATAGCTTTCTGCACTTTCTCTGTCGTCTCGGCGATGATTGTCGGCCCTTGAAAACTCCGCATACCAACTTCTTCCTAACAGATTGGGCTCCTGCACTTGCGGCCGTACAAAGCTCCATATGGTGCCATCCCAATACTCTCATGGAAGCTGTTGTTGTAGGCAAATTCACACAACGAAAGATGAGTATCCCACTCTCGCTCAAAGCTCAACACACTGGCACGCAACATGTCTTCCAAGGTCTGCATCGGCCGCTCTGATTGCCCGTCCATCTGTGGATGATAGGCTGTGCTGAAGCTCAGTTTCGTCCCCAAAGCTTCTTGGAAAGCTCTCTAGAACGACGAAACAAAGCGGCTGTCACGATCCGACACAATCGAAACTGGCATACCATGGAGTCGGACGATCTCATCCACGAACTTCCTGGCCATCTCTGAAAAGGTCATACCCTTCTGAAAAGGGATGAAATGGGCTGATTTCGTCAAGCAATCAACAATAACCTAAATGGCGTTGTTCTTCTTGCTTGTCGGAGGAAAACCTGAAATGAAGTCCATGGTGATATGCTCCCACTTACACCGCGGTATATGCAAGGGATACAACGAACCTGGAGGTCTGTGATGATCTGCTTTCACCTTCTGGCAAGTCAAACATCGAGCAACAAATCCGGTTATGTCTCTCTTCATATTATTCCACCTGAAGCGATCTTTGAGGTTCCGATACATCTTCGTGCTCCCTGGATGCATCGCATATCTCGCACAATGTGCTTCGTTCATCAACTTGTCCTTGAGATCATCGACTGCTGGGACACACAACCTGCTCCAAAAATAGAGCACACCATCTTCCAATCGGAAATTTGGTCTGTCGCCAATGTGGTCACGAATGCGCTTTAAGGTGAGATCTTCAAACTGCCTGTTTTTTTATCTGCTGAATCATCTTAGGCTGAAAAGCTAGCGCACTAGCTAAGGTCACATACTCATCGACCAATCTCACCTCAACTGGCTTATCCTGCATCGACAAAAGAAAGCAGCTCAGCAATTGCACAGACTCCGCCCTCCTACTGAGAGCATCTGCCACCACATTCCCTTTCCCTGGCTGATATTTGATCAGAAAATCATAATCTTTCATAAGCTCAAGCTATCTGCGTTGTCTCATGTTCAACTCCTACTGCGTGAATAAATACTGCAAACTGTGATGGTTTGAATGAACCTCAAATTTCACGCCATACAATTAATGTCTCCAAAACTTCAATGCAAACACAATGGCTGTCAATTCTAAATCATGGGTGGCATAGTTCTTCTCATGCTCTCGAAGCTGCCTTGATTCATAGGCAATGACCTTTCCATGCTGCATCAACACATAGCTTAAACCAACTCGGGAAGCATCTGAAAAGATCACAAACCCTTCACTACCATCTGGCAAAGCTAGCACTAGGGCCGTAGTCAACTTATCCTTCAAAGTACGAAAACTAGCTCCGCACTCCTCAGTCCAGACAAAAGGCACATTCTTCCTAGTCAACTCAGTCAAAGGAGAGGATATCTTAGCAAAATCCTGGACAAAACGACGATAGTAACCTGCGAGTCCAAGGAAACTCCGAACCTCTGTCACTGACGTAGGGTTAGGCCAATTCACCACTGCCTTTACCTTAAATGGATCAACTGCCAATCCTTCTTGTGAAATGATATGACCCAAAAATGCTACATGCTCAAGCCAAAATTCACACTTCGATAATTTAGCATACAATCGGTGTTCTCTCAACCGGGTCAAGGCTTTCCTCAAGTGCTTTCTATGCTCCTTCATAGTCTTAGAATAGATCAAAATATCATCAATGAAAACAACTACAAACTGGTCCAAGAAAGGAGCAAAGATCTGATTCATCAAAGCCATAAACGCTGCAGGTGCCTTAGTTAATCCAAAAGGCATCACGAGAAATTCATAATGTCCATACCGAGTCCTGAAGGCAGTTTTGGGGGTGTCTTCTTCTCTAACTCTCAATTGGTGATAGCCTGATCTCAAATCAATCTTAGAAAAATAAGCTGCACCCTGAAACTGATCAAACAACTCATCAATCCTGGGTAGGGGATACTTGTTCTTGATCGTCACTTTGTTCAGCTGCCGATAATCAATGCACAACCGAAAGTATCATCCTTCTTCTTCACAAACAACACCGGCGCTCCCCAGGGTGAAATGCTCAGACGAACAAAACCCTTGTCCAAGAGCTCCTGCAATTGCTTCTTCAATTCTGACAACTCAGCTGGGGCCATGCGATACGGAGCTTTACTGATCGAAGCCGTACCTGGAACCAAATCAATCACAAACTCTACATCTCGCACCGGAGGTAAAGCTGGAATCTCATCCGGAAAAACATCCGGAAAATCACAAACCACCGGTATCTCTCCCAGTTGCTGCACACCTGCCTTATCCGAAATAAAGGCAATGAAGCCTCACACCCTTTGCGTATCAACCGATCCGCTTTGCACACAGAAATCACATGCCTGGGGCATCTCTCCTGACTGCCCTCGAAGTGGAAGCCCTTGCCTAAATTGAAGAAGATAGTCCTGTTGTAATAGTTAACACAGGCACGATACCGCGCAAGCCAATCCATCCCAAGGATCACGTCGAAGTCTAGCATAGACAACAAAATCAAATCAACTGGCAACTGATGACCTGCAATCTGCACGTCGCAATGGGGGTAGTACAAACTACACTCCACTCTCTTGCCAACTGGGGTAGACATCACTAACACATATGGCAACGGCTTCGGCGGTTGCTGAAACCGCTCAGCAAAAAGAGGTGCCACGTATGATCGCGTAGACCCTGAATCGAATAAAGCTAAAGCCTCAACTCGTGAAACCAAAATAGTACCTTCGACCACCTGCGGATCCTCGGCACTCTCATGGGAAGTAGCATAGACGCGAGCCGTCTGACGTGGCGGTCTCGAACCGGAATGAGCTGGCTGGGACTTGCTCAGAACTGTCGATCCTTTGGGCTTGCCCATTGATGCTGCTCCAGAAGCATTAGACGATGGAGGCTGAGAAGGCTTGAACTGGGGACAATTCATCATCATATGCTCCTTGGAACCACAAATGAAGCAAGCTCTTGCCTTCCGCCAACACACTTCTATCCTGTGGCCCTTGCCACAATGCTCACATGTCACACTCGTGTAGCTAGAAGTGCCCTGCTGACTTCTCATCTTCTTCTGCGCCTGTCCCCGAGCACTGAATGGCGGTTGCCTCTTCGAATCAACTGCTCTCTCAGCTTGGTGGATAGCCTCAGCAGAATAGGCCCTATCCACTACATCATCAAAGGTCACTGGTCGCTGAAAAGCAGTCACATGGTGCATGTACCGAGGATGTAGACCTTCCATAAACCGGTTCACCTTCTTCTCTTCGGTGCTGATCATATCTAAAGCAAAATGCGACAACTCAGTGAACTGATTCACATACTCGGCCATCGACCTCTGCTGCTGGCGTAGAGCTAAGAACTCAACTTCCTTGGCTCTCTGTACATGGGCTGGAATGAACTTCTTCTAGAACTGCCTCTTGAATGTTTCCCAGACCGTAGCACTTGGAAGATCTCTGTAGGAGTCCTTCACACTCTTCCACCAGGTCTTCGCAACATCTCTGAACATAGAGGCTGCCAACCCAACTCTTTGCCTGCTCGTACACACAACAATCTTGAACAGATCCTCTGTCTGCTCTAGCCACTGCTTCGCCTTCGATGGCTTTTCTGTCCCGTAGAATTCCGTAGCTCCTCGCTTGCGAAATTTGTCATAGAGGGCATTTGGGTCGTTCTCCTTTGGCTGGAGGACCACCTGTTGCTCAACATGAGACTGGGATGGTGCTTGGCTCTGCTTGTCTAAGATAGTCGCTACCTGTGCCTGCAGATTCTGCATCGACTGTGCTTGAACCTGGAGAGACTGTGAGTGAGCCTGGATGGACTGAAATAGCATGGGGATGTGTTCGTCCATACTCATTGCCTGCGGTGACGGTGCTGACCCGCTTTCATTATTCCCGGGATTATTTGGAGTACCTGAGCCAGACGCCATCTCTTGCACGATGAGGAAGGTTACTACACAACACAAGCAATTCACATACATACTAGTCCCTGAAACGAGAAAGGTAGCGAACTAGAAATGTATCCTTACCACGTTCCTACATGCCTACATGCTTATTATCTAGAGCAAAGACGCTCTGATACCATACTATACGCATGTCACAATCCGAGCCTAAGAGTTCGGCGGTTAGCAAAAGCCTAACCAATGACACACGTACTCCCGTACCTGCACACTTAGACTCTGTCCAAATGTACACGTACAAGGGAAGATTCCCACGTGCAAACATATACGCGGAAGCTGTAAATATCAAAACATCACAACAATATGTAGGAATAGAGTAGAAAAATAGAATTTACATACATTATATCCAACAGTGTTACAAAATGAGACAAAATACTGTATACAACTCATGAATGGATGTGTTCATGACAGATCTCAAAAGAATAAAGGCCCGTATACAAGATGAGGTCTTGACGCTCTCCGAAAGGAGGGATCACACCCACTCCTCTAGCCCGGACAGGGCCTCGAGGGTCTCTCCTGCAATCTGATTGACCGACGAGGGGTCGGTCTGGGTATCGGAGCTTGCAACACCAAGGACAAAGCATGAATACAATGATCCAGCAAAGTATAAACAGTAACAAAATAACACATGCTGTCTCTAATCAAATTAAAGAACAGAAGTAAATCATAACATGTTAATGTTTATCAAATACAGCATGCTCTAGTGAATCAAAATACTTACACTGTACATAATGTAACAACCCGCCCCGCACCATCGATGTATTGTCCGCTTTGGACTTCCCAGGAGGTCACCCATCCTGAAATTGCTCTGACTCGAGTACGCTTAACTTTATAGTTTTTATGGAAGTCCTCACGGTTTTGTCCCCAAAAGGCGCCTCGACAGTTTAAGACGGATTCTTACTTATATTCTTTACATTCAAGCACTCTTGGGACTGGGTCGTTACAGGCCCACCAGCTTCCGCCGAATATGTCCCCATATCCACACATATCGAACCGAAGATGGCCTCATAAGCGATGTGGGACTTTGCTCCCACCCCTAGCCAGGACGCGGACTCAAGAGGTCACCCAAGGGGCATCAAACCTCACCACTACTCAGAGGAGAGCCATCCCCTGCTTTGATACCGTCTGTAACAACTCGCCCCGCACCATCGAGGTATTGTCTGCTTTGGACTTCCCAGGAGGTCACCCATCCTGAAATTGCTCTGACTCGAGCACGCTTAACTTTATAGTTTTTATAAAAGTCCTCACAGTTTTGTCCCCAAAAGGCGCCTCGACAGTTTAGGACGGATTCTTACTTATATTCTTTACATTTAAGCACTCTTGGGACTGGGTCGTTACACATAACTAGTCAGCTACTACACATGCCATATGCTCTCAAATGAGGGATCTTGTAAACATGAGGAGAACACCATTGTTCGGGCCAGGGTATAAATGGGTCTCGGGTTTCCTGGGGTTCGGATTCCCCAAGACGTGTCCTTATTGCAGCAAGGTCATATAAATATACCGAAGTCACCCCGTCGAGCTCCTAAGGCTGAGGCAGAGTAGTGCCTGACCATAGTGAATCAATCATGTGCTACACCTCGAGTCAAATATGCCAACAAGTATATCATACGTGCATAATCGTGATCAACATACGTGTATACTCAAGGTGTAAGAAACATATCAATTAATCCATCAAAGTGACGTGTAGACGAAATCACATAATCATGTTAAAGAATGGAGGTCAATGTTTGACATGCAAGATGCAGTGCAATGAATCCATACCGAGTCAAGGGTACTTACAATCCAACCCTACTCTAGTTATCCAGTGTTTCTAACCGTGTATGTTGATGTAGTTTTAAGGTCTCCGATGTATTATTGTCTAGTGTTGCATTCTACCTGAGAGTACACCGAAATCCCTTAAACCAACACCCATGGGAAGGTGCTTAACCGCTGGATAACGAACATGAATGATTCATAGCCCTCGAGATCATTCACGTAGTAGTCTCACAGTCCATTGGGCAAGTCATGGTTACCTACCTTCTAGGTCTAAGGCCCTACTAAGTCGTCTTCCTTTGCTACCTTTTCACCTGTACATTTTTCTCAGCTCCGCCATAGGAGACCTTACGGCTTAGCCGCAGGTTCCTTACTGCTTAGCCGTAAGAGAGGACACGGCTTAGCCGTGGCCACGCCATAGAAGAGATGCAGATTTGCGTACTCTCAATTTTTTTTAGGAACACCCTGTATTGATCTACGGCTGGGTCATGGTGGGGCTTACGGCTTAGTCGTACTACATGTTATGGCTTAGACATAGCGCAATTCACCGTTCAACCGTGAATGCGCAGGACAAATTTTCTAAAGTGATCATAGAATAACTGGAACGAACGAAAACAATGAAATCAAAAGAGAAGAACTGAGCTTAATTGGGCTGTAGACATACTGTACATATAAGATCATGGAAATCATTTCAATCACACACATACCATCATGGGTTCATACAAATTATGCTTATGCTTGCCTCAATTCGATTCTAACACTTTACTTGTTGTCCTTGGGGCTCAAATCACTTCCAATCACAACCCACAGCTATCGTGCATGAAAAGAGAGAAAAACCTCACGAGCCTAATCACGGAGAACAAGAAAGGAAGGGAGAGAAGGAGTCCAACCTCCAGACATAACTTGAGTCACAAGATTGCCAAGCTCTCTCTCTTGTCTGTTGGTTTGAATCAAAGGAAGAAGGAGACATCGAGAGAGAGAGTGCTCATGAGAGAAAGAGAAACTGAGAAGAGGATAGATGAGAATAGAGTCGGTGAAGGGGTTATATAGGATAAGGTTGAATGAAATTTACAACCAAGTCCAATGATTAAGGTCATTTACAGTTCGATTTAAATCTAGGTCCAACGGAACCATGCAACATCTTTTGCCATTGACACAATTACAACATTTAACGAGCTCAACAAGAAACACGTGTTGACGCCAAGATGATACATAAATGACGAGATCTTGAAAAAATACAAATTACAAAAAAGGCTTGGTCTACCTAAACCAGGTCAAACTTAACCCAACTACCTATCCATGACCCACAACAAAACTAAAACAGGAATATAACACCATTAGCAACAAAAACAACATTAATTAGTCGCTAAACTGGATCAAGCTAGGTCGGGGTGTTACATATGTCATGTTTTAGTTTAGCCAAAAGAAAATTGAAAATAAAGAAATTGGCAATGGTTATGCAGTGGTGGTTGGACATTCTACGTCTACTGGGGCTATTCATACAATTATCACATAAATTGTTCGAAAAACAATGCATGAGTGGGGTTAGATCTAGGTACCAATTGGATTACTATGGTAATAGAGAAATAATAGAAAATTGGGTGTATAAGAGTGATCACACATGTCTGAACAACTTTAGAATGACTAGGCGACCATTTATGAAGTTATGTTACGTAGCACAATTGGGAAGTTGGAACTAACCAGACACATGTTGGTTGATGAGCAGGTTGCAATTTCTTTGCTTATCCTTACTCATCATGTCAAAAATAGGGTAATTCAGAGTAAGTTTAATTGTTCAGCTGAGTCAATCAGTAGGCACTTCAAAAAGATTTTTGTTGTAGTCATTAGGCTACAAGGATAATTATTTAAGAAACCTGAGCCACTATTAGAAAACTCGGTAGATGAAAATGGAAGTGCTTTAAGGTAAATGATTTATATTTCAATACAATCGTAGTTATGTAATTTATCATCTATGTGTAAGTATATTTTGATGCATTGTAATGTCTTGTAGGGATGCTAAGGAGCTTTAGATGGGATATACATACCGGTCCATGTGCAGGCTATTGATAGACCTAAGTCGAATTAGAAAAAATTACATTGCAATTAATGTCCTTGCAGCGTGTACCTCAGATTTACAATTTACTTATGTATTGCCCGGATGGGATAGGTCAACTGCTAATGGTCGAGTGTTACAGGATGCAATTGTTAGAAGACATGGTCTAGTTGTTCCACGTTGTAAGACACAATACTATTACAAAAAAATAATCATTTGATTTTTTGAAAAAATTATAGATCACTAACATAATAAAAATGTTCAATTTGTTCAAGGTATCTACTATTTGGTTGATGCTGTGTATACAAATAGTGAAAGGTTTTTTGCACCATACAGAAGTCAACGTTATCATCTGAATAAGTAGAATAATGGACGTCAACCTATGATCCCCGAGGAATATTTTAACATGAAGCATTCAATTACTAGAAATGTAGTAAAAAGAGCCTTTGGGATATTGAAAAAATGATAGGCAATTCTTAGGAGTTCTGCTTTTTATCCCATCAATATTCAAGTTCATATTATCTTGGCGTATTATTTACGGATCTCATTTAGACAACAAATGCTTATTTATATGTTAAATGCGTGGAAATGAAGTACTTGAATCTGCTTGTATTTTAATGAGACATATTTGTAATGGTTGTTTATTCTATTTGCTTGTATTGGAGTGACTATTTGTAATGATTAATTTAAATTGCTATATCATATTATTTTTATACATTGTATTAATTCTGCCCTTCTGCTACATTATGTTGTTGGTTTATAGCTAATTAAGTATCACATTATTGGTGATCTGGTTGTTTCAATATTAATAAGCATGTACATGAATGAAGACATGGACATGAATGAGAAGGAAGACATGTACATGAATGAGAATGGGCCATAGAAGACAAAAGAAAATAGGCCGAAGCAGAGGATAAGGAGTTGGTTTATGTTTTGTTTAACATGATAAATGTCAAGACTCATAAGGCTGACAATGGGTTTAAGCTATGTTTTCTTGGAGTGATTGAAGTAGTATTGAAACAAAAGTTATCTAGAAGTGTAATTAAAGCTAATCCATACATTGATTCTAAAATTAAGATAATGAAAAAGGACTTTTGTGTTGTGTACGATATGCTTAATAGAGTAAATTACAGTGGCTTTGGATGGGATCCACAAAAAATCTGGTGGTTGTCGAAGATGAGATTTGGTACAGGTATGTGAAGGTATTATCATTTTAAAATAAGCTCATAATAGTTGTTCAGTTTTTTTCAATGTTTGGTGTAGACACAATGCATAAATTTGATAAGTAAGAATTATTTGATGTATTATTGTTTGTCCTTTGAATATTATGCTCTATTTGTCTTATTTATATATTTGTTATAAACCCACAAGGGTGTATGTCAATGGAGGAGTAGAAGTTTTCTACATTATGAAATGCTTTGCACTATCTTTGAAAAAGATCGTGCTACAGGAAAAGGAGCTGCTACTACTGAAGATGTCTTAGATAAGCTTTACTAAGAATGAGGAAAATGAAGATATACAAAATTACTGCATGAATTTTGGAGGAAATGGAACAAGTAATTTCCACGGTTTCCACTAATAATGAAGGAACCGGTCAAAAAGGAAAGAAAAGAAGGAGCATCGTTAATATGGATGGGTTCTGAGAAGCAGCCATGATCATAGGCAATAAGATTGATGAAGTTACTGAGAAGTTTGGTCGAGCTATTGGTGTTGATTTGGATATAGCAACGAAGAGGGATAAAATCAATAAGGATTTTCGCGAGTTTCCAAATCTATTAAGGGCAGAACGCCCTAGAGCCTTGATTGCTATAGGTCGTAATCATGAGATGACTATAGTTGTTTTTCACTTTGGAAAATGATGAGAAAGAAGACTTTGTAAGGGCTTTTCTAAGTAGAGGTCTATGATGTACTTAGGTGCATTGATACATTATCAATATTTCCTATTTGTTACTCTTATGGCAAACATTGTAGATATTATTTTGAAAATGTTGGATGAATGCTAACTTTTAATGACTTTGTTTATAGAATTTATGTGATGTTTAAGTTTAATAACATATTATTTGGGGATTTTGATGATGTTTATTGCTATTGCAAGTGATATTTTTGGTGTGTTATTTTGTGATTGTTTTAGTGATAATCTATCAAAATAAATAAACAATTATATTTTTAGCTTGAAATGAGGAAGTTTTTGCACAAAACCTTTATAGGGGTATTTTAATTAGTTTTATATAAATTTTATTCCATTCTTGACATTGTTTCAGTTTACTAAATATATAAACTCGTATGAAAATCCTATTATTGAATTGTTTCTTCTATTTAATCAAATGTTAAAATGAAAATCACTATTCTTACTTCCTTCCATTCCAAACTCATTCAGAGTTTCCATTCCGTTCATGCTAAAAATGATTTCAATAAGCCGAACGCTACATTCGTTCCATTATATAACCTTGGTGTGTTGTGAGGTAGTTCCTGCATCTTTTCTACAGGTTGAGGACTCCTCCCCATTTTAACCTCTTCGGCCTCAGCTCTTTCATCATTTCAGAGGAATAGTGATGGTACTCTCTCTCTCTCTCTCTCTCTCTCTCTCTCTCTCTCTCTCTCTCTCTCTCTCAAATATTGCCCTCATGCTTAGTCCGGAGTATGCGGCTTGTCTCAAAATTTCGAATGTGCTAGCAATTGCTAGTAAACCGCCCTAGGGGTGAAAAGAAGGGTCTATAGGGGAAATCTGTAAAGGGGCTTGAGGATTTCTAGACTTCTTTTATTAACTCTTTTTATTTGGCTGATGGGTGAGCATCCATTTCGCATCAAAAGGGGGATCGTCTTAAGCTATAAGCCCTTTTGGACTCTTCATTAATCTATGTCCACCCCTTTAGCAATTTATCAATTCTGATGAAATCAGAAGGAATTTGGATTGCAATAGTGATGCTCTGTAAATTCCATCTATTCCATTGAGCTTGTCTTCCAGAGTTCGCTTGATATATTCAAGTTTCAAATCTCTAACTGCATCATTTCATTTTTTTTTCCTTTGTATGAATGTTGGACACAGGACGTACGGTTCAGTTGGACCTCCGCTGGAGAGCTGCAGGAATCACCGCAACCTAACCAAACTACTAATTATACTCAGATCGGAGGTGGCAACTACAATCCTCAAATCCAAGGAGTTAATTTTTCAGATGGTGGGGGAAACATTAATATGGGACCTGTTTTTGGCGAAGGAAGAATTGTCCAACTGGGAAAAGATAAAATGGAAACTCTGGGAGTTCGATTGGGAAAAATACCTGGCATTTCTGGAGGCCTTTCTTTTGTGATTTTGTGTTTGTTTGGGAGTCTCTGTGGGTTTTTGTTTCATCTTGAGGGTATGTTTTGAATCCATGTGCAGGCTTGTAGCACCTGAAAAAAGAGTCTCGATCCTATGAGCTTTTTCCTCCGATGGTGAACGGTGACCGGTGACCATGGCACGTGGGCAATGGCGTCCTGTCCTAGACGGATAGTTTTTGTCAACTGGTAGTGAATCCAGGTTCCTACAATAATTTGTGATGGTGGTGTGCCATTTTATTCTTCCTGTTTTTTTTTTTTTTTTTTTTTGTCCTGAAGCTTTGCAGTTTTATTTGGTGTTGCAGTGGTGCTACTTCTTTCTTTCCTTGTAATGAAAATTAAATGTTAGCATCTATTCTTTGGGCTTCATAGAAGTGACGCACGTTCTTAAGATTTTGTGGCGTAGATCGTGAATCAAAAGGTTTTACCAAAATGGTTGAACGCATCAAATGTTGATTTATGGGATCACAGTGTCAAACTTCTTTAATGATCAACTACTAGTCTTGGTCATAGAGTCTGATGGTGGTAACAGATAGCGGATCCGGCTATTGTCTTTTTTAAATTGCGAGCAACTTGATGACCCTCTTGAGGTTGAACACAAACACCACTCACCGATACAGTTTATGTCAACAATGGAATGCAGCTGCTGCCATATGCGTTGGCCCCACGCAATACTTGTAATCAAGCAGTTGCCCGTTTAATTGTTTTGTAATCTAAGCATGGCTTGCCAAATATCATAAAATGGTGGGACTGAACGTAATGCTTTTTAACCGTGCGGATGCAATCTTATACTTGGAAGTCGTCTGCAATCACAATGAATACTATCAACATTGTTAACTCTGTATCTCCCCCTCATCTGTTTCTATCTCTCGCCCTTTCTCCCTCTCTGTCTCTCCCTTTTCTCTTTCTCATCTGCATCTTCACAGCTCATGGCCTGCCAATTCTAATCTTTGTGATGAGCTGCTGTAGTATGATTGATCAATATTACCAATTAGCATGCTTGATGAGCTGCTATTGCTTTTTGTCATTTTCCTTTTTCATAATCTCAATTTTTTTTTCTTGGATGTAGTATCTCAAGTACGGGTCATCAATTGGCCTGGAGGCCTGTTAATTGGTTCAAACCCGCCCAGCCCGACTGGTTTTAGCCCAGCCCAAGCCCTGTCGTTGGCAGGCTGGCCCAGCCCAAATAGTATTTGGGCTGGGCTTGGGCTTAAGGTTAAAGCCTAGCCTGGCCCGATTGCCCCCGCCTGCCTTCCTGCAAGCCTGTCTGCCAGCCCGGCCACAAGCCCAGTAGCAACTATCAAACTACATGCCCAGTGCATTTATGAAGGCTTCCAGGAAAGTGATTATGAAAAAGGACATGCATAGTATGTAGGCTTCCCGTTCTAGGATTCCAAGCCAAGCCAAGCCAAGCCCAGTTGCAGTAAATGTATTCTTAATTAAACAACGAGCCCAGTCTTTCTTTTATATGACAACGACCATTCACAAAAGTTTATTTTACTGTATTACTCAACTACTCGTGTGACCATCTGTCTATCACCATGTAAAGGCTAGCGACGGTGTGAGACACTGTGACGTTGAGCAGTGAACAAGTGCACCGTGACTTTAATTTCTGGCCATATTTCCTGGGACATGAATTTCATAATGTACAATCCATCAGTGATCATTCCATGCAATGGCTAGTGAACAATTGAACATTAATTCCTTCCACTTCCTCAGCATGCAACGGATATATAACATTAATTCCTTCCTGGGGATGCAACAATTAATTTATCCATGATCAAATATATAAATAGGTGAGTCATTTTTCTCAATACCACACCAATTTAAAAGCTCTCTTATTTCTTCTCTCTCCTATTTTTCTCAAACTTCTTAATCTCTTAAGTCTCAAGCTCTCAGGCCTCAAGCACTCAGGCACTCAAGCTCTATTTCTTCAATATTAGTAAGATCATTCTCTCTTGTTAAATTTATATTTGCTTATATTTTTATAATTTGTTAGTTTACTTTATTATTTGTTTATTTTTAGAATTAGCATGGCTAGTCATGAATATCCAATGGCCATAGATGATGAAGAGATTGAATCTATGAGAGTTGAATCCATAGGTTCTCCAACAACCCCACCATCATCATCCCTTTCTAGAAAAACTACTTTTGTTGTTTGGAAGTTTTATGAGAGAATAAATACTGTTGTTAATGGAGTTCAAATTACAAAAGCAAAACATTATCGATAGGGGAAATTGTTTTTTGGTTCTTCAAATGATGAAACTAATTATTTAAGTAGACACCATAAACAATGTCTTGAAAAATGTGAAAATCAAGTTGGCATTAGAACTCAAATGCAATTAAATAAAAATTCTGAGAGAAAACTGACATATTTTAGTTATGATCCCTCATGTGCTCATAATGAAGTTGTAGATTATATGTTTAGAGCAGAATATCCTTTTACTTTTGTAGAAAAACATGATTTTATAGGTATGGTACAAAGAGGATTAAATCCTCAATATCCTGGATTTTTAGTCTCAACTGCTAAAAGAGATGTTATAAAACATTTCAACTAATATCGTGTAAATTTGAAAACCTATTTTCGGAATTTTAATGGAAAATTTTGTTTAAATTCTTATTTATGGACTTCAAAAGCTCACATGGGGTATTTATCCTTAACTGCACATTTTGTAGATGAAGAATGGAGACTAAACAAAAGAATAATATCTTTCAAAATTATTGAGACCTCATACACTGGTTTTACCATTGCAAATGTAATTCTTTATGAAATGATAGCATGGGGTATTTCTAAAAAGATTTTTTCAATCACATTAGATAATGCTACAAACAATGATGTAGCTGATTGAACTTTAAAAAGCACGCTTGATTTACCTTCTGATTCAATTCCAACTAAGATATTTCATGTACGTTGTTGTGCTCATATTTTAAATTTGATTGTGCAAGATGATTTATCTATATTAGATGATTCAATTTAAAAAATAAAAAAATTATATGTAATATTAATTCTTTTGTACATAGGTATGAATTGTACAAAAGGTGTTGTAAGCATCATCATATGAGAAAAAAAATATTAATTTAGACATGCCTATTAGGTGAAATTATACTTTTGAACTTTTAAAAAATGGTACTAAATATAAAAAGGTTTTGAATTATTATACTTTGCAATTGTAAAATACTACACCAAATTCCATTATTGTAACACCTAGTGAATATGATTGGACTGTTGCTAAAGTTATTAGAGATTTTTTAGAAGTTTTTAATAGATTAACCAAAATTTTTTGTGGTATATATTATCCTATGGTATGTTGTGTTATTATTCAATTAGTAAATATTTGTGTGACTTTTCAAACTTATAATTTTCTTGATATTTTTGTAGATGTATTGACTGTCATGAGATCAAAATTTGATAAATATTTTGGAACTTTACCAGTTATTTTGTATTTTGCTGTTGTTATAGATCCTCATTTAAAATTCATGCTTTAGAACAATGGTTAAAAGTATTATATACTTGCGAATAAGATATTGAAAAAATTGCACTTCCAATTAATTTGACATAGTCTAAATTAACTGGTTTGTATGATTATTATAAAACTATTATGGGCGAAGATAGGACACCTACAATACACACCATGAGCGTTGCCTCATCATCATCCTGAGGTGGAGCAATGTCATTGCTTAAAAGTAGAAGAATATCTTCTAGTACTACTACTAGTGGTTCCACATTAGAATTATCACGTTATCTTGACCAACCAATAGTTGAACATGATGATGATGACTCATTTGATATATTATCAAGGTGGAAATTACAAGAGCTTAGGTATCCTCTACTTTCTATAATGGCCCGTAAAATACTAACAGTTTTAGTTTCTACTGTTGCATCCGAAGTTGCTTTCAGCGTAGGTGGTCGAGTAATTTTTGAAAAGAGGAGTAGTTTGAGCCCATACAACGTTGAAACATTAATTTGCTTAAAAGATTGGCAATTGGAGGACTCAAGAATGCAGCAAGCTGCCGGGATCGAGAACTTGCAGACCAATTAGCAAATCTAACAATATCAAGACCATCTTGTATTGAGGATAGCTCTCCGGAAGAATAATTATTTCTTTCCCTTTTCTTATATTTTGTAAAATAGAAATTATCGAGTTTGTGTAGTGCAAACGATTGACAGGTGTGTAGGGGCCAACCTGGTTGGGGCTATACATATCCTATAGTGATGTAATCCCGCACGTCACTTTTTGTGTAATGGTTTATGAATAATTATTTGACTAGTAAAAATATTCTTATTGGATTTTCAATTAGCAAAGTGTTGTGACTTTATTTATTTATTTATTTTTGGTCTACAATATACTCAAATTTCTACAGTGATGCACATGCAAACCAAATAAAGTGTGTGTTTAATTTTTCATTTTAAAATGATGTTATTAAACAATAAAAAATTCAAAAAAAATCCCGGCTTGCCTGGCCTACCACAAAAAGCCCAATGGACGGGCTTAGGCTTAGACTTATTAGCCAAAGCCTAGCTCATTAGAAAAACAACCCGCTGGGCAAAGTCCACAGGCAGGCTTGGATATCACTGTCACGGGCTAGGCGGGGCCCAATACGACCCTTAATCTCTAGAATTCCATCTTAATTTTTTTTTCTAGTCATTTGATATTATTTTTAGTCAAGAAATTTAAAGTTTTTTTTTCATTTCATTGAATAGAAATTCATCTTCCATGTCCTGAAGTTGTGCTGGAGCTCCATGATGCAAGTGTTGAAACGGTAACATAAAACTATTAACCTCTAGAACAATATTGAATCCCAAATGGAAATTTTGGAGATGTCCAAATTGGAATGTAAGTAGAGCCCTAGTGTTATTTTGAATTAAATGCATATAATAATTCAATTTGATTTGAATTTGCATAAAATTTTTGCAAAATGGAAATGATTGAATTAGTCCACTAGGCTGATATAGTTTTAAGGAGCATAGTGTCACGAACTGATTGTCTCACCTATGATTTATAGCTCGTGCAGCACTTAACTAATGCCTTGTGCACTTAGCGAGTCAACCTTTCCTCCCTAGTGAATCGAAACTCACCCAACTATAAGGCTAACACCACATTCACAAGAGAAAAACACTTAGAGAATGCTAAGAGAACTAGAGAGCTTCTATTACTTGAGAATTTCTTACAACTCTTGTTGGTTATAAATGAGGGAGGCCACCCCTTTCTATATACTTTTGGCCTTACAAAGTGTGACTTAGAATATACCATGTGTCATCTATATATTGGTTAAGAGTTTTGTAGAACTCTCTCTAGAATGTTCTACACAAATCATTACAAATTTCTATAAGCTTTTACACTATTCCAAAATTGTAAAGACTTGGAGTAACTTTTAGATAATGGGCCCTTGGACATGGGTCATAAGATTGGTCTAGCCCATAGATCCATCTTAGATAAGATTAAGCTTCTCTTGATGCAAAAGGTGGGCCAACCGAGCTGATCGCGACAATAGGGTGCAGTTGTGTAGCTCTAATGAAACATACATTGGTGTCAATGGGCTGTAAAAGATGTGACTTTTATCACTTTTGTAGGTGACCAATAAGTCTACTTCTTTCGGAAAGATGACACTTCCTTGTAAGTATAGATCTTCAACACTCCCAATTTTATTTATTTATTTTTTATTAAGCTATCTTCCATGACATTTCCATTTTTTTATTGATGGGAATTTAATACATAAAATGGGTTTGATGATAATGTGATTTATGTTGATTGTAATAAATACTTTATGGCAGGTTTAACTTGAAGAAGCTAAACTAACTGAGCGATTGAATGTCCTCAATTCAGCTGGTGAAATGAATTCTTTTGATGTGGGGGAGTTATACAATTGCAATGAAAGACTGGTGCTCTTGTTTGTGTCATGACCCAAGCCTAGAAATCGGGGGTTAGTTAAAACCTAACCAGTGACATACGTACTTCCGTGCAATTTGCACCCAGACCGGGGTTTGAATGGAATTACACAAGGGATATTCACCTACTTACACACGTGTGAAGGACTGAACGAATCATCCATCCAGGCATTCAATGCACGGAAGCCTGTCAATATCACCTAAAATCCTTTCCTTATCAGTGAATAGTTCAGCAAGCCCAAACAACCATGAACAGTCTAAACATTAATCGTATTCAGGAACAAGATTAGTAGCTTAAACATACACATTGCCCGCATAATCCAAGATGATGTGCTCATGCATGCAAAGAGATCAAGTACGACATACGAAGGAGGGAGTACAAGAGATTACAAGATAATGAGGTCAAGTTTCACAATGCAGTCTACATGGATGCATCATGCAATTGCTAAAAGACCCAAAAGTCCAAGATATACAATCCGTAGTTAGTAGTGAGCCGCTCTCACCAACAGGAACAGTTAGTAAATATTCTGCTGTCCACCCGATAGCACCGGAAGGAACCTCTGTGGTCTCCTTCAACAATACCGGGGTCTGCGCCAGACCAAGACTGGAACCTAAACCTGGAACACCATTACACAACTTGTGAATACTATGATTCAGCAAAGCATAAGCAATATTAAGGTAACATGCGGTGTATTGAAAAGAGTCAATGACCGAAACCAACAGAAGTTAAAGTAGTATACGCAACATATCAATTACTAATCGGCTTTGCCTCTGGACTCACAGGTGACTATGACCCGATCTTGCCCAAACGCATTGCCTTAAGAAGAAACAAAAGACATATGCTTAATAGAGTTTCAAGTTCATATCTAGACACGTTGTACATTTGAATAAGCATGCTATAAGGATCAATAAAATAGATATACTGGCTAGGTGGCTACTACATTTGCCATATTCTCCCTATTGAGAGCAAGCAGGATGAGAACACCATCGATCGGGCTAGGGTATGAATGGGTCTCTGGTTCCCGGGGTCCGGAAGTCTCAGGACAAAAGCACACTACAGCGGCAACAAGCAGGCTATGCCAAAGTCAACCCCGTCGGGTCTCCTGAGGCTGAGGCTGAGTAGTGCCAGACCATATCAATCATGTTTAACAAATAAGACACAATACACGTTAATCCAAGTAACATTCAGGCAGGTAGTACAGGCAGGCAGGACAGTACGTGTATCATGTCATCTCACATGTATCATGTCATCTCACATTCAGGTAATACAGTGCATGCATCACACGAGGACTAAACACCAAAATCTATTCTTTCAATACAGATACAGGTCGAACACTTACAGGTCGAAACAAAAATAAAAGTATGGAAGGCAATGCTCGAAATCAATATGCAATGCAAGTCAAGTTACTTCAGAGAATCAAGATCATTTACTAGCCAACTCGAATCTAGTTGTCCATTGTTTCTAACCGTGCATGATGGTGTAGTTTTAAGTTATCCGATACACAGTTGTTTTTCTTTGGTGTTACATTGTTTTGGAAGGTGTATCGAAGTCCTTTAAATCAACACCCATGGGGAGGTGCTTAGCAGATGGACAACGTTACATGAATAAGTCTCAACCCTCAAGACTTATCATGATCTTTTAATTATTCCTTTGGGCTGGTTCATGGTATACAGAGGCCCAAAAGCAAAGGTCCTACAAGGTCTCACATAACACCTATCAATCCTAGTGTTTCAGTGGTCTCACGGCTTGGTCTCATGGCTTAGCTATGTCTCTTTCTCTAATTAATTAAAGAGCAAAGGGACCCGAAAAAGTAGCATAAGAGGGGTCTTTTAGTATTTAAATGCAGGAGAACGAGAATGAGCAAGAAGAGGATTCAGTCTAAAAATGAATCTCCTGGAACAAAAGTGCTTCAGGGCCAACCGGTCAGCTTTGAAGCCCGATCAATCGGATTTCAGTTTTGGATGTGTCCGATCGGTCGGACCTCATGCCCGACCGGTTGGGTAACAGGGCTTTGTACAGAACGACCGAACTGAATGATTTACACCACGAATGCAACAAGCAAAAGGGGCTGTAAGAGACACATACAATGGACAGACTCATAAGAATCACATAATACCAATATGCGTTAAACCAAAACTTGCTTATGCTTGCCTTTAATTCAAAGCTTTAACCATAAATCCATACTTTGGCTCAGTTTGGGTACTTTGCTCCTACATGCCATGCATGCAAAAAATGAAGAAATAGATGAGTGCATATATGAATTGAGAGTCTTCATGACTCCACTAACCCAAGAAATCAAGGAATAAGAAGAGAGTTTACCTCCACAGTGACTAGGGAGCAATTGAGGATGAAGAACTCATTAGTTCAACTCTAACAAGAAGAGATAGGAGAAACGAGCTGGGTTGGAGTAGTTGTTTGAAGGCACACATGCATGATCTTGTTAGCATCATTGTAAGAGTATGTTGTCAATTATGTGACCCAAGTCTAGTCTAACTCTAGAAAGATCAAGTTACATCTATGAAGATCAAGACGAAGGAAGCTCAAGGTTTATCAATGAAGATCAAGCAAGTTCAAGGAAGATCAAGATCAATCAAGTCCATCATCTATAAGACCTTCTTTGAGTGCTAAGGGATAAGGTAACATTGACCCTTAATGTCCCTAGAAATAGAATGGAAAAAGGGTTTCTAAACACCTTATTTTTGAACTATGGCTTGTACCACGGCTAAGCCGAAGATTTTACGGCTCACTCTCCAGAGAGAAAATTTTGAACCATTTGTTCTATGGCTGACCCTACAGCTGCACCGAAAAAGTGCTACGGCTAAGCCGTAGTATGATTCACAGCTAAGCCATAAAGTTTATGGGCCACTTTCCAGAGAGCAGTACTGGGAGATGTTAGCTTACGGCTAACCAACGGCTAAGCCGTAAGGTGCTCACGGCTAAGCTGTATAAGGATTTACGGCTAAGTCGTAGGAAGAAAAGAATGTTGAATATAGGTCAAACTAGCCATTGGATATTGTCAAAGCATACGGCTAAGCCGTAGGCCATCTTTTGCCTAGCCGTAGATCTGACCGTTGGAGCTTTTCTGTATTTAAAGAGGACCTCTCCTTTCCTCCTGACATAGGCATCAAAATGAGAAAACCTCCAACATAGCTGAGCTTTTGCACCATTAGTAAAACCATACTAAAAGCTCCCACAACCACCTTTTTTCCAACTCTTAAAGTGCTATTATTGTCCTAAGAAGAGTAGTTGTGCATTTAGGAAAGGCCTACATTTAATCTGAGAAAATCTTGGCCTTCCAAATCTTTATAAAACCTCTTCCTTGGCTGAGCACTCATTTGAAGATCTTCATCACCAAGGATCAAGCACAAGAGGTCAAAGCTTGGAAGTAGTTTTTCAAGCTTCAAGAGCACCACTCAAAACTAAGGTATACAGTTCCTTATTTGGGTGTTCTACTTTATTTCAATTTTCTCTGCTGTATATGGTGGAAGACAAACCGCCGCATCAAAAATTGTTGTAGTTGGTGGATTAGATCAAGGCTCAACCACCTGATCAAAAATCCAGTTGGTGGAAGACAAACCACCGGATTAAAAATTGTTGCAAGAGGTGTGTGTTATGTAAGTACCTCATATTCAGTGGAACCAAGAGAGATTGCTCTTGAGAGTGGATGTAGGTCTGGGACCGAACCACTATAAATTTTTGTGTTTATTTCTTATTGTGTGTGGTGGATGCCTTATAGCCTTATTTACTTGTGTTGATCATTTCTTTTAAGCTATATCTTCTTTGTTCTAGTAGCATTTCTACACACTGTCATCACACACAACTCTGAGCATCTTTTTTGATCTTACTTGTGAATTCTTAATTTTAATTAAGCCTTTAAATTCCACACTAATAAAACCTCATATCTGGAAAGAAACTTTTTTATAGTCCTATTCACCCCCCTTCTAGGACTTGGTGAGATCTAACTGTTGTATTTTCAATTGGTATCAGGGCCAGGTTACTTCTTAAGGGTGTAATAGCCTGAAGTAGATCCTTTTGCTAGATTCCCTGTGAATCCTGAAGGAAGCTCAATTACCCAGCTTCCTTTTTTTGATGGAACAAATTACGTTTTCTGGAAAGCCCGTATGACAACATTTTTGAAATCCATGGACTGGGTTGTTTGGGAGGCTGTAGGGAAAGGCTAGACGGAACCCACTGAAAAAGTGACTATAAATGGTGTCACAACCACTAGACCATTGGATCCAGCAAGATGTCTGCTGCTTAGCTACTTTTTAGACAAAACAATGCTAGAGCTTACAATGCTATAGTGTGTGCCATAAATCAAAAAGAGTTTAAAAAGATCATGACAACCACTAATGCAAAACAGGCCTGGAGAATTCTTAAAGTTACTTATGAGGGTACCTCTGTTGTTAAAAGATCTAAACTTCAAATGCTCACAAGTCAGTTTGAAAACATTCGTATGGAAGAAAATGAAATATTTACAGACTTTCATACGAAGCTCATGAAAATTGTAAATGAAATGTGGGCTTTAGGGGAAACTCTTCCGGAAGGTCAAATTTGTAGTAAAATCTTAAGATCACTTTCGGAAAGATTCCATCGCAACATAACTTGTATAGAAGAACACAAGGATTCAGAACAAATAAAAATTGAAGATTTAGTGGGATCCCTTTAGACTTTTGAACTAAAATTTAATAATGACAAAAAGAAATCAATTGCACGAATCACTTCTCACAACACCTCTTCCTCTAAAGATAACATAGGAATAACTAGTGATGATGAGGATGAAGATGTGGCTCTTTTGGCTAAAAGATTTTTAAAACAATGTAAGAAAAAGAAAGTGAAAGATTATCCAAATGAAAACATTAATGATAAACACAAAGGTCGGTCAAGTTCCCTCTTTAGAAGTAAGCATAAGGAGCCCATGTGTTACAGGTGTAAGAAATTTGGACACATATCCACCGATTGTCTACAAAAAGAAAAATCCAAAAAGAAAAATCTAGTAGCCACTTAGGATGATTCATCTGAATCAGATTCTGACTCAGATGAATCACATCAAAATGAATCAGACAAATATATAGTTCTGATGGCTACCACTAGAACATTCAACTTCTCTGAGGAAATGATTAAATTTGAAATATCGCATGAAGAAATCTCAAGAAGTGAGTCAGAGAGTGAATATGAAAATTCAGGTGATGAGGATAATGACAACACCACGGATTCCTATGAACTGCTTTATGAGGGAACTTTTAGATTGGTTGAAACTGTAAGTAAGCAACAAAACAAAATTAAGAATTTAAAAGAAAAGGTTGATAGTATTAATGCTGAAAAGGAGGAATTAATCAAAGAATTTGAAAGAGTAAAAGCACAGTTATCAATAGAAAAAGAAAATGCAATCAAATTAAGAGAAATGAAAAAACACTTTGGACAATAAAAGATGAAAATAATTCTCTCCACAATGAAGTGGCTGTTCTGAAGCTATAAAGAAAAGCATGAGTACATATTTACCCAAAATGATGAGAAGTACATTAAACTATTCAAACTTGGGAAATCTTATAAGGATATGATCGGTCTTGGATATGATAAAAATGTTAATTAGTCTCCAAGTTCCGAAACTGTTTTTGTCAAAAGTGCTCTAGAGAAGGAAGATACCAGTGTTAAAAAAATTTTGGATAGAGCGTCTACCAGTACTCATACTGTTCATCAAATGTCATTTGTCATTATTGTGGAAAAAGGGGTCATTTCAAAATGGAGTGCGAGTTGAGAAAAATTCATCATAACATTAGTCTAAAAAATGAGAAAAACACTTCAAAGAAAAGTGGAACTTGAAAACAAAATGCGGAAGTCTCAAATAAACAAGTTCCCCTTGAACCAAAAGATGAATAATCTGTTAAAAGAAGTCCATAAGTTAAGAAAACAATTTGAAATATACAAAAGAGATGGAGCAAAAATTGGAGCAAACATTCTTTTTCCCCAACATAAAACATTTCAAGTGAAACATCAAAAGCCAGTTGGGATCCTCACTACTAGAGTACTTAAGTGGATACCTAAAAACAAGAATCTAGTGGTCCACATAGCTTTTAAAGCTGCAAATCAATCAAGATGGTATCTAGATAGTGGATGCTCAAAACATATGACTGGTGATAAATCATGTTTGTCTAATATGATTGAATTTGATGGAGGCATAGTTACTTTTGGAGATGGCAGTACTACCAAAATTATTGGTAAGAGAACTTTAAATGTTCCAAACCTACCACCTTTTGAGAATGTTCTGTGTGTTGATGGATTGAAACATAATTTACTTAGCATATCTCAAAGTTGTGATAAAGACTATACTGTGAACTTTAGTAGTCATAGTTTTGAGATCTCAAGGAATGGAAAGATAATCTTGAGAGGCCTTAGAACTACCGACAATTGTTTTGTGGTAGGAAAATCAAATACTTCACCCTCCACTTCTTGCTTATTGAGCAATACTGATGAAACTAAGTTGTGGCATCAAAGACTTGGGCATGTAAACTACAGGGACTTGTCCCAGCTAAACAAATATATTGAAGGACTGCCCGAGATTAGTAGCCAAGAAAAGATGATTTGTAGAGAATGCCTTCAAGGAAAACAAATTAGAAGTGCTCATAAAAAGGTGAATGCTATGAAAACTTCTCGACCTCTAGAACTTATTCATATGGACCTAGTTGGACCAATAAAAAGAGAGAGTCAAGATAAGAAAAGATACTTTCTTGTTATGGTAGATGACTACTTTAGATTCATTTGGGTTGCATTCTTGAGAGAAAAATCTGAAGCCTTTGGAGAATTTAAAAGGATAGTGAAACAAATTCAAATTGAAAAAGGCACCTCAGTAGCCCGGATCCGAAGTGATCATGGTGGAGAATTTGAAAATGATCAATTTGAAAAATTCTGTGAGAAATATGGCATTGATCATGAATATTCAACACCTAAAACCCCACAACAAAATGGGGTAGCTAAAAGAAAGAATCGATTTCTTCAAGACATGGCCACAGTCATGCTTCATAGTAAGAATCTTCCTAAAGACTTGTGGGCCGAAGCTATTGATACCAGCTGCCACAACATCAACCGAGTCTATTGTCACGCCCTGAACCTGAGAATTGGGAATTAATGGTGGATTCCGAGGAATGACACACGTACCCGTGACAATTCATGCCATGACTAGATACGTACGAACATTCACAAGGGTGATCCCACAGGTACGTGTGAGGAAAATCCACAAACACGTATTATTAATATAAGTCATTTAAGCGGAAACTTGGAGATTTCACCTATATATATACGATAAGCATCCATAAAAATTCCTTTCAATTCATTAAATAATCAAGTTTGTTAATTAAATCCAACTACATGCATAGATATGGAAGTCTATGATAAAATCCAACTACATGCATAGATATGGAAGTCTATGATAAAATACAAATATATCCAATGCCAAGACGACCCTAAGTCCAATCCCAAAATGATCCCTGTTGCGCTCTTTTGAGGAGAATCACGAAAAGATGTTTTCCTTGTTCCACTCGTTTATGTCCTGAGGTAACGCTGGGGTTCCCTCTGGGATCGCACTGAATGCCGGATTGGCCTCGGGTTCTGCACCTGTAGCACTATGGTAACTTTAGTTAACACGATGGTTAAGCAAAGATAAGGATACATGAGCTTAACATGATAGATCAATGAAATTACAATGACATACTGATTAAAAGAGATCAATATCAAAATCTAGGCACTGATGCATATGAGTTAGCATGAATAGGGAATCATGAATAAGGAGTATATCATACCAACATGGCAACCACATCCTCTATCTCCACTTTAAAAAAGAGTAAACTGATCATTGGGAAACCACTAGCAGCCGGGCCAGGACCGACTAGCTGCCTGCAAGAGTGTCGACTCACTCTCCTGATACTACTGCAGTAGGCAACTGATAGAATACTCCCATGGGGTCCTGTCGAACCTCCTATGGGGTATAAGCCAAGTGGTGCCGACCCTAAACATATCGGAAATAATCTGAGGTCCTTGTTTAACGTGTACTGATCTGTTTGTACTCATACAAAAGTGTACTCAATCTTGTTGGAAATATCAATCAAAGAATCACAATTAAATAGAATACTTTTTATCAATAAGCATATTGATATGGACTAACATGTTTGAGGTCAAAGTTACTATCAATATGAATGCAATTAGACTGTGAGGTCATCAAGGAGAGTTACTAGCCAATCCTATGCTAGATAATTCGGGTTTCCAGGGTCATTCCATACGGTGTATTCATAAGACATTCGATGTCCTGGTATTACCATTCTCGGTGTTGCCTCATGTATATAAAGGACACTTCACCTCATGCCAACACCCATGACATGACATTGAAAATTAACTGGAGAATCGAGAAGAGAAGAGTGATAGCTCAACACTCATCCTTCTCCATATTAATCACCGTTGGGCTAGTTTGGGGTAGCAAGGATCCAATTCTATGGTCCTATAAGGTCTTTGGGTCAACCTATGGCCTATGGTAACATGTGGATGGATTTCTCGATCTCTTTCTAAGGTTTAGGGGAGTAATCCACCATTAGGCTATCCCATAGACTATAGAAAGTCCATAGTCAAGCATAGAAATTGGTTTTGGAACACTTCTCTAAAAGTTATAGGTCAGGCTTACCCGACCGGTCGGATGTGGGTCCGACCGATCGGTCGCTCTCAGAAGGGAAATTTGACTGGTCGGATTGGTTGGCAGACCGGTCGGACTACCTTAAGAGGCAATCGACCAATCTGGCTTCAGGACTGACCGGTTGGTCCTGAAGCACTCTGTTACGGGAGGGTTTATATTCTACTGATTTCTCACTTCCAATACACCATTCTACCTGCAATAAATCTACCTACAAGCTTTCATTCCACACTTTTGGGTTCCCTAAAGGACCATTATCCATTCATTCATCATAAATCACCACAAGACACAAATCAAATCCATGAATTTCCATTGAGCTGTACAACAGGGTAAAATCACAACATCCATCAAGAATTAAAGAATAAAGCAACGCATGTAAAGAAAATGTATCCTTATACTTACCTTAAGCTTGGTGCTTCACTCAAATCAATTTGCCCCTTGGTTAGACGGAGAATAAGGCTCCTCTAATGAAGAATCTAACACGTGCATGAAGAGAATGAGAATGGAATGCATGCATGCCAATAGATGGGTTTTCTTGGCCCTCATAGAACTCAATAACTCAAAAGGTAAATGGGGGTCCTTACCTCATGCTTCCTACAAGCAAGAAGATGGAGATGGGCTTCAAATCTTAGGAAGAAAAACAATGGAGGAAGAAAAGGTTGAAGAAGATGATAAACCCTCTTGCATGCATTTTCTAGAACTTCAAATCACACCAAAAATGAAGGAGGAAAAGAAGAAGATGATGAGAGAAAAAGGGGGGAACTGATGCTGCAACGAGAAGAGGGGGAAAAGGGTCGATGGTGGGTTTGGGGTTTTAAAGGGGTGGAATTCTGGAATTTATAAATTAGTCCTCTGTTTTGGTATATTTCAATTTGAAGTAGCTGGGCTCAAAATGGGCTGAGATGGGTCCAAATGAAATTGGGCCAAACATAAACGATGTCCCATAAGATGAAACTCACCAAATGCAACTAATATTATGCATAAATAATGTAAAACCATGAAAATACAAAAATACAATGGTCTTGGATTGCCTAATGAGGTTCGAACTCGACCCAATTACCTATCTATGACCCAACCTCTTGAGATTTGGGGCCTAATTACATATTAATTAGAGTAAAACCAACTTAATCACTATTAATCATAATTATCTAGGGTTGGGGACCTTACATCCTCCCTCTCTAAAAGAAAATTTGGTCCTCCGAATGCAACTTACCTCTGGCAAAAGTTCTGGATGCTTCTTTTGAACTTGCTCCTTGAGCTCCCACGTAGCTTCTTCGGGTCCATGATGCTCCCATAGAATCTTGACCCACTTGATCATCCGGGTACTAAGCACTTGATCCTTGGTGTCAATGACACGGAGAGGCCGTTCTTCATAGTGCGCATCCGACTTCACTTGGATGTCATCCATCTCGAGAATGTCAGAGGGGTCTGGAAGATATTTCCTAAGCATCGATACGTGAAACACATTGTGGACTCCAGCGGGTTGAGGAGGTAGCTCTAACCGATACACCAAATCTCCAACTCTACCTTGAATCTCAAATGGACCAATAAATCATGGAGCAAGCTTGCCTTTCAGACCAAACCTGATTGTACCTTTCATTGGAGAAACCTTCAGAAAAACTTTATCTCCTACCTGGAACTCGAGAGGTCTTCGATGATTGTTTGCATAGCTCTTCTGACGAGATCTTGCAATCTTCAGTCTGTCTTAGACTTTTCACACCTTCTCTACTGTGTTTGCAACAATAGAAGGTCCATGAAAACTCCTAACTCCAACTTCTTCCTAACACACTGGGGTATGACACTTGCATCCGTTCAAAGCTTCGAATGGAGCCTTTTCGATACTCGCGTAATAACTGTTATTGTATGCAAATTCGCATAAAGAGAGGTGTTCGTCCCACTCCTTCCCAAAGTCTAGCACGCTGGCTCGAAGCATATCCTCTAGAGTCTATATCGTACGCTTCGACTGTCCATCGGTCTGAGGATGGTACGCTGTGCTGAAGCTGAGTTGGGTACCCATAGATTCCTAAAAAGATCGCCAAAAAGAGGAAACGAACCTACTATCTCGGTATGAAACTATAGACACAGGGGTGCCATGCAATCGCGTGCCCTCATCAATGAATATCTTGGCCATCTCATGAAACTTCATCCCCTTCCTAAAAGGAATAAAATGGGTTGATTTCGTTAATCGGTTAACAATGACCCAAATAGCATCATGACGTCTACTCGTCCGAGGAGCCCTAAGACAAAATCCATCGAGATGTTCTCCCATTTCCACTCAGGAATATGTAGGGGATCTAACAAACCGGGAGGCTTCTTATGTTCAGCCTTCACGCGCTAGCAGGTAAGACATCTAGCCACAAAACCTGCAATGTCTTTCTTCATATTGTTCCACCAAAACCTGCCATTCAAATTTCGATACATCTTGGTACTCCCGGATGCATAGAATATCTAGAATGATGTGCTTCGGCCATGATCGCTTTCTTTAGATTTTGGACTGCCGGAACACATAATCTATCCCGAAAATATAGCACACCATCAACCAATCTGAAATTTGGCCTCAAAGTTATATGCTCTCAGGTCTTGACGAACTCCGGGTCCTCAAACTATTTCTCCTTAATCTGTTGAATCAATGTTGGTTCAAAGACAAACATGGCCACTAGCATCACCTTATTATCCACACGTTCTATTTCTGCATCCAAATCTCGAAATTCTTTTACCAAAGACCACTCACCAAACAATGCGGCAATTTCAACCCTCGACTTCCTACTCAGAGCATTAGCCACCACATTACCTTTCCCCGGAAGGTATTTGATCGGAAAGTCATAATCCTTTATAAACTTGAGCCATCGATGCTGCCTCATATTAAGATCATGTTGAGAGAATAAGTACTGAAGACTACGATGGTCACTATGAACCTCAAATCTCTCTCCATAAAAATAATATCTCCATAACTTCAAAGCAAACACGACAGCGGCTAGCTCCAAATCATGGGTGGCATAGTTCTTCTCATGCTCCCTTAGCTGTCGAGATCCATATGCAATGACTTTTCCATTCTGCATCAACACACATCTCAATCCAATCCTGGAAGTATCAGTATAAATAAAGAATCCACCACTACCGTCTGGTAACGACAGGATTGGAGCTGAAATCAACTTCTCCTTAAGCAATCGAAAACTCGACTCACAATCATCCGACCAAACAGATGGTTCAGTCTTCCGAGTCAATCTAGTCAATGGAGCTGTAATCTTGGAGAAATCTTTAACAAACCTCCGATAGTAACCTGCAAGACCAACAAAACTTCTAACTTTGGCAACTATCTTTGGGCTTTGCCAACTGGTTATCACTTCAATCTTGGCGGGGTCTACTACAAGTCCATCCTTTGAAATGATATGTTCTAAGAAAACAACTTGTCTCAGCCAGAAATCACACTTGTCCAGTTTGGCATACAATCGATGGTCTCTCAATAACTGAAGTGAAGTTCTCAAATGCCCAGCATGTTCATCTCGGGTCTTGGAATATACCAATACATCATCAATGAAAATCACCACAAATCGGTCAAGATAAGGAGAAAATATTCTGTTCATCAAAGCCATGAATGCAGCAGGGGCATTGGTCAACCCAAATGGCATCACTAAGAACTTATAATGCCCATATGTAGTCTTGAAAGCTGTCTTAGGTGTGTCTTGATCTCTAACTCGCAGCTGTTAATATCCATACCTCAAGTTAATCTTAGAGAAATATGTTGCACCCTGAAATTGATCAAACAACTCATCTATTCGAGGCAGTGGATATTTGTTCTTGATTGTCACCTGGTTCAACTGCCTGTAATCAATACACATCCTAAGGGTGCTATCTTTCTTCTTCACGAATAGAACTGGAGCCCCCCATGGCGATGTACTTGGACGAATAAATCCCTTGTCCAATAAATCTAGCAACTGCACCTTAAGCTCAGGTAGCTCTGCAGGCGCCATTCTATATGGGGCTCTAAAAATCAGGGCTGTATCGGGCACAAGCTCTATAGAGAAATCTACTTTCCTAACTGGAGGAAGACTAGGAACTTCATCAGGAAACACATCTAGAAACTCGCAGACTATGGGAATCTCCTCTAACTTCTGAGGTGGTCTTTTCCCAACTATAAAAGCAATATATCCCTTACAACCATTCCGAATTAACCTATCTGCCCGAAGTGCAGAAATTATCTGGTTGTTCGAACTTTTCTTCTCACCTTGAAAAATAACACTTGGACCGGCTTCATCAATCTTCACTGTAATAGTCTTACGGAAATAATCCAAACAAGCCATATATTTATTCAACCAGTCCATGCCTAAGATCACATCGAAATCATGCATAGGTAGCATAATGAGTTCCGCTGGAAATGACACCTCACCAATCACAACCTTACAATTATGATAGTACATCTCACAAATCACCTTTTTGTATACAGGGGTGAAAACATGCAGCTCATATGGTAACTGTGCTGGTAACTCCTGTATTCTACCAGAAAAATGAGGTGAAATGAATGAATGCGATGATCCTGAATCAAACAACACCTTGGCTTTTATGCCATAGATAGAGACCTTACTTACAACCGTATGGTCTGCCGCTTCTGCTTCCTCTGAAGTAACTGCATATGCGCGGCCCTGTCGTTGAGGTCGGTTAGATTGTCCTTGCTTAGGTTGTCCTTGTCTCTCTGGCTCTATCCTGATCGCGATGGCCCTTGGCTTTGCTTTGCGGGTGCTGGTTGTCGTGAAAGAGCAGATGGTGGGGTCCTAGAAGACTGCGAAGATTGCTGCTGCTGGGAGGCTTGTTCTGTACTCCTCTTCCTTGGGCATTCGGATCTTTGATGACCCATAGAGCCTCAAATGTAGGACGCTCCTGTCACTCTCCAACACTTGTTAGTCTCATGGTTCTTCCCACACACATTACAAATCGGCCTAGAAGGACTACTGACAACTTCCTTCTGCTTCTTGGAGTATCGCTGGCTCCTACCCGAAGACGGGGTACTCCTCCTCAGTTCACTCAAGAATAGACTATTTTCAATTTCTTCCGCTGCATAGGCTCTTTCCATCGCGTCATTATACTCTGTTGGGCATTGGAAGGCCATAGCGTGTCCTCGAATAGCTGGCCTCAATTCCTTGAGGAACTTTTCAACTCTCTTTCCTTCGGTATCGATCAAATCTGCAGCAAACCGAGAGCGCTGACTAAAAATGTGCACATACTCCACTACCGTCATGGTGCCTTGCTGTAAAGAAAGGAATTCTGCCTTCTTCTTATGGGTGACATGCTCAGGGATGAACTTCTTCTTTAATTGCCTCTCCTTCATCCCAAATTGTCGCTTCAGGCATAGCCTTGATGTGATCATGGACAGTCTTCCACCAAATATCTACCACATCCCTAAACATTGAGGCTGTCATACCACTTATTGTGCCCTCGTACAAGTCAAAGATTCGAAGACGTTCTCGGAGTGTTCAAGCCACTCATCCGCTTGCAATTGGTCTTCTCTTCCCGTGAATTTAGTGGCTCCTCTCTTTCTAAACTTCTCGTATAGAGAGTTTGGATCTCCCACTTGATTCTGTCTTTCTAATAAGGCTGCTAACTGCATTTGCATCACTGCTAGGTTAGCATTGCTCGCCGCCAACTGATGCATCATCATCATGAAGCGTTCATCTGTTGAATAAGTAGGACGTGGAGGTGGAGGCGGTGGAGGATCAACACCCTCTATCTCCACATTGTCACGATCATCATCTCCCATATTGTTACCTTTTCCCGATCCAGAAGCCATTTATCTACACTATAATAGTAATCAGTCTCAATCGATGCTAATACAGAAGATAAACTATAAATCCTTATGCAAAAATCTATCCCCCAACTAGATCTATCGAGTCCTCACCACGTTTCCTAGGGTTGCTAAGTCTTTTAATTGACTTATCAATACTCTGATACCATACTTACGTATGTCACGCCCCAAACCCAAGAATTGGGGATTAATGGTGGGTTCCGATGAATGACACATGTACCCATGAAAATTCGTGTCGTGACTAGACACATACGAACAGTCACAAAGGTGATCCCACAGGTACGTGTGAGGAAAATCCACAAACACGTAGTATTAATATAAGTCATTTAAGCGGAAACCTGGAGATTTTACCTACATATATATCATAAACATCCATAAACATTCCTTTCAATTCATTAAATAGCCAAGTCTGTTAATTAAATCCAACTACATGCATAGATATGGAAGTCCATGATAAAATACAAATATATCCAATGCTAAGACGACCCTAAGTCCAATCCCAAAATGATCCCTATTGCGCTCTGTTGAGGAGAATCACGAAAAGATGTCTTCCTCGTTCCACTCGTTTAAGTCCCGAGGTAACGCTGGGGTTCCCTCCGGGATTGCACTGAATGTCGGATTGGCCTTGGGTTCTGCACCTGTAGCACTATGGTGACTCTAGTTAACACGACGGTTAAGCAAAGATAAGGATACATGAGCTTAACATGATAGATCAATGAAATTACAATGACATACTGATTAAAAGAGATCAATATCAAAATCTAGGCACTGATGCATATGAGTTAGCATGAATAGGGAATCATGAATAAGGAGTATATCATACCAACATGGCAACCACATCCGCTATCTCCTCTTTAAAAGAAAGTGAACTGATCATTGGGAAACCACTAGTAGCCGGGCCAGGACCGACTAGCTGCCTGCGAGAGCATCGACTCAATCTCCTGATACTACTGCAGTAGGCAACTAATAGAATACTCCCATGGGGTCCCGTTGAATCTCCTATGGGGTATAAGCCAAGTGGCGTCGACCCTAAACATATCGGAAATAATCTGATGTCCTTGTTTAACGTGTACTGATATGTTTGTACTCATACAAAAGTGTACTCAATCTTGTTGGAAATATCAATCAAAGAATTACAATTAAATAGAATACTTTTCATCAATAAGAATACTGATATTGACTAACATGTTTGAGGTCAAGGTTACTATCAATATGACTGCAATTAGATTGTGAGGTCATTAAGGAGAGTTACTAGATAATCTGGGTTTCCAAGGTCATTCAATACGGTGTATTCATAAGACATTCGGTGCCCCGGTATTACCATTCTCGGTGTTACCTCATGTATATAAAGGACACTTCACCTTATGCCAACACCCATGACATGACATTGAAAACTAACCGGAGAATCGAGAAAAGAA
The DNA here is from genome assembly GCA_037013555.1 of Sextonia rubra. Lineage (NCBI taxonomy): Eukaryota > Viridiplantae > Streptophyta > Magnoliopsida > Laurales > Lauraceae > Sextonia > Sextonia rubra. Next base: position 15,279,408 of record JASUAD010000023.1, read on the forward strand.
AAGTGACAGCTCGACACTCCTCCTTCTCCATATTAATCACCGTTGGGCTAGTTTGGGGTAGCAAGGATCCAATTCTATGGTCCTATAAGGTCTTTGGGTCAACCTACGGCCTATGGTAATGTGTGGATGGATTTCTCGATCGTTTTCTAAGGTTTAGGGGAGTAACCCACCATTAGGCTATCCCATAGACTATAGAAAGTCCATAGTCAAGCATAGAAATTGGTTTTGGAATACTTCTCTAAAAGTTATAGGTCAGGCTTACCCGACCGGTCGGATGTGGGTCCGACCGATCGGTCGCTCTCAGAAGGGAAATTTGACTGGTCGGATTGGTTGGCAGACCGGTCGGACTACCTTAAGAGGCAATCGACCAATCTGGCTTCAGGACTGACCGGTTGGTCCTGAAGCACTCTGTTACGGGAGGGTTTATATTCTACTGATTTCTCACTTCCAATACACCATTCTACCTGCAATAAATCTACCTACAAGCTTTCATTCCACACTTTTGGGTTCCCTAAAGGACCATTATCCATTCATTCATCATAAATCACCACAAGACACAAATCAAATCCATGAATTTCCATTGAGCTGTACAACAGGGTAAAATCACAACATCCATCAAGAATTAAAGAATAAAGCAACGCATGTAAAGAAAATGTATCCTTATACTTGCCTTAAGCTTGGTGCTTCACTCAAATCAATTTGCCCCTTGGTTAGACGGAGAATAAGGCTCCTCTAATGAAGAATCTAACACGTGCATGAAGAGAATGAGAATGGAATGCATGCATGCCAATAGATGGGTTTTCTTGGCCCTCATAGAACTCAATAACTCAAAAGGTAAATGGGGGTCCTTACCTCATGCTTCCTACAAGCAAGAAGATGGAGATGGGCTTCAAATCTTAGGAAGAAAAACAATGGAGGAAGAAAAGGTTGAAGAAGATGATAAACCCTCTTGCATGCATTTTCTAGAACTTCAAATCACACCAAAAATGAAGGAGGAAAAGAAGAAGATGATGAGAGAAAAAGGGGGGAACCGATGCTGCAACGAGAAGAGGGGGAAAAGGGTCGATGGTGGGTTTGGGGTTTTAAAGGGGTGGAATTCTGGAATTTATAAATTAGTCCTCTGTTTTGGTATATTTCAATTTGAAGTAGCTGGGCTCAAAATGGGCTGAGATGGGTCCAAATGAAATTGGGCCAAACATAAACGATGTCCCATAAGATGAAACTCACCAAATGCAACTAATATTATGCATAAATAATGTAAAACCATGAAAATACAAAAATACAATGGTCTTGGATTGCCTAATGAGGTTCGAACTCGACCCAATTACCTATCTATGACCCAACCTCTTGAGATTTGGGGCCTAATTACATATTAATTAGAGTAAAACCAACTTAATCACTATTAATCATAATTATCTAGGGTTGGGGACCTTACATCTATCGTAGGACTGGTATAAATCAGACAGCTTATGAACAGTGGTATGGGAAGAAACCAAATGTCAAATATTTTAAGGTCTTTGGAAGTAAATGTTATATTCTGAAGGATAGAGAACAACTGAGTAAATTTGACTTGAAAAGTGATGAAGGTATATTCTTAGGCTATTCGACACAGAGTCGAGCCTATCGTGTTTTAAATCTGAGAACCAGAGTCATCCAAGAGTCAATAAATGTTATTATAGATGATGAATCCACAGTTTCTAATGATGTTGATGAAGTGGAAGTTCCTTTGGTGACTGAACCCACATGATCCATAATAGAAACTGATGTTCCTACTTCCACTGAAAATTTGGTAAATATAAAAGATCATCCTATGGACCAGATTATTTGTGATCCTTTAACAGCTGTAAAAATTAGAAAACAATTGGAGAACATTATGAGTCACCTGTGCTTTACTTCTGTTTTAGAACCTACGTGCGTTGATGAAGCCTTTTCTGATAGTGATTGGATAAAAGCAATGCAAGAAGAATTGAACCAATTTACAAGAAGTGATGTTTAGTACCTAGTTCTAAGACCAAAGGATAAAAATGTGATAGGCACTAAATGGATCTTCAAAAATAAACTTGATGAAAACGACGTCATTGTTAGGAACAAAGCAAGGTTGGCAGCACAAGGATACTCTCAAATTGAAGGTATTGACTTTGATGAGACCTTTGCTCTAGTTGCCCGTTTGGAATCAATTAGGATTTTGTTATCTATATCATGCTTTTTGAAGTTCAAATTGTATCAAATGGATGCTAAAAGTGCCTTTCTAAATGGAATTTTGAATGAGGAAGTATATGTTGAACAACCTAAAGGTTTTATAGACACAAAATTCCCTAATCATGTGTTTAGATTAAAGAAAGCTCTGTATGGTCTTAAGTAAGCACCACGTGCTTGGTATGAAAGACTGGCAAAATTCTTGTTAGATAATGATTTTCAAAGAGGTAGTGTTGATAAAACTCTTTTCATCCAAAAGACAAGAGAGTCAGTTTTAATAACACAAATATATGTAGATGATATCATATTTGGCTCCATGTGTAATGAATTGACTGCTCAGTTCGTAAATCTAATGCAATCTGAATTCGAAATGAGTATAGTTGGCAAACTAAATTTCTTCTTAGGTCTGCAAGTCAAACAATTACGTGATGGTATCTCCATTTCCCAGTGCAAGTATGCAAAAGAACTGGTAAAACGATTTGGTCTAATGGCTGGGAAACATGTCAAAACCCCATGAATGCAACCATCAAACTTACTAAGGATGTTAATGGTAAAGGGGTTGACTCAAGCCTATACAGAAGTATGATTGGTAGCTTGTTATACTTGATGACAAGTAGGCCAGACATAGCATTTAGTGTGGGAGCTTGTGTACGGTATCAATCAAATCTGAAAGAATCCCATCTGACTGCTGTCAAAAGCATCATCAAGTATATTGCAGATACAACTTAATATGGCCTGTGGTTTCCTCATGATTCATCATCCTCTATTGTTGGATACTCAGATGCTGATTGGGTAAGAAACTTAGATGATAGAAAATCCACAAGTGGCGGCTGTTTTTATATTGGAAATTGTCTAGTAGCTTGGCATAGTAAAAAGCAAAATTATATATCTCTTTCCACTGCAGAGGCTAATATATTGCCGCCAGAAGCTGCTGTTCTCAACTCTTGTGAATGAAGCAGATGCTTATGGACTATGGCATTAAGCAAGGAACAATGAGCTTGTATTGTGATAACACTAATGCCATACATATTTCTAAAAATCCGGTCCAGCACTCTCGCACAAAATATATTGATATCCGACATCATTTCATTAGGGAATTAGTTGAAGAAGAAACCATTATGCTTGAATATATTCAAACTGAACATCAACTTGTAGACATCTTGACCAAACCCCTAGATGTATTAAAATTTGAAAATTTGAGGAAATTTATTGGTGTTTGCTGTCTGGATTAATTTGCGCTTTGCCCAGGACCTACGGCTAAGCCGTAATTCATTTCACGGCTAAGCCGTAATCTCTATACTGTTAACCAGTAATTGCGCATACTTTACCTTACGGCTCAACCGTCAGGGTTTACGGCTGAGCCGAAAAATACTCTACGGTTAAGTCGTACAGCAATGTTTTCGTCCTTGTTCTCTGCGCCGGATTTGCATTTAAGGCTATGCCCTTCGATTTCTTTCCTTCTTCCTCATTTTGTGTGGGACAACTGCTTTGCCCTAGTTTTTTCCTTCTTTTCGTCTCTTCTCTTCCTCTGCTTCCTCCCTATGGGTCTCTCTTCCTCGAGGTATACTCTCTCTCTCCTTGCCTCACAGTATTGATCTCCTCTTCCTCGATTGTTCTTGCATACTTTAGTTTTTTTATTTTTGTTTCTATGAATGTTTTCCCCTGTGTCGATTGTGTGCTTCTCCTTCGTGGTTTTCCGGCTTACATTTTTTTTTTCTTCTGTGTGGTTGTGATCCCCATTCTTGTCTATCTGCTCTGTCACTCTGCCTCCACGGACCAAAAATGCCTACCCTGCCAGTAAGAGGCCTAGATCCTCTGGGAGCTCCTCCCAACCTCGACAGAACTCACCACACTCCCCAGAGTTCTGGTTCCACAGGAACCCACTAAAGATAGGTCCTTTTCTTCTTGTTCCATTACTGTGGAGCAAAGTATTAATATCCTTGCAGTTGAAAAATATGGGGTTCATACCCTCTTCTCCACGGTTGGGTGGGAAAATATTCTCAAATGGGGTGGTCCTACCTTCCCATCTATTGTCTGGACAATGTATGCATCTAGCAAGGCAGCATCACTAGATTCTCTATCTTTTGAGATTGAATTCACTGATGGCACCAATGTCATCAACCTGCCATCCTTTTTGCCCTTCTATGTGTTCCTCTTTCTGATGTGCCTCATTCTATCATCAAGGACTCTCTATCTGAAGATGAAAAACACACTGCCACTTTAACTTTATGCGAAGAGAATATTCCTTGGAAGGACAAAGGCTTCATCCCTGCAGCTTCCTTACTCCCTCCCTACCGGATTTTGCATGCCATCTTCACGTGTAATATCTATCCTAGGAAGGGCAATTTCTCTGACCTGACCCCTTTCATGGTTAATGTCCTCTATTGTATCCACATGGGGGTCAAAGTATGCCTTCCCTCTCTTATTTTTGCTTCCATCATACGGTTCTGGCAATATCCAGGTAGAGGCACCAAGGCGTGCTTGTTTGGGTATCTCATGACTCGCCTTGCTTCTCATTGTGGCATAAATTTACCATCTGATGAAGCTCCTGAGTCTCACCCTACTTTTGGGATCGTCAATATTCAAAACATGCGTTTCTCCAAGCAACAAGCAGCTGGTCTCCGCTATCATGATAATGGTGATGAAGAAGACTCACCAGACGCGATTCCTCCTTCAACTCCTTCTACTGCCTCACCTGTTTCGGTTCCTCCTCCGGCTTCTTCCTCTGCTTCCCTTGAAGCTCGGCTGGCAGCAATTGAACAATGGCAAACAAAGATGGAGAAGCTATTGAAGAAATCATTTCAATACCTCTCAAAGATCTCCAAAAGCTGCTGAGAGACGATGTGGCAATTCCTTCCCCCTCTCCTCCTTCCGATTGATGTTTTGTTTTCTGTCATGTGTTTTGTTGGCGAAGCATTCTTTTTGTTGGTGATGTATTGTTGGCTCCTGCTTATGCTTTGTATTGAACTTGTTTTCTCATATAATGAGGGGATTTGTTCGAAGTTGCTTTTCTATGTGTGCATTTGTTTTTCTTCATGCCCTTCTATATGTTTTATGGCTGTGGTGCTTCTTATATTTTACTATCTCTTTGTCGATATTGTGCCAAAAGGGGAGAATTATATTAATACCTTCAGGGGGAGCTTTCTAACCTCCCACCTTTCTAGTACATTGTGTTTAAAGACTTTTACAGGTCAAGCAACATCTAAGGGGGAGCCTCAATCTGTTGAACTTTAAGGACTTATGTAGACTTGTTTGGTTAAGATTTATTCAGTCTTGTAACACTTGTTGTATCTTATTGTTGAGTCAAAATGTTGTATCTTCCTCATTATGTGTATTTTTGTCACGAAATTGACAAAGGGGGAGATTGTTAGCGCCATTGTAAGAGTATGTTGTTAATTACGTGACCTAAGTCTAGTCTAACTCTAGAAAGATCAACTTACATCTATGAAGATCAAGATCAAGCTAGATCAAGGAAGCTCAAGGTTTATCAATGAAGATCAAGCAAGTTCAGGGAAGAACAAGATCAATCAAGTCCATCATCTAGAAGACCTTCTCTCAGTGCCAAGGGATAAGGTAACATTGACCCTTAATGTCCCTAGAAATAAAATGGAAAAAGGGTTTCTAAACACCCTATTTTTGAACTACGGCTTGGACTACGCCTAAGTCGAAGATTTTACAGCTCACTCTCCAAAGAGAAAATTTTGAACCATTTGTTCTACAGCTGACCCTATTGCAACACCGAAAAAGGGCTACGGTTAAGCCGTAGTATGATTCACGGCTAAGCCATAAAGTTTACGGGCCACTTTCCAGATAGCAGTACTAGGAGATGTTAGCTTACGGCTGACCAACAGCTAAGCGGTAAAGTGCAACGGCTAAGCCGTAAAGTGCTCACAACTAAGCCATATAAGGATTTACGGCTAAACCATAGGAAGAAAATAATGTTGAATATGGGTCAAACTAGCCGTTGGATGTTTTCAGAGCATACGGCTAAGCTGTAGGCCATCTTTTGCCTAGCCATAGATTTGGCCGTTGGAGCTTTTTTGCATTTAAAGAGGACCTCTCCTTTCCTCCTAACATAGACATCAAACTGAGAAAACCTCCAACATAGCTGAGCTTTTGCACCATTAGTAAAACCATACTAAAAGCTCCCACAACCACCTTCTTTACAACTCTTAAAGTGCCATTATTGTCCTAAGAAGAGTAGTTGTTCATTTAGAAAAGGCCTACATTCAATCTGAGAAAATCTTAGCCTTCCAAACCTTTATAAAACCTCTTCCCTTGGCTGAGCACTCATTTAAAGATCTTCATCACCAAGGATCAAGCACAAGGGGTCAAAGCTTAGAAGTAGTCTTTCAAGCTTTAAGAGCACCACTCAAAACTAAGGTATACAGTTCCTTATTTGGGTGTTCTACTTTATTTCAATTTTCTCTGCTGTATATGGTGGAAGACAAACCACTGCATCAAAAATTGTTGTAGTTGGTGGATTAGATCAAGGATCAACTACCTAATAAAAAATCCAGTTGGTGGAAGACAAACCACCGGATCAAAAATTGTTGCAAAAGGTGTGTTATATAAGTACCTCATATTCAGTGAAACTAAGAAAGATTGCTCTTGAGAGTGGATGTAGGTTTGGGACCGAACCACTATAAATTTCTGTGTTTATTTCTTATTGTGTGTGGTAGATGCCTTATAGCCTTATTTACTTATGTTGATCATTTCTTTTGAGCTATATCTTCCTTGTTCTAGTAGCATTTCTACACACTGTCAGCACACACAACTCTGAGCATCTTTTTTGATTTTACTTGTGAATTCTTACTTTAATTAAGCCTTTAAATTACACACTAATAAAACCTCATATCTAGAAAGAAATTTTTTTGTAGTCCTATTCACCCCCCCTCTAGGACTTGGTGAGATCTAGTTGTTGCATTTTCAGATCTTTGATGCTGGGCAGCCGAAGAAGAGGGGAAGAGAAACAGATGAAGAGAGGAAAAAGGAAGAAAGAAGAAGAAGAAGAAGAAGACAAAGAGGAAGAGGATAAGCATCATATAAGTCAGTGCTCATCCTTATATATATAAGACAAGTTTTTGGAATTTAGAAGAAAGTCCTTGTAGTTCTATTGAATTTCCAATACAAGTCAAATGAGGGTCCAACTGAAGCCATTGACATTTAAGGCGCTCGAGTCAGTTACGAAAGTTAATGAGCTCAACAAGACACACATGTTGATCTCAATATGATGCATGAATGCCGAGAAAACAAGTATGATAAAATTACGAAAAAGGGCTTTAGTCTACTTAGGTAAGGGTAAACCCAACCCAACTTCCTATCCATAGCCTGAACTTGGCCCACTAGGACCAAATTAAAAGAAAACTCACTAATTAGTTCATAATTACAATTAATTACTAGCTAATCACGCTAAGCTTCGGTCAGAGTGTTATATCTTGTATGTGATTTCAACTGTTACATATCTTTGGAGGGTGTTATAGAAGCACCAAAATGATTGGCCCTTTGTGAATGGCCCCTTGTGGCTATCTTCATTGTTATTCATTTACATTCAATCCTATTGATTAGGAAGTAATTGGCACAATGTGTTTTTGTTCAACTTCACTATGAAAATCAAATTTCTCTTTAGTTAAATAAGATGGACAAAGTTTTAGCCCATTTCTGTATGAATGAATGGATGGGTTTTTTGTTTTTTGAAATTTTTTTTTACAAAGTTATATGTTACAGATTACTATAGCTGCATTATATTTTAGATTTCAAGTTACAAGTTATATTTTGTCATTGTATACGTTAGTTACTTTCAAGTTACATTTTATCAGATTACAGATTATAGGTTACTTTCAAGATATAGATTTATACATACTAGGTGAATGAAGTTGCATTAGCTAATGGTGTGTCATAATCCTACCCCATACATGGGCACGCATATGCATAGCAGGAGAAAACCTTAAGATGCATGTCACATTCACATGTTTAGTACAAGTAGAGTGTGCATGTCTGTAGTGGTAATGGGCTCTAACTTTCCCAACAGTTCTATGGGTGCTTGTCAATTAGTTTCTAAATTTAATAAAGTATAAGGATTTTAGTATGTTGGCTAAATTTATAGATTGGACAAAACTCTAGTTCTAGTCAAAGTTGTATTTCTAATTTTATACTAGGAGTTTAAAAAGGTTGAAGAGTCCTAGAAGGGTTAAATTAAGGTATGTGGATTAAAAAGGTCACATCTAACAAATGAAGCATCAAATATAGGCAAGCGACCTACCGTTGGAAAGCTCGTTTTGAGTAGATATATGTAGGTTCTAAGATTACGTCAATTGGAGCAAGAAAAAAAATTTTATGGCCTCAAGAAATTTACAAAAATTGTCTATTAAAAATTACAAAACTGCCATTGGTTGAATTTCTATTTCTATTTTGAGTGGACTTTCCTGTTTTGCGCTAATTCCTATTATGGTTAGATTACCATTATGAGGCACAAAATTAGGCATATAAAAAAAGGTTCTCTCTCGGTCTTAAGACAGATATCTCATTGTTCTAAGTAGAGAATATATTTTGGAAATCATCTCCTCTAGTACTTTCATTGGAGAGTTAAAAGGCTGAAGTTTTACTCTAGTGATCATTATCTTCTACATCTCTTAGCATAAAAGATTATGCTAAAGAGTCAAGTACAATATTTAGAAGGTGTCTAGATGCTTGGATCTATAACAAAGGACAACAGTGAGTTGTTACAGTGGGGTGCTATGTAAGGGGAATCACAAGTCCTTAAGTTGTACGAGAATTAGATAATGGTTATGAGTATATCTCTTATAACTATAATATGATTCATTGTGCTTGATTTTCAATCGTAGTTTCTCCCAGTTTGGGTTTCCACATAAAAATTGTGCCTCTTATGGTGTGTACTTTTGTTTGATTTATTTCTGCTACGCAGTTGATTGTTTGCATACATAGTATTGAGATTGATTGCATTAATCCATTCTAAAGGCTCCCCGAAATGACTTTAAGTGTTATCAGAGCTGGTTGCACTAATTTGCTATGTTTGATCTTAAGAGAATCTAAAATGGTGCTCAATCAAAAAGGCATATTTACTGTGAAGCCTCTATTGTCTGATGACTCAAATTATGCTTATTGGAAGCAAAGAGTGATTGGGTTCCTCAAGTCCATTGATGATGATGTATAGGATATTTTTGAAGATGGTTATTCTAAACCCACAATTACTACTAATGAGCAAATAGCTATTAAACCTAAAACCTAATGGACTAAAGAAGAGGAACATGCCTCCAACTGCAATAATAAGGCCATGAATGGTATTTATAATGAAGTGTTTGCTAATGAGTTTCGTCGGATTTTTTTATGCAAAACTATAAATAAGCATGGGACATTTTGCAAACTGTATGTGAGCGTACTGATACTATCAAGTAAGCAAAGTTGCGAAAGTTAAATAAATCCTTTGAAACCGTTGTAATGAAGGAAGATGAGACCTTCAATCAGTTCTATGCTAGGCTGAATGACATTATCAACTCTATTTTCAATTTAGATAAAGAAATCTTCAAAAGTAAAATTGTCAAGAAAATTCTAAGGTCTCTTGCTTCAAAGTTTGATTTAAAAGCGTATGCTATTGAAGAGAATAAAATTTAGAAACCCTCACAGTGCATCAGTTGGTTGAAAATCTTCAAACTTTCAAAGAAAACCGTTTGAACAAAAGAAAATCAGTAAAGAATAACAGTTTGGGTTTAAGAGGTTTCTAAGAATCAGTGAAGAAATTTGAAAGGAAATTGAAACTAATTCAGATTTTGACAATGATATAGCTGAGTTAATGAATCAATCTCAAAAACTCATTAAGGCTAAGAAAGCTAAGTGGAAGGGATCAAAATCTGAGAAAAAGCTGACTTTAACAAATATCAAGTGCTTTGATTGTTAAAATGTTAGTCACTAGGATAAGGACTGTCTTAACAAAAAAAAAAAAAAAAGAATCCTAAGCATAAACTCTGAAAATTAGAGATGATGATTCGTTAGAAGAAAAGAAAAATCCTAAACCTGATTTTAAAAATATTGTTGATGGAAAGTTTACAGCTATTTTGGCTAGATCTACTCTGTCTAATTCTAATTCTGCTAAAGAAGATGCTGGTAATGGAATTTCTGATGAAGAAGATAATTGGGAAGTATAATACAGAGTTTTGCTTGAAAAGTCTATAAAGATGAACAGATTATTTGAAAAAGATGCTTTAAAGAGAAAAGAAGAGATTTTGTCTCATTCCCTAAAAGATGATTTCTTAAGGTTCATTCCCTAAAAGATGATTTCTTAAGGTTCAACAAGAGTTTGAAATATTGAAGAAAAACTTGCAGATTGTTAAGGTTAAAAAAGAAGACCCGGGTGGCAAATTGAAGATTGCATTGTCTGATTGGATTCCACACAAGCCTCTCTGAATAAGATGAGTACTGGTGCGAATATACTTGAAGACATCTTGTGCACTTAGAAGCTACCTAATGACAAGCGTGGTTTTCGTTTCAATGATCATGCATCTACTTCGAAACCTAAAGGTAAATCTGTTTTTGTTAAATGTATTGTACATGCTACTTCACATGTTACACATGATATAATGTGGGGAGTAGGTCAACAAGGAAAATTTTGTCATGTCCTACACGCACATCCACATGTCATCATTGTGGAGTAAATGGACACATTCATCCACATTGCAATAAACCGAGAGCTTTGCCAAAATATAAACAATGATGGAAATAACTGTCTAAACCAAAGGTCAAGACAAGAGTAATTTGGGTTAGGAAGTCTAATTTTCCTACAGAAAATGCTCACACTATGCTAAAAGATCAAACTACACGCATGTGGTTGTCTACATGCAAAAAACCCTCATCATGATAATCAAGCTCCTGTCCCTAGTATTGTTATGAAGATACAATTAAAGGGGAATTATAATTAAGGAGGAGTTACTTCTAGATTCAAGTTGACAAATCTGTTGCATAATGATCATTAGCATTATTAATTATGGACAAAAATGGGGAGATATTGCATTAAAGGAAAGACAATTCCAAGTCAAGGTGCTGAAAGTTCATATATTCAGAGACAATACAGATCTTCAAGTGTGCTAATGGTAAATTTTTTATTTTTGTTGAAAACTCAATGTATTTTGGGTAGATCAAATTGTATTGTTTTAGGGAGTTTTATTCATAAATTGCCAAAGGAGGAGATTGTAAGGATTTGTATGTTAGCTAAATTCATGGATTGGACAAAACTCTAGTTCCAGTCAAAGTTGTTTTTCTATTTATTTTAGACAAGGAGTTTGAAGAGGTTAAAGAGTCCTAAAAGATTTGGAATTAAAGTATTTGGATTAAAACGGTTGTCTTTCATAAATCGACCGTCAAATATGGGCAAGCGACTACCATTGGAAAGCTCGTTTTGAGTAGATATACTTAAGTTCTAAGATCACATCAATCGGAGCTAAAACGGCAAAGTTATGACCTCATGAAGTTTATAGAAATTGTGCTGCCCAAGATTACAAAACTGCCATTATGCGAATTTCTATTTCTATTTTAAGTGAACTTTCTTTTTTTGTGGCAATTCCTATTCTTGTTAGATTACTATTATGAGGCACGAAATTAGAGTTATAAAAAGGGGTTCTCTCTCAGCTCTAAGACGGAGATCTCGTTGGTCTAGGTGGATAATATATTTTGAAAATCATCTCCTCTAGAGCTATCGTTGGACAGGGTTGAAATTCTACTCCTATGATCTTTATCTTCTACATCTCTTAGCATAGAAGATTGTTCTTAGGAGTCAAGTACAACATCTAGAAGGTGGCTAGATGGTTGGATCTGTAACAGAGGACGGCACTGAGTCGTTTCAGCGGGGAATTGTTCAAGGAGAATCACAAGTCCTTAGGTTATGCAAGAACTGAATAAGAGTTGTAAGTATATCTCTTGTAACTATGGTATGATTCATTGTGCTTGATTTTTTATCGTAGTTTTTTCTCGGTTTGAGTGTCCACATAAAATTGTGTTTTATTATAGTGTGTGCTTTTGTTTGATTTATTTTTGCAACGTAGTTGATTGTTTGCACATAGTATTGAAAGTGATTACATAAATTCATTATAGAGGCTCCCCGAAAAAACTTCATAAAGTTCAAGGAACCAGTTAACCTTATAGTTTTTGTTACAGTCATGACTCATAACAGTGCAGAAATTAAACATAGTGCAGAAATTAAACATATGTTGAAGGAACCTGGTAACGTTGGGTTATGCCATTTACTTGAGACTTGGAATATAAAGAACCAAGTGGAACCAATTTTGTTTGTGGCAAATTATAAATGGAACAACAGCTTGTGGCCAGAGAGGCAAACGGACATTATTCGTGTATGCTTTATCTCGCACAACAATTGACAGGTTACATATGTTGCAATTGACAGGTTACATATGTTGAAATTATTGAAGTCCAGGAGACATCTCGACCTCCCATGCCAATGAACCTCTCTGGCCGCATGTAAACACCCACATTTGGCATACATGTCAACCAATGCATTTTCCAAAAACAAATTTAGACACACTTTCTTCTTGCTAATGCATTTTCCACCCACATTTGGACCCAAAAATAAATTTGCTTATGAAGAAATTGAACCTTTGTGGGGCATGTTATCAAAAATGGTTAGTAGGTTTGATGAGGCACTTTCAATGTTTAAGGGGTCATTTGTTAATTTCACATGTAATGTGAAAATGATTTACCTATGCAAATAACTCACATGTGAGTCATTTATATATGCAAATGACTCACATGTGAAAAATAATTCTTTGTTTGTTATTTTCATATCTCTTCAATGTGAATCTAGTTACACTTAATGGTTGACATGTTTCTCAAAGTTTTTCACCATTTTTGAAAAATATACATTGAATCAAGTGATGAGATCTGTTCTAGCAACCATTGTAGACCTTTTTAAAGAGGATCAACGGTTTGTAAATTAGAATTGAATTGAAGATCAAATAGTCTTAAGTTCTTTTTTGTAAATATCTCACAATCAATGAATCATTGACGGTTGAAATTTGCGCCACTAATTGTTGAAGGCATTTTGAGGAGCTTCTACAATTCAAATCTTTCATTAGAGGCTTAGATGATCCAAAAATACTGAAAAAACAGACTATATTTTCAACTGATGGAATGTACAGTAGAAATGTGCATGCATCAAACGGTTTATATGTATTTTGGATATCGCAAGATCTATGTTGAATTAATGTGTAATTTGACCTACTAGTAGATAATGGCCTTTGGAAACAGATGAATGGTTCAGATCACGAAAAGGTGGCCCACAAAATTCCAAAAAGGGATATTAAAGGCTAGGAGTTTTCATTAATATCTCATGATTTATGATGATCCAACGGCTAAAATTTTGTATCATAGCCGTGTTTGCCATTACTAACATGTTGGACAGTTTGGATCATGATTAGGTGTGGACAGTCCACAAAATTTAAAAAAAAATAAAAAGGCGTGATTGGTATAAGTGTGCTGCAGCACCACAAAAGCAAAGAGGGTGTGAATCAATTTCACACCTTTTGAGGTGAGAAACTAAAAGGGACTCTTTGCACACATTTTACACATCAAATTTATACACCACATGTAAAACTTGCAAACAAACATAAATGGTATGATATTATTACACATGTGGGATGCTTACATACCTAAATGGGGTGAAACAAACAACCCCAAAATAAAATTAAAATGGTTAGCAGGTGGGATCAGCTGAGGGGCCCAAAGGTTCATTATGGTGGTCTGGAATTGGAATCTGGTTGAACAGAAAAATTGAGGTGTAGCAGCTGAAGCTCATGAAGCCATGACCACACAAAAACCAAAACCATGACCATCACATAAATTTAATTTCATTTATTGTTCTAGTTGCTTTAATGTTCAAACCAACATCTATGTCAAATTGAACAACCAATATCTATGTCATGTTTACAAATCAACTTTATGAAAAAAAGAAGTATTAAGATCAACATTCAGCATCTTGGATCGGTCCCTTGCTCTCATAAAATGTTCAGCAACCAAATTCATCTGAACCATTTATATCGGGGCAGTGCCATCAACAGAAGATTCAGACATTGCTTCTCCACTGATGGACCTGAAATGTACACATGCATGATATAAGTAATGAATCAATTAACAAAAAATATAATTGAACCATTAAAACTGTTGTGTAACATCCCCTTCTCCACACTTTCAATTTCTATTGTTGCAAGTAGTAAAACATATCTTTTAGTGAAATGCATTTCCATGTTTCTAGAAAATTGTTTTTCTACCTCCTGGGTCTGAAACTGGTTTTTACAAAATGACAAAATGGTTTCAGAGTCGAAAATGAAAACCCCAGAAAATGTTACAAATGAAACATAAGACAAATTATCCTGGCTGAGGAACCATTTTTCACAATCATGGCAAGCACCCCCCAAACAAACCTTAAGAAGACAGACATTGAAATCTTAAAAAATGTAGAAAAAAAATGAAAGAGGAGAAACCCATTTCAGTGCAAAGTGTTGTAGGGCATTGCTTGTGATGAGAGGATGGTGATGTTATGAGTGGAAATCCTTGGTTTTGATGGTGGAAATCCAACGGTGATTGATTGGGAACTACACCCAATCTGGAGTAATCTTCAAATTGTTTCTTTTAAACCCTTAGATTCGAAGACACCACAAGAGGAATCCCTTTTCCACAATGTTATCCAACGGATCAGAGTTCCAGTTCTGATCATCCACCACCAAAAATCATTAGTGCAAACTTAGGGCCAAAGCACACTCCTCTTGTTGAGAATTAAAAGATTCTCTCTCATTCTACTTTCCATAACATCTCTTCTTTCTATCATTCATTGCAACATTAAAATGAAACATCATCATCATCAAAGCTTTATCTCAATCATGTTAGGGTCAGCTCCATGAATTCTGTTTCTCCATTCCGATTGCAACATTAAAACAAAACAGAGAAGAAAATACAAGTAGGAATGGGTAAAAGCCCCAATTTCTATAGGGTTCAAGTAAGGAATGGGTGACTGGGGAGGGACAGATTGTGCCCGGGAGAGACGGCGCAAGAAGAGACGATGGGTTTCCTGAGGTGCACTTTTCGTTTGGGTTTGCAAAGAAGACGATGGAAGGGGAAGAGAAAAGGGCAGGTTGTGATGTTTCGTGGAAGATGAAAAGGTAGGTTGAACTTTTAGCTTTTTATGTCTCATGATCCACAGTCATAGGATCATTTTCCAGATCAAACGCCTGGAAGCTCCATTACATTGTAAGGGGGGCTTGTGTAGCATCACTTTTCAATACATTGTTTGGATGTGAGGTAAATTAAAGTAAATTAAAGTGAGATTTTTGAAATACAAATTTTTATTTTTCTTTTTTAAAAAAATTCAAATTTTCTTTACTCTTTTTCAGAAAAAAAAGTAAAAAATCATCACGAAATTACAAAAAAAAAATTCTACTTTTTAAAAAAAAAAGGTGAAACATTTCATATCAAGCAATTAAAAATAAAATGTCATCATAACTCCATCATATATTATTCTTTCTTAATTTTGAGTTTACTCTGCTCAATTTTACTCTAACCCACGTCCAAACACACCCTACAATGGTGTGATGAATTTCAAAATGATGCAGGTCCAAAATATTTCATCCCCGCTCTCTCAAATCAAATCAAGAAGAACACTCCAAAAAAAAAAAAAAAAAAAAAAACTTTCCTGTCCTCTCTCTCTATCTCAACAATGAAGTTATGGAACCCCGAAAACCCTTCTTCCTTCTTCTCTCTCCCGGCCCACTCACAATCCTTCTCCATCTTGCCATCTCTTTCTCAACCCATCTGAAACACCACCCCTTGCTTCCCCACCCTTTTCTCTTCATTTTCACTCGCAACCGACTCAACCTACTACTAATCTCTCCCAGGATCTCCTGCCAAATAGAGAACGGCAGAAGAAGTTGGAAATAAAGTAAATGAAAAAAATAAAAATACAAAAAGAAGGGGAGGAGGAGAGAGGAACGAGACAGCTCCTTGCATCAAGTCCTCGTATTTTCCATTTTTTCCTCTGATTATATTCAAATGGTGGGTTTGTTTCCTCTTCCTCTCTAATTATTTTTTTTGTTTTGCACATTCCAAGAATTCCAAAACATATTCAAAGATGTTTTTGCCAATCAAAAGATTCTCATTTGATATCAGAATTTTGTTCCCGGCAATCAAAACAAAATTCCAAGAATTGTCAGTGTGTTGAGGATGCTAATAGAAGTCCTTCACCTTAAATTGCAGTGTTCCTTGATATTACTGAGCTGGTACGTGTTTCCTTGTTTTTTCTTAATTACTTTTGTGCATTTGGGGCACTGAGTAGAAACTTCGTAAATGATTTTTGTGTGTGTGTGTGCACGCGTGGATCACCGAGACAATTTCATGTGAAAATTTGGTTATATTTGCATTCAATGACAGATCATTCTTCATCAGAGCAAATATAGGTGCTATGGATGACAGTAATATCTGTTTACAATGGCTGGAAATGAGATTGTGGCACTAAAAGAAGTACTCTATGCACAACATCAACTCATGCAGAACCTCTGACCTCTATGAAATCAATAGCGTTCTAGAAATGGTTTGAGTTCACAATGGTTTGTTTCAATTTGCCAACAGGCTTTATGGAGAGGAATGAATGGAATGCGAAGAAGGCAACAGAGACTATTCCCATGTAGTTTGAATCCATGGTAATCTTATAATGAACCCATTGACAGATTCTTATTTATTTCTTGTAATGGAGTCAAAGGATATGTGAATTGCCAAGAACTATGACATGTAAATAGTGATTGATGACATGTAAATTGATTGTATTATTTTGTCAAGAATGTCATCTGTAATTAGAACAGGCTTCAGATTATTGAAATTAGCCTGTTTTCTTGTTCTATGCCATAGAGTTTAAAGGGACCTTTTTTGTTCAAACCATGTTTAATGGAATTCATAATCTGCCCAATAGTAAGGGGTCATACCCTTTTGTGTGAGGTTGCTCACTATCTTATCCATATATTTTTTTTATTAGTTGTTGCACAAAATCATTGTCAATTTTTGCACCATTAGATTGACTCTTTGGTAATTGAGAATTCAAAGTGACAGTAGATTATTAAAGCAATGGGTTTCAGCCCTTACAAATGTGGTGCTTATTTGATCCAACCAAACTTCCATATTTTCTCTTCCAATACCACATTCATATCTTCTGTTTCAGCAAATCCTACATAATGTGTGATTGCAGATGCAAAAGCAATATATATATATATATAGCAAATCTTGCCAATTTGCTTTACTTGCATGTGTTCTTCATATCCATCTTTGGAAAACCCTTGAGGCTCTCTAGTGGAAAAAATGGCAGCATTATTGATCAACACAGACATGGGGCTAAATTTGCATTCCATGCTTTGGCAACTCTTGCAATATTGAAGATCAACTTCCATCACCTCAACCTAAGTGAAGCCATCAGTCCATTTCATTCTTCCATTGAACCAACTCAAGAGCTATTTTTGGGTTCCTTACTGCCACATGCAGTGGAATGAGTTATGATGCAGTGAGACCATCAAGTGGGGTTAGGGGCAAGGGATTTTGTTGGTGCCGGGCTACGATTCTCTTAAAAGGGCATCTCCCATATTAGATCCCCAACCAGCCTATTAGCCATTCTATCCATCGAAGTGCCTTCTTCATAGAAGAACCCATCTCTCCCTTCATGGAATTTTAGGTGGATGGATTGTGAATTTTGTTAGGGCATACACTCCAAAATGCCAAGAGAGGAATTTACAAGATGGATGGATTGTTGATTTCACTAGGGCTCACATTGTTAGGAAAAGCAGCACAACGGAAATTACCCGCGATCAACGGATCAACCACGATGAACACAAGCAATCATACCATCAAACAATCACACACATGAACACAGTAGTTTTACGTGGTTCGACAACCTTGCTTACGTACATGGAGGAGAGAACTCATCTATCATGATTCCATCTTAATCCCCTCGGGATCTAGAGTTATAGTACATCAACATATATAGTTCTCGTTTTCTTGGACAACAAGAAAACCCATTCATAATGACTAAAATACCCCGAACCTTGAACCTCGGTTCTGGCTAAACCAGACGACCAATTCGGGTAAACCGGGATACAAGATAAAACCCAATAATCTCTACCTTGGCTTAGATTCTACAAATCCCCAGAGCCACCTTGAGATACCCAGTAATATCTTCACACACCTTGCTGAATGGTACGTCACTACACCGATGGCGCAATCTTCTCTCTTCAACACTCTAATATGTTGAAGCAGCACTTCACGCACGTCGCTGAAAGGTACACTTTCACACACACTACTACCAAACGCAGCACCTACACCACCTAGCCTGGATGCACAAACAATCTCAGCATTGTCGGGCATCAATCAAGTCTAAACCGACTTGAGATTTCTCATAGTTACCTCCTTAAACCTTAACACCTCCACCTTGAACCTCTGAAGTGCTCTCCATTTGTTGCCACATGCATGCATCCTTACAACACAATGAACCTAACTTCCATTCGTCAAGACAAAACTGAAGACCTCCCCAAATTCAGATCTTACTAGTACCTATAAATCCTGCCTTTTGTCTCCATCCTGGTGTTCTTTCCATCAAATTTGCAACTACTCTATTCTAGCCTGTTCTGGTGGGTTGGGCACAGTACATGCAAGTTAGGTATAATCTGATGCTAAACTGGCTTACTCCGACCTGAACTGGACTACCTTTTCTGAGACTATCATCTTTATTCAGGTCTTTTTGGATTTCCGCTACATGATATCATCGAAGACCCATCAAACCATCTTCCAATGATCCGTCACATCTAACTCCACCTGAGCCACTGATTTTCTCCCCTGTTATTTGATGTCTCCTTCACTGCTCTACCTGAAAAAGCATCCCCTATCAACCTATAAAGATTTTTTTACCATCTCACCCTCCATGATGACCAATGTTCCCTTTTCCACCTTCATAACTCTATCCACTACAATGCACTTGCAGCCTTTAAAGTTTAAGGCACCCAAAGAAATCCAATTTCTTTGTAAACCCGGAACATATATCACATCCGTTAGGGTTTGAATAACATCATTATACACCTGGATCTCTACTGCTCTTATTTCAAATGCTCATCAATTTGCATTCTCCCCCATAAGAACAGATCCATCAACAATGAGAGTTATTTGCGTCAACCAATCTTTAAGCGAACACATGATAGGAAGAATTTGAATTCCAATACCATGAATCATCAACCCAATCCAAACCTGTAATGACCAAAAGTAATTCCCCGTCATCCGAATCCAAGCTTTCTTGCACACTACCTCCTTCCGACCTAATGCTTTTGCTTTTTCTTCCACTATGGCATGTTGTTCCTTCCCGATCCCCTCGACGCGGATCTAAGCTTTCCGTTAAAGAACTCGAAGCAATCTCCTATTCGTAACAGCAAGTAACACTTTTCAATCATTGCTGTGTCATGGAGTCTAACACTCTTTCCTGCCAATCCCTGAAGTCGTCGTTTACATCAAACACTTCAATTTGGCCCGTGATGCTTGAATTTATTGCTATCATCATGAATCTATCAGTTTCTTCAGTCTCCAATTTTCTACCCATCAAACTGCTAATATCTTTTGTCTGCCTTGTAGATCTTGAACCACAAGCACGATGGCAGAAATGGATTTGAAATCCGACTCCGGATGGCTTTGATATTGCAGAAATAGTTTTCTGCACTCCGATTGGTCAAACCTTATTGTTGACCGTTGAACTGCTCATCTTCTTCCACATATGCGTAGATCTCTTCGCAATGAGTCCGTAGCACAAATGGATCTCCGATCGAATATTGGACAATCAAGATATCGCAGAAACAATTTCAGCCACAAATCTTGTCAAACTGTCTTTGACTGTTTTATCTGCTAATGTGTGTTGACGTCAGCACTGCTGCTAGCAGGCTGGGCTCTGTATCACGGGTCAGATCTGACCCGACCCGAACCAACCTAGACTGAGCTTCTCCACGGGTCACCCGACCTGAACCCAACCTGGCCGGACAACCAAGCCCTAACTGCTGTCTTCTCCTTCCTTTTCGTTCTCTTTGCAACAGAGAACTGGAATGAAACCGACCTTTACCCTCTTCCTCCGCTGCGACTACGAGACGACTGACAGCTGCGGGCAACCTCAACCGACGTGGAAAGATGATGCCAACGACAACGGACGGTCGGCGAACGGTGACTAAGGCGGTGGCGAGTGCAGTGGTGAGCCCTTTCCGATCTTCTTCCTCAAGAAAACCCAAACCAAAAACCATTTGATCTTTGATTCCAACCAACACGGGGCCCACCTCGAGATTTCCACCAATCACAACCCTTCTTCTCTATAACTTGTGTCTCTAGCAAACTAAAAGTGACTGAAACCCCAAGCCCCTCACCTTCCTCTGCAGTGGCTAGGGGTGGACGATGCACGATGACGGCGAAAGGCGGCCAGACGACGATGCTGCTTTCTCCGACCAAAGACACAGTGAAGAACATCGTCTCTGCAATCTGAGAACACCACCGTGCCTCCTTCACATTCTGAATAAAAAAAATAGAACCAGAGGATCCAAATCTTCTATTTTCCGCAGTCAGGTAACCGAGCCCTAATATGGGTTCTGCTCTTTCTCCGATCGACTCGAGCCTACAACAGAAAGTGTCTTTACCCAAGAACATCCTTGCCCCTCTGGATCTGTCTTCAGTAACAACCAAGACCACCCCTTTTTCTGCGAAGACCAGTCTTCTTCCTTAGGTGAGATCGCTGCGCAGGAGAGAGAGGGTAGATCTTTTTTCGCTAATAAGAACTGCGACTTCTACCTATCTTCTCAAGATGGTTGCGTAGGTGAGAGACGTTACATCCTCCTCTTTAACATCACCTGCAACTTCAACCTATCTGCTCCATTTACGACGTTAGCACACGTAGAGATCAAAACAATCCGTCAATCGCAAACCCGAGCGATCTCAACTTCGCTCTGATACCACTTGTTGAGAAAAACGGAGCAACGGAAACTACTCGCGATCAACGGATCAACCATGATAAACACAAACAATCATATCATCAAGCAATTACACACATGAACACAGCAGTTTTACATAGTTCGACAACCTTGCCTACGTCTACGGAGGAGAGAGCTCATCTATCATGATCCCATCTCAATCCCCTCGGGATCTAGGGTTACAGTACATCAATATATATGGTTCCCGCTTTTTTGGTCAACAAGAAAATCAATACATAATGACTAAAATACCTCTAACCCTGAACCTTGGTTCTGGCTAAACCAGACAACCAATCCGGCTAATCTAGAATACGAGACAAAACCCAACACACACTTGCGAACATCAATAGAGGATTTGTTCTCATAGCAAGCAATCTCTATAAAATTTCAGAAATCATGCATTCCCATAATTTTTACCTTAGATTTCATTAAAGGAAAGGATTACATTTACAAGCAAACCCAAACTAACCTTATCAAGAGGATAAGGATAAACTAACAACTCATGGAATCTTGACAGTCTAACCACTGATGATTTTATCTAACATCCCCCCCAATCACATGGTCTTGAATAGGATTTGTGACTATGAACATAAAAAATTTGGTATGCATGTAGTGCATGTTGAAACCATGCCATGGCTTTAAATGATTGGTAATTTGGTATTTTAAGAAAATCGAGATAAAAATCACCAAGAAGTACCCTTTGAATGGATGGACGTCCTTAATTGAAATTTTCTTGGAAAACTTAGGGACTAATTTGAAAATTTTTAAAACTTGCATCTTTTTTTTAAATAAGGAAAAACCCTAGGGTCTTATTTGAAACTTTCCCTTAAATGAAAGGATTACATTTATAAGCAAACCCAAACTAACCTTATCATGAGGATAAGGATAAACTAACAACTCATAAGAATCTTAACAGTCTAACCACTTATGATATTCTCTACCAATCTCAAACTGTAGCAAGCAATCTCAAACTACAACTTGTGATTCTTTAGATGGACTATAGCAACACATATCCATCAACCACTAAAGAACCATTTAGCATTTCAAAGTTTTCAGATCTAAAATAAAAGTTCCTGCAATACCTCCATTGCTGCCCACACACGATTCTTAGTGAAATGAGAATGAAAGACTCACCAATTATAAGAACAAAGAATAAGTGAATAACTGATGCCACAATTGTAAACACTTATCATTATTGCTCAGAATAAGGGGAAAAAAGATATCAAATGGAAGAAGTCCTTTTATCCCAAGAGATAAACTCAGCTATAGAAAGGTTTAGGAGATAGTGGGTGATACATAACTCTATTAGTCTTAATATTACAAAGTATGAATCCCTAATTATCTCTTCTTTTTTCTTTTTTCTTTCTACATCTAACATATCACTTTTGTTGAGCTTTTTGCCAGTCAATAGCCTATGAAGTAATGCCCTTGCCAGGAATAGCTTAGCATGCCCATTAAGGTACACATGTGATTTTCTTAAAGTATTTAATATTTAAATTGAAAAAAGTTAGGCTTTTATTATGTGAATAATAAAAGACACATGAATACAGCCATAGGACAATGGTTTTTTCTTCAATGTTGCTACTCTGCTGAAGGTGATTTTTTGTCATTAAAAAAGATAAAAATTTGATTGAAGGAGCCCATAATGTTTTTTATCTAAAAAATTTAATTCTATATTATTTAATCAAATTTTTGTTGTGCTAAACTGTGGATAGATTTGATATGGTATCAAGAATGATGAATCAATTTTGCTTTGTAGTTTGGGTAAGGAATTCAAGCAAGGGCCCAAATTTAGAAATAAAAGATTTGGCACTCTGTAACTCCCAAACACTCAAAAAGCATATTAAAAGAATGGGTATATATTGGTACCGATGGACTGTCCCACATGTGGAAGACCAAGTACAAAATAGTGTTTAATCCCAGTTAGGATCCTTCATCTACCTTTATTCCTCCTAACAATTTGATTATATGAAATGCTTATAAGAAAACTAGTCTTTCATGGTTGCATAGTTAAAAACCACGTGCCCATCTCTGTGTTTTAATTTTTCTTCTCCTCCTTCCTCCCTCCACATAATCACCATTATTTAAAATAAAAAAAACCCTAACAAATGGATATAATTAGAGGAGAAAATTACTAGACCATATAATTAGAGAGGAAAAAGAAATCCACAGCATTTTAATGTAATCAGAGAAACACACACATAAAAAAAAAGAAAAAAGAAAAAAAAAAGAAAGGAAAATGAAAAAAAAAAATACAGGAACTTGATGCAAGGGGTCGTTCCTCTTCTCCTTCCTCTCTCTACGCGCTTTCTCTATTTGGTAGCTCCTAGGAGAGTCGTGGGAGGGAATAGGTTGGGTCAATTTGCAAAGGTGAAGAAAGAGGAAGGGTGGGGTGGGGTTTCAGATGGGTTGAGAAAGAGATGGCGAGATGGAGAAGGATTGTGCGTGGGCTCGTAGAGAGAAGGAAGAAGGGTTTGGGTTTTGGGGGTTTTTGTAACTCCATTGTTGAGACAGAGAGAGGACACGAAAGTTTTTGGAGTGTTCTTCTGGATTTGATTTGAGAGAGAGGGGATGGAATATTTCGGTCCCCTGTCATTTTGAAATTCATCACACCATCCTAGCGGTATTTCATCGCACGTGATCATGTCCCTATATATATATATACACACACTAGTGGAACTTGCACGTGCAGCCCCAAGCTAGTTTTAGAAAATATAGAAAACAAAAGATTTCAATGGGTTCAGACTTGGCAAATTGCATAGCTTTGAATTGTGTTGTTAAAAGAAACTATAGTGAGAAGAGAGTTTTGAGAAACCAAACTTTCATGTAGATATTTTTTATAGCTAAACACAAAGATAATACAACTCAGATTTTTAATCAAAAGAATCAATAAGCTCCAATAACTAAAATTTTCATATGGATCTTAATCTTCAAACACATGACAACTGAAGGAGCAGTTATTAAAAAAATGTAAAAGGGGAGACATCACAGGACCTCATCCCCCCTTAAATTTGGACTGTTCCAGCAATCAATTAGGCATCAATAGTTTCTATGTTTAAGATACAATTGCATGTCATCTTTTGAAGTTATTAGAGTTTGCCAATAATTTATGCACTTTAAATATAGAAACACTGAAGAACAAAAAATTTTGGCATACATTTCAAATGTAACTAAACAAGCCAACAAAGAGCTACACCTTTAATAGGGAAAATACCTGAAACAAAAGGATCAAGATGACCAGCAGAACCCCATAGCCACAGAGCTGCTATAATAAAATGGAACCCAACTACGGATAATTGGTGCCAGTAGCAGTAAAACAAACCCAAAACCAAGACGAAATAGGCGCCATTGTTGAAACTCCGCATCCAGAATGATCAATCCTAAGTTGGACTTGAGAGGCAAAGGGACCAAAAATAGAAAAGCAAGTATAAAGCTGGCATTTTTTACTGTAGTTAAGTGCCAACCTTGAATCTTTCTTCTACATAGATAGAAAATGGGCAGATGTATTCTACATGACCGAATAATCAATCAATTGTGTAAAAATAGGTGCATGTCATGTCATGTTATGAATTTGGGCTGGATTACATGTGCATGTTCTTCGCTGTCATTACTCACATTGCTCAAAAAAGACATTCCAAGAGAGCAAATCCAACTTGCGCAGAGCACTCAACAACACAACATCATGATTTCGATGGGCACAAGCTGATATATTAAAAATTTAATAAAAAATCACCAAATCAAATCATCAAGATCATTTGATAACAACAATCTTTGGCATCCATAGCATCACTCATCATATAGGAACTTGTTACCTATTTCATTTACTATAATATAACCACAATCAAACAGTTCTTAACATATTATAGGGACAACACAAGAAACAAACAATGTGCAGTGAGACAAATGAGTTATGATATTTTTTGCTTTTCGATCTTATAAAAGGAGATTAACAGATGAGGTGTTTTCTGTTTAGAAAAGCACATATGGTGGATAGAGTACGTTATGTGCAGCATTCAAGTTCAAAAGGTGCCATGTGAAATGGTCTTTTATATGCAAATCATAAACCCATGTGCAGGGTCTTTAGGCTTAGGCAATTGCAAGCTTGGTACAGAGAAAATGAGAGTGGCTTGTGCCGGTACTGGTAGAGAAGCATAAAATTATGCTCTCAATAAAGATACATCCAAGACTTCTTTTAACTGATTTTAACTCAAAAAACATGTCTGCAAGTAATATAGAATATCCTATCATCTACCACTCCGAGGCATGGAGAGTGCAATAAGTTTCAATAGTGAGGCATTTAACAAAACAAAAAATATTGTTCACACATTGTACGACAATAAGAAAACACTGTGCCTATAGAAAGAGGAGGAAAGGTAAAATAAGTCACCACGTTAAGAAGCAAATCTTCAATGCCTTTGGAACAAAAAATTAACACTTAATTGTCATGTTGTGATATGGATACAACTATAAATCCTCATCAAGCTGATGCAACCATAAATTAATTCATTACTTAGTCAACACCATTAAATTCACCTGCAAGTTACTTTTCCTAAGTGGGTTTTTCTCCATTTTGTACAATTATTGTATATGAGATTGACTGATTTCAATCTCAAATTAGCTCAATTGATTTTGACCCTCCAAGACGGCTTTTTAACTTCTGAGCTAAGGTCTTTCTCCAATCCCTTGCAAACATCAAACACTAAAAAACATTGCACGATGCCTGAATCCTACAATCTCCTTTACTCTTATTTAATACAATAAATAAAAGCTCCACCATCCATGTTCAATGCCTCTCCATACTCAAGGTCTCAATCCTTTTAAAACATGTCATGGTTCTCCATAACTTAAAATCACACAGTGCACAAATCAAATAATTTTCCATTGCCCTCAACTCCAAAAATCTCTCTCTCTATCAAGTCTCACATCCTCTTTCCCACAAAAGAAAGACAGACACATGCTCAGAGATGTTAGTTTAAAGTTGAAGCCAGTTCTCTTGCTTTGGATTGCATGGAAATAGAATATTTGAGAGACCCAGCCCTTCTCTTTAATGAAAATAGTCATTTGGATTTTCCTCATCTCTCTGGGTGTATGTTAGAGCTGAATACTCCATTCAATCAGCTTCCAACATAGAGAATGTTAAAACTGCACACTCCATTCAAGAAACTTCCAACATATATTATCTTATAACTGCACATTTCGTTTAATAATACCATTTAACAACCAAAAATTCACACTGCCATTTAACAACCAAAATTCACTATTCAACAACCAAAGTATATTATTCAACCCATTCAACAATTGGAACAGTTTTCCACTTATATTTTTCACATTGACATAATCCAACAGAAGCATTCGTGAAAATAGACTTCAGCATTACAAATTCCTGTAATCAAATTCTGAAAAGGTTGCACAGTGCAGAGTAGAGGTGTGATCATGCAAATAAGTGCAAAGATATAATATTTTGTGATTACCTATGAAAACAAACCTCGATCTTGCCATGAAGTCTCTCTGGTATTGCATCTGATGGTTTCACGTGACCTGAAATGCATTAGCATAGCTCCTAATGTTCAACCTTGACAATCCAGATACACAAACACGCTCGCATGATAATATATCTTTAGCACCTTTAGATGCATGTCCAAGAATTCGGTGAGGACGAAAGTGCAGAAGTGGGTTGTCCAGGTCAACATCTGTGGAAAAAACAAAAACAAATACATTAAAATTATCAGATGGTCTGAGTTTGCAAAATATAAATAGATTCAATTACAAGAAAGCAGTAAAGAGTCCTGTGGTCTGGTCTGATGGTATCATATTCTTATTCGCCTCACACTCATGAACAGTTCATTCCATAATACCATTTAAAATATATTACTATGGTATTTATCTTTTTTTTTAAAGGTTGCTATTTAACTAATTCACTCGTCAACATATAAAATGTTCTAATTATCAGTAATCTCAAAAGCATCCAAATGTATATTATATAAACAGGGCACAGTGAAGCAAAATATCAAGTGAAATACTACAAATTAACACGATAATTTAGCACAAGTACAAGCATAAATAAATGCAAGGCAGAAAGGTTGAAAATTAAGGCAGGAGGTAAAATTACTCAACTAAAAACAAACAAATGACACATCATAATTAGAGGTTCGATCAAGGTTTAAATTGAGCAAACTTAATTGACCTGATCCAACTAAATTCATCTAAAGTCAAAATTTGACACTTGGTGGAGTCTTGCCAAGCCATGCTACAGGCCAAGGGAGTTTCGTGGATTTATTAGGGCGAGTGCATTAGGACTGAGTTGAAGTGCTACTTTTATACTAAAGTTTATATTCACTCATTACTCTAGCTGAACAGAAAGATTTTTGGGATAACGTGCTATCCAGGTGCCAAGCAGGCAAAAGGAATTGAAATCAGGACACTGATAAGAGGCCCAACTCAAAACAAAGAATGAGTGGAAGGTCCTACTTCTCACATCAATGACGTTTAAAGCCATGTCAACTCAGACAGGTGGAATTCATGACTTGGCCAACTTACAGCCATGCCACAAGTCATGACTTGGCCAAGCAATAGAACCATCACCACAAATATAGTGAACCCCACCATTTCACCATGCAAGTGCACACCAAATCATTTCATGTAATTAACAATCATGCATGTCCCTATTTTACCATGTGTTGCATTTGCAATCTCTGATTGTCTATATCTTCTAAATGTAGAGTATTGACAGTGACAATTAAGACTATAAGAAGTAAGAAGCACCAGTTTTAATTCCTACAAGTTATATCTAGTCACTACTCAGCTGTATGTTCTTGGTGTGCCCCTCTAAAGTTTGAAAGCTTGAAGCAGCATTTCTCAATAAAAGAAGCTCTTCCATCTGGAAAAAGTTACGCATGATAAATATGGAACAGAGGACACGTTTATCTAGAGAAGGGAAGGTTGTCTTGGAGTGTTTGGAGAGTTAAAGCTACGATGATTGGGTTATAGCTACATCAAGTACCAGGACAACCTAATTCTTAAAAGTCTACTATATATTGTTTCCATAAGTAAAATTGATTCAAAGATTTCTAAAAGACCTATTGAAAAGATCGCACTCCCATCCCTGCGACACATGTTTTCAGGCAATTGAACAGTGTTCCTCTTCCTTATCAGTACTGAAAGATCATTTTATCAAACCAATGACTAGGGAAGAAAAGCTAGATGCCAAACTCTAGTTTCAAACTATATAAGAGTAATGAGAATGGATGCCAATAGTATCATGAAATTGAGGGAAAGAGGTGTTGCCACACCATAGGCAATATTGTAATTTGAATTATCACTTTTGCCCTCAACTGTTAACTTAGATTCTTAAAATGTGGAACGTCTATGGCATCTAGGCATGATATGAGGGTTCACCAACATATTCTTCATTTCAAGTCAAGTTCTTTGTTATTGCTTAAATCATAATAAAAGGTAAAGGTTCCAGCCTGTGAAGCAACAAAACTCCAAAACAAAGTACGTCCAGCAGCAACTGATTATAAGTCCTTTCATCAGGAATTAAAGTAAGAACTACGTGAACAAGTTTGCTGCTGCAAAGACAACAAATTTAGGGGTTCCAACATGAGTAGAAGAAGAAAGGTGCTTACATAATCATGAGTGCTGCATGAATATAGAAACAAAGGCTAGCACAAGACATCTTCTAAAGTCAATCCTAGCATTCGATGATAAAAGTAATTACAATTCCTAGTGTTAGCAAGCTTAGATTTATATATGCTTTAAAGAAATAGTGTTTTTCCATATTTACTTCTAACTTTTGTTTTCATTTACATATATGTTGAACCAAGCACAGGTTTTTCTCTTTGTTTTCATTTCTATCATTCAGAGAATTGGAACACAGTTGATAATGAGATCAGAGTTTAAACTTTTCTCTTCATGTGGAAGTGAACTGACTTCGTGAACTGGTTTTACTCGCAGGCAGATCTCTTCAGTACCACGAGGTACCTGGAGACATCATTCTTTCCTTCAATGCGAAAGGCACAGTTTTGCTTCTGAAAACACCAAAAAGACTCATGTAAAAAACTTGCTTATGGAATATTTCCAGGACTCTTTTGACAAAGTAATATGATGGTAGATAACTGTAGTTAGGAAGGTGCAAATCGTTTTCTCTTCTTTTTTAATGTGCTCTTTCTATATGTTTGTGTTGTTTCCACGAAAGATCTATTTCCATTAGGAGAGGAGGATGTATTTGCTCAATTAGGATGTACCCAAAATTTATCAAGTGGGACAGAGTGTGAAGAGGAAAGTCTGTAAGAACCATATACTTGCTTGACATCATAAGTGTTTCAGGTTATCTTCAACATGTCAGATAAACGTTTTGCCAATTTGTTAGAGTATCCAATCAAAGGCAAAAACTTGTTCGGCCAACTGATAGCTTTGGAAATTTCATCCAAGTAGCAAACTAAGGTATTTGTCTTTATATATGATCTATGGAGTCTTTGAGCAACTATCTTTGGACCCCACTTTGTCCTTCATTCACTCACTGGCATCTAATCAACCAGATACTGTGCACTACATGAATGTGGTTGGAAAATTTATGAAATTACAAATTATCTATTGGGAATTTGGAATTTCCTGAGAGCAACTTGTGAATGCAAAGAAAATCTATGTCAAATTTAAAAAAAAAAATATTGAACATCCTACCGTTCAATACTGAGTTTAGTGGGCTAACCTGAGCATTTTTTCTAAATATACTAAAAAGAAACAACATT
Source organism: Sextonia rubra (assembly GCA_037013555.1). Lineage (NCBI taxonomy): Eukaryota > Viridiplantae > Streptophyta > Magnoliopsida > Laurales > Lauraceae > Sextonia > Sextonia rubra. The sequence goes on from JASUAD010000023.1 coordinate 15,309,388, forward strand.
CAAACGAAGAGAATAAGATCAAATGTTTCTTCTTCACAACCTCTTCTCTTGCCTCTCAGACTAAAGGCCATGAGGAAGTTGATGCCCGCTGAATCCTACGATGGCAACTCAAGAAAATAAGAAATCTAAGAGCTGCCGTTTTCCACTTAAAGGGTTTTATCAAATCTAAAATGAAGACCAAATGAGAGTTCAAACTTTAACAGACATGGGAGATGAAATCAAAATACCTAGGAGATGAAGTATGGAATCACTGGCAAGCTGAAAAACGTAAATGGCGTTCTCTTCTTCCCTGGTTTTTGTTTCTCCTTTCTTCCGTCGTTTTTGTTTCCCCATTTTTTTTCTTTTGTTTGTTTAGATCATTTGAACATTAAGGGGAAAAGGAGAGTATTATTCATGACATGTATCCAACCACATGCCCCTCACCAGATAAGCCAGAGGTGCAAGCAAGTGGGCCCCACATGGGGGCTCTGTAGAGAAAAAAAATTTGTGGAAGAAGCTGGTCACTTCTGTGCTTGTTATTTATATTTATATAAATATATATATATAATATTGAGGCACTGCACATGCGCACGTGGAGTGCTTATCTATGTCACTTCAATGATTATAAATAGACTGAGAATAAACATTATACATTAGTTTAAATGGTTTGAAACTTGCCATCACCAGAAAATAGTTTGCTTTACCACATGATGGTGATTGACTTATAAAAAAATTAAACAAGAAGTCATTGTAGGTACAGATGGTTGTTTAATTTTCTAAAAACTACAAGAAGATTTAAGAGTTTAAAAATTTTCAACCAATGAAGATGCACCTGAAAAGGCAGTAACTGCAATAATTTTTCCTGGCACTTTTGTGATCCTCACTGCCAATAAGCACTTCACAAGAAATCATAGCATGCTGAAGCCAAAGACAATGTCATGTGTACAAAGCAAAGACTTCCTGAATTCATAAGCTTAAATATGTCCACCTCACTATATTTGAGACTAATAAATTCAGCTAATAATTTTAGTTACAAGCTCCCATCTTGAAGGGGGAAGAATCGATACAACTTTTAGATTTTTCATTTCATAAATCCAGAAGTTCTTAGACCAACAACCTTGTCAAATGCCATTTGAATAAATCCAGTAAGCAACCCAATCTCAAATGATCAAGTAGAGCATATCCATAAAATCTTAAAATTTAAAAATTGGCAAATCCAGATGATTTTATAGAATAAGAAGCCGAATAAAAAATGCCCTTCTGAATTGTTCAAAGTTCCCTACCGAGGAGCTGTAGAAAGCATGAAGCCAACTCCTATAGAAGCAAATGAAAGTGGGACCATGCGAAGGAGTTCAGTGACAAATATCAAATGAATTGCTTATAAGACTCTTGAAAGGGATATGATGATTTTAAATAGCAGAATAGATGTATTCTTGAGCTTAGTGGGTGTCCAGTTATAATCACCATTAAGGAGGAAAAAGGTTGTCCCTTTTTCATTATCAAAACTTTAACTAGATCAATGGCCAAAAACTCAACCTTGCCAAAAGACTAATCAGTAACTGGACTTGACGTCAATTCGGACAGATGCATGTATCATATTCAAATTCTGATTAGATAAATCAGTGAGTTTTAATAATTCAACCATGCTGAACTCAGGTATTAAAAGACCATATTTCAGAGAAAAAAGTTCAAGAAAACTATTGACAGAACTAAGCCTACCGCATCAGCCACATCGCAATGAAGCATAGTGACAGAATCACCCCAGCCAAGCTTTTTAAAGACCCCATACTCAATATATGTGTTTAGCCCCAAATCAGGTAGCAAACTTTCCTTCAACAGCTTTTCAGCAAGATTAAGGTGACCAAACTTAGGATGCAAAAATTCCTTCTATGGCAATGCGCTAATGAATTCAGCACCATGATGAGATAACCGCTGATCAAAGAAGGCAGAAGGAGGCCAATCTTTCAATTTTCGCAGAGGCCAGAGATCTTTGTATACTAGTCCCTCAGTGTAACCAGTAAAGAATTGGTGAATGTTTATCTGAACCTGCAGATAGAAATATTTATTAAATGCATATCCATCAGCTAAAACTAACACATGCACAGTATAATAATCACAAATATTTATTAAAGACATATCCATCAGCTGAGAAAACTAACGCATGCAAAAAGTAATAATCATTACCATAAAACTACCTTCATGATACATTTTTTTTTTAATTAGTGATTGTTTTGAAGACAAACACAACCTCGGCCCTCTTCAAAAAAAAAAAAACACAAAAATGGTTAAAGAACAATTAAACCTTGGTAATGTTCATATCAACCAGCAAATAGTTCTTTTTTTTTTTTTTTCTTTCAAGACATGGTCATCAGCTTGCATGTAGAAAGTAGTAAACACTACTACCTAACTTCATGGCCACACATTTTATCGGAGTAAATCACCTTCCAGAGAACAACCCTGTGATGCAGGCCATACTAATGGGCCCCATTTGAAAGTCTATACCCGCAGGCCCAAGACCAATAAAGCCTAGTAAAGTAGAGTAGATCCTATTAGTAGTTGCTTTAGTTGCTTTCTTAATTATCTATAATTCTTTAATACGTAAAAAGTCCTAATATATTTGGTTTAGGACTTCTTATTTGATTTGAATTGATTTATTTCCTTAGTTAGAAAGTATCTTAGTTATAAATAAAGATATAATCCCTTCATGAGATACAGACATTGCTATTGAATAAGAATTTGAGTTCATTTTTCAATTGAGAGAGTTGTTGTTTGTCTTTGATGAGGCACCTAAACATCTTATCCCTAAGCCTTTTGACTTGGAGATTAGCACAATGGCTATTCTTCTTCCCTGCACAGCTGCACTGCTTCACCCCACCAAAGCATCCACTAGTTTTAAGCTTGATATACAGTGTTACACTGTTCTCTATCAACTTCTAGGTACAATAGGTCGCTTAAAATTCCATTTGAGGATAAAGCAGCACACAATCAAATAAATAAACAAACTATTTAATGGTAAAAGCTTAGGATTACAAGTGATTAAACTACCAAGCCAACAAGCAAAGAGAAAAACAAAAGGCTACCAAAATGAGAGCTTCAAGGCTAAACCCTAAACAAACAGAAAAACCACCTAACATCATAAACCCAAGGAAGCAAAAGGGAGGAATGCATAGCAAGTATCAGCTTGAAGAAGCAGATCCTATAGTTGACTGCCATGCATCAAAATGTAAAGCAACCAACATGCTCCATTTGAAAAAAAATGAGGTTAATGGGAAAAACCATAGAAGTGAAAAAGAATGGATAGTTGGATACCCATGAGGCAGTAGTTAATTTTAATATGTCGATAATAGCTGCAACATGGGATGATTTTCCTTCAAAAGATTAAAGATTCCTCTCCTTACAAATGGCCACATAACATCCAAGAATGATTTCCACGACCCTACCTATCGTTGAACCCACTGCCAACTACCAATCCTAAAAAGATCACCACAAGTTTGAGGGAGAAACCAACTACAATCACACCAGCCAAGGACCAATCTCCATATCTTTTGAGCTATTTTGCAATTAAGAACTAAGTGGTCAACCAACTCCACATCCTCTAAGCACGGGGATCAAGCATTAATGATAAATAAATTCCAATAGAAGAAGTTATCCATACTTAGAAACCCTCCTCCTAAAAAGCACAGACACTTCTAAGAAAGTGATGTATCCGTGTCGGACACCGACACTTCTCGGACACTCTCGGACACGTGTCCGATACTATTTAGCCGTGTCCATAATTAAGAACTAAAAATTTTAATTTCGAACACTTGTTCGACACTCTTTTTACAACGTGTTCCACAATTCCTAGCCCGTGTCTATGACTAAAAAATAAATGTGGCTGATATCTCTTGGACACTTTGTTAACATGTGGTTATTAAAACTTGCAAACTTGATAAATAACAATTTTGTACCATGGAAAAAATGTATGACTGTAAATATTAATCATATCACAATCAAAAGACAAATAAATATTTCACTAAAGAATAGGGCCTCAAGATTGGCTTTTTTTTTTTTTTGTTTTCTTTTTTGGGGAGAGGGAAAAGAGATGATCCGTCCTTTTCTTTATATGGATTTTATGGAACTATGGATATTTCATGTTTGATGATTATGAATTATGTTTTAGTATTGTATTGATATTTGATAATTTGATATGTTTGTTAGTTGGTACTTGAATTTTTATTTTTTGATTGCTATTAAAAAAGTTAAAATGATATTATTTTTTTAGTAGATGACTATATATATATAAATTAATATATATTATTAATGTGTCCCACGACGCGTCCGTGTCCTACTTTTTTGAGAAATGCCATGTCAGCGTGTCTGTGTCGTGTCGTATCTGTGTCCCGTGTCCGTGTCCGTGCTTCTTAGCCCTCCTCTAAGTGCTAACCAAATAATTGCTCCCACCGCTTTCATAGCAACAGCTAATCAAATAGTACAGAGGAAAGAGCTCCAACAAGATGAGACATAAGCCATCGAGATGACTAGTGGAATTAGATTGAAATCTAACCATCCATCATGTACAGGTGGAATATTATAAACCTAAAAATGGTAATGCATACAATATCATTTTTTCCTTTTCTTCTTTTTCTGAAAGGTAACACGATTCGAACCTTCAACCTTGTGGTTGTGACACACAGCACCTTCCAACTATTCTACAGGCTCTTGTCAATATCATGCACTTTCATCAAAAGTAAAACAGAATCATAGAACTAACCGCAGACAAATTCAGGCAATCAATAGCATTCACTGTCAAAAAATCGGAACCATTTTTAGCAGTCTTGGATTTCCCTGTCTCACAAAAAGCACGCCACATAACCATTGGCTCCAAGCACAATCCAGATGGCATATTTAAGAACATTGTGAACTATCACCTGCTTGCCTTTAATCCAATGCTTCTGGAACTGATCTAGGTCTCCATGCTGAACATCTCTAGCAGTTGGACAGTATAGATGGTTGTCACTGGAATCTTCTCTACAAGCTGCCTGTCTTAAATTCACATTATCAACATCAACAAGGCCTTCATCATTGAAGCAAGAACACAAAAAAGAAATATAAGGCGCCTCAGGATATTTATATTTCGCAGCTACTTCTTTTGCTTTCTCTTCTAATTCTTTGAGCCATACCTCTGAAAAAAAAAATTACACTTCAGCTGCAGGTTGGGATTGCCACAGCCACCAATTGCTTCTAGAGGAAAACAAATATAGCCATTCATCTCAGCTTTCCATCCTATTGATGCTGGCAGGATATAATCTACAGACTTCAACTCAGGATGTTCAGTTGAACTCTCCCTTGTTCATTAATCTTAGTATTGGTGCCACTGCCATTTATATAACTCTTCTCAATATCAGCAATATGCTTAACAGCTTCCCTATAAACCCCTTGTAAGTGCCCTTCCGAATCTCCCAGCAGCGCAGCAATTAAGGCAGAGGTCATATGAACATTCTGTACAGCTGCGATGGAAATCACAGTAGAAGTTCTTCAGTAGTCACTGCATCAAAACATGAAATGAACACGACTTCAGGAAACAAAGAATAAGGCTACGAGCACAATGAAGTTGAAAAAAAAAATGTTCAGCTTCAATAAAGAAGAGAAAACGTGAGAGTTCAGGAAGTTGAAGTTTACCAATATAACCGCTCATTCTTACGAACAAGTGCTTGTGGAAGCTTTATTTCAGATAAGGATATCCCTCCACAAATGAAAGACCTGGTAACCAAGCACTCAGAAAAAAATACTAACAGAATTCAAATGAAAGACCCGGTAACCAAGCACTCAGATAAGGATATCCCTCCACAAATGAATGTTAGCCTCTATCTCCTTCTCCTTTATTTGTTTATAATGAAATTGTCTTAAGAACAGAAGAAGCAAGCATGTCAAATACTAGGCATGACTCATTTTGTCAATCTCACTTATTTTCAGAGCTAAATTCTGCATGTGAGCAATGAAATAAGGATATCAAACATCGTGTACAAAAGTAGGGATATATTGGTAGTTTACATAAAAGAAAATGCAATGGATACAACAAAGCCAAGCCTTGAGCATACCTATTTATAAGCATGGCTTGCAATTGCAGTTTCCTCTACAGACTCGGCATTTCTGTGAAATTTCTGCCTCTAAAAAGCCAGGGTACCTATATTTCATGAATCAGAAAATAAAGGCATTATAAGCATACAAATAATAAAAAGAAGGTGTCCTCCAAAATAAACTTGTCATTTCTGATGCTACATTTTGCTAAGTAAAATCTCATCCACTGCAAATTATACGTAAAATATGGAGTTAGTTGACAAGACTAATACAAGATTCATAAAATGTAATAACTAACAGAGATATTGTGCACCCTTAATGATTAAAAGGACAGATGGCAGCTTAAAAATGAGCTCAAGTTAAAAAAAAAAAAAAACTGCCAATAAGGCAAGGAAATTAATCGGTCCAAAAGTAGTAATTCTAACTTTTAGCCAGAACTTTCTTTTCTGTCACAAGAACTGCACTAAACAGGTAGTAAAAACATTTCAGTCCTCTCAATCTGTTCCATCCATCTAGCCAGATTTAGTAACCATCATCATCATTGTCATTAAAGCCTTATCCCAACCATGTTGAGGTCAGCTACATGAATTCTGTTTCTCCATTCCGTTCTATTTTGAGTCAAGTCCTTAGATAAGTTAAACTTCTTCAAATCTGATTTAATAACCTCCATCAATGTTTCCTTCAGCCGACCCCTACCTCTTGATGGGTCATCTACCTGGATAGATCCAGCCGGATTTAGTACCATGATTATTTTATTCTTTTTCCAGGTTAGGAGCATTCCTCTTTTTGGTAAATGGCTTCTTTAGTCTTAATACTGCTTAGGAGAAGATCCTGCATCTTTTACCAAGCTCATAACAGCAGACAGTTAAATTTGGGAAAATGAAACACTGATTTTTCCCTTCTTTAAAGCTATAAACCCTGTGATTTTTCTAATCTTCTCTGAGGTTCTTTTATTTCTTAAACATGCCATGCTGAAAACTGTACCATATCCCTTCTTTGGCAAGAGAAGGTAAAAAGCTACATTCTGCATTTTTGCAATATTGCCCCTTCAAATTACCTATTCAGATTCTTCCATTATCTTTCTCTATAGCATACGCTTTGAACAAACACCAAATGCAAGTTCATTTCTAGGGAAAACATACCTACTCAAAACCAAGGAATAAAATAGCTTCGTAGCGGCCGCTATATCGGCCATAGCGCCCTACCCGCTATGCTATTTGGGTGTTAGCGGCACTAACACCCGTAGCGGCCGCATCATGTCTGGGCTATTTAAAGCCCAGACGAACTTCTTTCCCCATTTTTTCACCTGTTGCACTGCTGTCTCCATCTCTCATTTTCCTTTTCCACTGTATTTTGGTCCTACCACCCTCTTTCTTCAAATCAAAAGCAACAAGAGTCCAAAAACACATCAAGATCTACAAATCTAGAGCATTCATCTTCTTTGGAGCCAAAAAGCTTTTTTCAAAAGGTATTTTCTATGTGATTTTTTTAGATCTATGGCTCTATTCTTCTTTTCTCCTTCATGAATCTCTTGGGAATGGCTTGCAAGTGATAGATCTATGTTTCCCATAGATCAAATCCCCATTTTCTATAGTTTATTTATTTATTATTTATTATTTATTCTCGGATTTTTTTATTTTTTGAAAAAAAAAATTTTTTTCTTGAAGAAACACCAACCAAATCACTTGAAAATTATTCTCAAGTGTTAGATCTATGAATCCCATGAATGAATCACACTTTTTTTCTTGTTTATTTGAATTTATTTAATTTTTTATGTTCATTTTGATAGGACTTTTTGAAAAAAATAAATTTTATTTAAATTTGGCCAACTAAATTGCTTAAAATCACTCCCAAGTAGTCTAGATCTATCATTCTCATAGATCAAACCCCCATTTTTTTGGGTTTTATAATTTATTTTTTATTTATTATTCTCGGATTTTATTTATTTATTTATTTTAAAAAAAATTTCTTTAAGAAACACCAACAAAATTGCTTGAAAATCACTCCCAAGTGTTAAATCTATGAATCCCAAGATTGAATCACACTTTCTTTCTTGTTATTTTAATTTATTTAATTTTTTATGATCATATTAATAGGATTTTTTGAAAAAAGATAATTTTTATTTAAATGTGGTCAATGAAATCACTTAAAATCACTCCCAAGTAGCTAGATCTATAATTCTCATAGATCAAACCCCCATTTTTATGTGTTATTTATTCTTTTTTTTTTCGGATTTTTTAATTTTTTAAAAAAAAAATTTTCTTGAAGAAACACTAACCAAATTACTTGAAAATCGCTCCCAAGTGTTAGATCAATGAATCCCATGGATGAATCACACATTCACACATTCTTTTTTTCTTTTTTTTTGAATTTATTTAATTTTTCATGTTCATAGTTCATACTTCATACGCCATATTAATGGGATTTTTTGAAAAAAATATATTTAAATGTGGTCAACTAAGTCATATATGCATTATGCAGGTATTTATTGTGTGCCTCAAAGTTCAACTTCTCTCATCATTTCCATTTGTGATTTGCTAAGAATTAAAATGGTGCGCGATGTAGATCCTGCATGGGCACACGATGTAGCAGTTAATGGAAATAGGTCAAAAATAAAATGTAATTTGTGTGGTAAAATCACTAATGGGGGTATTACAAGATTCAAGCAGCACTTGGCTCATGTTTCAGGCAATGTTGCGGGATGTACAGTTGCACCAAAAGAGCTTAGAGAAGAGATGAAAAAGCTTCTAAATAAAGGAAAAGAAAGAAAAGGAGAGATCAAAGAAAAAAGAAGCCAAGAAGTTGATGATGCCCGCTATGAGGTGTTTGGAGAGCAAATTCCTTCTGATTTTGATGATGAAGGTGATGACCCAGAAATGGAAGCTGCAAGAAGAGAGTCACTTATGACGGCACAAATGGATGAAATGCGAAGAAGTACTAGTAGACAGTTTGAATCTGGGGGCTCATCTAGGGGAGGGGGGCCAGGGGACTCATCCAGGGGCAAAGGTATAGCTAGAACAATGCGTCGAGCATTCAGCACTCGACAACAGGAGGATGATATTGAGATTATTTCTTCTCGTAAAGCATTACGGACTCCTAGTAGTGCTATACCCGGTCCAATTGATCCTCTAGCACATAGAAATGAGTCAGCTAAACAGCCTAAAATCTCAAAGTTGTTTAAGGGGGCCTTGAAAAGTGCAAGAGACAGATTAGCGTGAGCTACAGCAAAGTGGTTAATTCACAAGAACATACCCCCTCAAGCTGTGGATTCTCCTTACTTCCAAACTATACTAGATGTTGCAGCTACCGCTGGTCCTGGTATAACAGCACCTTCTGTCTATGATGTGGGGACCAAGTATTTAGAAATTGAGTATGAAGATATAAAGAGTTGGGTAGCTACTTTTAAAGGTATATAGGAGGAAAGGGGAGTCACAATTATGTGTGACAGATGGACGAGCAGCACACAAACACAGTTAATATATTTTTTAGTGTACTCTGCTGCTGGGACCGTCTTTGTTAAGTCCATTGATGCATCTGAACATATACGGACTGCAAAATATATTTTCCGCCTTATGGATAAAGTTGTTGAAAGTGTTGGTGAGGAAAATGTTGTGCAAATTGTTACAGATAATGGTGCCAATTTCAAGAAAGCCGGGCAGTTGTTAATGAAAAAGAGAAATAACTTGTTTTGGACCCCATGTGCGGCACATTGTATAGATTTAATGTTGGAGGACATTGGAAAGAGGAAAAATGTGAAAACTGTCATCATGTCTTGTAGAAGCATCACAAGATTTATCTATGATCACTCGTGGTTGTTGGCATTAATAAAGACATTCACAAATGGAAGAGCCTTGGTGCGTCCAGCTGCAACAAGGTTTGCCACCCACTTCATTGCCATGGATAGCCTTGTGCAATATAGAAATGAGTTGATTCAGATGTTTGCATCAGAACAATGGCTTAATTCAAAATGGGGAGCAGCAACGAGTGGTCCTGGCTTTGATGTCCCCAATCTTGTTAGAGATAATAAATTTTGGTCCAAAGTTAGAAATATTTTGAAGGTCTTTAAACCCTTAGTGAAAGTGTTGCGGCTTGTAGATAATGATGATAAGCCGACAATGGGCTATATTTATGAGGCAATGGATCGAGCAAAACTAGCAATACAAGAAAATTGCAGGTATTATCAAGAATTCTTGCAAATAATTGATGCTCGATGGAATGATCAATTGCACCATCCATTGCATGCTGCAGGTGAAATAAACTTTTACACTATTGGCCTATGATTTTACAAGAGTTTTACTTTTATTTTGTATTGTATAGAGATGTACTTATGCAAATTTGACATTTGAATTGCAGGATATTTTTTAAACCCTCAATTCTACTATTCGAACGAGAAACAACATACAAAAACAATTGATACCGAGTTGCGAATAGGATTGAAGGAGGTGTTGAAGAAAGTAATTCTTAATCACAATGACCAGGTTTTAGCCTTAAAAGAAGTAAGTGACATGTCATATATGATATAACGTTTATTATAGTTTAAATGTATTGTGATTTTTACCTAAGTTTTGAGTTGTGACAAATTTAAAATGATTTGTACTTTGTATATGGTAGATTTCTATATACACAATGAGACAAGGGAGTTTTGCAGACCCGTTGGCAATTAGATCAATAACCAACTTATATCCTGGTACAAATAGTTTTAACCTAGTCACGTACTAGTTTTAAGTTTATATATATTATTTGCCGTGGAATGGGGATTGTGGATGACTAATTTTTTATGTTCATTTTTTTTTCCAATTTCAGCCGAGTGGTGGATCAATTTTGGAGAAAGTGCTCCACACTTGAGAATTGCTGCCATTCGGGTCCTTAGCCAAACAACGTCTTCATCGAATTGTGAAAGAAACTAGAGTACTTTCTCATTAATTCACACAAAATTGAGAAATCGGATAGCAATGCAGAAGCTGAACAAGCTAGTATATTGTCACTACAATTTGAAGCTGAGAGTCAGAAATAGACAAAGGAAGCAAAGGGATGATCCGAATTATTGCCCTATAAATTTGGATAATATCTTTCAGAAAGATGATCCCTTACTTCCATGGTTAGTTGATGTAGAAGATCCATTGTTAGATGGAGATGAGAATTTACACCAGGATATACGAGGAATAATGGACGAAGACGAAAGAGAAGGGGAAAGTGAGCCTCAGCCACCTACAGAAACTAGAACATCAAGGGGCATTGAACCTGAGCCCTCTCGTGTAGTATCTACAGTGAGCTCTGATAGTTCGAGTTCAAGCATTGCTCCAAGTAGTGACTCTCCGTCTGGAGGAGGTAACGGGGCCGAGCCAAGTGATTCTTACCATGAAGACGAATTAAATGCTCCTGCTCAGACTGTGGATGCATTTCCAAATCCATCTCGTATGAGGTCAGGTCATGTTTATGTACGCCAAAGACCCCGTGATGGACAAGGAAATGATGGTACGAGTGCAAATGTTGGAAGGCAACAAACAGCAAAGTGGTACCCTATTTTCCATGACCCATATTCTGGGTACCAACCGTATGTCCCACCAGACTACGCACATGGTCAAGCGGAATCATCCTCACAACAATATTCAGAATCAGGGTCATTTGATCAATATCCTCATCCAAATCCAAGTCCATCTCATTTCTTTATGTTTGAGGATCCTAATGCCTACCAATATGGAGGGGAGTTGCACTATGTTGGTACAAGTGGGAGTGGTGCCAATGATAACAACTATGGGGATGAAGACAGTGATGCCAGTGTCATATATCCTGCTAGACATTCATTTTGGTGATAGAGGTATTCCTCTAATCATTTCTTAAATCTCAACTTTATATTAACTCTCAGAGTCTAATGTCTCAACTCTTTAAATACAATGTTATTTATGAAGTTATTATTTATTATGTCATTTATTGTGTTGAATGTTGATTGTTAAGTCACTGACTCTAGTGACTAATCTCTCTAAGTCTTAAATTCTTGACTCTTGAGTCTTGACTTTCAGTGTTGAATATTGATTCTTGATACCATGTGAAAAATCGGATTGATACTATTATTTTTTAATTATACAGCGATACAGGACATTATGCATTTAGGGGACCGCTACACCCCCTTATTTTAGGCTTTTTTGCAAAACAAACACATATTCTGGTTATTTACAATTTTCTGGATTTTCTAGAATTTTTTCAAAATTTTTTGATAATTTTTTTGAATCACACCGCGAACTGCTACGTAGCCCCGCTACCGCTACGTAGCGCCCGCTACGTAGCGTTTTGGCGACCGGCCGCGACGCTATCCGCTACCACTATTTTGATCCTTGCTCAAAACCAATCAAAAGTCTAAATGGTTTTATTAACCTACTTAAAGTGCATAACCAATGTCTACCTAATACTTGAACAGAATGGTTCTTTGCCTGATGCTCCTTTCTTGTTCTGATTGCTTATTCCAGAAGTAGATGACAGCAAGAGCCCAAAATCTGGTTCAAGTTCAGAATCTGAACATTCACAATAAAGGTATAGGAGCACCTAACTTGCTATTTGGTTTCAATAATCATCATCAATAGAGCCTTCTCTCTTGTGTAATAAACTAACAATCCTCAGATGATGATGATGATAGAACTTCTCTCTATCTGGGTTGGGTCTTTTTAGACCACTTTTCTTCACCCAAATTGTTTATGTTTTGAGAAAGTTGTCATAATGGGTGGGTATTTATCTTGCACTGCATTTGATTACAGATAAGTGGTTTGCTGGTTTTCTGATTTTCAAAATTAATTGGTAATTGGCTCACAAATAATGGATTGTGTAAGAAAAGGCAGATTGAGCAAAAAATAGAGAACCATTATTTTTTTCCCAATATATCATTACTCTCAAAACAGATTCAAAAGTAACTGATATATAGTGAACAAGCAATCCCCAACATAGTTGGGACAAGACTTTGATGTTGATGATGAGTGAACATGCACTGGTCTATAACATCACAATTTAGTCCATAAACTTCCCCATGTAGGGAGTGCTACTGCAATGCAAAAGCACAAAATGATGGGTCTAAACCTCAGCAGAAACCAGGGTTGGTATTCGAAAAGCATTGGCAAATATTACTAACTCGGAAAGGCCATATTTTCACTAGGAATCAAGAAGAATCAACTGAAGAATTGTGCAAACAAAGAATTTCGAATAGTAAAAGAAGAGGAGCAGTGCTAACACAAAAATGAAGGCAAAAACAAGTTCTACCAACTGATAGTTTTGGAAATTTCATCCAAGTAGGAAACTGCGATATATGTCTTTAACTATGATCAATGGATTCTTTAAGCAACTCTCTTTGGACCCACTTTGTCCTTTATTCTCTCACTGGCATTTAATCAAACAGTTACCGTGCACTACATGATTGATCAAGCAAATCTCTATAATCCAATTTTAAAATTTCAACATCCAAATCCTTAGCTAGAACGAATCATAGGAGAGAAATCGAGTTGCCTTTATTTTATTTTCTTATAGAGACAGAGATTAAAACAAATCCACATACAAAGGAACATCATAGAGATATACTGAAATCACAAACCCACATAGAAATAATTGAACATGAGAAAGAGAGATACTGAAGTAGAACAGAGTGATGAAGCTATACCCTTTCAACCTTCTTTTGGTGGGAAGCTTTGGGTTTTGTGTTTTCAACCAGAGACGCAAGAGAGAGTTGAATTGTAAACACCACATGTCGAATCACCTTAAGATAAGAGACCAAAACTCAAAATAGTGATTTGCAACACGGTGCCAAATGCATCCTAGATCTCCATTTAACAAGGATGGGTGTTTTATTATTATTATTATTATTATTATTATTATTTTATTATATAAGGTATTCCTCACAAGCTCAACCTTTATACCTGTAGTCTCTGGCCCCGAGTGACGTGATATTGACAAGCAAAGGCTATTATGGCCGCAAATATATTATCCGAATAATGCAAAAAAAAGGAGTTGAACTCAAGATTTTGGAGAGCAACCTCAGGTTCAAACAAGCTGAGCCACTACCTTGATAGCTTAGATTTTTTTTTTATTTTTCAAGTAAAGTGGAAAAAAAATATAATTTGGGGAGGTGAAAAATGAATATCGAGCCATCACCGTGGAAGTCAGGTCCCATCTATATTGTTCATATTGTATCTGCACCTCTCACCTCATGGATATTATGTTGTGCAATTGATTTTACGATGAGTTCTAAGAACTTAATCCTATGCAAAGGATCTGAGAATGTAGGATTTAGTTAGGAACTTATATTTAGCCCGAGTAGAGGAAATTGAATTACTGACATGCTCTGGGGACAATGACCTCATCACATGAATGGAGCACTGTGGACAAAGTTACCCTGGTTAACTTTCTGTGTTATGTGAAATGTATTTATGCATAGTTATTCAGATAAGAATCATTTGCATGGTTCTTATGTGGAATTAATCATATTTCTGGGTCACATGGCCCAGCTATGATTAAGTAACTCTCACACACACTACCTCATACTCGGATCCCCATGTTACATTCGGTTCCCAAATTTGAAACTTTTACAATTGCACTCGCCGCTGGATTGGAATTTAAAAATAGATAACACCTTTTAAAATCATTGAATTTGAGAGCCATAAATTAAGGGGTTTGAATAATTTTATGGGATCAATGTTTTAGATACCCTCAGACTCTTCCTCACCGCCTATTATGATTGGCATGGCCCCTTGTGCGGACCTACATATGACGATGTGAGGGCAGTCGCACCAATTTGCTTCAGTCCGCTTTTAAAATTATAATGAAAATTTTGTCTTTATATTAAAATTTTAAATAAAAATCCTACATCCACACCAAAAATTCACATGAAAATTATAGGTTTATTATAAAATCCCAATTGCCTAACTTGGTTCCACACCTCTCAGATGAAATTTATGGGTCCCCAAGTAGGCCTCACATGCAAGCTCACTTTATAATTTGTGGGGATGACTCACACGATAATAAAACTTGATACATACTACTTTCTATGGAAAATGATCTCCAAGGTACAGTTCGGATGGGAACCTTTTGTTAGGAGCGTCAAATAGGTGGGTCCTAGCTACAGTAACGGCTCTTGTGCATGGTTCGTATGCAAAGCATGTGCAGGAGAATATTCTCCATGCCTATGTATTCTTTTTTTTTTTTTTTACAAAAATATCTTGTTCATCACATTTTTTTCAAGGATACTTCTTAATACTCGAACTTTGAGTAGAAGTATGCCATATATAAATTGTGCTGGTATTTGAATAATATAAAAAATATTATACAGCTATTTTGTGAAAAATTACATAACTTCATTAAAAACAAGAAAGTCATTTCAACATGCATAATCTTAAATATCTAAAAAATAACATAAAGTATTTTCACAAAACAAAATAAAAAACATACCCACCTTCACATAAATAATTACACTAAACGTGAGTAGAGTGTTTGAGTTTGAGTTTGAATCCCTGTTCTTATACGAAAATACAATCATACAAAATATGCAGAAGGGTGTATATTGAAAAATACATAAAAATATTAGTCACTTATAACTTTTAAAGCCGACATACAAACAAATATACATACTGTCTCTTCATCTGAGATAAGTAATTAAAAGAGGTGGTGATCCAATCTAATGAGCCACCTTGCAATAATTTAGAATCGTGACCACGCACCCCCATCTCACAACCCAGCTCACAATCCTCATCTCGACAAAGTTAAAAATGAGTGAGGCCCAAAACAAAACAAAACAAAACGCATGAGCGTTGTGAGATGACGAATGTGGTAAACGCAAGAGCGTTGTGAGATGACGAATGTGGTGAGCATTATTGCAACAATGTGTGCTCAATGTGGGCAACAACATCTAGTGGAGGAAATATGGTGGTGGGGTCAAAATTGCTGTAATCATGTGGGCCTCACACCTATGATGTAATCAAGGTCTGAAGGACCACCCATTTTATCACGAAATCATAGTTAGGCCCCACCTGGAATAATTCCTACTGGTGCATGACGCTACCTTGAAATATCATCTTGGGCCATGTTCATATGATTACATTGCTTGATTAAAGGTGAGGCTTCCTTGATTACATCATCTTGGCATATCATTTTCCGCCACTTACACTGGAGCTCATAGGTTGCACGCATCTGATTTGACTGTTCCATGGTAAATTTTTTTAATATAAGTTATTAAACTTGTAGGCCACGGATCAAGGGATTAGAGACACTGGATGGAACCCAAATTTAATCGCTAGGCCCATCAAGGATGGTTCTTTCCATCCACTTGGGCTCATGATCAATGGGCCCCTACGTGGGCCCTATAATGGTGTCTCTTACCATAAATGGGACGATGAAAGTTAACCCACACGCAAAGATGTATATAATGGTAACTTGTATTAAGCAAAAGCTTTAAAGTATCAAAGTCATATGGAGATAACAATTGAGAAGTAGTTCTAGTCATATGGAGATAACTTCCCTCCAATTGTGTTGAGTGAGCTCCATATGAGGGAGAGTATTGAAAAGTGTTTATGCAACCTCTACTAAAACATCAAAGCGTTGGTAGGAATGGCTAGCTAAAAAAATTTAAAGTGGTATTAAAGTCAATCGGTCACGATTGGCGTTGTCCTATCCCACATGAGGGGACGTGCAAATAAAAAATTAGCTAACTAGTTCCTTAACCATTAAATCTCACATGTCATCCGTCATTGCTCATACCATAGGATGATTAAAAGGTAACATACCAGTTGAACGATTTGGTAAGACAATCAAAGGAAGTTTAGTAATGATTTGGTAAGATAATAACATGAAGTTTAGTCAAGATAATATTGATTGGCATTATGTATGTAAGGATTTTAGTGTGTCGGCTAAATTCATGAATTGAACGAAACTCTAATTCTAATCAAAGTTGTATTTTTTTTTATTTTAGACTAGGAGCTTAAAGAGGTTAAAGAGTCTCAGAAGAGTCGGAATGAATGTATTTGGATTAAAAAGGTCTTATCTCACAAACCGAACGACGGATATGGGCAAAGGACCTACTGTTGGAAAGCTTATTTTGAGTAGATATTCGTAGGTGTTAAGATTGCATCAATCATATCTAAAATGACAAAGTTATGGCCTCAGGAAGTTTGCAGAAATTGTGCTATCTGAAATTACGAAACCATCATTGTGTGAATTTCTATTTCTCTTTGGAAGTGGGACTTTCCCGTTTTGTATCAATTCCTATCCTTGTTGGATTACCATTATGAGACACGAAATTGGGGCTATAGAAAGGGGTTTTCTCTCGACCCTAAGACATTCATCTCCCTATTTCAAGTTGAGAATACACATTGGAGATTTCTTTCTTTTCTAAAACATTCATTGGGAGGCTGTGCTGAAGTTGTTGGGTTTTATAGAATATTACTTCTGCTTTCTTGTAGAAGATTGTCTTCTCTCTTGTATAAAGTTATTTGTCTTGAGTGGCTTCAAGGCATATTGGATCAAGTTTGAAGTTAAGCAGCGTGTGCATCGACAAGATGAACTTCAAGTTCTTTAGATTGTGTTCAACTAGACAAGGATAGTAAGTAGACCTTGTAACCTCTCTTGTATAGTTTTTTTATTTGAGTTTGGACCAATGTTAGGTCCCATGGTTTTTTTCCGTTTGGGTTTTCCATGTAAAAATCACTTGTCTATCCTTGTGGTTGATTCCTTTTTAACTTAGCTTAATTGTTTATTTATCTACATATATGAAATTTATGTTGGGACCTTAGCATGTATAAAGATTAGAATCTTTCAATGTACTTAGGAGAAACACTTGCCTTAGTCTTGACAATAATAAGGTAACCATTTGCTCTATAAACATGCCTTTGAAAAGATAAGAAATTAACATTTTCGATTGCTCGAGCCAATCACCAAGAAGAAGAAGAGGCATGATGTATGAAGATATTTCTACATGCCCAAGCCAAATTTGATACACAAGTCCCACTTGGTAGTTGCTGGAGTGGCATACAGCATGGACTTGTTCTCCATGTGTTGTTTTCAAAACCACCTCAAATTTGTCTAATGTACATTTGTGTGGGTTTAGTTGGCGCCACCTGGGGAATTACTCCAATTGGATAAAAGACATCAAGGATATTAATGTAAAAAAAAACCTATCCACAAGGAAAACTCTTTACACATGAGTGTCACATTGAGTTGCTCTCCATCTACCGTGTTCAAACCCGCCCTATGTTTGCCCAATGTGCATTTGTGTAAGTTTAGTTGGCGTCACTCAGGGGGATTACTCTAGTTGGGTAAAATACATCAAAAATACTACCAAAGGAGCATGTTGTCTGTTCAACGAATGTTACTGATGATTTGCTTGCCAAACAATGCGGGGATATGGATGGTTTTTTGGTCAGTATGTGATCTTTTTAGTTT
Source organism: Sextonia rubra (assembly GCA_037013555.1). Taxonomy (NCBI): domain Eukaryota; kingdom Viridiplantae; phylum Streptophyta; class Magnoliopsida; order Laurales; family Lauraceae; genus Sextonia; species Sextonia rubra. The sequence continues at coordinate 15,327,835 of JASUAD010000023.1, forward strand.
GCTTCTTTGTTTGTTTGTTTTTTTTTTTTTCTTCATTGAGGTTTGGTATAAGGCTTTTGTACCTTTCTTTAATATGTTGCATTCCTTTATATTACTCTTTTCTTTCTTAATATTAGTTTTGTTACCCACCCAATATATATATCTATATATATATTGGTCTGATCATGTGAGAACTGTTCTTACGCACGTACTGTGAGAACTTTTTATGAATCCCACTTATGGGTTCTATTTGGAGATGAGACCAGGGGCGATAAAAATACCTATGTGGGACCCAACCAAATAACAAGTTTGGCCCCAATCACATATCCCTAACCCCTTCATTAGTGACCTACAAATATAATCCATTTGGATTGGTGCACAGTCGATTCAAAGGTACAGTAAATTCGGATTTGATTAAAACTTGGGCATGTGACTATCAGAGGCTTCCTTGTGTATTGCAAGATTTGTATTGAGTGATAGACAAGCCACACCTAGAGTTCTCAGAAACAAATTGTGAGAACTAGTTTTCATATGATTATTTCCCATTATACATATATACATATACATATACATATATTTATATGAAAAATTCTCAAGAATGCCTCATTTAAAAATGGGCATCTCTGCCCTCTTTATATCCTTCAATGAAGAATAAGTCATATGGTGAATTTTCTACTTTTAAAAGTAACAGTAATTATTTCTCCACATCCTTAATCTCCTATTCATTGCAAAAAGAAGCGTTTTTACTTTTAAAAATACCTGAGCACTATCTAGCACTCCCTATATATATTCGGCTTTGATTCTGTGAGAATTGTTCTCACACATCTACCATAAGAACTTTTTATATGGCCCATTTGTAGGTTCCATCTAGATATGGGATTAAGGGGATGGAAAGATTTATGTGGGACCACTCCAAATATCAAGTTTCACCCCAATCACATATCCCCAACTTCTTTATCCGTGGCCCGCAAATTCAATCCGTTTATATTGGTGTACAGTCAATCCAACGGTCCAGTAAATTTAGATTGGGTGATAAATGAGCCTTACCTAGAGTTCTCATAAGAAAATAATAAAAACTAGTTTTCATAGGATTATTTTCCATTATATATATTAAAGCTACAAGAATAGAGACCTCTGGAAGGTGTCATATCAGCGCTTCTTTTTTTTTTTTTTTCTAAAGTACCATATCATCTTCTAAAAAAAAGTCAAAAAATCCCTAAAATCTCTCTCTCTATCCTCCTCTCTTTCGTCTTATCTCAATAAATAGCTGTTTCAAATATATAACTAAGTTATTGAACAATATACACTGGTATATATATATATATATGGGCCAAATTAGCTGATTTAGGAATATTATACATTTCCTGATCAACAATTTCAGTATGTTCGGTGCCTACTGAATTTGATGAGTCCCTACTTGGATGATGATTTGGTAACTTATGATGCAGTGTCATCTTAGTGGGGCCTGACCAATTGTCAATCTTTTTTGCCATTAAAACAAGAACCTAAATAGATAATTAATGTTTTAGCTTTTTTCTTTCCTCTTACTGTTGATTTTAATTTACTTTTTTTTTTGTAATTTTGTAATATTTTTATTATGTAAGCTCATTTTATTTACTAAAATGAGGTCTTAAGACTTTCTCCCAAAATTCTTTTCATTCATAAAATGGGCCGCGCACCCCATTTTTTTATTTTTTTCATTAAATCTTGAAAAATAACATCAGATACATTATTTTTAAAGTTGTTTATTTTTACGCTTATTTCATGTTTTTCATTTGCTTGAATATCTTCTTTTTACTAATATTTTATTTACTTTCTTTACCATTCCCATTCACGAAAGAATCTTTACATTATCATTTCTAAAATAACATTTTCTTTCAATAGCTTCTCAACCCATTCTTAATTAATATCTTGAAGATATAGAATTTGAAGTTTTTTAATTGGGGTTCACTTTCATATTTTTGCTCCTATTTTTTATGATGGAATACTTTTTTCTATTTTTTCATTTAATTTTTTATTAAAAATATTATTGTTCATTATTATTTTCTTTAATAATATCTTTCTTTTACCATGAAATATAACCTTGGGTTTTATTTTATTTTCTTCTAAAATTCTCTAATATGATTATAGATTTTTTTTTTCAAGTTTTGACTATTAAAATAATTTAATTTTACTTATTCTTTTATCTCACGGGTCTACTTTTATTTGAAACTAATAAGTTCAATAGTAATTCTTATCAAGAGATTCTTTTTCAATCCATTAACATAATATATTAAATAATAAGACAACATTTAAAATGTCGATTTTAGGGCCCGGGCTAAGTACAAGCCTTTGTTGCTACCTATGCTTGGTTGGGAAAAGGGCCGGGAAGCAGAACATAAGTGGATAAGGTGCAAGAACAGGTGTAAGAACAGGATTCTCAATCCCTTATTTTTCTTTTTCTCTAGAGCGCCACGTCAGCATCCTATCTCCTCCTATAGTCTCTCTCCCTCCCTCTTATCTTTTAGACACCCTTAATCTATTTCATGCAATAGTGATAAGTGTGCGCAGATTATGAATTGTAATAGATGGTGCTAACCCAATGGCTATAATTGGTGTGTTTAACGGTGAAAAAACTAACAGACTCATCATTGTGACAATCCCCACTTGCCTACGGACCTACTCACTGGAGGCTACCCTTGTCATAAGCATAATGAACCCCAAGGGGATCCCCCTCCATCTAAATCAAGGAACAATGGTGATCCCTACGTGCCAACCTACGATTGGATGATGAATGGCCACTCTGTTATAATCATAATACCCACCAAGGGGATCCCCCTCCATGTAAATCAAGGATAAATGGTGATCCCTATGCGTCGACCCACCCATTGGATGATAAAAATTCTAATAGATGCTCCCTCCTAGCTTGTAACCAATGTAGGACCCTCTAAAGATTATTAATGACAGAGGACCCACCCATTAAAATGACAAAATCAAATAAATCCGATGCCGTTAATCATAGATGGCCCCACCTACTAAAATGGATGAAATATATGAAATCACATTTGGGTGATTCTCATTCTCTATCAAATCAAGAGTTCCTAATATGATTCAAAATAAAACTAAAATCACTCGCATAAGAGTGATTACATCCCATTTATATTTGGAAGCATTAATCAAGCACTGATAGGTGTAGGTTGCGGGCAAAACGCTTTGCTAAATGGACTTCCATCTTCCTTTCTTTCTATCTATAAAATTTTAGAACGTGCTTAGCCCGAGCCTCTAGAAAAAATTAAATAGTTTATTAAAAAATTTTTAAAAATATAAAATTTCAGATATTTATAAAAGTCAACCTACTAAATGAATAAAATAAAAATTAGAAAAGTTTGAAAATGTAAGTAACCCACTAAAAAATTCTCATAGTTTAAATAAAAGAAAAAAAATTCAAAAGTCTATTAAATTTTATAAACATCTGAATTTTTATTATTTTGATAAACTTTGTAATAAACTATTTAAATTTTTTATAGAGGTCCGAGCTAAGCACGGGCCTGCAACGCTAGTATATATATATGGATAAAACTACTATGCATCTATCACTCACCTTGTGATGAAGGACACTTCCATAGATGGAAAGTATTGATATACAAGAAGACAAAATCATCACCCTTATAACAATTTTTTTTTTATCTTATTAGGTGTAAAAAGGAAATTGTCTCTCACCACAAAATGAGGGATGGATGCATAGTAGTATTTCCATATATATATATATATATATATATACTACCAAAAGGTGCAAGAGAGTTGCTCAACAAAAGGTGCGATGTTCACAATTTTTTTTAATCTATAGAATAATCACTCGATGTCAACATAGATAATGTCAATAGAGTTTCATCAACCATAATCACTAATCAGCTTCCATTATCACCCAAGAAATAAAACCCAAAGATCAATAAAGGATAATTATACAGGCTCACACAACCCTCCTCTTCAATGGACCACAACCTTCAAATAGTCAAATATGAATCAGATAATGTTGTTTCGTTGGTAGGGCTGTCGACAAGGTGGAATAGCTTTTAAGCCACCTTGGGTAGACTCGGGTTGATGCTCAACCAGTAAGCTTGTCGACTATCTTGGCTTAATTTGCTCCATTGCCTGGTGTTTTCGGGCTCAAGCTATGCACTACTAAATTCGGCCTTGGCCATGGGTTTGGCTTGAACAAAGGTGGACATAGATGTGGCGATTTTGATTTATGACTCGCTATTCCGGGTTCCCAACCAATCTAGCTATTGCGACTTCATTCCATGCTCGAGCCTGGCCAAGCACCACTCAACTCAGCTTGTTAGGTTCCCCTATTAACATGTCACACAACGCTTTTTTATGCCACAACCTTCTGTTTATTTGATATATCATAACCCTTGGAAATTGAGTTCTCTACCTCTCACAGTCTGAAACATCAAGTACCTATATACAACATTTATTTATGGTGAGCTCGGATTCTACGAGGCTTTTATGTACAGTGACTACGACTGGGTTAATCAGGATCCACCATGTTACTCTGGGTCAAAAGCCTACAAAAATCCCAATTCATCTGTGGCCGAACTTCCATTGGACAACTATAAGTAAGGTAAAGGACAGGAGAAATTCAGCAACTCCTTTATTATAAATGTTAGTATCGAACCACTGGGAGTCCCAGTCTGGGACAGTTGAATACTTCTCTAGATATCATCAAAACTCAAATCAATCAATCTCTAATTAGTGTAAAACCATTGTCGGATGATCAGAGAGCACCGCATGCTGCTCTACATGGTTAGGAAAAGAAAAATGAAAAATAAAAATCACTGATAGAATACGCAGAAGGGTTTTCTTGGATTTTATTTTGTAGTTCAGATTGTTCATCTCCAAAAGTTCTTTAAAAATTTAATAACATAGAAAAAAAAGAAAAGAAAAAACCTCCATGGTGTCCCATAAATAAATGTAAAAAAATGTGGTACAATTGTTGCTGATAAACCGTAATCTAGATTGTGAAAATGTTAATGTTAGCAGTTTGGATTGCTAGCTGACAAATATACCACTATTGCATCATTCCCAGCCGTAAGAAATTTCTATTTCTGATCACCTTAGCAGTTCCAAGTTCCACATGTACGAACATAATCTTGGAGGTGAGCAGTCCATACTTGTAATGAAGATTGTTGGGGGCACTTATTCCATCGAGGCTTGGCCATAGTCTGCTTATAAAAATGAAATTTATATGAACTGCGCGCGGATTAAGCTGCTTTCTCTGTTAGGGCCGGTTGAATGAGCTAATTAGATTTTGGTTTAAAATAAAGGGCTTTAATCCTATGATAAATGTTTTCACACATTATTGTGAGAATTTTTATGGGGCCTGCTTGTGAGTCCTATTTGGGGATGGGACCAAAGGGAATGAAAAGATCTACATGGGACTACCCATATATTAAGTTTGGCCCCAATCACATGTTCCTAACCCCTTTATCTGTGGCCATTTGGATTGGTACACAATCAATCCAACGGTCCAACAAATTTGGATTTGACCAAAACTTAGGGCGTGTGACTATCAGGGGGTTCCTGTGTATTGCAAGATTTGAATTGGGTGATAGATATGCCCCACCTAGACTTCTCACAAAAAATGGGGAGAACTAATTCCCATATGATTATTTCCCCAAAATAAAAGCTCTAACTTTTAAATCCTACTTTATAATTATAGTGTTTCATAATTGGGGGTTTTTTTGTGAAAAACCTCAGTATATAATATTTACACTAAAAGGATCTATTTCTTTGAACCCCACAAAGGACTTCTAAGGTCATTTTGGTGAAACTTTTTTTAATTAAAAATATTAAATTTAGCAACACTAGCGTTGATGTCCTGACACTGAGGAGCGATGCTTATTACAAGAAAAAGATGAGAACTAAAATATTTTTTTTCTACGATTGGGCAACACACCAAATACTACAAGAAGTACAAAAACTCCACTACGCAAATCAGAGAAAAACTAAGAATCCAAATCCCAAGCCTTTCTTCTCTAATAAGAAAAGAATCACAAGAACTTGACTCTATAAGCCTTTCTTCTTTAGTAGGAAAGGAACCATGGAGTAAGTGTTAGGAGGTAGCCGCTAGGATCCTTAGATATCGCGCACAGATCACTATATACGGAAATAAGTTTAAACGATAATAATTCAAGAACCATACATGCGAGATCTCTCTGATTTGATCTCAATCTTATAACAGTCTGAAAATCTCAAGATCTTCTACTGTATTCATCTATGCTCGAACTCACACCAGGGTGTAGGCCTCTTCTGCGAATTCTCCTTGCTCTCACAAAACGAGATTTCTCTTGTATATCCTTTTTCGAGAGCAATAGCGCATATTTATAGGCCACAATAGGGACCTTAAGAAGGAAATAAGGAATATGCTTTTTATAGAAATAAGAAACCCTAATTCGACTAAAATTAGAATCCTAGATCCATAAATTACAATTCAGTCCACTAAAGAATTATAATTGTACTCCTGTCCTTATTCTCAAAATAATATTTCGAGCTTCTTGTTATTAAATGCTTATTAATTTCCCTACATTAAGATTTCATATATCCATCGATTAAATAATTACGAACGCCTATATTTAATCGATATCTTTATAATTCATTGAGACCTTACACTTAACTTATTTGATATGTCGGACACTAAGTCCACCTGCAAGGTTTGACGTAATCAAAACTTATAAGCTTCATCAAAAGGATATCATCAATCCCTATTACGGGACGTGGATTCCGTTAATAAACTAATATGCATCATACACGTAGTGTAGTCATCCAATTTATTGAGATTATTGACCCACAAAAGTTCTCACTCCTTTGTAAATCAAAATGCCAAATAATAAATGCCCGTGTCTATTATTTATATCGGGATTAAGAGTACAAGCTCTCATAATAACCATTTGGATGTTAATAATCTTATATAGTAAGTATAAAGACAATAACTCACAAACGGTCTTGTTCAATATACACAAAGTGTACTAGCATAACAAGTCGAAATTATATTGTTTCCCGCAGCCAAGACAAGTCTACTAAAACATCATGCTACAATCGTACCGATAGTGTGTCCAGCTCCATCTAGATTGTGAACAACAATAGCTTATATTCTATAAGAACCGATAAATAAGTCTTTCGTGCGTAAGCTGAACTCTACATACAAACTTGTCTACTTTATATAATAAAAGACGCACTTATGCACAGTAAATAATAATGCAGCCATTTACCCATACAAATTCTCATTAAGATGGAAAAAGCAAACTTTACTAATAAGTAAATCAGTCAAAAAAATACATAAAAGTATACTTTTAGTATAAATTTTCAATAGTACGAACCCAAATCCCAACCCAAATCCTAAGCCTTTCTTTTTTGGTAAAAAAAGAACAACGAGAAACTCCACTCTACAAATCAAAGAATAACCGAGAACCCAAACCTCAAGCCTTTCTTCTCCGATAAGAAAAAACCATGAGAACCCACTTCGCAGATGGAGTTGTTGGGTTTAGTCTTGTATTTCAGTTTAGCCGGATCAATTGTCTGGGTTTGCAAGAACGTAAGTTCAGGGTTAAGGGTATCTTAGTCATTATGTATGGGTTTTCTTGTTATCCAAGAAAGCATGAACTATATATATTAATGTATTGTAACCCTAACTCTCACGAGAGTGAGATAAGAATATAGATGTTTCTCTCCTTTGTGGACGTAGGCAACGTTGTCAAACCAAGTAAAATTGTTATGTTAATGAGTGTGATTGCTTGATGGTTTGATGATGTGTGTTCATCATGGTTGATCTATCGATCGCGGGTATATTTTGCTATGCTGCTTTTCTCAACAAGTAATATCAAAGCAATGTTGAGATTGCTCGGGCATTGTGATTGTTTTTTCGACCCCAAGCTATGGTGACAATCTAAGAGTCACTGCGCAAAGATTGAAGACAAGATGATAACCTCTGAAGGAGATTGCACCTTACTGTTTTGCATAGATAAAAACTATGAGTTTTATTGAGAAGGTTTCATTGCATAACTAAAGAGTAACAAGCCAATGGCTAACTCATCCAATGTCCTGAAAATAAAAAGTATCCCTGACATATTGGCCATCTATTCCCCCAGTAGTTTCAACAGAAACACAACATGGGACCCCTACACTGATTCCATTGAGACCCAGTCTTGAGCCTTCTGAGCATCACAAACTAACACCAATACAATACCTATGCCAACAAAGCACATGGTTTAATCAGCACCCATGCAGTGAATATGTGAAGTGTTGTATCAATCTTTCCCCCTCAAATGATCCTTGTCCTTAAGGATAAATTGAGGAAATCTATCCTCTAAGTCACCATACCTCAACAGGTTGCAACAGATGCTAGGGCTCCTTGCCAATAACCTAAAACTTCAACGGAAACTACAGGTCCTCGTTTTTATTAGCTAAAATTGTTGGGTTTTGTCTTATATTCTGATTTAGCCAGATTGGTCATCTGAGCTAACTAGAACCTAGATCAGGGTTAGAGGTGTTTTAGTCATTATGTATGGGTTTTCTTGATGGCAAAAAAAGCACGAACTATAAATATTGATTTAATTGTAATTCTAGATCCCAAGGGGATTGAGATGTGACACGATAAATAATTCCTTTCCTCCGTGGACGTAGGCAAAGTTGCCGAATAACGGAAAATTTCTATGTCCATATGTGTGATTACTTGATGATATGATTGTGCTTATTTATGGTGGTTGATCAGTTGATCGTGGGTATTTCAGTAGCGTCACTTTTCCAACAAGTGGCATCAGTGCTCGAGGATCAACGGATCGGATCCTTATCAAGGTTTGGATTTGATCTCAAGCTGTGAGGTCTGATTTTTTTTTTTTTTTTTTATCACGGGAAATATAAGAGATCAGTGGGCTGCCGGGGTGTTGCGGTGTGGATTTTTCTGGAATTGCAAAAAACAGACTTGCAAAGACAAGAACTGGCTGAAACAAAGAGAGTAGTCTCTGTTTGACTGGTTTCGATAAGTGGTTCTCTGGTTTTTTTGTTCGCAGAGTGTTGGTTTTTCGGTCTCTTCCTTTTGCAGAAGAAGATCCATCGAATCAAAGTGGGGCCATTGTCTGCCGCCGCTGTGTCTCGCCATTATGCTCCGACAGTCGTCGCTAGACTAGATCATCGCTGCTGCCGACGTTGTTGTCGGAAGAGAAGGAGGCCTCAGTTGCCCGTTACCTCACCGATTCCTTTCCGTCTACACTTGCCAGTGAAGAAAAAGGGCCAGGCCATTCCTCTCTTACAGAACAAAGGAGAAGGAGATGACGATCTGGGGTTCCTAAGCCAGGCCAGGTTGCAGGACAGGTTGGATCTGATCTACAGGAGAAGCCCAACCTAGTAAGGTGTTCAAACCAGTCCAGTTTTCAGTTCGGGTCAGGTTGGACCTGACCCAGAAGTGGAGAGCCTAGACTGGCAGTAATAGTGCTGATGTCAGTACTAGTCAAATGGGAGGTTTGACCAGGTCAATGCCCATAATTTTTTTATGAATTTCGAGGTCATTTGGACAAAGATTCATGCCCTATTTTGTTTTGTAAACTCGTTGCATGTAGCTCTACTCATATGTGGAAGAAGTTTGGTAGTTTAATAGTCAACAGGGAAGTTTGACTAAATCTAAGCAAAACTATTTTTACGATATCTAAGCTATCTGGAGTCCGATTTTAGATTTGTTTCTTCTAGCGTGTTGGCGGTGACGAGATTTACACGTAGATGGAGGAGATTGACCGCTTGACATATAGAAAAAAAAAGTAGATAATTTAAGAGGCATAAATCAGAATATACAATGGCGTCAAGCTATGAGTATAAGATTAATATGTTTGCTGAGTTGAATAATTTCAGTCTTCGACAATGAAGGATAAAGGATATCTTGATTCAAAAGGGTCTGAAGAAGGCTTTAGACAGAAAGTCGAAGAAGCCAGAGAAGATGTCCAATGATGATTGGGAAGGTTTAGACGAAAGGACTGTGAGTGTGATTCGTTTTACCCTCCATGATAACGTTCTCTATAACGTCGTAGAGATTAAAATTGCTATAAAATTATGGGATGAATTGGAGAGCTTGTACATGTCAAAGGCCTTGACAAACAAACTACATTTTGAAGAAACAGTTGTATTCCATGAAGATAATAGAAGAGTCAATATTGTTGAAGCATTAATTTATTTAGCAAGGAACGTGAAGAAATTACAAGATATCTCAAGGTGGCACAAGGATTTGCGGAATCCAAGTCAAAGTAGAGATTATTGGGTTTTGTCTTGTATTTAGGTTTAGCCGGATCGATTGTCTGGGTTAGCCAAAACCGAGGTTCAGGCTTAGGAGTATTTTTGTCATTATGTATGGATTTTCTTGGTAGCCGAGAGAGTGGGAACTATATATATCAATGTAAATGTAATCCTAAATTCCAAAGGGATTGAGATATGATCATAATAAATAAGTTCTCTTGTTCATAGATATAGGTAAGGTTGTCGAACTACATAAAACTGTTGTGTTCATATGTGTGATTGTCTGATAGTGTGATTGTGCTTATTCATCGTGGTTAATCCATTGATCGTGGGTAGTTCCACAGCGCTGCTTTTCCCAACAAAAATTCTAGAAGGATGAGGGTTCAATGAACCATCTAGATTGAGAGGAGGTAGTGAGGGCTGTGGAATGACATTCTGTCCAATTTCTTTTTCAATTTGAAAGCATGAAAAGTAGGATGGAGTTTATTTGTTGCGGGTAAGTCCAATCGACAAGTAGCTGGGCCAACTTTCTCTAAAACTTGAAATGGGCCAAAGTAACGGGCTGCCAATTTCTGGGATCGTCCGACAGAGACCGAGGTTTTGTCTATATGGTTGGAGACTAAAGTATACACAATCTCCAACATCAAATTCCCTTTCAGATTGGTGTTTGTCAGCATTCTACTTCATCTGAGATTCTCCTTCAGTAAACCCCCAGCCTTTTTTCAGTCACGAAATTCATCATCCACTGCTTGTACCCGAGTTGTACCTGGAACATATGAAATGAGAGTGGGTGGAGCCACCCTATACACAGCTTGATAGGGAGTAACTTTAATGGCTGAGTGGAAGATAGTGTCGTACCACCATTTAGCTAATGGGATCCACCTTACCCAAGATTTTGGGCGATCACCACAATGTAGGTAGTTTTCTAATTAAAGTTGTTTGGAATGCCCGCTACAATTGTTTCAGATCGAGACCCAGTATTCACAAGTACCTTATGGCAGGAAAATTTTAAATTATGGGGTACTCAATTACATACGACTTCATCATACCAGCATAGTCAGATGGGCAAACCGAGGTACTCAATGGATGCTTAGGGCCCGTTTCTTTAGTGGAATTCCTATCAGGAATTCCTTGTTTTCTTAGAGAGATTCTTGACATTTAAGAATCCCTGTCATTTGTAAATGTCAAATACTGGGCATTTGCAAAACCCACAATCCAACGAGGGTTTCAAGATCGCAAGCTCTCAGGAACTCCCCAGTTGATAAACCCCAAACTGCTCCGGTGCTCAAACGGTCATCTTCAACCTTGATTTTTAGAGCACGACACTCTGCAATAAGGTGTTTTTCTACTTCCTCTGCATGTATAGATGATTTGTGTGATTTTTCTCTTCCATCTTTCCATTTTTTTCTTTGCTTTTCATAGAGGGTTTGATTTCTATTTTTTCTCACATTATTCTCTTCTTGATCGCATCCCCCTGCAACTAATTTGGCGATGTTTACTCACCCCCGCTTAAAGAAGGAATCCCTAGAGAAGCATGTCCATGGCATCTCTGTTGGTTTGGGCTGGAGAAAAGACTGCCAACAGATGGGATATAGAAGGCACTTCTTCTCCTTCTAGAGCTAATGGGTATACCAACATTCCCTACAATGTCCAAACCAAGAAGTTGACTCAACACCCAAATAAGAAGAGGCCCTACAATGTCCAATCGCTGCTCCTATCAACCCAGCCTAAACCCAAAAATTAGGGAGATCTGTCTCTTTCATTGCCCAGCCTGAAGTGAACTCGAATCATCTCCTAGATGAGGGATTTTCGATATCGAGTTGAAGAAAAATGTGATTAAATCACTCAGTAATGAGTTAATTTTAACACTGGCTGAGGAAAACTGTAATTAAATCATTAATTAATAATGAATTATTAATACGATTATTTTTTCACCTAGAGTGGAGTGCTCCTTCTAACGAAAGAATTTTGCTGCTGATTGTGCTACAAAGATGTAAAACGGCCATGCAGCCCCACAAGAAAGTCGACGGGGCCCAACCTATCACGACCGGCACAGCACGGAGACCTGAGCCATGCTGGGCCAAAGGTGCTAGGCCCATCACGCCGGCACGGCACGGCCTGCTAGACCATAATAGACGGCACGGCATGACACGACCTAACAACTATTTTTTAATAAACACCAACAACCAACCACCCCCCCCCCCCCCCCCCCCCCCCCCCCAAACTGCCAAAAAATGGCTTGTTGGGGTGTTTTAACCTCCCCCAATAGCCATAAATGCTTAGTTTTTGGGCATTTGAGGTTATTTTGACCATTCATATTTTTATAAATACCCTCTCCCTCTCATTCTCACAATCACAACTCACTCACTATTCTTATTCTCTCATAGAACAAACTCTCTCTCTCTCTCTCTCTCTCTCTCTCTCTCTCTCTCTCTCACTTATATCTCCCTAACTCTCTCACAACATAAGTCAAGCTTTCTAACTCTCTCAAATTTTACTCACACTTTAAATAACAAGTTTTTGGAATACCAAGGATAAAGTTACCAAGGCACAAGATTAAGAGGCCTTAAAAATTTTTGAGGTATTTATTTTATTTCAATTTAAGATTTCATATTCCTGTAATCTATATATATTATTATATCTCTCATCTACTCCCATTTTTTATATTAATTGTCATAACCCAAGCTTGGGCTTCCCTTAATTAGGGTAATATTTGAAGTGCAACACACATACTTCCGTGAAATTCCTTCCAAACTCTATGTCAAGTTAAGAATCCACAAGAGATACTTACAATCTTCACCTGTGTGAGATTACTCAATGACATCCGTCAAGAATATTCAATGCAGAAGTCTACTCACATTCCACAATCACAATATGAACAGTCCAAAAATTTAAGACATTTCAATATTTACAAGCTAAGGATTTCATTCATATCGAACAAGGAAACCCCTAAAACACCCATATATGATGTGTATGCACATATCATGTATAGTATGAACCATATTGTGTGTCCTATGTCATTGGCAACAAAATCTATGTATATTATCTGTACAAGTCCAAAATATACCAATGATATATTCACCATGTGTGAATCAAGTAAGATGAGTAAAATAGTATGATGCAAGTTCTATTCCCATAATAAACCCAAATTGGAAAGTTATGTTATGCGCTCCTGAACCACGCCCTCAGTTGACCATTCTTTAGATCTGAAGGAACCTCTAGTTTTCTCCTCCTGCACCTCCTCAATCTCTACAGGACTAGTACCGGCATCTGGGCCTGCAACATCAATGGGATAGCTATGAATATAACAATTTATGATGGTTTGTATTTACAAAACAAAAACTTGATACAGAGATCTCTAATGAGTAAGGATGTTAAGAAGATAGATCTAGTCTAGATTAAGTGCCTCAACATGCATTCCAGTCCAGCCTCAGCGTCTTCAATGCCAATCTCCAATGCCTGCAACCTTCTATTAGCCATTTGAGCCCTCTCCATTTGGGCACCTTTGTTTGCAGTGCAGGTGCAGAGGCCAGTGACAGTGAGTGCTACATCAACACTCTCTATTCTGATCCAACATGAGTATATTGTTGAACTCTTGCTGCCACACTTGGATAGTCTTATTGATGCCTAAGTTGTTAGAACCTGGGCTTCCTTCCTCTGTCTTGATTCTGATACCAGTACTTTGACAAAATCATAGCTTTTAGTGAATACTCCACACCAACAACAATTCCCCAGCCTATGTAGTGCATTGCAAACAACATAATAGTATCATAAAAAGGACAAATCACGTTTGCTTAAGAGAGTTGAAAATTACATGACGCTCACATACAAGTTCAGCTCAGTGAGCTATTCAGTTGGAAAGAAAAATAGCCCAAGTTCATCTATAAATTTATAATTTCTCTCGACACCCACTCTCAACACCTTCCATAACATAGACAAAAGGTCGCCTTCCACACTGTCCATACCTTCCACTTCATGAGATAAGCATTGCCCATTGCATGATCCATTTTTACTCCAATTATTCCAATGCAGATACATCCAACACAACACGAAATGCATTGTTTGACAATCCGGTGATGCAGAAATTGATGAAGACCAAATTTTTGTTTAGGCTACAGCCTATATGCAGTCAATTGAGCATCCCAAGATAGCCTGTAAGGGTCCCGCCAAGTTCTGATGGGAAACTTAGACCCCAACAGTCCAGTTTCTGTTTAGATTTGAATACCCTGCATCATCTAGCCACCACCCTAGTAATTCAAAACTTAGGAAAGTAAGAGTTGCATCTACATCAATACTAATATCCTCCACCCTTTCCTCTTTAACAGTTCTTCCGTTGGTCTTTTATCCACAGTATTTTCTTTTTTTAGAAACAACAACCAATGCTATGTAACTTTTCACTATTGCAAGATCACATGGAGAGATTACATAGAATTTTCTTAGTAAACTAGCTATGTAAAAGAAAAGATACTTCTGTCAGTTTTACGGCAATTAGTATCTAGAATGAACTTTTAACTCTGAATCCTATAGGGAGCTGTCATGTAATGGATGGTGCAGCGTAGTCACCCAGTGCACAACTTGGAATCCCAGCTTTTCCTGTTTTATTTTTTATTTATTTTTTACTTAGAATATGGCTATCAATCATAAGTCACTATCATCATCAACGTACAAGATTTTTGGGGAATGGTAACCCATAAGGTCCAAAGGATCAAGAGTTGTTTCTACTCACACATGGATAAAGGGCCATGGGTCCAAAAATTCAGAGAAAAATGAAAATGGTATCATTTGCTGCAATGAAATAGCTACTGCCACTAAAATGGTGTGCTTCCATTTAATTCAATATTTATTATATAATATAGAGCAAGCACATAACTAATCCAAATATTGTTTCATTTTTCACCCATTTTATGCTACCAATTAGCTCTGTGAGGTGTTTGTTTATGACTATGAAAGTTTTATCTGACACCTTTTCTTATAATTTGGGTTTCTGTTGAGTAGTAGAAAGAATTATCCAGCCTGTCATGGATTTCATAAAGCTAACCCTAGCATAGTTGGGAGAAGGCTTTGCTAATGATAATGATCCTTCACCCAACAGTATCATGATGATAAAGTTTATAAGCTCACTAAATCTGCTTATCAAGTTTATATATTTACCACTTAACACGATAACCATTTTGAGCCCACAAAGGAAATCCACCAGTGGGGTCAGCATATTTATCTCAATCTAAGCAAAGGGAAGAATGAGGCGCAGCATTTTTCATCAGGTAAAACCCCAAATCAGTGGGGAAACATCCATAGAAAATAACTGAATTTTATTAGATTTGCTTTACAATAGGGAGAGTCCAAATTAAGATATTCACACTTGCAATTTTATTTCGATTTATGGCAATGGAATTGAAAGAAAAAGAAACAATTAATGAGATAGACAACAATTTACCAAAAAGAAACAATTATTGAGAAGGACAATAATTTACCACAAAGAGATATGTACATCATTTTTCTAATGTGGTTAAAGCCCAAAAGTTGGGACAAATATACAGAAAAAGAAATAAATTTTATTACTGATAAATGTGGAGTAGAGTACAAATTAGAAGCTTCAACATTACAAAGTACCAACCACCGCTTGGCTGGAAGGCCCTTACCACTATATCCTTGGGGGCTTATAGAATCAAAGCCACCTATTTCAGAAATTTCAGTCCTACAGATATTAAATTCGGCTCTTGCATTTGGGGGAGGATTGATGCTCTAGCCCCATTCCTTCAGAACGGCAGTTCCTGAGTTGTTGGGAATGGCCAGAATAGTGTCTGGTATGATGATTGGTTTCTTTATTTGCCTATTTCTCTGGCAATAGATATGTTTCTCTTCATCAGACCCAATCAGTTCCATCATAGATAATGATCATGGAGATTGCCAAGCACCCCGCCTGCGGTGCTTGTAGCTTGCTTCCATTCCATCCACACGCTTACTCTTTGTTCTTCATCTCCTCAAGATAGCCTCAGTTGGAAAGTTTCCCACCCAAAGTCTCTTACTCTTCAGTTAGCTTGGGATGCTGTCCAATCTAGGAGCTCCCATCTCCCCTGGGCCTCAGTGGTATTAACTAAGCTTCTTCAACCAAGTGACGCATGCTTTATGCTTGGAGTCTTTTCATTGGCAATACCGCAACATCTTCATGGTCGAAATCAATAGTAGTCAATCAAGGAGAGTCCGGCCATCTCCTTTTCCTCTTCTGCCCTTTCTCTTTCATTCTCAAGGGATGGGCTCTGAATACAACGAAATGCACCTCTCAAAATCCAAAGCTTCATCCAGATTTATGGAACAGTCTCCAAGAAGGTTCAAGCTCTTCGGATCAACTCAGCATTGGTGTGGTTACCTTGATCACTCTTCATCCAGATTTATGGAACAGTCTCCAAGAAGGTTCAAGTTCTTCGGATCAACTCAGCATTGGTGTGGTTACCTTGATCACTCTTCATGCCATTTGACAAGCATGAAATCTCAATCTTTTCCAAGGTCTCAGCCCAGATTTAAGTAACAATGTGGCTTTCAAAGAGGAGGAATGGGAACAAACACTGGCAAAGATCTCCGCACCTGTCCAAACCAATGCTCTTTCTAAAGTTTTCATGTAGCTGAAGATAGCTAAAGCCCAGGTAGCAGATTGTTTTACAGGATGTTGTAATGGGGCCAAGCTGTGGGATTTTTTTTAAAGTCTGGGCAGTTCCACTACTCCTCTCTAGGCCTCCTTTGTTTCTGTTTCTTTTTTACTTCTTCCTAAGAATGCCCTCTTACCCCACTGTGCTTATTAGTCATGGCTTCTTCTGGGGCTTAGTCTCCTAAGTCCTAAGTCTATTCTTCTAGTTATTAATGCATAATTTCCTTTAAAGGAAAAAAAAGGCACCAACCACTCAACTAGTGCATTGATTTGAGCATAGCCCCAAATTAAGACAGCTATCCTAGGTCTGAGATTAATGTAGAGAAACCATACAAAAAAAATTGAGACAGAATAATAATAATAAGAAGAAGAAGAAGAAGAAGAAGAAGAAGAAGAAGAAGAAGAAGACGAGACGACACTCAGAATGTAGATCCATTAACAAAACCCATGCAATGCCATAAGACAAGAGTGACTAGTGAGTCTCCTCTGGCAAATGAAAAACTTTTTGCATTCATCCTTTCCCAAATCTCTTAGTTTTTTAAATTAATAGATTGAGTTTTGTACCAAATCAACCATATAGTTCGTATTTATATTAGAAAGATTGTGCTAAACTCCATATACATAATTCAGAAATACTACCTTGAGGAAAATGATGCATTTTATTTATCAATATTCTATAAGTACTGGGTGCAGTTTTCATGAAAATCAAAAAAGAAAAATCCTACAAATACATGAATTATAAGATACACATATTTAAAATTATTTAAAAAAAATGTGATATAGTGACCACTGTGGTAAAAGAAAGTGAATAGCTAACAATGTAAAATGAAAAATGAGAGGAGGAAGAAAAGAAAAAAAAAAAAAAAGAGGGAACAAAACAAAGAAAGATAATCTAGCTTGCAAAAACTAAATCAATGGCATTGAAAAAAGTAATGAATACGAAATTACTCTTCTGATGGGGCTCCTGCACACACTCTTCAGGGTATTGTTTATCTGCAACAAATAGTAGTGTTCAAAGTAAAAAAATATTAACATTAAATTATAAATCAACTTAATCCATACAAAATGGAAACAAAAGCAAAGGATGACGGCTGTTTACAAATACCTCCATCAAAACTTCAAAGATCTTTTTCCCTTCCATTCAGGACCCAGTAAACCTGGAAAACACTGCATTCTAGACAGAGATATGTTCTCAAATGCTTCATCTTATATGAATTATATCAGTAAAAGGCCCTTCAGTTGATGCTTTTGTTGTAGGCTTTGCAATCTCTGAAGATCCAAAGAGATGCCAAAACCTCAATGTTTCATCAGCCCCAGCTGAAGCTACTGTGGATCCACTTGGACTCTGGAAAATTCAGTCAATAACCAAAAGCAATCAAAAACTAATACGAATTAACATAACCTAATTTAAACATCTTTAGGTATTATTAGCAAGTGGTTTTGCAGTACTACCTGAGCCATAAACAGAACTCTAGAAGTATGACCAGTAAGCTCTGCTATCTTACTCATAGATGGATACTTCCACAAGGTGAGTTGATTTTTTGTAAATCCATGAGAGCTTAACAACTCCGTGTTGTTCTTACTCCAAAGCAATGAGCTCACTTGCGATCCCGTGTCAATAGAATTTAAACATGCGCCGGTGTTAGTTTTCCAAAACTTGATGCAATTATCTCCACTACCACCACCAGAAGCAAGTAGATTGCTCTCGAATGGACTCCACGCAAGTGCCTTCACAGTTGCCACATGATCTTCAAATCTGTGAATCCATTGGGTTTGAGAATTCGAAGCTCTTGCAAAGTCCCATATGTGAAGGAGGTTGTCATTCCCCCCACTTGCCAATTGCCTGCCGGAGCCTGACCATTTTAGTCCGCAGACTTCTTTGTGGTGGCCTCTGTATGTTTGTGTAATGTGAGATCTTATTCTCACATCGCTGTTAATTATCAAGGCATCTTTTCCTCCGGTTGATAGAATATCATTGTTCCAAGAAAGAGAACCCGCTCGAGATCGATGCCCACTTTGCAAAGCTCTCAACTGCCAAAATAAATTCAATCACAAGGAAAAACCATTAACATCAGAGAGGTGAATTCATATAGGATCATGCATTTGCTGAATGTAAATAAGAGGAAATCAGTTAGAGAAAATATATCCTACTGTGCTTTTATTTTTATTTATTTATTAATTTAGATTGGTATCCTACTGCACTTTCTTAATAGCCCAAATGAAAACAACAGACTCAAGCATCAAATGTGCAGCTTTATTACTAAAATTGGTACTCTCCACGCCCTAACTACCAACAAGAAAGGAAAGAGGGCCATATGGTTTAAGGACAAAACACGCACCTTTTTGTTGACGGTAGTGTCCCAGATCTCAACAATGGAACTGTTCATTCCAATAGCAATATGATGCCCATTAGGAGCCCAATTGATGCTGGTTACAGGGCCATTTCCTTCATCTGTGCTCAAAAGAACTGAAGCAGAACCGTTTGAAGCATCCCACAAATGAACCGCGTTTCCTAGAGCAATTGCCAATTTATTACTGATGCTCCAGTCGAGCAAGTTTAGGTAGTAGTCATCTATTATCTCTGGTGCATCTAGTGTCCTCTCTGCAGACTGCAGTCAAACCAATTCAGAAGAAATGATCAATTAATACAATGACACATTAACAGAAACAGTACAACCAATAGCACATATAGCAGGAAAATCAACCTTGGCATCAAACAACCAAGAAAAGATAAATAACATTCCTTGGGAATGTATCTCCGCTGCTTCACCGATTTCAATTGATAGTCAGATATACTATCTAAAAAGATATCTTTGAAAATTCCATTGGCAGGTGTGGGAGGTTTGCTACTAAAGTGAAGTATTCGTCTGTTATTCATCATTAGAGTTTCTGCCAGAAGCATCCCGTAAGCCTCCCCTCAAGGAGAAACAACTTTCGTGTTCTTCTGTTTTCTAGCATCCATCAACAAGCACTGAGCCATGCCTAAATCCATGAAAGATCTATTTGGTATGAATCTGTCACCCTGCACATCATCGGAAGAAGAAGGAAAGCCATTAATGATCCTATAAATAGATGAAGCAAATAAAAACAGAACCTAACATATCAAAGATGAAAAGGAAATTCAAATGAGATTCTGCTAATCTTCCATGGACGCGATGCAGATGGCATGATTGAGACTGAAAATCACATAATTGAGCAAGCATTGGCATACCTAGGGGATTTGATTGAACATATGTGAAGCAGTGAAGAGTCCAATTTAATTAGAAAGTCCAAAAGAGTCGAAGATTACAAAACTTTTCATTATTTAGGGACTCCTTTAAAATAGTAGAACAGACAGGGCAAAATTTTGTAAATTCTGAAACTTAGTTCAGAATCAAGCAGTGCACAGACAGTTCAATCACTGTTTTGGAGTAGTGGTTAGTGGGTTCAATTGATCTCAAACCCATTTGGGTCCAAGACCCCTTGCTGCATTACAGCAGCAATGCAACAATTTACTTACTGTCCTTAGGTGCACTTAGTACCCTGGCCTGCGTCGCGACAGGTAGGAAAGAAAACCTAGAAATGAAGAACAAGGAAAGGGCAATCGATCATATATAAAAAAACTTTGAATGGATAACAAGAGTCAATAGAAACAGCACAAAAACCCTAAATTGGAGAGATAATGACAAAATTCAAATGGGGTCTTTTGAAATTATTTTTTTCTAATCAAGAACAGAAAAGAAAACCCAGATAAAAATCAAAGAAAAGTAGTGAACAATTGAATGAATGGATATGATATAGTAAATATTGAATGGATAAACAAGTTAAAAACAAAACCAAAACCCTAAATCAAAGAGATGATAGGGATAATTCAAATTGGATTCTACAGAATTGTTTTTTGGATAATCGTGACAAAAAGAAAAGAAAACCCAAAATTAACGGTCAAAGATAAGTTATAAACAAGAACTAACGAAAACAGAAGCAAAAAAGGCTAAATTAAAGAGAGATAATGAAGAAATTCAGATGGTATCTACAAAAATCTTCTACTTTTTTCTTTTGCTTTTCCCTTTGGTAATCAAGAACAGGAAAGAATACCCAAAGACAAAAATCAAACAAAATCAAAACCCAAAACCAACAAAGGGTTATCAGCGAAAATTCTAATCGGATTCTACTAAAACATGTTTTTATTAATCTAGGACAAAAGGAAAAGAAAAACCGGAAACTCAGATCCACCAGCCAAAGAAAAGACACAAACCATGCAATGAGTAGGTAAGACATAACAAAAGCAGAATCACAATCTTAAATCAGAGATGATGAAGAATAACAGAAAAAGAAAACCAACTAACAAAATTCAGAAAGAAGGGCGATCATAATATTTTAACTGGACAGATAAGAGTCAACAAAATCAGCACCATAACCCTAAATCAGAGAGAAATGCAAGAAATTCCAAACCAGATTCTGTTGGTATCTTTTCTTTTACATGTTCAACATGAACAAACAGAAAACAGAACCCAGAAAAGAAAAATCAAAGAAAAGAAATGCAAACAAGTAGGTAAAATGTAACACAATAAATGCATAGCCAAAGCCCCGGATCAGAGATGGTGTTCAAATTCAAACCATGGACAAGAAGGAACCCAAGAGAAAACCCAACAATCGAATTCTTCCAACATCTTCTTTTATAAAGAAGAACGAACCCCGAAAAAGAAAAAACTAGAAATCGACTTCTATTCGAATTTTACCAAGAATTCTTCTTTTTTTTAACACGAACGAACAAGAACGAACAAGAGAAACACTAAACCCAGTTTGAAGATGGATCTACTTACATGGTTTTGACTGCCACCGGTTCCGCCACTATGGTGTTGAATTGGGAGGCGAGATTCCCTGTCCATGATATTAAAACACAAGAACCAAGAAGACTACAAACAAAGGAAAATTCCTGCGAAAACAGAGAGTTAGACAACAAAAATTTCTAGTAGTAATTGCAAGAAATTGAGAGCAAGAGAGAGAGTGTGTGTGTTTGTGCGTGTGCGTTGTTTCAGAAAATTTTTTTTTTTTTTTGTAAGAAACGAGAATTTTCTTTCAGTCTTCGTGAGTGGCTTTCTCAGTTTTAGAGCGCGTTTGTTTTTTGGCAGCAGATTTGATTTGATGGCAGGTCTGCTCGTGCGGATATCTTCTTATATACTTTCTGATATTTTGAGTCTGTTCGCAACGGCCAACGGAAAGCTTATGCGTGGGGCCCACCTCAGGTGAAGCGCTGGATCTTGGTAGTTTGGATAAGATTTTGCTGCAGTTGGGTTTACTTTCACCCACGTTTGAAAATAGGATTTCTTAGGAGTGGCCATTCGTCAGATGAAATTTTATAACTTTTATTTACCATATCAATTTTTTTTAAAAAAATAATTATTTGCAATCTGCTCAGTGAAACCTCTCAAATAACACTTATGTTACTTATGAAATTTAACAAAAAAAAATGCCAAAATTAATCTGAATGTTACCTTAAAGCAAAATTAAATAGTTTTTGATAAAAAATTTAAAAATGGTAGATCAGTCTAATCATCTTATTTTTCAGTAAAATTTGGTGAATTTAAAATTTAGACTGTAGTATTTTATATCCTAGAATTTCACGTCAAAAGAATTTCAAGAAATGGGTGAACTAGAAGCTTAAGCATGCTGAATTTTACCTCAAAGTAAAATTAAATGGTTTTTGACAAAAAATTTCAAATGGGTAGATCAATCTTATTATCTTATTGTTTTAATGAAATTTGGAGAATTTAAATATTAGCATGTAGCCTTTAATATTCCGAAATCTCAAGTCAAAACATTTTAAAAATTAGGTGAACTAAAGGCTTAAACATGGGCCATCAATCAAACTATGGGCAGAAATTCTGCAAAGAAACTCATATAAATTCTGTTCAAATATTGCAGATAAATTCTGATAAAACTCATACAAATTCTGATCAAACTCATATAAATTCATATAGGGAGGGTGTTTTGGACTTTTTCTTAAGTATTTAAACTTGAAAAATGACCCCGCCACTATTACAGAAGATCGTGAACCTCTTGTCATAAAGTAAATCGTTGAGGGACCTATCGCCGAATGCACCTTATTTCTTCTCTTTGACTTCACTGATTTTACGTGCTCTAAAAAATCTACATGTAGAGATAATCCTATACCTTCAAAGAAACTCCATCAGAACTGCATTTTCCTTCTTGGATGGCTTATGTGAGGATGAAATAGTCTTTCTGAATGTGACATTGATCTAAAATTTCATGCAGCTGGATTTAAATATAAAGAAAAAAAAAAAACCTTAACACTCAAAAGACTTAAATTCTTAAATTCCAAGGACACTGAAGGTTCTGATAATCTTTAGTGGAGACATATTTGACATAAATTGCTTTATTATGCATAGATCTTGGTTGTGCTTTGTCAACCAAGCCTATTCGTCATCCCGCTTAATGGCTGGTTAAATTTGTGTGTGCGATCGTTATTTGATTGTGAGTTTTAGATGCTTATGTTTTTTATTTTTAAAATTTTTTAAAAAATTATATCTAAGAAATAAATTAATATGAAATTATATGCGACTTGTAAATGTGTAGTTCTCATTTTTCTCCTTTCCAATAAACAATACTTTTTTTTATTAATTTAAATTACAAGTCTTTTAATATCATTTAGCTATCACAACAAAGTTAATCATGCTATTAGAGTTGCTACAAGTTTTCCTATTTGAGTCACATCAAACTTCCATGATTGAATGGGTCATCAGATATTAGCATTGAAAAATCAACCGTAACAAAATGCTGCAAACAAGACCCTGCTTTGTAAATTTGTCTTAAATTTCTGGAAATTCATAGCAATGTAGGATGTGATTGAAAAATATAAAGAGGTGATGATTAAACAATATGAGACAAAGAGGTAGGTGACGCCCAACTTTCTTATAATTTGATTTAGTAGGGTGATTGTTCGGTAATCCTTTACTATCAAAGGTCAAGACTATTTTGCCTTGATTTGTGGATCTTCTCAGTGAAAGATTGAGGTGATCATAGACGACCAACAATTAGACGAATCTGGTTCTCGATGCTTTGATGGGGGCTGTCTATGACCTTCTATTGGTTTTTAAAAGTTTAGAGTGCAGGGTTCCAATTTTTAATACCTTCAATATTTATATTATACATCCCCTGTTGATTATATATCCATCCTTTATTAATTATATAATGACTACTTTTGTCTGATCTTCAGCAGTTTGATTTATTCTTATAAGATTTTCTAATTATAATAAACAATCTGAAATTGCCTGCATAACAAAATCTTAACATATCATTTCCCAGAGTGTAAATATTAATCTTTGGGATGGTTGTTTGTTTTAAATATTTGAGAAAATTATTCAAAACTTCCTGTTTTAAGTTCTCAAAATATTTGAGTGAAAAGTGTTTACTTCTAACGATTCTTTGATTTATGGGGATAACCTGTGGGAATAGAGGACATTATATTATGATAATTTGTGCTTATCAAGAATTTACTATAAAATATTCTTAGAATTATGATCTCTATATGCTAAAAATTAATATGACCTCTTTTTATGTTCTACAAAAACACTTATTTATTTGGGCACTTTAATGCAAAATTATTTTTTAACATCGAGTTTGATTTTCAAAGCAAGCATGGTTTTTTTTTCCATTTCTTCTTTATGATCTAAAGGTTCTTTGAATTATGTAGATATTTTGTGAGGATAGAAGAAACAATCTTGTTATATACTTTCTAATATTTTGAGTCAGTTCGCAATGGCCAACAGGAACCTTCTACGTGGGCCCACCTGGGCGATCCAATTTCCTTGCCGGATAAAAAGTGTTACATGGGTTGGTCCATATTCATGGTGGACCAGAACCAAAACCATTAATGAGATGATAGATCCAAAACCATGTATGGGGCCTGGTTCAAGCCTGGGGTGTGTGTAGAAAATGCATTAGAGAAAAAAAAATAACTTTTTGGAAAATTTTTCAAAAACTAGGTTAATATGTCGGGTCTTAACTCTACGGGCCAAAACTAAGGTGTAGCCTAACCCGAAACCATTTAGGTTACGGGTCCAAAAATAGGATCTAGACCTAGACCTCTTTACTTATCAGAACCTAAATAAGGATGTGAATTCCTATGAGTAATTCTTCTAAAAGAACAAACAAAGGGAGAATTTCGAATTCCATATGGGGGATCGAATTTGGAGAGTTTCAAATTCCCTAGACAATCTTATCAAAAAAAAAAAAAATCCTTGACAAGAATTATTAAAATTCTTGCAACAAGCAACAAAACAAAAGGTGTTAAATACATTTAGATAGTTGGAATTCAGAGAATGAAAGAAGGCTAAAAGCTACTTTTCAAAAGGTTGGTATTTAGAAACTAGCACACATTTCTTTAGTGGAAGTCATGTTTGGTATTTGTCTAAAAATTCTAATGGGTTGAAATTTGGAATGTTGCAAACTTCAATCAGTTTCTAAATTTACTATTTTAGTCATATTGGAAAGAGAATTTCATGCATCCTCATTTTCATCAATTGCATAGCTATAAAAATTCCTAACTAAAATTATACCATTCTATATTGTGGTACATGGACCCACAGTAAGGAATTATAACATGGGCGCACCTTTTAGGAATTACATAGGCCCACCTTTATAGGAATTATGTGGGCCCACCTTGTGATTTTAAACAAGGACCCACCATTTGGAATTGAAACATGGTGGTGCTTATCTTTTGGGATTGCAATGTTAGCCCACCTTTAGAACTCACAATGTAGACCCACCTTTAGACATTGTTGTATGAGGGGAACATTTTAAAATTACATCCTAGGTTCCCTCTTTTGGAGTTATATCATACATCCATCATATGCTCTTATCTTTTGAAGTTACAATGTAAGACTTACCTTTAGAAATAACAATATGAGGCTTACTTTTAAGAGTTACAAAATGAGGCCTATCTTTATAAAAATTAAAACATGGGCCCACCTTCATGATTGTGAATATTGGACCCACCTTTGGAATTATTGCCTTACTTGGGGGGCCCCTTTAAAAGTTATGAATACTTTTGCAAAATTAGGGTACTTGGAGCACTCCTTTAAAAATACAACATGGAACTCAACTTTTATGAATAATAATGTGGGGCCTGCCTTTAAATCATGGTGCATTGCCCCACATTTAAATAATGTGAGCACTTGAAAATTTTGGCTGTTGGGTGAAAATTATGATATAGAATGTAAATTGGCAACATCCAAGTACAAAAAATGAGAGAAATTTCCATCTTTTATTCCCCTCTTTTGTTTTTACATGGGTTCATGCTTTGGTTTTTAGATGCCAGCTATTTATACTACATTTTAACTTACAACCCCTCCATCTAGCCTTAGATTGGTCTCAAATTGAATAAAAGTACAAAATAATACACAAATTTAAACAAAACTACACAAAATGTAACTCTGAAAGAACTGTCTAGTCCAACATAGCGTTTTGTAGCCACTTTCTACCTTCTATTTGCTTATGTCTTCTCCCAAATGGCCTGCCAGGGGCTTTGTATCCCTTTTGCCTTTGAATTTTGGGATGGTTTTTCCATAGTTTTTGGGTGTATGAGAATTAGCTTTCACTAAGAGTGATCTTTGAAACCCATCACTTATTTTCAAGGGCTATGTTTATACAATCCAAGGGACTTGTTAGCTTTTATGCCAACGGATATTCAAAGTTGTGTCATTCTGGCTTTATATCTGTGAAGACTAGAATGAAGTCATAAGTGGGTCCACCTCACGGCCACAATCATGAATTATAAGTCCAAGACATCAAAATTAAACATTGTTAAGGAAGTTAAGTATAAATATCTTGTGATAATCGTTATCCAAGGCCAAAAATTGTGAGGCCGTCTCTTTCCTTAGCTATCGAAATGTTCCTATCTTATCATCGGCTCTAGATCAAAATGTAGTAATGCTTCCCACACCTTCTTCATTTGTTCTTCCAAAGTGTTCCTTGCCAATGTGTCTATTGCATCTACCATGCGCCCGACAACTGCCACCATTGAATCCCCTATGCTCTGGCACTTTGTTGTTTGACAAGAGGATCCTTCAGGGGCAATGTTACACCCCCTAGCTCTAGAGAAGTGCTTATCGCCAGCCTCCTCATTCTGGGTAGGAACATCGTCGTCAACATTCAAGTCATCATCCAAGTGATTGTTATTTATGGATGGTGGTGATCAAAGAATGTCATTTGGAAACAGAAGATGACGATTTGGCATAATAGAGAAAATGACCGAGAGAGAGGTTAAGAGAAGGATCTTTGCGTTATGTTTGCATTTTTTCTTTCACCGTGAAGAGAGTTACAATGGTATTCATCAATCTGAGATGCATTTGGCAACCACGAGGGTGTAGAGAAGGAAGCACGACATTTTCCTCTCTTTTATATAATATAATATAAACATATGCTAGTGGCACCCTGCACGTACAAGGCACGTGCAAGCTCGAAATACAGCTAAGCTTGTTGGGATACTCTCCTTACAAGAACCGCGTAAGAAGAGCTTGATGAACTCCACAAACTTGCAAATATAGTCTGAATAAGTATTAACTCCATACCATCTCGTTTCTGAACTACAAATTCAAAATACAATTCCAATACATTAAGAAAAGAACTTCAAATTTGCAATAAATCGACATGGTATTAATATATTTGTATCTATGAGAAAAATACAAAATAAAAATAAAAAAACATGAAGCAATGTGATTCTGAAATGTTATTCATGAAACAAATTTGGGAGTGGTTTCTACTCCGTGACAACCGAATATATGATCCAGTTTGAACTATCTCAATTGCATGATGCAGGTTGTTGGAGGCGGAAGCAAGAGCTCAAAGCAGAAATTCTCAAATATCAGTTATGCAACTAAACATTGAAGTAGAGCAAGATTAAGATTCTGAATAGGTATCAAAGTGGAATGACATCTAAGTTAGAAAATTCTTGCAGCCGATTACTAAGAGTGTAAGATACAACACAAATAGATAAAAATCAAAGTCTACTCTAACCGCAACTATCAAAGTACATAAATTAATCTTAGATATCATCACAGAATGCATCAAAACTATTCAAATTTGTCAACATAACCACAACATAGTAATTGGTTTGCACTTTGATTGTCTAATATGAGTCTGTGATGGAATCATATAATGAATCTATTTCTATAAAAAAAAAGGAATCAGATAATTAAATTCAACTTTTAACTAAACCATTTCAACTTCACCATTAT
Organism: Sextonia rubra; assembly: GCA_037013555.1. Lineage (NCBI taxonomy): Eukaryota > Viridiplantae > Streptophyta > Magnoliopsida > Laurales > Lauraceae > Sextonia > Sextonia rubra. Next base: position 15,355,951 of record JASUAD010000023.1, read on the forward strand.
CATTTGTTCACTATCAATTTAGTCATCATAAACATATGATAATGAGCAGATTTCCGAATTATCGATGTCAATTAGTGGGGAAACATTCAAAAACCATCTAAATAAATATTTGTGTAAAACTTTCTTGGGTTTGTTGGCCACCAAAGAGGCATAGAGATCCTCAAAAATGAAAGCCATTATGGATATATGGTACGTACCCTAGACACCATTCCTAACAATCTAGGGGGTTTTGTTGCTTGAGTTGTACTCCTATATTTTGTTCCCTTTTTTCTTCTTTTTTGGGATAAAATTTACCATTAAAAAAAACAATTTAGGTGATTCTGGATCTCTATATATTGTGGTGCTGTAGATCAATAGTTCATTTATCACATATTATGTGCCCCACAGGTACAAAGCTAAAAACCTCAATAAACCTAAAACAAGATAATTCTCTCCTCTAAAGATTTTTCTGGAATATATATATTTGAAAATGGTGACTAAATTTATTGCTTCAAGAACTATATAGTATAATACAAAAATGATGGGAGACCAAACAAACTATTTTCCACATATATATTCAAAAAGATCAAATAAAACAATTTTTATAGACAATCAAAACAAGAAAATAGAGATGTACCTATTTTTTCATGAGGAATGAAAATATTAGAAGGTGCTGATGGTAGGTAGTTTGCACTGTGTAAATTCTTGTGTTACAAACTTCCAGCTAAAGTAACCAGGCTATCCAACTGTTATTGAATCCTGCATTAATCTGATTATCTATCCAATCTTTGAACTATTTGATGCCTTTGACAGGTGGCAATGATATTTATATTGCATAACATTTAGACCCTTCAATATTTTATTGATTTATATGAGTGAGATATGAAGCTTAAATGACCTACTTTTGACATAATTATGAATTGTCATACAATATATAATGATTCAATGATTTGTAAATATGGCTGCATTTGATTTTGAAGCATAATATTATAAGCTTCAATATCAAATTTAGTTAACTATTACACATTATTTTATGGTAAAACAAAGACACGTGACAATGAAGAACTACTATTGCTGTTGATCATGATGCAAGGTTATTCATTTCATTTGTCTGTGAGTATGGAAATAGTTCTATGAGAGCCTTGACTGTATTTTTTAGTTTAAAGTTCATCTCAATGTCCTCGTAAAATCTTAAATAGCTGAAAGTATTTTCATACATGTTTTAGAAAAATTTAGTTTTTCATACATGCATAAAACACATCACCTCAAAACATCAGCCAACAAGAGCTTGCATCCGTTGAGATAAGCCATTTTATTCCCTACAATTGATAATATTTCATTGCAATGCATAACTGAAAAAACACCCAAGAAAAAAGAAAGAGAATTTTGTCATAATTTTTCATTAATATAAAAATTCAATTTTCATTAATATAAGAACTTTGATGAGGAGAGAATTGTACTTCACCACTACCCTTATAATATTGAGATAAGCCTTCTTGTCTCCACTAACCATTCATAAAACTTCATTGCAATACACATTTGTAAATATATAATATTGAGATAAGCCATTTTGTCCCCTACAGACCCTTCACAAAACTTCATTGCGATGCACATCTGCAAATACATAAAAAAGTAAGAGAATTTTGTTAAGAGTTTATCATTTAATATAAATCTTCAATGTATAAAAAATTGAACTTCTGTGTAAGAGATGGCGAACCTATAACGCTTTCATAGCGAAGGCGGCAGTGCACATGTTAAGATCTTAACCATCCTAGATGTGGGAGCATCAATTCAGATTTTCTAGATCAAAAGTAAACCAAACTATTCAATGGGTAGGTCAAAGGGAAAAAGAAAAAGTAATAATGGGAGAAGAAATTAAAAAATATATAATCAATTCACATGTGGGGCTTGCAGAGTAAGCTAAAGAATTATTTTGGGTAAATGACCACAAGTTAGACACTTATTGATGCACGCCTCCATGTGGTAACCAACATCAATATCATCACCATCATCTTTGTGGGCTATACTTTTTCAGTCCTCCACATTAAGGTTTGTTCTCTACCACACTAAACACTAATTGTCATTTCAGTTTTCTTTATTCCCAGTCTTCATCTCCAGCTCCATATTCATTTTGGCCATAGAATTTATGTACTTGTAACCAAAAAAATGGAAAAGACAAGAAAATTAATATAGAGAAAGTAAATTAGTTTTCACACTTTCATGTCTTTTACTTGAAATAAGGACAAGTCTTCTCATGGAAATTGCATTTGGTTATTCAATTGGTCACAAAATAAAATTCCATCAAGTATTTTTTTCTCTCATTTATGTAGGCCCCATATTAGCAATCCAACTCATGACTAAGTTATCTTAAATCTCTATAGATTTAAAAAAAATTTTAAAAAGGACAATGTAATTGCAAAATATAAATCCAATTTTCTACAATTTTGAAAAAAGATGGATAAGGCATCTATGACACCTGATTATTCAGTTTCTACAAAGAACCATTGGCTTCAAATTTCTTTTTCTTCTAAAATCGATAACACACAGCATCCCAACTAAGGAAGCAAAATCCTTACCCATATAGTCGATAAAGTATCTTGAATTTCTATATGTTAAATGGAAACATTTGAGATAATATGAAGAAATTAATATGCAAACATATTAAGTATGATCAAAACAGTATATAGCTTTATGTTTTTGTGAATCAAGTCATCTATGATTAATTATAAAACCATTATTGTTTACTCTAAATAAACATTTAGCAGGCATGCTGATGAATTATACTGGAAGTTGTAGTAGTATCCTTGAATAAAGAAAAAAAATCCTCAACTAATGTTGGCATTAGTTAATGTCACTGACTTCTACTCAATTATAAGCGTTGTTCCATTCCTTCTCATGCTTCCATTTAGCATCTTTTACTTTTAGCGAGCTAGTATAAAAAATTAAAAATATTAAAAAAGGAATCAACTGGGGTAAGATACCCAAGTAAGTGCATACCCGGCAGATGATCCTTGTGTGCCTATAAGTCAAGACATTTTAGCCCTTACAAAGAACACCCCGGCAAAAAGACGTGAAAAAACAAAACTTCTCATACGGGTTCAAAACAATCCAAAAGAGCTAGAAATAAAATAGAAGTAGCAGTTAATCACAGTAGTGATCATCCATTACCAAAAAGTATGATGAAAAGATTCGCTAGGCTAAGTGATACTTTGAACAACAGTATACCAGCAATAGATATAGGACTCTTGTTCAAGGATCCCACCAAACTGCAAAAGGCAAGAGGTTTTTCATCGAAACTAAATGGAAGAAGGAAGGTTGAATTGTTAGATTTTGTGGACTTAATCCATCAGTTGATGTAATAAATTGATTAATTTCTTTATTTATCAATAAAATCATGCTTTGCTTTCATGAGATGAATGTTATTTTACTACTTCATGCACATGACCAATACGTATGACATAATGGTTCATGAGTTGAACCGGATCCCATTAGTATATTAGATGTGATATATGTGCATGGATGAGATCCACGCGCAGGAGATATATGTCACAAATCTTATACTTAAAATAGCTTCACAACCAGTAATGAGATTGGGCATCTCATTTGATAAGGTTGCAGCACTTTGATCACTATGAGATAGTGTGATTTGTCTCGATCATCAGAATGTAAGATTCTGGATCACGGTGCTGGTACATTGGATGTATTGAAGGACCATGAGATGCACCTTATGGAATTCCATCTCAATAATAAGGTATGCTCTCATAATTCCCTAGCAATAGGCTCTCAATCCTGAGACATTGACGAACTCAAGTTTCTATCTATTCATTTGCTTTGAGTCACCAATGAGTGAGGCCGACTATAGGTTAACACCTCGGTGTCTTGGGTATGTGGTAGTAGAACTGTGGGAACGTTGAATGATCAAGATGGAATCTATCTCTATTATCCCCTTGTGCCAATTAATGGATTTGTCATTAATAAGTGCGCACCCATCTCAATTAAGAGTTAATTGGATGGTACTGATGACTACTGTGATTAATTGGGGCTCAAGGATAATAAGATGTGGAACTTAGATTGGAAGAGACGGGTTTATTCCAATTGATCCACGGATATTGATAGAGGGGCCTATTTGTGGTAATTGGGAAGTTTAGGGTCTTTATTGTAATTTATTCCTAAGACTGGAGTGCAATTGCATTTATATAGTGGTGTTATTTGCAGTTAACTGTGGGCCCGGATTGCACATGAGATGTGGGGTCGCGGTGTTCCAGTTGGAGCCAGCTTTCTAAGGAATCCCTAGTGGTCCCCACGCTAGTCCAAGTTATTGGAAAATAGTAATCCGACTCGAACTCTAGAAAGAAAGGATAAGAAAGGAGAAACTTGCTAATTGCTTTGGAAGTAAGACTTCTATTTCAATTAGACAAGGGAGAGATTTGGAAGTCTATAAAATATCCTTGGACGTCCAAAAGAGTCCCCCTCACACCCAAAACCCTTTCGTGCAAGAGTTGCACGAGTTTCTCTCCTTCTCTCTTCTAGTTCCTTGAAGTTTCGAGTTGGGAATTTTCTCCTGAAGATTCCACCATTCTTCTCGAGAGAAGTAATCCAATTCGGGTCATAGCGTGGAAGGCTAAGAGGTGTAGAAGAAATCCATTAGAGCACTGCGGATCTCCAAAGGTATGATCTACTTCTTCTATGTCGTAGATTATTTTGGATGTCTAGTGTTGGTAGAATTTTTTACTGTACATGGTCACGAGATTGAGGGTAACGCATCCTGGATTGGGTTTTGGTCTTGTGTATAGTTGATCCCTGTGTCAAGTGGATCAAAAGTTTTGAAAATCTGTCCACGAGACCCACCTACTTCCTACAATTGGTATCAGAGACATACCTCATCTCTAATCATGTTAGATTAGTAATCTTGTTCTAATCTTCGCATGAGATGCGAAGAGGATAGAGCAAGGGCTATGATAGGATCAGTGTTTATTGGGTTTGCTTGCTTTTGTAGTAGATACATGTTTGGAAAGTCACAAAAGGTTTTAATCATGATAGGAGGATGATAAGATGCCATTAAAACATACTGAGATCATTAGAGGTGATTGGGTATAGCAGGAGCCGAATCTGATAAAGAACCCAAATTTTCGGGTTCGTCAGGTCGGTTAGTCAAACGGACCACTATGGCTATAGAGGTCTGATGGCTAACCGTAGGGACCAGATCGGCTAGCCGAACCTAGGCAGAATCATCTTGTTCTTGGTCTGAGTTGTTGTTGTTTTTTTTTTTTTTTTTTTTCGGGGGCGCTGCCCCTTGAAACCCCGCGAGCTGACCGGGCAGCTCGACCCCCGCCGGGGGCGCTGCCCCCGGACCCCTGTTGTGTAGGGGGTCTTGTATCGTGGTGGCAAAATATTTGGCATCTTGTTTTTCTATTGTGGTTTGGCAACCTGGTTTTGTGAGATGCTTTGTTGTATGAGATACTAACTTGCAGGTGATAATGTCCTCTCCATATGACCCACATGTTTTTCTTTCCTTTTAATTATTGGTTTATTCGTGGCTAAGTGTAAAGGGCATCATGGTCTCCTTGGTTTCCCGTGAAAGGGCAAGGCATGGTGAATTTCACTATAGCCCTTTTATTTCCATGTTTAGACTACCATGTAAGTCTCAATATAGAGACATAGGAATTTATGTATTTTTAAAATTTGTAAATTCTAGAGATGTCCGAAACAAAGAAGGAAAGAGAAGTTGGACTCCTAATCAAAGAGTTTGAAGATTACCAAAAGGTGTTTTGGAGATGCCCAAAGAGTTTGAGGAATCCCAAAGTTTTGGAAAGTCTAGAAGTCCAAGAAGTCTTTTCCGCCTGGGTCATGTGGAGGAGAGGACTAGTCTTTTGTTATAGTACTTTCTATTTATGGATGAATGCTTATTTTAGAGTATTTCCATATCTGATCCAAACATAGCAAATTCCAAAATTGGTCAAATCAAATTAATTTTTGGAAAGAATTCTAATTAGAGTTGGTGGGCCCATGAGATGGATCTATTGGTAACAATAATTTTAGAAACTGAACTTTCCTTAAAATAACTTGACTTGGAACCAATCATTGGTCTTATCATGAGATGAATATATACCTATATTTGATGGACCCATACACCTATAAGGAAATCCTCAACTCTAAAATATTAAGTGGGAGCGGGGCATTTCTATATATATAAAAATCCCCATGGTTTTCCACCATAGGTCCATTGTAAGGAAAGTATTAGCCTCGCGCCATTTTGAGAATGGCCATTCCCCACGGAGGGCTTGTATTTATCTGGATACTGGATATGGATCTCCTATGGATAGTGTTGATGAGACGGGGTGGGAGCCCACTCCCCAAGGAGGAGCTACCCACAACGGTTGTCATGCAATGCTAGTTGGTGGGTCACACTTAACTAAAATAATGATGTAGTATCCCTAAGGATTTGCCTCATGTATTTTAGAAACCGAAGCTAATCGGGAGTCATACATTATTTGGTATGAGATACCTAGATTGTAATGAATGAAGGGGATCATGGATAGTTAGTCTTAATCCAAATTTTGACCAACTTTGATCCGCACTAGTCTAGGAGGTATTTGCACTCCCCAAGGAGGCATACCCCGCAAGATTGGGATTCCGATGTATTCTAAATTTTGTGGTTATGAGGATTCCCACATAAATTTGGTAGAATACTAAACCCTAATGTCATTTAAATTCATTAATTGAATGTATGGTTATGTGCTACAGTATTACAAGCATGAATTCGAATACTTTCAATCCACTTGCGACCATCCTCAACCAGAATAAGTTGGTGGGATCCAACTATGTAAACTGGAAACGGAATCTGGATATTGTCCTGACAGCTTCAGGATATAAATATGTCCTTACCAAAAACCCCCTTGAAGAGCCTGGCCCAGATGCATCAGAAGCAGAAAAGGACCTTTACACCAAATGGGCCAAAGACGATGAGATGGCCCGATGTTACATTCTAGCATCCATGTCTAGTGTGCTACAACATCAACATCAATCTTATAAGACTGCATATGATATGATATCGAATTTAAAGGAGATGTTTGCAGAACAAGGCAGACCTGCTAGGCAGGCAGCCATGAGGGTGCTCATTAGCACCAAGATGGCTGAAGGTACATCAGTACAGGAACACATGTTGAAGATGATGGACTCATTAAATGAGTTAGATGTACTGGGAGCTGCGATTGATGCAGAATCGCAGATTGACATAATCCTTGAGTCACTACCAGAGTCATTCAACAATTTCAAGGTCAATTATAACATGAATAAAATGAATCTGACTCTGGCTGAGCTATCTAGTCAGCTGGTAGCAACTGAAGGGATTATGAAGAAAAAACCAACTGCCTTAATGACAAAAAAGTCAGATGCCAAGTCCAAGCCGAAAGGCAAAGGGCGGAAAGGCAAAAAGAAATCAATTCCAAAAGGTCCTAAGGTGGAGAATGGTCCAACTGGTGGCGTGGCTAAAGCTAAGGGTTCAGGGACAAAAGGAAAATGTTTCCATTGTGGTAAGACAGGACATTGGAAGAGGAATTGTCCAGAATATCTGTCTAAGAAAAAGACCCCAGGTATGATTGAGTCACTTATATCTGAAGTTAGTTTTGCAACTGGTACTTCAGAATCCTGGTGTGTGGATTCCGGGGCAACTAATCACATATGTAATACGTTGCAGGGATTCAGGGAAACCAGGAGGCTAAGTGATGGAGAAATCATTGTCAACCTAGGATCTGACGCTAAGGCGGAGGCTGTTTCAGTAGGAGTCATTACTTTATTTTTTTCAAATAAGAAATTGGTTTTGTCAGAAACATTATATGTACCGTCTTTAAGGCGGAATTTAATTTCAGTTTCTAGTTTGGTGAATAAAGGTTATTCTATTACTTTTGGTACTAAAGTAGTCATAAAGAGGAATGGTACTTTCATGTGTTCTGGCAAGGTAACCAATGGACTTTATTTGTTAACTCCCACGATGTATGAGATACATGATACTGAAACAATTAGTAGATCATCATTAAAGAGAAAGTCACATTCATCTAATCCAACAAAACTTTGGCACCTGAGGCTAGGTCATATAAACCTTAACAGGATTGAGAGGCTAGTGAAAGATGGTATCTTACCTTCATTGGTGGTAGAACCAATGCCTATTTGTGAGTCCTGTTTGGAAGGTAAAATGACTAAAAGACCCTTTTCAGCTAAGGGTAATAGGGCCAAAGATTTATTGGAATTAGTGCATACTGATGTCTGCGGACCCATTAATGTCAGGGCCAGAGGAGGATATGAGTACTTCATCACTTTCACAGATGATTACTCAAGATATGGTTACATATACCTTATGCACCGCAAGTCCGAAGCTTTTGAAAAGTTCAAAGAATTTCGAGCGGAAGCGGAAAAGCAATTAGGTAAGAGTATCAAGACTCTTCGATCAGATCGAGGAGGGGAATATCTCTCTGCTAATTTTATGGGTTACTTATCAGAAAATGGGATTCTATCCCAGTTGTCTGCTCCTGGTATGCCTCAACAGAATGGAGTAGCAGAAAGAAGGAACCGGACTCTTTTAGATATGATTAGGTCTATGCTGAGTTTCTCAAGATTACCTATATCCTTTTGGGGATATGCTTTGGATACTGCAATGTACATACTAAACCTCGTACCATCTAAGTCTACACCTAAGACTCCCCGGGAATTGTGGTCTGGGCGAAAGCCTAGTCTACAACATTTACACATTTGGGGTTGTCCAGCACACGTGCTCAAGGTTAAGACGGATAAGTTGGAAGCGAAGTCAGAAGTATGCACATTTGTAGGATATCCTAAAGGAACTAAAGGTTGGTTATTCTATAATCCCAGAGAGCAGAAAGTGCTAGTCAGCACCAATGCGGTTTTTCTGGAGGAAGATTATATGATGGACCGGAAATTTTTAGAAAAGGTGATCTTGGAAGAGATTCAGGAGCAATCAATTCCAAATCCAAGTATGACCGGACTTGAGGAAGAACCACCCTTACCAGACCCAGTAGTTACACCAGTACCTCGTCGTAGTGGGAGGATTGTCAGACCCCCTGACAGGTTCTCATTCTTGGGAGAGTCTTATGAAGCAATCCCAAAAGAGCCGAAACAAGATCCCTCTAACTATGATGAAGCAATCAATGACTTAGACTCGGGACGCTGGCAAGATGCTATAAAAGCTGAGATGGAGTCTATGTACTCAAATCAGGTCTGGACACTTGTGGACTTGCCTGCCAATATTAAACCTATTGGGTGCAAGTGGGTCTACAAGAGAAAAAGAGGACCAGATGGAAGAGTGGAGACCTATAAGGCTAGGCTTATTGCGAAAGGATATACTCAGAAAGAGGGGATCGATTATGAGGAAACTTTCTCGCCAGTAGCCATGCTCAAATCCATCCGGATACTCTTATCCATTGCGGCTCATCTCGATTACGAGATTTGGCAAATGGATGTCAAGACGGCTTTTCTCAATGGCCATCTTGAGGAAGACATCTATATGGTGCAGCCAGACGGTTTTGTAGCTAAAAACCAGGAGCAAAAAGTTTGCAAGCTGCAGAAGTCTATTTATGGACTGAAGCAGGCATCCCGAAGCTGGAATATCCGTTTTGACCAGGCAATCAAGTCATTTGGTTTTTGTCAAAATCCGGATGAGTCATGTGTGTACATGAAAAGTGAAGGTGATAGGGTAGTTTTTCTGGTTTTATATGTCGATGACATCCTTCTCCTCGGGAAAGACATAGGAATGTTGTCAACGGTAAAAGTTTGGTTAGCCAAGACTTTTGATATGAAGGACTTGGGAGAAGCTAGTTACATCCTAGGGATCAAACTCTATCGAGACCGGAAAAATAGGATGATTGGCTTATCCCAAGCTGCATACATAGATAAGGTGCTAGTACGATTTGCAATGCAAGACTCCAAGAAGGGTATCACACCTTTCAGGCATGGAGTGCACCTTTCCAAGGATCAGTGTCCTAAGACACCCGAGGAAAAGGAGCAAATGAGGTCGATACCATACGCTTCGGCTGTTGGTAGCCTCATGTATGCTATGTTATGTACTAGACCAGATATCTGTTATGTAGTGGGCCTAGTCAGCAGATATCAATCTAATCCAGGACCTGAACATTAGACTGCTGTAAAATGTATTCTCAAATACTTGAGAAGGACTAGAGATTACATGTTGATTTATAGCAGTGATGAGTTGATTCCAGTCGGATACACAGATTCTGACTTTATGTCAGATAAGGATTCTAGGAAATCCACCTCTGGTTATGTATTTATGCTTGGAGGCGGAGCTATCAGCTGGAGGAGTATAAAACAAGAATGTACCGCTGACTCAACCTCGGAAGCTGAATATGTAGCAGCTTGTGAAGCAGCTAAGGAAGCAGTATGGCTTAAAAGATTCCTTTTGGAACTTAGGGTGGTACCTTTGGCACGACAGCCACTCACAGTTTACTGTGATAGCAGCGGGGCAGTCGCTCAGTCAAAGGAACCCAGAAGCCAAAAAAGCCAAAAGCATGTACAGAGAAAGTATCATTTAGTCAGAGAGATTGTGCAGAGAGGTGATATTGCTATTACCAAGATAGCCTCTGCAGACAATTTGGCAGATCCCTTTACTAAGCCTTTGACTACCAAAGTCTTTGAGCAACACGTAGAAGGGATGGGCATGAGATGCAACCCTGACTGGCATTGAGCCCAAGCGGGAGATTGTTAGATTTTGTGGACTCAATCCATCAGTTGATGTAATAAATTGATTAATTTCTTTATTTATCAATAAAATCATGCTTTGCTTTCATGAGATGAATGTTATTTTACTACTTCATGCACATGACCAATACGTATGACATAATGGTTCATGAGTTGAACCGGATCCCATTAGTATATTAGATGTGATATATGTGCATGGATGAGATCCACGCGCAGGAGATATATGTCACAAATCTTATACTTAAAATAGCTTCACAACCAGTAATGAGATTGGGCATCTCCTTTGATAAGGTTGCAGCACTTTGATCACTATGAGATAGTGTGATTTGTCTCGATCATCAGAATGTAAGATTCTGGATCACGGTGCTGGTACATTGGATGTATTGAAGGACCATGAGATGCACCTTATGGAATTCCATCTCAATAATAAGGTATGCTCTCATAATTCCCTAGCAATAGGCTCTCAATCCTGAGACATTGACGAACTCAAGTTTCTATCTATTCATTTGCTTTGAGTCACCAATGAGTGAGGCCGACTATAGGTTAACACCTCGGTGTCTTGGGTATGTGGTAGTAGAACTGTGGGAACGTTGAATGATCAAGATGGAATCTATCTCTATTATCCCCTTGTGCCAATTAATGGATTTGTCATTAATAAGTGCGCACCCATCTCAATTAAGAGTTAATTGGATGGTACTGATGACTACTGTGATTAATTGGGGCTCAAGGATAATAAGATGTGGAACTTAGATTGGAAGAGACGGGTTTATTCCAATTGATCCACGGATATTGATAGAGGGGCCTACTTGTGGTAATTGGGAAGTTTAGGGTCTTCATTGTAATTTATTCCTAAGACTGGAGTGCAATTGCATTTATATAGTGGTGTTATTTGCAGTTAACTGTGGGCCCGGATTGCACATGAGATGTGGGGTCGCGGTGTTCCAGTTGGAGCCAGCTTTCTAAGGAATCCCTAGTGGTCCCCACGCTAGTCCAAGTTATTGGAAAATAGTAATCCGACTCGAACTCTAGAAAGAAAGGATAAGAAAGGAGAAACTTGCTAATTGCTTTGGAAGTAAGACTTCTATTTCAATTAGACAAGGGAGAGATTTGGAAGTCTATAAAATATCCTTGGACGTCCAAAAGAGTCCCCCTCACGCCCAAAACCCTTTCGTGCAAGAGTTGCACGAGTTTCTCTCCTTCTCTCTTCTAGTTCCTTGAAGTTTCGAGTTGGGAATTTTCTCCTGAAGATTCCACCATTCTTCTCGAGAGAAGTAATCCAATTCGGGTCATAGCGTGGAAGGCTAAGAGGTGTAGAAGAAATCCATTAGAGCACTGCGGATCTCCAAAGGTATGATCTACTTCTTCTATGTCGTAGATTATTTTGGATGTCTAGTGTTGGTAGAATTTTTTACTGTACACGGTCACGAGATTGAGGGTAACGCATCCTGGATTGGGTTTTGGTCTTGTGTATAGTTGATCCCTGTGTCAAGTGGATCAAAAGTTTTGAAAATCTGTCCACGAGACCCACCTACTTCCTACATGAATGGGTATAAGTGGATGTTTTCAGAATGATTTAGTTAGCACAATATGCATTACTCTCTCTCTCTCTCTCTCTCTCTCTCTCTCTCTCTCTTTGAGGGAAGGTCCATATGCTGGTCCATTTGAGTGGATCATCAGGTAAGCACTACTATAAGGTGTGCATGGAAAAGAGAAGTGCACTGGATAAAATTTCAAATATACCTATAAGTAGTGGGACCAGTCTGATTTAAAAACCACATAGACGTAAAGCTGATGGCAAGTCCAAGCATTCCACTTGCTGTTGCCAATACCCAAAACATTGGCATCCTAATAACATCGCTACAAAGTGAACACAGGAAGTCAGCATAAAGATCACAATGGCAATCAACAATAAAGTTAGTGACATCCCTTAAAATGGAAAGCAGAACAGTATAAACACAACAATGATAACCAGAGAAAGAGGAAACGTTAAAATTAGCAATGTCGATAAAAACTGGTTATCTAGGATACCAGTAACATGTGTGAACAACGAGAATATATTGAATACTTTGCAATATAAGACACTAATTGCTCTATGTAAAGCTGAAGAAAAGAATTAAGTATACTTCACATGCCATGAAATTTTGCACTAAAAAAGGGGCTAAGTGAGCGGGATGAATCAACAAGAATCAAGTCAAAGGAATGAATCAGATTCTAGAGTCACGTGAAGTACAAGGACAATATATTATGCTTCAAGTGAATCAACAATTCAAATGCCTCAAAGGGACAAAGTGCTCGCGAATCACATTCTAGAGTCACGTGAAGTACAAGGCCAATATATTATGCTTCAAGTAAATCAACAATTCAAATGCCTCAAAGGGACAAAGTGCTTGCCAATTGTATACATAGTCCTATTCACCGAAGATAGAGGACCAACAAGATGGCGAAAGGTAAAGACAGGGCATTGTTCAACAACACCATTGAGATTTCATTAAGAGATCCAGATCTGGTGTATTGCTTTGGTGTGTCCATAACTTGGTGTAGAGTGAGCTGTTAGAAATAACAAACCTTGACATCTATTGGTTGTACATAGGGAATAAGAAGAGAGAAAAAAATCAAGCTTAACAATGTTCAAGAGAGAACCTGCAATCAACACATATTAAAAATAGGACAAGGGCCTTATTTTCACAAGCAGTATGTTTCCTAATTTGCATCTGGTGGAGGAAGAGGATGAGGGAGATGGAGTCTATTTGGTGCAAGGGTGATTTAGCAAATGTTGAGCTTAAAGGAAAAAGCTCCAAGATAGGACTGCCTTGAGGAAGGGTTTGTATCACTGTTTGAAATATACTTGAGACAACAATACAAAAGTCAACATCAATCAGAACCAATTAGTGTGTTTTATAGCATCATTGGTAAATCAGGACCAGCTGAAACTCTTCAACCTTCTGACTCATTGAATCATTTTTACATTTCCGCTTTGAGAAGACTTGGAACTCACATGAGCAGGTGTTTTATCTCCTGTCCCCAGGCAACTGAGCTATACATTAAACACTTCAATCCTTCACCATCATCAGATAGTGAATTTTGACAATCATCATTCAATTCTATGAATGATAATTTAATCCCAAGGATCTGGTAAATTGTTTATTCTAGATTCTCGCTGACGAAGAAATTGTTGTTGACATTGTTTAAATAGTGTCCACTTCTTGTTTTTTATCCACCAATGGTGGCTCGGAGTTTTTTAATTAATCTGGATAGTAACAACGATATTAACCAGGAAAGTTGTAGAATTCATTACCAAAACTTTTGATGGAACACACAATTCTAAAACCAACAATGAAATTAAATGTACCATCAATGTTTAGTAGTCTTAGTGACTGTGATGAGATTTGCTTCCCTCTATGCATTATCTAACAAAAAGATAAATATAGGCAAAAAAAAAAAAGAAAATAGAAGTGACAAGAGATTGGAATGTGTGGGGATGAAAGTATGAATAAATTGAACACAAGAAAAAGATTTTGAGGAAACAACGTGAGTCCCTTGTGATCCCACTATATCTCAAATATACAACTACTTATCCAAATAAAAAGGGAAACTACAACTAATGTACACTAAGGATTTGACTGTATAGATTTGATTCTTGACTGGGTAGTTAGCCTAGTTGGACTTTGGACTAGCCTAATAGGTTAAGTTAACCCAGTGTGCTAAGATAACCCATTGAGATTGCTAGTGTGCTAAGATAACCCATTGAGATTGCTAGTATCTTTACACCCCTCCTCAAGCTCTAGAGGTGAAAATGTGAGCATCGAGAACTCGGAGACGAACTGCCGAAATCATGGTGAGGTTTGGCTATTGGTGAAGGAATCTGCAATTTGTGCATTAGAAGGAATATGAGAGAGTTGGATGGTGTGATCTCGATTGTGTTGACGAATGAAGTGACAGTCGACCTCTATATGCATAGCTCTTTTATGGAATACTTCATTAAAAGCTAAGTCTTTTGAACTTTCGCTATCAGTATAAAGAGGTGTGGAACCTTTAATGGGAACTCCTAAATCATGGAGTAACTATGAAGCCAGATCATTTCTGTAGTGGTATGGCCAAGGGCACGGTATTTTGATTCTGTGGAGGATCTAGAGACAGTTTCCTATTTCTTACTTTCCCATGAAATTGAGGAAAAGCCAGAAAAAATGACAAATCCTGTTGTAGACTACCTATCATTTACATCATTGTCCCAGTCTAAATTTGTAAATCCATATAAACCAAGACTGGAATTGGAAGACATAAGAAGAGCTCTATTAGTTGTCCCTTGTAAGTATCTCAATATTCAAAGAATAGCAGACCAATGGATGGAGGTTGGATGAGCAACAAATTGACTGACCACATGTACAGCATGAGCAATATCTGGCCTGGTAATTTTGAGATAAATTATGCTGTTAACAATTTCTCGATAGCGAGTATCTTTGGGCAGTGGGACACCATCAGAAGTTCAAAGTTTCAGTCGGAGTGGATACAGGTTTCTAATCTGTCAGTCCTGATAATTGAATAACATCATTACAATACTTTGTTTGGGAGAAAAGGTATCCATAGGAGAATATGCAACTTCTATTCCTAAGAAGGATCGACAAGGGTCCAAGTCCTTCATTTCAAATTGTTGGTGCAACACTTGTTTAAGTAACTAAATACCTATTGAGTCCGAACTGGTAATAAGCATGTCATCTACATGAAGAGAAGATAGACAGAGCCGTTGTTCGAATTGCAAATAAACAAAGCAGAATCACAGTCACTTTAGGGAAAACCAACACTAAGAATTATAGATCTAAATCTGTCATACCAAGCACGGGGCGCTTGTTTAAGACCACAGAGAGCACACTTAAGACTACAAAAATGATGTGGAGGTCCAACGAGCCTATGAGGAGGAGTCATATAAATTACTTCATGGATGAACCCATTTAAAAGGGCATTTTTCACATCAAGTTGATAGAGGGCCCATTTCTGAACTGCCGTTACAGATATAAGGGCTCGAACAGTTGTCATCTTGGTGACTGGAGCAAATGGTTCTTCATAATCAATTCCATATTCCTGAGTGTAACCCTTTGCAACTAAATGGGCTTTGTATCTATTGATAGATCCATCCGACTTGATCTTGATTTTAAAGATCCATTTGCACCCAATAATATTTTTATCATGGGGAACAGGAGCTAGATCCCATGTGTTGGTTCTCTGAAGAGTAGTAAGTTCTTCCGCTATAGCAGATCTCCATTCTAGAGAAATAATTGCTCCTTTATAAGACTGTAGTTTCGACTGATTGTGGATTGCAGTACGAAAGGACTATTACGACGGAAAGAAATGATCAGTGCAAACAAAACCAAACCGAGAAATTGGATTTCATTTTTGCAGAGGATATTTTCTTTCAAGTTGATCACTTGCAGTAGGAATAGAAGAGCCAAGCACATGGTAAGAAGTGGGAGCTTCTTTATTGCGGCTATAAACTTGTAGTGGAGTTGGTGGAGGCAATGGCAGTGGAGATTAAGATTCAGGAGAGGTAGGCACTAAGTCAGGACAGGTTGGCTCGGAAGGGAACAAGTCAGGAAATGGATCAAGAGGATATTATGTAGGTGTTGTTGGAGAAGAACTAGGTAAGGTATAGAATGGAATCTATTTAAGAAAAGTGACATTGCGGGAAGCCCGCATCGATTTGTTTCAGGGTCATAACATCAACACCATTTCTGTTCAATGCCATATCCTAAGAAGACACAAACTATGGATTTTGGTGAAAGCTTTGTACATTCATTTGCATTTAATAGAACAAAACAAGTAAAACCAAAGATTCTAAGGTGAGAGAGGTCTGGTTTACAAGAGAACAATTTTTCATATGGGAATGTGCCATTTAAAACAGTGGAAGGGGTTCTATTAATAAATAAATAGTAGTTAACACGGCTTCTCCCCAAAACTGCAAGGGGATATGGGAGGAGTAAATTAATGATCTAGCCGTCTCTAAGACAAGTCTGCATTTTCGTTCGGCTACACCATCTTGTTATGCAGTAGCAAGATATAATAATTGATGTTGTGTCCCATGAGAGGTTAATAAGTTAATGAATCAATAAAGACATGTATTCAACACCACCCCCCCCCCCCCCCCCCCCCCCCCCCCCCCCCCAACCAACACCCCAACCAGAATCTAATCGAAAAATTTTGATCTGTGTTTCAAACTGTGAAAAATCATGGTGGACAAGATGGTGCAGACCTGTTTTTCATCAAATAAGTCCATAAATAGTGAGTAAAATATCAATAAAAGACACATAATAGTAAAAACTACCTTTTGTTGGTTGGGAAGCAGGGCCTCAAATGCCAGAATGAATTAACTCAAATGGCGTATAAGTAACAAAAGAGCTTTTTTTATGAGGTAATGCATGCCGCTGTCCAAGTCTACATCCAAAGCAATCCGAAATATCTGTTATAGAAATATTGCCAAGACTACCATTGGAATGTGAAAGTTTTAATTAATTCAAAGACAAATGTCCTAAGCAGGAATGCCATAAGGAAAAAGGACCTGCAGATGTAGTAAACACCTTTGTTGATGGTAGGTGCAAGGAATTGAGGTAATAAAGACCTCCTGACCTACATCCTGTCCCAATCTGTTTCCCAGTGCATGGATCCTGCATAGAACAATCAGTGGAAGAAAATGAGGCAAGATAACCAAATGAAGTCAATTGACTGACGGAAATTAAATTAACAAAGAGATTTGGAACACAGTACAAAATTGAGAGTCAACAAATTAGTAGAAATAGAACCAACAATTGTTACTAGTAACTAAGTGTCATCTGCTGTATGAATGGTGAGATGAAAAAAAGGAAGATGACAATCTCGTAATAAACAAATTTCATGAGTCATGTGGTAAGAAGCACTAGAATCAAATATCCATTAAGAATGTAAGTTACCTGATGGACCTGTCATGGTCATCGCAGAACCTAGTTTAGAAGGAGGATCTGCTATAGAGGAAGTATTGTCAGAAGCCAGAAATAGTTGTTGCATTCTTTCATCTATCATGGATTGGATTTGGGATGTTGAAATAATCCCATCTGAGTCCGTGGAAGTAGCAGCATATGGTTTGGATTTATTATGATTACTAAATCCTGATGGACGCATGTATTGATTTGGAGTAGATGGAGCATGATAGTTTTGCTTTCGTGAAGATCAATTGGGCTTGTTCCCTTTTCAATTTGTTCTAACCGGGAATTATATTTCCAATGTCCTTTTTCCTTGCAATAATTGCAAACATCTAAAATCCAGAGGGGTGAGCTGTTCTACCTTTTGTGAGGTCACATTTGTTGAAAAAACAAGTTCATTGTCGACATGTTTCCTTTCGTTCAGGGAGCATTGAGTTTGTCCTTTTGCCAGTAACTCAGACAGAGCCACATCAATTGATGGGAGTGGAGATCAATGTAATAAAAGTCCCTGAACATGTTCAAAATCTGATTTGAGAGCCATGAGGAACTGTACCACCCAAGTTTCTTCTCTATAAGTATTGAAGGTTTTGGCAACCTTAGTGGATTTGAACTGGAGATCCATTAGAGCAAGTTGATCCCATAAGGTTGTCATCTTCACATAGAAATCATGAATAGTGCCATTCCCTAGATCAGCATTTTTAATTTCCCATTCTATTTATAGCGATCGGCAGCATTGTCTTAGGAAAAATAGGCGACCAAGACTGTATATGTTTTTGCTGCTTTCATGAAGATCCAAGGTGGGCCACTGATGATCAGATGTGATCTAGCTCGTTTGGCAGGGTCGGCTGAAGCTGTTCCTCAAGACACAGATGTCTGATCTATATTATCAACTATAAAAAAAAAAACAAATTGAAGAATCCTTGACAGCAACAAAAGAGTTCTACGACTCTATTATCAAATTCTCCAAGCTAACGATCATTTGGGCTCTAATAACATTTGAATAAATTGAACACAAGAAAAAGATTTTGACGAAAGTCCCTTCTAATCCCAATATATCTTTAAATAAATGACTACTTATCCAAATATAGAATGTTTAGCCCATTGATTGGGTGATTTACAAATTAAAAAGGGAAACTACAACTAATGTACATTAAGGATTTGATTATACAGATTTGATTCTTGACTGGGTCAAGTTAGCCTGGTTGGACTTTGGATTGGCCCAATAGGTTAAGTTGATCCAGTGTGCTGAGATGACCCATTGAGACTGCCACTATCTTTACAGAAAGGACGCTCTCTGTTTCCCTAAAATCAATGATATTACTAATATCAGCTGATTAGAAGTGCATTTTATGTATTATTATTATTATTTTTTAAATAGTTCCAAAAGTATATTTAGTTTGTTTGTCTTGCATGAAGAAAACAAATTAAATTAAAATCATGCCCTTACACTAATTCTTGAAGCCTTAGACTGCAACCAAATTAAAAAATAATAATTAAACAGAGATCATTGTATTTTGATCCAACGGTGACACAAAAGCATGCCTAAAACATGTCATTCATTTACTTCCCCACAGCCATGGCAAGCCAATGATCCGCCATCCACAGTTTTCGCTAAGAAAAACAATAAATGACTCCATGAAATATGCTAATGGTTTTTTACTCTATTATAAATTCCACCAAGAAAAAGCCTAGTTATCAAAACCCATTTGTAGCCATACAATCTTGAATGGAAGAACAATCATGACAGTCACAGCTAAGAAAGTCAATGTATCAAATCCTAAATCATTAATGACATCAACGGCTGTGGCATCATCAAGCCCAGCATGCATTTGGAATCGTCTTGGGTAGGCCTTTTTGTGCCTGATAACATGTAATCCTCTTAAACCAAATGCGTAAGTTAACAATGCAATGCACAATAGGCCCTCAGAAAGGCTCATTAGAATAAAAGGATGATGATAAATTAACCCAGATGTTAAAATGACTGAATGGTTGAGAAGAGGAAAGAGGAGGGTTCAAAATCCAAAAATGACCATCACTTCTCCAAATCTAGAATACCCAAAAGAGAAAAAGCAAACAAAAATGCTGATTTTTTTTTTTTTTTTTGTTGAGGAATACTGTGGATCAGGCCTTAACTTGAACTAGAGCCTAGCAAGTGAGCTTGATTGCAGTCATGTGCAAGTGGGTCCTCGGGATTGTTGCATCTGTAGGAAACAAAGGGTCTGGAAACCCTTTCTGTTTGCTGGCTGGAGTCTAAGGGAGGAGAGGAAATACAAGGGCGAAGGATGCTACTGTTGGGCTGACATCGATGCTGGGGTGGACGGTGCTCGGCAATGATACAGGTGCTCCAGGTGGATGATAGATGCGCAACTTTCTCCCTTTTCTTCTCTATTCGCCTTTTTTTTTTTTTTTGGGAGTGGATTCGGAAGGCCTGGGCTTTTCAGGGATGTTGCAGGGAGGGCCGAGAGAAGGGGTTTAGGTTGTTAGGATTCTGGATGGTTGAGATTGTGGTTATGGGGGTGTCGGGGATGTGTTCAGTGGCGTGGTGGTCGTCTGGGAAGAGGTTTGGGGTTGTGGAAGGGGGTCTGTGGAGGGAAGATGATAATGAATGGTAGATGTGGGAGGGTGGAGGATGGATGAATGAGAAGAAAATACGTAGATAGGATACCTAGGTTACTTCGGATCGGCAATCAAAGTGGCGACCTGAGATTGGATCTTCGCTTTGATATTAATTGAAGCAGTGCAGGAAAAAAGAATAGCTAATGGGCTAATCTTCAAACCAAAAGGTTTAAGTACAGAATGTCTCGGTGCCTCACTAAAGACAAACAATAACTCTCTCAGTTAAAAACTAAATTTAAATTCTTATTCAATATCAATGTCTGTATCCCATGAATGAATTACATCTTTATATATAACTAAGATATTGTCTAATGAAAGAAACAACTGATTCATATCAAATAAAAAGTCCTCAACTAAACATAATTAGACTTTCCAAATTTAAAGAATCCTACATAAAGCAACTACTAATAATAGGATCTACACTACTCTCCTGGACCTTATTAGCCTTGGGCTTGCGGGTATAGACGTTCAAACGGGGTCCATTAGTATGGCCTGCATGGCTACATCAGCTACGCACCTTGAAAATTAGCCTCTATATCAAATCAATTAAAGAATCTACTGGATCTCAGATAACTGATTAATTAAGAGTGCAAAGATCCTATGTTACCACTGCTGCTGAACTACAGAAATTTGAGGAGTTGCATATAATGTACTCATATGAAAAGCAAACCTAAATTCAATGTGAAAGGATCATCTTGACTCTTAAAAGGTACTTGACCATTGAGTCGTGGGAATTTAGAGTCCCTGTCATCTAAGTTCCAAACCCTCACCATCCTTAGGAATTTATGACTGTCCAAAGATACGGTCCAAAGAGGGTGGGAAGCTCAAATAACCCAAGAATTTGACGGCTTCAAGGTGTCATGACATGACAAATTTGCTGGCGTCAATTGGAAATCTCACATCACTCACCAAATTATGGATTGAGGATTGCCCTTGTATAAGGTCTTTTTCGGAGTCCCTAAAATACTTCACATTACTCATTAATTTAGGGATTGTAAATTGCTTGGGCATGACGTCTTTGCTAGAGTGGGTGGGAGACCTCCTATTGGTTGGATATTTAGGAATTGAAAATTGCCCTAGTATGAGTTCTTTTGCCAAAAGGGGTTGCAACGCCTCACAAATCTCCAACACTTGTACTCTGTTTTGAAAGAAGACTGCGATGCAACAAATTCAACAACAAACTCCCTATGCCCTCCTGCTACACATCTTCTTCATTGTCTTTTTCTCTTCCTAGTTAATGATCATGGATCACATCCAAATGTGGGGAATGAGGTACGTGAATCTTCATCTTCATCGTAATCAGCAATTTTCTCTTTTGTGAGCTTTATTTACTTTTCCCTATAGAATAAGAAAAGGAATCCATGACGACCATCAATTCTATTATTTCACAAGAATATTTATTATCATAAAAATAAAGAAAAGGATAATAATAACAATATAGAAAGTATAGTTCATAAAACTATTTGTTTTGTTGACTGATGATCTAGCGGATAAGGAAGGTGTGTCATAAGAGGCAAGAAAGTCCAATGCAGTGCAAAGGACAACCATTTTAAAGCATCTATTAGAATTTTTTTTAATGATTGATTTAGAATGAAATATAAAGGACAAAACAACCATTGGTTTGGAAAAATTATCATATGGGCCTCAATTCGGCTTTTTGGCTTGTCAAGTGTGTTTTCATCAATTGATTGTGATCCTGTGCCATTGATTGGAATGAAATGGGTAGTTGAATTTTTTTTTTTTTTTTTTTTTTTTTTGCTTACCATTCCTTTTAGGTGAATTGTAGCATTTGAAGTTTAATAGAGTATTAAAGGCATTTTTTAGCTTCACCCTAGGAATACTGGCCATTACTCCTTAGTACTAACCTGTCAAGTCGAAGATTCAGCAGAGTGACTTGGGTGGCTTGACAGAGTCATAAGAATCCCACTTTATATATTTATGCTTTGTAAAAGATTACTCGACTCCTTGCTCCTCTCATGGTCTCTCTTGGAAGTTTGAGTTGTTTACAAAATATGGTACTTATGATTCTTCTCTCTGCAAGTTTGGATTGTTGGCGTCTGACAAAGAATTATAGGGATATTGGCAAGTCCTAATGTTATTGAATCATTTCAGCTTCTTTCAAGTGTTGTTTAGATTTATAGTTGTGTTCTCTGGGATGGGTTTTCTTTGATTTTGGTTGAACTAATTTTGACCATTGTCGTTCTATGTTTTTTGTGAATCTTAATGTGATCTTTGTTTTTCTTTTTGTTCGTTTGTTTGACACTCAGTTGAATTTTTTTTTTATTTTGGTGCGTGTATGTTGATAACCATATTAATGAATGATGTAATCCTCATGACTAGAATATATCTAATTGAGGTGCATGATTTGGTCATGGATACTGCTGATGAGGTGCCATAATTGTGGAAAAGTCATATCATATATAAGAAATCTCCCATGGGCAACCATTATGGCCAGTTTGTTTAAATAGATTACATACAAATTCATGGTTAAATGAGCTAAATTATTAAAGAAGTGAGGAGTGCATGATATGAATTGAGGAAAAAAGAATATAAGGTAGCAATATAGATGGATCTTGAATTTTCTAGGATTTGAATTACCAAGGTGATGACTGGGTATTCATTGACTATGTACTCAGTTAGTGTGTACTTTATCTAAACAATTTTCCATCTTCCCTTTATGCAATCAATCCTTGACACCATTGCCCTTGAAAGCAGAAGCTACACTATTAGCCTAAACTTGCTACCTTATCTTAGCATTGTTGGCCCTGATTTGATCCATTGGAACCATGCCTCTAAGTCTACTCTCTCTTACGGACACCTGGAATGAGCTAAGGTGATGCAAGCCATACTAATGGGCTCCATCTGAAAGTCTACACCCATGGTCTAAGATTAATAAGGCCCAGTAGAGTAGAGTAAATCCTATTAGTAGTTGCTTTAGTTCCTTTCTTAATTATCCAAGATTCTTTAATATTTAGAAAGTCCTATTATGTTTGCTTTAGAACTTCTTATTTGATTTGAATTGGGATATAAAACATTGATATTGAATAAGAATTTGAGTTCTTTCTTAGTTGAGAGTTGATTGTTGTCTTTGGTAAGGCACCTAGACATCCTATCTTTAAGATTTTTGGCTTGGAGATTAGCCCATTGGCTATTCTTCTTTCCTGCGCTGCTTCAATTGGTATTAGAGCAAAGATCCGATCTCGGATTGCTGTCTATTTTGGTTGTCGATTAAAGGTAATGTCTCCTATCCTCAGCACTGGCATTACACCAAACCCATCCTCCATCTTCTTGACAACCATCGAAACCCTCTTTCGAAACCCAACGATCCTATCCCTTCCATTCCACAGATCCAAAACGCTCGCCCCCATCCCAAACCCCTTCACCAAACCTTAATCTTCATAGCCGAAACCCACATCTCTCCCTTCACCCAACCTCACTGGAACCCACCTCAGAAACAAACAAAGGAAGAGAAAAAGGAGCAACAGAAGAAGAGAAACTAAGAGGAGTAGGGAAAACGAAGCATACCTTGCACCACGGTTAATTGTTGCACGGCGTAGCATCCTCTGTCTTCATCTGTTGCTAGCCGCCGTGCTCCACTGTAGGCAGCCACCTACCGGCCAAAGCCTTTCACCACCTGTCGATGATTGTTACAAAGCCCGCCCTTCGTCTCTTATAACTTCGCTGCTTCACCCCTCTTATCAAGATAGGACTTCCCTTCTCCTTTTTTTTTCGTTTGTTGTTGTTGAAGGACAAACAAAAAAAAAAGAAAAAAAAAAGAAGAAAAAACAGACCACACGTCCTTAACTCGAGCTTGGGTGCATTAGCTTCATTAGGGCCTAGGTTCTAAGTTAACTTCATTGGACCAGAAATTAGGTTTCATCTAACCCGAATTAGATTTGAGCCAAGTCCAATTGGACCTACAGCTTGGATCTCACCCACCCCACATCCTGACAGCAAAAAAGGAAAAAAAAAACACTAGAATTCCTTTATTGCTTTCCTTTGCAAGCAATATTTACCAGAAGCTGTCAATTTTACTAGGGAAAATTCTCTAATCACCAGCGTGATGCTATGATAATGAAGTTATTTGAAAGTATACATGCGTTGGAAGTTATGTCCAGGAGTTCACAAAAGCCTACTGCTGCAGAAGCATCATCTAACGCTGGAAACTGACAAAATACTGCCCGATAAGTAAAAACAGGCCCTCAAGAATCTATCCATAATTTTATTCAGTGTCTTTTTACTAAAAAAGATCTTGAAGACATGCCAATTGCTCCCAAGGTTGATGATATCACAAAGCGAGTCGCAATTGATGTTGTCGATTTCTCCGGTCGTCTCAATCTAAAAACTTTTATTGACTAGCTAAATTCTTTTAAAGATTATTTCTCTTGGTATCATATGGATGATGCATGACGTTTTGCTTTCGTTAAAGTTAAACTTCAAGGTTCAACACACATTTGGTGGCATAACATTAAGCACACCAATCTTGTCATGGGACGCCCTGCAATTACTAAGTGGGATGTTATGCGTGAAAAGCTTGAAGGTATGTACCTACCATCCAATTATTTGAGTATCTTTCAACAAGAATATTTGTTTTCAAACAAGGCACATTATCATTTGATGAGTACACAGAGAAATTCAATGACTATATTATTCGGTGTAAAGTTCAAGAAGATGACTTCACGCTAGTCAACTGGTACAGAATTGGTTCGCGAGAAGAAATTAGACGTGAGGTCCTCATACATGACTTTGAAACTGTTGATGACATTTATAAAAGGCAAAATGGGTTAAACTAGAATTGCGGTCATCTACTTTGAGACCCTTTGGCACTCAAGCTGGGGAGTCAGTGACTCGTTGGGCCCTTGCCTTTCAGAATAATAAGAATCATATTCCACCGAATCAGAATAATTTGCAATACAATTGTGCTCTGCCAGCGGGTTATCATCCACGTCTGAAACAGTAACACAACCAACACAACCAGCATCTTTTTGCTCAAACTCAACGAAGCACAATTTCACAGGAACAAGATATGAGGAGTCATGGAACTCGTCGACAGGATTGATGCACTAATGGTTGTTGGCAATGTGGTTAGCAAAGTCACTTTGATAATGAATGAGCTGAGGTTCACAACCTTTATTATTGTGATGAAGATCCTTATTCATCAGAAGAATGTGACGAACATATTGAGATGCAACTTCCTCTTGACCATATCCAATCAGAAGCTCAACTAGATTTACAACCTGCGTCTCAATCTGATCTTTCTCCGTACGCCACCACCACTACAGAAGAAGGTGGTCCTATCCTTATTATACGCAGACTTCTCATCACCAAGAAGCAAAAAGAAGACGATTGGCGACATACTTCAATCTTTAGGACACGCATGAGATGCAAAGGTAAGCTATGCAGTTTAATTGTTGATGGTGGAAGTGCAATGAATGTAATTTCATAGGAAATAATTCATAAGCTCAATTTGCCTACTGAAAAGCACCCAAAGCCTTACAAGGTCGCTTGAGTAGACAATCATTCCATTCCTGTGACCCATCACTGCTTGGTTCATTTTAAAAGTGGCATATATGAAGATGATATATGGTGTGATATCAATCCCATAAATATTGCTCACATCCTATTTAGCCTAGCATGGCTATATGACCATGAGGTACATATTAATCAGAAAAAGCACATATATTCTTTTAAGTGGAAGGGACAATTGATAGATATCCTTCCACTACCTCCATTTACATCCTCTTTGGCAGTTCCTACCACCCATCAAACCCCCATCTTATATGAGCAGTACCAAGCTAACAACTTGCCGGAGTCGAGTTTTTCCAAGCTGGGAAAAGTTGATGCAGGTCATACTAATGGGCCCCGTCTGAAAGTTTAACCCACAAGCCTAAGACCAATAAGGCCTAGTAGAATAGAGTAGAGTAGATCATATTAATAATTGCTTTAGTTGCTTTCTTAATTATCCAAGATTCTTTAATATTTAGAAAGTCCTATAATGTTTGGTTTAGGACTTCTTATTTGATTTGAATTGAGTTGTTTCCTTAGTTAGAAAGTATCTTAGTTTTAAATAAAGATGAAATCCGTCCTCATGGGATATAGAGCATTGATATTGAATAAGAATTTGAGTTCTTTCTCAGTTGAGAGTTGATTTGTTGTCTTGGGTGAGGCACCTAGACATCTTATCCTTAAGCCTTTTAGCTTGGAAATTAACTCGTTGGCTACTCTTTTTCCCTGTGCTTCTTCAATTAGTTGA
The DNA here is from genome assembly GCA_037013555.1 of Sextonia rubra. NCBI lineage: Eukaryota > Viridiplantae > Streptophyta > Magnoliopsida > Laurales > Lauraceae > Sextonia > Sextonia rubra. Next base: position 15,382,468 of record JASUAD010000023.1, read on the forward strand.
TGCAAGCTAAATCCATGATTGGCCAACCCATTAGGCACAAAACCAACAAAGCCTAGCAGTGAATATTAGTTTTTATTATTAGTAGGAGTCTTATATTTTTATAATAGTAGTTGCTTTCTTAATTGTTTAGGATTCATTTATTTTTAGAAGTTCATCTTATGTTTAGTTTAAGATTCCTTGTTTGGATCGAATTAGGTTATTTATTTAATTATAGAGTATCTTAGCTATAAATAAAGATGTAATCTCTCTTTATTAAACACACAATATTGATATCAATATACTTATGAGTTTAGTTTTTAATTGAGAGAGTTATTGTTTATCATTGGTGAGACTCCTAGACATCTTATTCTTAAGTCTTTTTAGCTTAGAGATTAGTCCGTTGGCCATTTTTCTTCCCCGTGCTGCTTCAATTGGCATTAAAGCAAGATCTGATCTCAGATTGCCGCTCTGATCGCCGATCTGAGGTAACCCAGTATCCCCATATCCTTTTCGTTATTTCCATCATCCATCCATCGCTCATCATTATCGCATCATCATTCATCATCGTCATCTTTATCATCCCCATCACTAACAATCATAATACCAAAACACCATTCACCCAGATCAACCCAATTCTCCCCTTTGTTAGTCCAAATCCGTGTCAATCAGTCTCCCCTTTGTCAGTCCAACTCTTTGTTAGTCAGTCGCCCCTCAAACCCCATCCATCTTTAAACCTTAATAAGAACCAAGCCACCCTAATCCCATCCCATCTTCACCAAACTCATTCCATAGCCCAAACCCCCTTAACCCCGTCCCCCTTCCCTTCCTCTATTCCTGCGACTGACAACTTCACCCACCCAATCGAACCCAACCTTTCCAAACCCTCAACAGCAGCCCAACCCATCTTAAACCCCAACTGAAACCTAGACCCTACCCGAATCACCTCTACCACCATCTTCATCAAAGACACCCATCATAATCATCAACCAAAGCCATTCTCAACACCATCCACAACCACTCAATCACCCAAATCCATATCAAATCCAATCCACCACCATTAGGCACAACCCATTCACGACTACCAACCCAGGTCCTTCCCCCTCCCCTCGAAACTCACCTCCTTGCCATATCCCATTCCCACTCCCTACGAAAAAAAAAAGTAGAAGAAAAGAGGAAAGAAAATAAGGGGTATTCGAGAGGTACCATACACCACAACAACTTGCACACCTCTAGCAATCAACCCATCATGAACTCATCTACCCTTTTGTTGTCTCGTCAATGCCTCACATTCACGGTCTTCATCAAACTCGTTACCCCGACACCAGATCCATTGCTCTCCTCTCTCCCTCTACTCCCCTCATCATCTGCCATCTCCTAAGCCAAAGCCATCACTTCCATCTTGCCATCTCCCCATCTCATTAGCAGCGGCAAAATAATAGAAAAGGGTTTCGAAAACCCCTTTCTCTTTAATTATTCCTCAAGCTCAAAGAGCACCACACGTGGTTGCAGCACGTTCCACAAAGCCAACTCAACATTGGGCTTATGTTTAGGTTATGTTGAACCTCACGAGAGGTTATGTTGAACCTCACGAGCTAGTTCCTCGTAGTAGCAACTCGGCCCACTAATTAGGCCTCCTTTAGGGTCGGAACCAATTTTCTGAAAAAAAAACCCTAGTGGGCCCGACAACAGCCAAGGAAAGCCTAACAAGAGCACCATCCAGTATTTTATTAAGTTGATTGATCTTATTCGTTAATTCTACTAAGGCTGATATCTTGGTCATTAGAATTTTGATTCACGATCTGTCTTCGCATGCATGTTTCTGTCAATTTGATCGGGCCATCAGGTCAGTCCATTTTTGAAACTTTTGTGTTTTTTTAATCAAAGTCAATATGCAAATCTTTGGACCATCCAATGAATTTCAAAGAACTATGTATGAGTATAATTTTGGAGACTAATTTTATGCGAATAAGGTCAACTTTGAACAGTTCCTCAATCTCAAACATGTAGGTTTGACAGTTTATGAATATTTGATTCAATTTTTAAGACTGCACCAAGTTTGTGACTTGGAACAGAATGAGCTGTATGATTTTATTCGCTTTATCAAGGGATTGAAACCAACCGTTCTTGAGAAGATGAGACCCTGCCACAATGTTCATGAAGCATATAAGAAAGCTATTCATATTGAGCACATATTTCGACGGTCCCACCTAGACTAATGTTCATGGTGTGCTTCCCTCGTTCCATTGCAATTGGCAACATCCCCATCTACACTATCACCTTCAACTAAAGAGCCAAAGGAAGAGTAAAAAGAAGAAACACTTCTCAAGGCTACGATTGCAACGTGATATCAAATAATGGAAGACATCATGACAAAATCAGATGAAACATCATGTAGCATTCCTCGAATGGATGAACATTATCATTATCATTAAAGCCTTATCTCAACTATGTTAGGGTCGGCTACAAGAATTCTATTTTTCCATATCTCAAAATTTATGTTTGGGTTGTGACGAAGTTTTATGCTAGCTATCAACGTACCTAACGCAACCTTCCTTCTTTACCTGAGCTTGGGACCGGTAGCAAAAACTGGCGGAGATACTTCGACAAATTTAGAAGATAAGGAACCCACAATTCTTTCCATGCCCAATGCTGATATTCCAATGGATATGATTTAACCACCAATTTCAGAAAAGCCAATTGAATCATCAGAAGGCAAATCAATTGCTCCAGTGATTTCGCAAGAAGATGTGTCTACATTGATTGAAGTGCACCACAATGATTTCATCTTCAAAGATCAGCTAATGCCAATCAACAATTATGCTATCCTGTTACAGAGTTTATAATTAAAACATATAATGGTCAGATCACAGCGTCAATATACAAGCAGCCATCAGAAGATGCAATGCCTCGAACCTACTTCTGAGTGGAATAGAAGATTCGATACTACTTTCAAGGCATATCCTCAATATGACACTCAACGACACGAAAGTTTATTCGAATGATTTTCAACCTAGGTGGATATTTGCAAAACTCGAGGATAAGTTCTCCTCCAAAAGGAGGAGAACTAATGCAGGCTAGATTCATGATTGGCCAGCCCATTGAGCCCAAAACCAACAAGGCCCAGCAGTGAATATTAGTTTTTATTATTAGTAGGGGTCTTATATTTTTATAGTAGTAGTTGCTTTTTTAATTGTTTAGGATTCATTTATTTTTAATAGTTCAACTTATGTTTAGTTTAGAATTCTTTGTTTGGATTGAATTAGGTTATTTTTTTAATTAAAGAGTATCTTAGCTATAAATAAAGATGTAATCCCTCTTCATTGGACATACAATATTGATATCAATAAATTTATGATTTTGGTTCTCAGTTGAGAGAGTTATTGTTTGTCTTTGGTGAGGCACCTACACATCTTATTCTTAAGCCTTTTTGGCTTGGAGATTAGTCTGTTGGTTATTTTTCTTCCCCGATGTACAGGTCCTTTCAAAATTCTGAAGAAAATAAGCTCCAATGTGCATATTCTCGACCTTTTTTCATACATGAATATTAGTTCCACCTTTTATGTTGAAGAGTTGGCATTTTATCACGAGCATCACAGAGATGAATCCTTTGAGGAACAAGCTCTTTGTATCCCTCTTCATCAAGCTCCATTGACAAAATTGAAAGACGTTTTTTTATAATCAGCTCATTTTAACCAAGAATGGTAGATTTCACAAGTTCCTTATCAAGTGGAAAGGAAAACCATTCTACAAAGTTACATGGATTATGGCTACTGATTTTCAACGGATCAATCCAGATTTGTATGAGTAGTACCAAACTAACAACTTGCCAGAGTTGAGTTTTTCCAAGCCAGAGAGAGCTGATGTAGGCCATACTAATGGGCCCCGTCTGAAAATCTATACTCGCAGGCCCAAGACCAATAAGGACCAGTAAAGTAGAGTAGAGTAGAGTAGATCCTATTCATAGTTGCTTTAGTTGCTTTCTTAATTATCCAAGATTCTTTAATATTTAGAAAGTCATATTATGTTTGGTTTATGACTTATTTAATTTGAACTGAGTTGTTTCCTTAGTTAGAAAGTATCGTAGTTATAAATAAAGATGTAATCCCTCCTCATGGGATATAGAATATTGATATTGAATAAAAATTTGAGTTTTTTCTTAGTTGAGAGTTGATTTGTTGTCTTTGGTGAGGCACCTAGATATCCTATCCATAAGTCTTTTGGCTTGGAACTTAGTTCGTCAGCCATTCTTTTTCCCTGCTCTACTTAAGAAGGTTTAGAGGCTCCTTCAAACCGTGAAGTATTCTGACTTAGAGTAAATTCATTTAACCTTTGACTGCCTTCTTTCATAGGAGTACCTTACCCCTCTTCCGGTTGAAAGAATTGGTATCACCATCGTCTCAACCTATCCAATGTGTCTGCAGCAGGAAAAGTAAGGTATTCACCTCTTTTACTACTATAATTGTGCTGAAAATCTTTGGCAATGGCTTCTCCGGTCAGCAGGCCTTCATCACATTCATCTTCTTTCAACTGACGATTTTTGACTTGCTTTGGCTTCAAGTTGTAACTGGTTTAACTATCTTGCCATTGGGGCTAGTTTTTTCTCATCTTTTTTTTTTTTTTTTTGAAAAGCTAGGAATATGTTGATCTTTTGAGTTGCCAACCCTATTAGAGAATTCTCTTCAAGTCATCACAGTAGCAGCTCAGGTTGTTTCTGGGAAAATGATTAGTTCTTCCAACAGCCCCATCCTAGACCGGCTGTTGTGCAACATCATACGACTGAACCTGTGCTATTGTGTGGCCCTTGTGTCCCTCTATTTTGGTTTTAGGTTTGTCTATAGGCTGCTGATAAGTCCTTGAAAATGCATATTTTCATAGGTATTTTTGGACTTTTTAAGGACTTTGTAATGCAAACTTGCCTCATTTAGCTAAGAATCATAATTTTATGTATATTTTGGGTTCATTGTAGTACATTTATGCAAAATTTGCTCAAATCATCATTTTTTTATAAATTTATGAAACCTACCATTTTTGGAAAGTTTTACAAAAAATGTTTTTCTCTTAAAATGAATCATGTTTTCATCATCGTTAGTGTAGTCAAGTAAAATCATGTATAATATTGCGTATTTTCACTGTCATTTCATGAGAGATGGGTCCACAATCATGCATTTATGACTTTTAATCAAATTTATTATTTTAAATAAAAATTCACTTTTACTTACAGGAAATTGTTGAAATGGGCCCCACAACCTCAAGGGAGTATTTTGGAAGGAAATAAAGAAGAAAAGAAAAGGAGAGAGCATTTGGAAGAAATTTTCAAAAGTTGATCTCATAGGGTAACACACATGCACATGTGGGAAACCACACATTTGGGATGTCCAAGACAGTCGCCACCTTTGCAAGTTTTATTCAAATTATCACCAACAATAATTCAAAAGAAAAAAAAAAGTGAGGAAGTTGCTTGGAAATTGCATGGAAGGAGGAAAAGGATGGCCATATGAGAGATTTTTTGTGCATGAGTGCTCAAATTTGGAAAAGCCTGACACTTGCATGGACGTCCTCCTCATCCATGTGAGTTAGTTTGAATGTTTGACTAGCAAATCTCAAGGAAAAATTATCCCATCTCCAGTCAAGAAAGTGGGTTTCACAAAAAAAGAAAGAATCATGTGTAAGGTAGGGTGGAGAAAACTTACTAAGTAAAGAAGATTTTTTGCAACAAAGTAGGATCCAGAGAGAAGAAATAGGGCAGCCCATCCCCTATGTAAAGCATGCACAGGACGTCCCCTCTCCCCGTGGAAGAAATCCTCCCTCTAGCCTCTCTTCGCTCAACCATTCTCCACTTTCTTTCTCTCCATTAAAGTCCTCAAGGAGACCTTGCCGTGGTCGCGCTACACCCTCGGGAAATCCAGCAAGAAGAGGTTATTTTTTCCATCCTAGCCTATGCGGATACTTTAATTGTAATTTCTTTTATCTTTTTTAAAGAATTACCATGCTAGTTTAATAAAAATCTTCTCATTGATCTTCTTATTTTTTTGGTTTTTATTGAATTCTTAATTTGTGTTTCTTGTAATTGGGTTGACAACCCAAAATGTGAAGAACATGTTTAAAGTAGTTATGATACCCAAATTGAGAGAGGATTTTGAAGAGATATACACACTACTGTACTACTTGTACCACTTTTAAATTCTGTTCAACTGCATTTAATTTCTCGCCACACTACATTTAAATTCAGTGCTACTACATTTAATTTCTTGTTAAACACTACTTTTAAATTGCTGTGTTTTTCTTTACTTTTCTTCTTATGATTTTATGTTTAGAATAGCATGGTTTTATGATTGGAAGTCAAGCATAGCATGCATTAGTTTGTATGTTTATGTTCAATCAAGTTCGGGCTGAAATTGGAAAATTTTCAAATTGCTTCTCAAAGTTTTCATATAGATTGTGTTGAACATCCAAACCTATTGCACAACAGTAGTACGTATCATGTGTTGCAAGATACATTGATAATGGGTATTGGAAAAAGACACATGAGAATCAATTTAGAAGGCCAACCGGATTCAATGAGAGTAGCATAAGCAGTTGTAAAACATAATGTGGATTAACTTTTTGAGTGTGCATCAGTACTACAAACTGAATTTGAAAATCAGAAATAAATGTTATGTAGAGTAGGGTACCAGATGCGAGCGGGAAGAGATGGAGAGATCAAAGATGGAAGGTAGAAGGGCATGTCAGGCTTTCGCCTAAAAAAATCGCCTCACACCAAACCTCCCATCATGGACGAAAAAGAAGAAGAAACTTGAAAAGCCCAAATCACTCTCAATAAAAATTTCATTCATAAAAAACTAAGGAGCCAAAAGGCTTTTCAATGCTTAAATAGAAAATAATAAAACCTAGAACTAATCTGGACCATCCAAACCCATTGATGGCTAGGATTAAAACATCCAATTAAATAATTGAAAACATAATAAAATCCTACATGAAATAGAAAATCCAACCGATAGGTGGGCTAGCCCAAAAGGCGGCTAGACCCATGGGGGACCACTGGTCTATCCTGGATCAACTCTCCCCTTCTTGGAGAGAACTTGACCTCGAGTTCTGTAAATGTCCTCCAGGATCGAACATCCAACGTATGAACTTTCGACTTTTTATGCGGAGCGGAGTACCAAATGCACGTGGGCAGAGATGGAGAGAACAATGATGGAAGGTGGACGGCATAAATCAGGGAAATCCCTGAATATCTTGGCCTCACACCAAACTCCCCGTGGTGGGCTAAGAAGAAGACAACTCCGTGACACCCCAAAAGCACTTTAAAAAGTTTTTATTCATCATTAATTGATAACTGTGGGGACAAAAGGCTTTACATCACTTATATAGACAAATAATAAAACCTAAAATTAATCTGGACAATTGAAACACACTGATGGCCAGGATTAAAACAACCAACTAAAATAACTGAAAAAACATAATAAGAATCCTAATTAAACTTAGATAGGTTGGCTGTGCCCAAAGGCGAGTCAACCCATGTGTGACAATAGGTCTATCCTACGTCAATTTTTCACTTGATCTTCCTTTCCTTCCATGAGTTAAAGCATGTAGAAGAAGAATGTTGGCTTGACTTCTTCTGATGTTTGAAGTTAGCATGGGCTCGTGATTGGACTGTTGGATGCATCGGTTGTTTATGATATATCAGTGGATCACAATCTTCTAACATCAATAGTCTTCACAATCTTCTAACATCAATAGTCTATCTCCAAAGATGAAATCAATGTGGGGAATCTCAATGACTTGTTCTTTGTCTTCCTTTATTTTTTGCACATTTTGATCCATGTTGCCAATAAACTCAATGTCATTGTCTTCTAATGCATCTGAAATATGATATTCTTCATGAGTTATACATGTTACTTCCTCCAATGATGTCATAGAATTCTCTCTTTTTGGTTCTGGCTTGATATTCTTGACCATGGGTTCCATAACATGAGCTCCTATTACTTATGGAGACTAATCCTCTTGAGACTCAGATTTTTTTTTTTTTTGTTGCAACTGAGACCGTCTAATCCTGTACTCAACATGGATTGCTTCTTGATATCCTTTAAAAATGTCTTTGTAAGAACTCATATTTTCCAAAATGTTTGGTCGTAAACCTCTTAGGGAGCGATCAAAGTCATAGTTTTCACTCTTCAATTCACATATAGATTATAGCCTTGAGAATTCATCAATACATTCATCCACATTGAATTTTTCTTGCCTCAAATTAAGGAATTAGTCAAAGTAAACTCTATTATCATAAAATCACGTTCCATATTTAACAGCATACTCAAGCGTTTTTAGTTAATCATTGAGGTTATTGATTTCAAACTTCATGTTGACTTGGATATAAGAACTGAAACTGAATGCTCTTCAAAATTAAATCAACATGACTTGATGTGAAGATCTTGATTCTAGAAGTTTATAGGTGAAGGCAAATCTGAAATTGGAGTCTGGATGATTCCGCAATTGCAAACACAAATTCTGGCCTTTGCTTGTTGTTGATGTAAGGGATAATGTCAACTGGCCGGTGCCAAAGGGGGCTAGAAGATTCTTCAAATAGATTGGGCTTCAAGTGAGATGGGTCGGATTCAACCAGGCCTACGCTTGAAAAATTTTTTTTTTTCATTTCTATTGAGTCTTTGTGACTTAACGCAAGAGACTGGAGGGTCTAGGATTGGGCTTTGAGCCGTATGTAACTTGTCCTGACCTGGGCTACTAGCCAAGCCCAAACACGTGAGACTCAAGGCATGTGTCAAGTTGTTTGCCCAAACGAAAAAGGAAAAGGGTTTGCTGTCCCTCTTCTTCCGCTTTGTTAGCTGTAGCTTGGACACATCGTCGAGGAGAGCAAGGAATCTATGGCTACCAGGTATGGTTTTCTTTTCAATCTCCTCCTCTCGCCTCACTTCATTCCTTCTTCTTCTCCATCTTCTTGGCTATCTAGCGTAGCCACAATCCACGATCGAGAAAAATAGATCAATTTCTCGAAGGATTGATTGAATCCACAATGGATTCCGACCCTAAGGCACAAACATAACCAAGAAATAGCTCATAACTGAAGGGAAAACCCAATTTGAATATTATTAATTATCAAAGCATAATCAACTACATTGAGATTTCTCTTATTTATAGGATTATAAACCTACTTCTTAGCAAATAAGACTTACTAATTAAAGTAAAGTACTTCCTAATGCTTTTAAATAAGAACTTTCTAATCCTATTAAGGAAAAATAATAGTAATAGGATAATTATAAAAAGGTACCATAATAGCTCTCAGTCAATTGGGCCTATGGCTGAACCCAATGGACTGGTTTTGACCTATGGGTGATGCAATCTAAGCCCCATAAGTGGTCCCTCTTCAAGTTAGATTAGGATTATATTATCTTTATTAGTAGATTTTTAATTATATTGTTATTAGGAAAGCTTCTATTAATAGATTAGGCTTTGCTTAGGCTTTAAGTTTACTTTTATTATATATATGACATTGTAAAGAGGAGATTCTCAAGCTTGGATTGATTAATAGAATTGAGTTTTATCTTTGAGAGGTGCATCCTCGTGTGTTTGAAGTTTTCTTGATGATTCGAAGTGCCCCTGGACACGTACTTCGGCAGCCCTAAGTAACCCTAACCCTAAGGCTTGCATCAATGGGTCAACATGTAGGCCCAGCTGTCTTCTTGGACTGGGTCCGTGGTCAACGTGTGGGCCCAAATATCTTCTTGGACCGGGTCCATATTGTATCAACTCTCCCCGGCTTGAAAAAACTTAACCCCGACAAGTTAATAGATTGATATTGTTTATATTGAGATCCATCTATTCTTCTCGATCATCGTGGCTACGAGCCTACACCACTTTCTCTACTTTTTTTTATATCTATTTTCTCAAAGGGTGGAGTTCTGAAATTGATATTGAGAGTGATTGATGATGATGGATTCTGTGAGGAGGGGTTTGGACATCTGGTGGTGGGTGGCTTAGATTTCGGGGTGGAAGGGAGAGGGTCGAGGTATGGCTGAATTTGTGGGTGAGTTTGGATGTGGGCCAGTAAGGTTCGGCTAGGTTGGGTTTAACCTGTAGGTCACTCGAACGATTAGGTTGAAGGGTTGAAAGGGATCAGCTCGGTTGGATGTTGATTAGGATGGGTCAAGGTTTTCGAAATCAGAGGAGATTTTGGAAAATCTAGAGTTAGGGAAAGTTTGGGGATTTTCAAGTTGAAAGGGATTTAGGGATTAGGCTCAAGTTGTGGGAACTTTGGGGATATTGGATACTATGATGGATTTTTTGTTTTTTTTTTTTTCTAGGATATGGTTAGTTATTGGGTTTCTTAGAGATGAGATCTAAGGCCTGTGGTGTAGTGTTTTCAGGGCTGGTAGGTGTCGGCAAAAGGATTAAGGCTCTCTGGTGTTTGGTTGATATGTAAGGTTGGTGATAGCAGCTGGCAAATGATATTTAGGTTTTGGTAGGGATGATTGTTGTAGGGATGAAACAAAGTATGGTCGTATTACTTGATGGATGTGGTATTGCCTATACTTGATGGTGATGGTTTAGTTGCGATGATGATTGCCGAATCTCGAATCCGAGATGGATCAATCTTTGGCTCTGATACCAAATGATGTGGAGTGGGGTACCAAATGCAGGTAGGCAGAGATGAAGAGATCAAAGATGGAAGATAGAGGGGGTAAGTTGGCTTTTGCTTAAGAAATTGGCCTCACACAAAATTTCCCATCACGAGCGAGGAAGAAGAAGAAACTTGGAAAACCCAAATCACTTTCAATAAAATTTTCATTCATCAATAATTAAGGAGCCAAAAGGCTTTACACCACTTAAATAGAAAATAATAAAACCTAGAACTAATCTGGACCATCCAAATACATTGATGGCAAGGATTAAAACAACCAATTACATAACTGAAAAAAATAATAAAAGCATAAATGAAATAGAAAATCTAACTAATAGGTGGGCCGGACCAAAAAGGTGGGTCGACCCAAGGACCACGGGTCTATCCTGCATCATATTGCACAGTGGGATGCCTATGACAGTGGAGACTTGGCAAAAGTTTTTGATCATAGTGATGCCCGGGTACATGAGTGGTAAATAGTGATGGTTCAAAAACATTAAAAATCATGCTTGAGACAATTAAATCTCAGATCTGAAACTGCAGTGAGAAGGAAAAAAAAATAAGATTTGTGCGGCTTTGACAGTCGTCCTAAGAGTTGGACAATTGCTGGAATTACAACTTCAAAATTCAGACCATTCGATTTACAGTTTACACGTTTAAAATTATGGAAAGCGGTGGTTTGGTTTAAATGGTTTGTGTGCATCAAAAGAAATACTTTAAGGAGTGTTTTCAACATATTAAAGTTCTGAACCCTGAGTTCACAGAAATAGACAGAAAATTCTGCAGTGTATTTTAGTGTTTGAACATGTTGAATGATCATGCATTCATGCATCGGCTGGGTGAAATTGTATCAAGAACATGTGGATTGTTGAAAAGGCAACTTCAAACCAAAAATTTTGGCTTCAGATATGGACTGAAAATATGAGGTTTGGACATGTAAACAGGTCCATAAAACAGCCCACTGCACTCATAAAACTCTGCACAGCAGAATTTTGGTAACATGCATCATATATCACGGATAGTTTTCTTGTTTTTCGTTCTTTTTAGTTGCTTTTGTTTTGTTTTTTTTTTTTTTTTTGGTTGGATTCATGCATTCATCAAGTGTGTTTTCAGCCATAAAATTTAGATCTAGGAATGCATTAGGTTAGTTTCATAATTTTGTGAAAGTTTGCATCTCATGTAGAAAATTGGCATTAAGGAACTTGTCATAACATGCATGGCATTGTATGATTATTTTTTTTTTCTTCTAACTTTCAAATTTTAGAATTAGTTGCTAACTCTAGGTTTCAGATAATTTAGGGTAAATTTCAGATTTCAAGTATGTTTAATGAAAACTTTAAAAAATGGAAAGCATTCTAAAGATGGAATTCTAACATAGGGAATTTCTCTTTTAATTAACTCTTTAGTTTTAAATTTTTCTAGTTTGGATTGGATTTTGTTTGAGTAAGTTTATCATTGAGATTCTTGACATAGTATAGCTTTCTAACTTCAGAAAGATACTAACCCAAATTGTCCAACCTAGTTTCTAATTTTAGAATACCTAACTTTAGATTGTTGATTTGTTTCTAACTTACATTAATTTGATTTGTTTTATTTTATGATTAAGTCTAACATGATTTGCTTAGTTTCCAATTTTAATTGTGATTTTATTTTTTTAGACAATATTTATTTTTAATAAGTTTCATTTTTAGAATGTTTCTAATTTGATATTCTAATTTGTGTGTTCTTTTGCAGCAACTCGAGCATTCTTTTTGATTAGTTTTTTCTTTTTATTTTTAAGAATTTTTTATTTTTGGGATTTTAATTAATTGTTTTAATTTAAAGTAGGAATGATGGTTGTATTTTGTTAGTTTATACTCTAGATTTAAATTTTTAATTAGGGTAGGTTACATGTTAGAAAACCTTATTTCAATAGCTCCTTGTGAAGCGACCTAGATTTACCAGTATTATCATTACAATTGAAGCTCTGCACTTGGGAGCTGTGATCAGCTGCAGCATAGTTTTTTCTTGTTGGATCATGTCTTATTTTTCAAGCTTTCTCATGTATTTTTTCTGTGGCTTGGTGTTTTTCTAGTACTTTCTCTCTCAATTCAATTATTTTGCACCTACAGGAAAAAAAAAGGAAAAGAAAAGGAAAAAGATGCCCTTAGTGATGTTTTTGGTTATGATAATTAGACTATAGCCATTGGTTTTTTGGTTACTTACCCAACCAACAAAAAACCTTCAAACAGTACTGGGAGTGGGAGAATCAATATACCTCTCTGAATGTTCTCTTAAGGATATAGATATCCTAATAGCTCTTTTCAAATGTGAGGGCTAAACTCAATGTAGAATTGAGCAAAGAACTCTATGGCTTTGATTTTTTCAGTGTTTGTTATTTTTATCATAGATCCTCTTGATAATACCTGTGATGATGATGAGATAACTCCATTTTATTGTTTTAATAAGATAAACTATTGTTTTATTGTAGTTGTTGATGATGATGGTTAGTACTATGATATGATCCCTTGTGTGGCAACACACATTGAGTTGTTTGGAACATAGTTACCTAGTTCAGTCTGAGACTTCCAAATTCTGCATAGTTCGCAACAAATAAATTGCAGTTCAGTTCGGCAAAGCAGTGCAGCTAATGCCATTTCTTGGGTGACAGAGGTATGTAAAGCAAGATGGCTATTGCATTAATATGGAGATACTTGATACATGCAAGTATTTGGAGGTGGAATTTATCCATGTCATGCGCAGTGCAAAATTGATTAGCTGGTTCTTAGCTAATGAGCAGGGTGTAGACAGTCCCGTCATGTTTTCAGCCACTCAGTTGTAATTTTTTTTTTTTTTTTCTTATCCTTTCTCTCTTCTGTTCATGGATAGGTATATTTCTCTAATACCCTTACTGACTCTCTCCTAACAACCACATATCAAACTGTTTGAATGGGAACATATAAGGCATAACTGCAATTCCAAAATTATCTTGAGATATCATGACGCTAACCGTAAAGGTCTCTAGTGGGAACTTGAGTCATTGCCCCCCTTCTACAACAAATAGGTCACTCCACCCAGGGCTTTCAAACTTTGCTGAAACACAAATGTTATCACTCAACTAGAACACTCTTCTTACCATGTCCTTGTGAGCAACACCTCTAGGAATTGTCCAAATCTTTAGCATTTTTCTAGTTTTCCCCATCCAAGATAATCACTTTGTTTCTAATATGATCAAAGTAGAAAGACCCAACTTGATTATCAACCTTTTCTAAATATATACCTATATATTATGTATATATATATGCTCTATTATGTTCAAACCAAAAGACATAGCAGTAATCCCAAAAAATCTTCCATAGAACTTTCTCCCATCTTTTACGAGTATGGTTAGACTAGAAAAGGCGACACATTTTACATTTGGTAAGATGGACCGTCTACGAGTGATGTGCATCGTCCAAGAAACAAATTCTTTCTTTTCCAAATTGATGACTCGATAACCTCCCATAAATTATAGTAGGATTCGATAAACAGAACACTGGTTTTACAAGGCCAATATGCAAACCCATAGAAGAGTACGAAAAATGATTTTCTCCTTACATGGAATGATATCAATAGAAGACTTGGTTACCATCATTCTTTTCCTTCTTAAGCAAGGATACCTCTCTTATCATTATTATATCCAATATTCCACACTTCAAACATTTATCTTTAAGGCCATAAACAACCTCAAACCATGGAAGCAAAACTACCAATACTACAGATATAATCCTGAGAAACATGAAAAACAGCTACTTCTATATCTTAATTTTCGATCTTTTAGTTACAAAGTGACTGAAATGGAGGGGAGAGAACGAAGGGTTTAACCTATTCTATTCAAGAAGATTAATGCGAAATCATTAACAAAAACCATAAAAACTATATATATATATAATATTTGTATTCATAAATGTTGATGGCTCTTTCCTTTCTATTCCTTTGAACTCAAGAAATCAAAACCGACCATACCCAAAAAAAAAAAAACATCTAATAGGAATAGTAATAGTGACAGTAGAGCAACAGCTGCAGCAGCAGCAGCAACAACCCTAGTAGCAAAGTGATCATATTATTTACGTATGTTTATAGGGAACCCAAGAGAAAGAGAAGATGAGGAGAAAGTGGGGCAGAGACTGACAGGGTCAAGGGCATTTGGGTTGGGGCCGTAATCAGCGGTGAGGAGTAAATAGGCTGCAACAATAGTCATGCCCATCATCATTCATCGGATGCTTGTCCGTCTTCGGATCCATCCTCTCTCTCTCTCTCTCTCTTCCAAATTCCAAAACCCCCACAGGTCACACCAAATGACCAGAAGACACACAACACAGAAACCAGAGAACTGACTAGTGCTAGAAATTCTGGTTCATTTAAAAAAGCCATGATCTGGATTACATAGGTGGACCCAATGATGTATTTACATGAAAGGAATTTCATGCCAATCTCCACAAAAAAATTTTCCCGCTCTAGAGGGTTAGTGGTCCAGCAGGGATCAATCACGGGTATGCAACTGGAACTAGGTTCCAACACCAATCAACCATGAGTATGTTGGCACATGGTAGGTTTTCTAATGGAAAATAAATTGGAATGTTATGGGTTTGGACCTTTTTTTATAAAAATAATTCCAAAAATGTTAAAATATTAATACAAGAAGATAAAGAAGTAGAGGGAGAAAAAGAGAGATTTTATTAATGAAAGATATTATATACATAATAGGAGGAAGAGAGTCTTATTTATAAAATGAGAAGACTTCCTCTCCAAGTAACATGTTAGGGCAAGACTATTTTTCCATGCAAGCTATTTATCTTATGTGGGTCTTAATGTGAGCATCTATCCTATGATATTTATATTATAACAACACACCAAGGTAATTGCTGATAGTGGATGAACAATTTTGCTGATCAAAAGGTAGAGTTGCATACTAAACTAGGGGAAGAGAAGACAAAAGGAAAAATAAAATCACCTTTCCTAAAGTCTCTCTTTTTCTTCTTCTTTTGCTACTACTGTTGAAAACTCTCTAGGTCAGCTCTTGACTCCCCGAGTTATCTCATTTTGACAAAAAACCGAGTCAAATATGGGAGAGACTGTACCTAGTCATCTCATTTTAATAAGTTATTTGCATTCAAAACCAATTTAAATGTAAATTCAATTTTAAATAATTAAAATTTGTTTATAAGTAATTATGCATGATGTTATTTATAAGTAATTATGTGTGATGTTATTTATAAGTATTTATGTATGAGTTTGGAGTCAACAATTTAAAAAATCATAATTAGAATGTAATTTGAAGCTTATATTTGATATTGAGACTAACAAATTATGTAATAAGGAATATGTTTCCTTTTATTTTTCTTATTGCGATACTTTTTTTGCATATATAAAATTCTTAATTGACTTGATTATCATCAATACATGTAAATAAATGTTTATTTATACTTTATAAGCAATTGTTTGACTTTGAAGTATTTAAAAATATGACTCTTCCGAGTCTCCACATTGACTCGATCAAAGTCTTTTTTTTTTTTTTTTTTTTGCATTGTACGAGCTGTGTGTTTTCCAACGATTACCATAGTTTGTAAAATATAACAAGTTTTATGAATATATTGCCATTATGATTTTATCGTATTTTAAAAACATTAGTGCGATTGTGGGACTAAAAGTTGTAAGGGTAGCACCTCCCAACTTGGGAGTTGGGATATCTCAAGCACATTTCATCCACACTGTGGCTTATCAAGCTAGTAAGTCAAAATGTGGAAACTACAGTCACAAATATCCCCTTTTTTTTTCTTGCACTTTTGAAAAACTCAAAGACGATTTTACCAAAATAATCATCTAACGGCAGCACCAAACCATAAAACTCACCAAACCATCATGGCCCACTCATTAAGAGATTTCCAACAATATGAAGAAATCTAAAATCCAATTGTTGGATGAGGATCTCATGATGTGATCAAGTATGTGCATGGCCCTTTAAAAAACTCAAATCTTATATTTGTCATTAAATCTTTCATATGTATATATCATGATATGATCAAGCATATGCAGGTCCCCTTAAAAAATCCTTACACCACCTTGGCCCTCTCTCAGCCTTTCCTCTCTCCTTCACTTTTACTTCTTTCCAATTCCATCACTGTGCCAAGTCATTGATCAAGCCTATGTTTCTTTTTTTTCTTTCCATCACCATTACTCTCTACTGTACTCTTTCTCATTTACTTTCCCTCTCTTAGCTCTTATAAAAGACTACATCTCACAATCTTTTTTTCAACCAATGATACCTCCACTCCACTATGGCTGAAGCCACCTTCACTAACCACCTTTTCCATCTAACCTCCTAACCAAACACACACCAATCCATTCAACTCCCACTCCATCAAATCTCCCTGAAACTTTTAAACTGAACAACCAGAATGACTTCACCAACTTACTCACTTCACAGCACCAAAACAAGGGAAAAAAAAAATTAACTTCAAGGAAAAAGAAGAATAAACAAGAGATTTAGAGCAAAGGATTTGAATGCTTCAATGCTTCACAATGATCATTAAGTGCATTGAATCTAATTATTTCCTTTTACCTTAAAAAGTCTTGGAACTATTCTCTTATGGAAGTAAGAAGAAATAGGGATTTCTTATGTTTAAATGGAAACATGGGGTCATTGATTTCGCCGCTTGTGTAAAACTGCTTGTCAATTAGATGAAAAAAAAATGAACCAGAGTGGTCACGTGCCCTTGCACCCACACCTAGGGTGAGTTTTGTCAATTAGAGATTTTATTATTATTATTATTATTATTATTTTTGCAAAATCCTCAAAAGGATGGCTGCAAATCAATGAAGGAGAGCTTCTAAATGCACCGACATTGTCACTATTCACACCCTGACACCATTGTCGCTATTCCACAAACACCCCCCCCCCCCCCCCCCCCCCAAGACCAAAAAAAACCCCACACCCATTGGTAAACGGCGGAGGGTGTGGGGAAGGAGGGTGAGGGCATTTTGGTAATATCCTGTAGGGCTAAAATAGATTTAAAATGGTATGGGTGTGAATAGAGACAATGTGGGTGCATTTAGAAGCTCTCTTTGAAGACTGAAGTAATAATACTAGAAAGAGAAATCTCCTTCCATCAGCTTTTTTCTGGAACCATTACCAGTCAAAGTGATTTATACATATCAATACATTTCCAGAACAATTTGTGAATTTGTCACCATATATATATATATAAATAAATATATCCTCTTTCTCTACTTCGAGATTTATAAAAAGAATGGGATCGTTAAATTGCCAATGCTGCGTGTATTTTGGCGCTCCATATTTTCAGCAATCTCCTTCAGACTAGACCATCCTTTCCTCTTCCGTTTACTTGACCCACTTGTGGCTTTTCCTGTCTCTGCTGTTGAGGAACTCTTATCAGCTCTGGAAATCTTGTTTGATCCTAATCCACTGTTTTTTCTGTTCTCAGGAAAAGCACTAGGCACCTTTGTGAAAGGTGTAACTGGACTACTTTCGGTAGCAATCTCTCCAATTGCTTGACCTTTCTTAGGATTGTCAGAATTTGATTCAGAAATTGGGTTTGCTTTCAAAGGGATAATTTCCTCTTTGGTATCTCCATCCTTGTCGATGCTGGCAGATTTCTGAGTCATTGAACCAAGTTCTGAGGCTGAAACGAGTTTTCGTTTTGAAGAAGATATCTCCTTCATGTGACCCTTTGATGTGCCCCTCTTTAGATTACGGTGTGAACAGAAATGGCAAGTATAAACCACATTGTTTTGTGAAGGAACTGAAAATTTCTTGCTGCGACGCCTCTTAGCTGTGTACTTTTCGATTCGGACAGTGCAGTTGTAGCCAGGCTGAAGGATGGTCTCACATCTGGTAGAACATCAGCAAGTTAAATGAGTACTGAACAAACACAAGAGAAACAACAACTACAAAACACAAGGGATATTTTAAAGGGAACTTAAAATAAGGAACTTGTCATGACCTATGATGCCCAGATACGGCATGGAAATGACAGGGACACGCCATGGGCAAAGCAAAGACACAGATTTCACACATAAAAACTTTAGTTTCAGGTAAGATGCGACACAACAAATTGCCCCTGTTGAAGCATCCATGCATCATAAAGTTGTGGGGTATACATGGATGGATGCAACTAATGGGGGAAGGGGTGAATAAAGAGGGATACGCAAGACAGTCTAAAACCTTGATTTGAGGACTCACATCTTTTAAACTTTTTGTGCTTCAAATATAATGGTTGATTGTTAACCTGATGAGCGTCAAATTGGAGTGCATGCCAGTACATTCCATGGACCTTCCCTTCTTAACTAAGAAATTGGTTCCATCTCTGAAATTCTCCAAGATTAGAGAATTCTTCCATAAAATACAGTAATCTAGATCTCTAGTACGGTGGGATATCCCATGAATGGACTGTGAAAATGATAAGCCTCCCATCCATGTAGACCATGTTTCTAACATGGAATGCAATGTGCATACTAGGTTGCCATATAAGAGCAGTAGAATATAAAAAAGACAATAAGATATGTAATGGGCCCTAATATAGGGGTAGTGATAAACAGTAGAGTAATATATATATATATAGAGAGAGAGAGAGAGAGAAGCTCTCACAATGATAAGGAACATAGATTTAGCATTTGTTATGGCAAACCAAACTTTTTTTAAATAAAAATGATGACTGTATATTGTTCAAAAGGGGAACACCCTTCTTGGCAAAAGCTAATATATGTTCTGTACTTCACACTAGTATGTTAAAAACATGGGACTCTTCCAACATATGGAAATCTTCGCAATCTTTTTCACCCATGCCCACATTAACAAAAGCAGAGTCATCCAAACATCATTCTCTGATCTATTCCCACCCCCCCCCCCCCCCCCCCTTCTCTCTCTCTCTCTCTCTCTCTCTCTCTCTCTCTACAGACACACACATCAGAGGGCTAAATTAGTTCAATCTTTGGGGAAGTCCATCAGAAATAACCAATTACCTGTTTTCAAACTTAGAACTTCACACTAATTCAAGAAAAGAAAATAATTCTCTGAAAAAGTGTAGTCTGTTTACTTTGGCTTTTATATTCACTAGACGATCAAGCATCCAAACAACTTGTTCCCCCAGGCTCATTGACTGAGTCCACACTTCCAATTAAAGAAAATATTGCAACAGTTGAAAATGTACTCTGTTTTGGCTACTATGTGCAAAAGAATATCATGTTTCCAGATATCTTTGTTCCACTACACTTGCATAAGTTGTATTCACCAAAGTTTAGGTACTTTGCCAGGTTCTCTTGTATTATAACATACGCTAGTATTCTGTTGTACTGATAATTCTTTTTTAATATAGTAAATATTCCATTACTTAAGCTAAAGGAGTTAATGATAGTACTGACAGACGTGGTACTCTTGTGAATGAACTGAAACAATAGGATTTATGTATTTGTCTATTTTATGTATTATCTTGTGGATTTTTTTCTTTCATTGTTTCTAATAAGTGGTAATTGGACGAAATTGATTACGTCCTACTCCTATCAAATAGGAATCACTGGCATGAGGCAAACCACAACTCACAAACTATAAAACAATGAAATGACACCCAGTGATCTCAGCAGCTCTGGTCAGGGTGAATATCTATACCGTGATTGTCCCATGATCTAGAAACTCTGATAGTAAATGGTACTCTTAATTAAAGTCATTAAAATTTAAACGCCATATAGCATTGAAAAAAAGGGCATTTTGACAAAAACCCGTTATAGATTTTAACCAATAAATTAAGAAATAAAAGTAATAGAAAGTGCATGATATGGGAAACATCCTTGATTGGCCATGCATGTAGGTCCCATGCAAGATAGGACGTGGTTGTCTAATGTAGAAAACAGGCCCATCAAGATGGGTCCACATCAGGCGCAGAAGCCCAAAAATCTTAGTCCAATCTTGTATATAGGAAATATCATGTACATTCCAATTTTGTAGTCTCTAGATTATTAGAAATCATTCTTAGGCTGTAATCAAGATGTAATTGATTGAAATTACAGCACTAAATGGGGGGGGGGGGGGGGGGGGCGGGGGGGGGGGGGGGCGCTTATTTTATTATAAAAAAGGTGTCGATCCCACAATGGAGATACGACCAATTTCAACACATGTTCTTCTTCTTCATTACTTTTCCTAAAAACTTTCAGATAAGTTTACATGGTATCAGAGACAGTGTATGAAGAGTCTTCTTCTCTGATTACCACCTATTAGATAGATATCATGGAGTCACGAGTGCGTGCTGGTTGAAGAGATCATCTCTGCAACAGTCCAATGCCTGGAAACAGAGGACCTCAAGGCATGGGCCATCCACTGATCACATTTACCCAAAGGATTCACACCATGTTGGTCGAGCAGAGGTTCTAACATATCTACAGATTTTTGTAGATTTTTTTATCATCAGAGGTAGGCCATCTTCCTTGATTTGTGATTTCTCAAAATATTACAGGCTTTTGATTGGATCTGTCCAACTTCACAGATCCTTAAAATTTCTTTCATAAAATTTCTTCAAGAAGGTTGAAACTAAGATACCTAAAGGGTATTGGAAGCTGATCCCACATCAGGCCTCACTGTGGGCCCTATGTGATCAACAGATCACATTTCTGAAGCTCACCTGGGCCTGTTTTTGGAGATTTCTGTGATCAGATGACAGAGCTGACTCATCTGAGTACTGATTAAGTGTTTTCTAAATAGAAATACACTTCTGATTTATGTTTCTGAAACTTCCTGCAGATTGATTAAGCATTTTCTGGGTTAAACTACATTTCTGACTTGTGTTTCTGCAACTTCCACTTCTTTGGGATTTCTGACACATTGAGAACTGTACTGCCTTGTGGTTTTTTTTTCTAGCAATCTTGCTCACTGTATTTGGTAGTTTGTGTTTTGTGTCACCTGTGTGAATCAATTGCTGATTCAACTCTCAACACTTTGGTCACCAAACCCTGATTTTCTTTTGCACTACACAACAGGTCATCTGTGAGGTTTGTTTAATTACTGGTGATTCTGAATTACTGTAACCACTCTTTTGGTATTCAATCATGGAAAAGGTTGATAATATCCCCATTAAATTGGATGGAAGAAATTACATGAGTTGGTCATTCCATCTCAAAAAACTTTGTGGAAGGACAGGGATTACTAGGACACTTGGATGGCACTAATCCACCACCTAAGGCAGCTAAGGATGGTTCCAATTCATCAACTGATGCCAAATCTATTGCCACCTAAAACCAAAATAATCCTTAATTCTGTTGATTCCTCCATCTCTTTGGCCCTTCAAGTCTATACGAAGGCTTCTGACACATGGGTCCATCTAAAGAATCTATACCACCAAGCCAACAAAGCAAGACTCTTTCATTTAGACACTAAATTGGCCAAATATTGTCCAAATAACATGCCAGTTCATCAATATTACAGTGGGTTTCTGGTTTTATAGACTGAAAGAGACCAAAAGCTTCTGCGATTAGTCTCTGCAGAATTTCTACCCCAGGCTCCAAAACTTCAAGAAGAATTACATGTTAGCTAGTTCCTTATGAATTTAGGTCCGGAATTCAAATTCGTTCACAGTGCCTTAATGAATCGAGAAATTTCTCCGGATTTGAACACTTGTGTCCAAGAGGTTCTTAGGGAGGAAACCAGGCGTAGAGCTTGAAGTCCCTCACAAATGAGTCAAAAACCCTCCTCACTACTCAAGCACTTGCACCAATTGAGGATACTGCACTTCTTACTGCTAAAGGCCAGAAGCCTCAATGTCATGAATGCAAGAAATATGGTCACATAACCCACAATTGTCACTATTAGTTATTTTGCAACTATTGCAAAAGAAATGGCCATATCATCTCTGAAGGTACCAAATGGCCCCAAAAGAAACCAGAATAGTCTGCAAAGTGTGGACCCACAGCTCTTCAAGCTTAGAAGAACATCCGACATGCTACTCAGTCGAATGATAATGACAAGGCGACCTTGATGAATGCTTAGATTTGGCAGTTAATCAATTCCTCAGTCAATTCAGCATTTACATCCATGGGAATCAATGGTCTGTCCCCATCCCCTATTTCTTTATTTGCTTTACATTTTGCTCTCTCTACATCTACAAACCCATCCATCTAGCTCATAGACTTAGGTGCATCCAACCATATGACATTAGTGGAACAAACTTTGCAAAACACTCAGAATTATGTTGGTAATGACACCATAACCACAGCAAATGGTCAACAACAATCAATTTCCAATATTGGTTCCATGGAACTTCCAACTTCCTATGAGAAGTCAATTGCCCTTAATAATGTTTTTTTTTTTTTTCCATCTTTCTGCAAATTTAAGTTCTGTTGGACAACTTGTTGACTGTGGCTATCTTGTTAACTTCTCTCCTTCTGGTTGTGTGATTCAGGAACGGCAAATTGGGAAAGCGAGAGGAACAGGGAGTAAGTATGGCCGGCTATTTCTTCTGGACACGAGATATTGTTCTTTCTTTGCTTCCTCTCTTAGTAATGTTAATAACTGGTGGGTGCTCTGTCTTTCACACTCCAAGCCACCAGGCCAACTCAGCCAAAAAAAAAAAAAAAAGATTTAAAATGTGCAATGACGAAGGTTCCTATGCTTGCGCTTCTAGACTGTGATCAGACTTTTGCAATCGAATGTGATGCAAGTGGAATTGGCTTGGGCGCTTTCTTAACACAAAAGGGATGGCCTATTGCCTACCTAAGCTATGAGCTTCATGGACGCAATCTCATACTCTCTAGTTGTGAGAAAGAGCTCTTAGCATTGTTGTTGTCCGGAAATGATGACCATATCTCCTTGGCTAGAAGTTTGTCATACGGACTAATCAACATAGCCTCAAGTTTTTGTTTGAGCCGAAAATAGCAACTCCCGTTCAGCAACATTGGCTTTCCAAGCTAATGGGATATGACTATTCCATTGAGTATAAGAAAGGAAAAGATAACAGCGCCGCAGATGCATTATCTTGTGTCAATGAAACGACCCTGATCTCATAGCCTATTCCCATGCGGGCATAAAAGTAAGAGAAGAGGCTACCAGTTCTCCTTATTTCAACAATTTGAAAGCCAAATTGGAAGCAACTTTTGAATATTTCCAAATATTTTTGAAGAGGATGGATTTTTTTTGGAGAAAAGGGAAACTTCTACTTGCACCTGATTCTCCTCTACATTATGATATATATATTTTGGAGTTACATGCGACCCTCAGGCCACTCAGGTCATCACAAAACTGCAAAACAAGTAGCTTCCTCATTCTATTGGTCATGATGGAGAAAAAATATCAGGGAATGTGATATATGCCAACAGGTCAAAAATGAAAATGTTGCACTCCCGGGGCTGCTACAACCATTACCCATTCCAGATAAGGTATGGTAAGATATATCTTTGGATTTTATTGAAGGCCTCCCACTCTCCTCCTCCAAATCCGTGATTTTTTTCGTGGTGGACCACCTTAGCAAATATGGCCATTTCTTACTTCTTTCTTACCCATATACGACACAAACAGTTGCAAGGTTTTCTTTGACAATATATTTAAGTTGCATGGACTGCGGGCCTCAATTGTCTCCCGTTGTGACCCCATTCTTACCAACATATTTTGGACTGAATTGTTCAAACTTCAAGGAGTTACATTGAAAATGAGTTCCCCATACCATCCACACTCCGATGGACAAACCGAAGCTCTCAATTGATGCTTGGAACACTACCTTCATTGTAACTGCAAGAGTCATGCATTTATGCTTAGCTTCTATGGTTGAATGGATTATATAAAAAAAAAAAAAAAAAAAATTCTCTCTTCTGGTGCAATCTCCCTTGAGATTATTTGAATTTCATCCTCTTGAGCAATGTCTATCTCTGACAGCATAGCTCAGGGCAAAAAGAAAACTCCTCGTAGAACACAGACACATCTTGACCTTTGTTTTAGAGTCTCAAAGTTTAAACAATTTTATAAGTACATATTCAATCAAGGTTCAATCCAATGGCACAATATTCAGATCAGCATCAAATTGGCATAAGCACTCATTTACAGGGGAACCCCTACATGATAGGTTTGGATTGGTCATAGGTATAGGTGCCACTGTACCACTGAACTGAACCTCAAGGTTTGACTTATGTGTATGTATGTTGGGTGTCTATTGATCAGAGATAATGAAGATGATCACAATCTAAATGCAATCACAAGTGAAACAAGAAAAAAAGCATTTTGACAAAACCCCAATATAGATTTCCAACACCCAACAAATTATTAAGAGAGAGAGAGAGAGAGAGAGAGAGAGAGAGAGAGAGAGAGACCTTTGGCAAGGGAAGAGAGATGGGTCGAGAGGGGTGGCCAAGGACTCCGCGCTGGCAGCCAAACGGCGTCCAAAGAGAGCGCCAAGAGGAGGAATACGAGCCGTCCCACTCGCCCATGTCGCCAAATTCTGCAAATGTTGCATTCTCAACATGGAGCTGTTGCTTTTTTTCGTCACCCCATTGCTATGCTTTTTCCCACTCCTCTCCTCTCGAAGGGTCCCTAAGTTCTTACATGCTGAACCGGGTGTTGAGGCGGCTATCTTCCCCTTTTTTCTTGCCATCTCTGTATCTCAAAATCTTGCAGGAAGCACGTATGTTTCAGCAGGGTTTAAGGTTAGGGTTGCGGAAAGAAAAGAGGAGCAGAGGAGAGGAGAGGGGGACGCTCTTGCGAGGGAAGAGAAGAAAGAATTGTGGATTCACATACGGCCTATACTTCTCTCCTTCTTGCAAAAAACGAATATATGCTTCCAAACTTTAAAAATTCGCCAAAAATACCCTTAAATGGTTGAATGTTCTTAATTGAAAATTTATAAGAAAATTTTGTGATTAATTTAAAAATTTTTAAAACTTGTGTCTATTTTTAAATAAGATAAAAATTTGAGAAAATTATGAAAAAAAATCACTTTAATGGGGCCACTAAGCAAAAGACACTCTAGTAGCGTTTATGATACAGAAAGGGCCCCCAAGGGCCTTTTTTGCTATTTTTTTATAGAGATTCATGGAGCTACACATTCATCACTCTATAAAATATGTTTTTCCTTCTTCTTCTTCTTCTTCCCTAGTCTTCTTCTTTGCACCTCTTTCTCTCGAGTTTCTTCTTCCCTCAATTCAATCAAGTCCAATCCACGTCCCCCATCATCCTTTCCTTGTTTCTGTTTCTCTTATTTCTTCTTGTTTCTCCTTTTTTCGTCCTCCTTGTATTTCTAAGCCAACAGACGAGTGCCCATCTCCATATAACCAACATGGTGATTGTGGAATAGGCGACAAGGGTGATGATGGCGAGTGGGATAAGGAGGTTGTAACCCTCCTTGAAGGAGGAGACATGAAAGTCGAGGGCATTGGGGTGGAAGTTGATAAGGGTGGAAAAGTAGGAGGTCCAAGAGTGAGCGAGGCTAGCTGCACCGAAAAATCTCTTAATGATAGTGTTGTTAGTAGTAATGAAGTTAACAAAGTTACTGAGCTTGACTCGGATGTAGGAGAACGATCCGTCGGTGTTCTAGATCTCAATAGCAAAGTTAGTGTAGTAGAAAACGGAGAGGAAGGCGGAGATGCCGAAGACGACGACCAATGTCCTAATCACTACACTCTCCATTCCCCCTTCAAAGCCTGCACAAGCTTCTAAGACTCCAGATGGGTGATAGAATGGTGCACGAAAGGTGTTCGACAAAATACTCCTAAGAAGTGAAGTGACATGGATGATTTTGATACCCATCAAATGTTCATATAAAAGTCATGCATATTGAACGTTTAAATGCAACAAAAAAAAGACTCCGATGATGACATTCCCCCAAACTAAGACTATCAAATATGAAATTGCGTTGGATGTTCCTGAAGTTGGCTGTGGATTTATTGAATGAGTTAATGTGATGTGGAATTGTGTTGAATGTTTAGGATAAAGATTCATGTGTTATTGTTTCTATGATTTTCGATGTGAAATTGTGCTAAATGAAAGCAGAATAATTTGTAATGGACAGTGTTTTTTGTTGATTATTTAATGAGATAAAATTCAAAAGTTCATTGAAGAATAACAAAAATGCATTTGTGAACAACAAATGATTGTGGTTGGATTTAGAAGTTCAGATATATAAGTTGGAATGTTGATTTTTTAGATGTAAAGTTCATTGATATACATTTATTGATTGTATTTAGGTTTTGTGAAGAGAAATGATATATTTTTCTTAGTAGATTGTATGAATGTTGTAATATATGGATTGTTTGTAGAATGTATGGAGTATGAATATAAGTGAAGATTTGTATGAATATTTTTAGTTTTTATGATTGTTTGAGATTGATATTATATAAATGTTTAGAGTTAATTAATGCAGGGAGCTAAAGAATGCTAGCATTAGGAGTATACCAATGTTAATAATTGTAGGTCAATAATGTGGAGACTGAGAATATTTTGAATTTGAAGATTTGAAATTGATATGGTATTACAAATGACATTATGTAGAGAAAAAAACTCCATCTGTGTTTACAAAACCTTACAAAAAAAAAACTATATTAATAAGTTACGATGTCGTGATTTTACAAAACCTAAAAAAAAATTTCCTTGTTAACGAGTAGCAGCGTTGTCACTTCACAGAACTTAAAAAAAATTTTCCTTTGTTAATGAGTGACGCTGTCATCATTTCACAGAATCTATAAAAAAAATGTGTTAATGAGTGACGACATCGTCACTTCATAGAACCCTTAAAAAAAAAAAAGCTGTGTTACCTAGTGACGACGTCATCACTTCACAGAACCTAGAAAAAAAAAAAAAGAAAGAAAGAAAAAGAAATGATCTTCTATACGCTTCATTGAAATATATATCTGCAATTTCATTCAAACATATCAAAGGAAGACAAATTGTAAAAAAGTTCACACTCATCATCTATTACAAAACTCAAAATTGCATTAAATTACTCAAATTCACAAATATATCAAAGTTCACAAATTGTAAAACTTCTACTACATTCATCCTTGTATTAACTTCTTCAACTCTCACACCATTTGAACTTCCACCGACCTTTTTTAAATTCACAAACCTCATTTTCTTTTGCATCAAATCACTACAACTTTTGTCTTCCATCATTATACATGGGAAGTATAACATTAAAAATGAAATCTCCATCAAACACTTCATTAAGACATAAATCTACAATTTCATTCAAACATATCAAAGGAACACAAATTGTAAAAAAAGTTCACACCGCCCATCATTATTAATGAGCAACGCCGAACTCCATGATTAATAACTTGGAAGAAATAAGCTTTGACAACATAAAATATGAGATGAATCAAAAAGAGATAGGAGGATGGACTAAAACATTGCAAAGGGACCGCCTTGAGATGATTCAAGGAGAAAAGCTTTCAACAAAAGCAGTTTCCAACCTTCAATCTAACCCATATACATAACAACAAGAGCAGTCACCAACCTCACACCCCACTTCAACCCAACTCTTTCACATACCCACGAATCCCCAATCCAACATCAAAAGCTCCCAACTCTCTCCACATACTCAAAATCCAAAATCATGTATTATTTTCATATATGTAAAAGTAGATGAAGAAGCAATGCATGAAGTCTTCGAAGGAACAAACTAATACTCCGCAATATTCAAAAACATGAAAATGGATGAAAAAAACAAGGCAAACACTCCACCTATGCTTTTAAACAATAGTTACACCGCTTACTCAAATTCTACACTCAATATTTGAACACACTGAACAAAGGGAGGAAAACCCTTTCTCAACAATACATGCCATTGCATCAAACCCTAAACATTGCATCAAAATGCATAAATATTAACTGGATTTTGATTCGATATCAGTTAATAGTTAGTGATTGAAAAACAGATAAAAAAAATAGAAAACAAACAAGAGACGGCAGCACAAAATATGCATTTTGTCAATGGAGAAGATGATGCACCAGCACGTTGCAAAACGACCACCTTAAGATGATTCAATAAAGAAGAAAAGCTTTGAACTGTGGAAGATGAGGTAGTGGCTTAAAAGAGTGGATTTGTTGCTCAAGATCTCTATGAAGCTTTTCGTCGAGCAGTTGACGTGCATTTCATAGATGAAGCAGAAGGAGACGAGGCAGTGGGTGGCAGAGATAAGGGATGGGTTGGTGAGGAAGGTAGGATTGGAGGGGATGAGCCTCCCTTCTTTGGCTTCTTCTCCTGCCAAGTCAACCCCTCCAAGTCCAAATATCATATCGACCCCTCCCTCATCTCTACTATTTCCTCACCCGCGCCCTCATCAACGACCTTTGTTGGAGAAGATGACCACCTGACAGCAGCGCCACCTTCTACCAAATGTCGTTGGAGTATTGTCCCCAATGTTTGTTACTGATGACAGTCTTTCGTTCGTCATTATTGAGGAGAAAACAAGGAAAAGAAAAGAAAAGAAGAAGAAGAAAATGAAAGCAAGAAGAAGAAGAAAAGAAAAGGCAGATGGGGAAGAAGATGAGTTGTCGGTTGTAGGTAGAAAAGAAGAAGGGAAGGAGAAAGGTAAAAGAAGAAGGAAAATGAAATAGAAAGAAGAAGGAAAACAATGTTCTGTGAAGTGACGACGTTGTCACCCCAAGCAAACTTAAAAAATAAAAATAAAAATAAAAAGCCAAACAAAAATGTCCCCACTAACATTTTTGTTTGGTGCCCGCTAAGGTAATTTTTTCTGTAATTTCCTCTAAAAACTTAAGAGCTTATTTTAAAATCTCCTATTCTAATATCTCTACTCTTACTAATTACTATGGAGTTATCTAAAATACAGCAATAAATAGGCCATTAAAAAAGGCAAAATTTAGAAAATATATTTGGTCTGGCAAGAATCTATTTAAAATAGATTGTATGGTAAATCCTCTATTTGCCTCTTATTAGAGGGTAAACCTCTTATTAGAAGGGTAGTTTTTCTCATTAATTAAAAAAAATGAATTTATACACATTTGATGTTAGGGGTAGTTTCTATGAGGATCTTTGAGGTATATGTGGTGCACATAAAACATGAAAATGACAATGTAAACCTCATGGCCAGTTTCTTTACTAGAGTTCATGGAATTCATGTCTGAAAGCCATTTGAGAATTTCAAGTGGTAGAATTTTGAAACACTACTAAATTTTGTCATTTTTGAATTCTCTGTTTCATTCCTATCTGAATTCTTGCCTGAGAATTCTGACATTCCTAAATCCCATATATTATAAATGTATCATATATTATATTTTATATTAATATTTAATAAATAGTAGGCTGGATGAGTTAAGCCGTAGCCCGGCCCTCAAGATTGCGGACTTTTCAAAATAAAGCCCTACTCTACCCATTGGCTTTAGGACAAAAAAAAAAAAAAAAGCACTCGCTTTGAGGGCTTTTGCGGGCCAAGCTGGGTTGGGCCCCCTCATCAAAGGGCTAGATTGACAGCCCTATTTGTAGGTGAATATTTTCCACCAATTGTGTTAAAATCATGCAATTCACAATTCTTCTCTATTCTTATGGGCCCACCATTGAATGTTGTTGGATGTATAAAGTAACACAATTCATCATTTTTATTATTTTTGGGGATAAATCTAATAATTAGTTTATTGGTTATATTGAAAGCATGATTTCAAATGTTTAATATTATGTTAATATGTTAGGTTTTTTTTCTTTTTTAATTCTCTCCCAAATATCTCGCATAAAGATGTCAGTTTTTTTTAAATCCTCTCTCAAATATCTCAGATAGAGAAATCTTTTGCCCCTCTTTTGACATACTATATTAGGGCTTACCCCTCCCGGCCTGGGCCTGCCCTTTGACAGCCATAAGCATGATGCATAAGCAAGTGCTAAAGATGGCCCATAGGCTTTTGAGTGATTAATAGTTCGTTCGGGCTCCATTTTTTCCACTTAAAGAGAAATTTGATAAAAGTTCAAAAAAGGAAAATGACAAAAGCAATTCCTCATTCTGAAGCTATTTTAGATTAAATAAAAAAACATAAAAGAATAAAGGGTGTTGAAATGAAGTTACATTTCATGGTATATCTTGGACTAAACCCATAAAAATTAGGTAAGGACAAGGCTAAAACCTTCATTATCAGGCAATACAGCTCGATTTAGGACAATTCTTAAAAAAATGATACATTCCTTCAAAAGATGGAAGAAGGGATTTCCAAGTCTCCACCTTCCATTCCACTGTATGTGAGGCTAGGCTGTAAGGCCTTCAATCAGAGAGCATTGCCTTCCGACTCCAGTGTGACTTGGGACTTTGGAAGGCACGTTCGACTAGTTCCACTAGTTCCATTCTTATTGGTCTCAATTCTTAACAGCTCTAGCAAAGATAACCCTCCACTAAAACACTTCCCTCCTTCAAGATCCTTGATTGCAAATCCTTTAATTTCATTGGTTTTCTCCCAACACAACTAAATCCCATGACAGAATCCTCCTTACTTCCAGCCCAAAGTGGGCATATTTCCATCACCACCTTCTGCAAGAGCTCCTCCTCAAGAACCATCTCAAAAATCTCATGAGAAGCACTAGAATCTTCTCTCAAATCTATTAAGACGCTACATAGTCCTTGGCCTCCACAATAATCCAAAATTGGACCCAAATTCATCTGGTCCAAAACCACAATTTCTGTTCCCCATCTATGCAGGCACGATTCTGTTGCCGGGTCCATGGTGACATTTTTATCTGCAAAGATGATTGCATGTGGAGCAACCTCTGCGGTGAGAGCAGGGGAGTGTAAAGGAGAATCTGAAACTGTTGCTATTATAATTAAGAGATGTTGCTTGGCATTGGTTTGTTGAAAGCTAAAGCTTCGGTTTTGCTAGCTAGTGAGGTGCTAGAAATGACAACCCCATCATGCTCCTGTAGCAATTGCAAGTAGTATCCGCTGGCCTCTTGGTCTCTGTCACTGCCCTGATTCAGAATCTGGCCATTGAAAGATGACGAGTTATCTGTAGGTTACAGAGTCATTGATAAGAATAATCCAAAGTTGACAAAATGTGCTAGTTAAGAATGCATGAACACGCAATAACAATCTCATCATCCATGGGCAGAAATAGGACTAAACTGACCTGTACCGGTATCATGCAGCCCCATGCCTAGATCTATACAGCCTACAAACCTATGTAAAGCACAAATCAAAGTTTCCATTATCTTGGTTCTTTTCAAAGGAAAACAAAAATAAAAAAGATAACTAATACAGGTTGATACACATGCATTGGCTACATCAATGACATCTCTCATATCTTTTCTCTTTCACAGCAAGCCACCAATTGATCTTCAATAATCTCATCACTAGAGCATAGAGCAAACTTCACTTCTTGGGCAGCCATGTCAAGTCTGAGTCACGAGTCAGTAAGATATTAACATACTACATTACCAAGGTGGTCTGACTTCTAAGCCAGCCCAAGCTGGCATGACTGCATGGTCCAACCTACTTTGGGCTGGATGATTTGGACTTTTTTGGCATGTGAGCTGGGCCCAGACCATGTGCAGCCCTAATAATTCTTAAATAGATGTAATTTCCCTCAATTGGAAAGTTCAGTGACTATGATTTTTAGAAACTGGGATATTCAGATTTCCTTAGTAACAATAACCCACCCTTTGTTCAATAACATGCAATCTATTATCTAACTGTACAAGTTATTTTTCTTCCCTAATGAGTTTTAGTGTGACTAATGGCTTCCCTGTAAGCATACTATGTATATCTTCAGTAGCCCATGCATAAATGCCTGATTTTTCTTCAGTAATGTGCAATCTCACAGAATAAGTTAACTTTTTCCCCTGATGATTTTCCCCCTGATAAAAAATTAGCATTTGGTGACATACCTGAGTGTGACGAATGGCTTCCCTGTAAGCATCCTATGTATATATGCCTCGTCAAGCTTCCAACAAAGCTCTTTCTCCACCCTTAGTGTTACTTTGATTCCTGCTCCTCTCAGTCTTTCCACTCCTTCTGAAGCTACATTGGGGTTTGGATCCACCATTCCGACAACTACTTGTTTCACCTTTGCTCGGATCAGAGCTTCAGTGCAGGGAGGAGTTCTAACGTAATGGTTACATGGTTCTAAGCTCACATAAGCTGTTGCATTTTCAGCATGAGTTCCAGCATCATTTAGAGCAAAAACCTACAATTCCTACCTTCAATGAAATCCAATGAAATGAAAAGAAAGATTCTTCCTTTTTTTCTTCTTCATTTTATTATTATTATTATTATTATTATTATTATTATTATTATTATTATTTTTGCAAGTACATGAATGGCTCCATTACTAAACCAAAATATCATTAACCATTTTTTTATGCCGCCATATAATTAACACATTCACTAAAACTATGAATCAGAAAAGAATAGTAGTAGGAGGCTAGGATGACTCATAAAACGATAATCTGAAAAATTAATGCAGAAGAACAGCACATGTAAAATAAATGATGGGAGAAAAAACCCCAGATGTAACATGTAGAATTTTGTTGTGCCATGAATTTAATGCCAAATAGATTTTACATACGTTTGTGACTGCCTATTATATAGACTGTTAAAAAACAACTAACTTGGATTGGTTGGATAGAATCCAAATTACATTGGTATTTAACAGTGTCAGACAGTAATTCCCTGACTGAAAACATGAAAGGTCTCCTCAGCAGTTCCCAAGAGTGAGATTGAAACTAATGGGGTCTTGGGTAAACTGCATTACACAGTTCCTGAAGCACCACAAAAAACAGATGATCAAGATCTGCTGGAGCTTGGATTGGCAGCAGGTAGCGGACAATGAGACTGCTATCCAACAGCCTCAGTTGCACAGCAGGGATGGTACCATGTTTCCCTGACCAAACTAGAAAGGAAATCTCCAATTCAGCAAAATGAATGATGAATTCGAGGCCATGAGTCCGAAACAATTGATTCCAGTCAATGCTTCACGAAAATCATCTGGTAAAAAAAATTCTGAAAAATACTGATTTGTGAAAGTGAATGAGACTGATTTGTGGACTTCCAAGAAATTATAGAACTAAGCATGAGTGTAGAGGAGAGAACCTATAGATAGCTCCAATAGAAAATAAGAAGAATATCATTTGAAATGGTTTAAGCACACATGAAGGCTCAAAATAGGCCATTTATGGCATATTGGAAGGCTACAACTTTCAAGTTGAAAAAACTAGCAAGGGGGAGAAGAGTAAAAACCGTAGATGAAGTGGTGAGAAAAGACATTGGACTGTTGAGTTATAGAATACATGGCTTAACCGAGCTAAATAAATAAATAAAGCGGGCTTATAACGGGGTTCAATAGAAAAGTAGAACTAAAATAGGCAAACCCGCAGTAAATGAGATAAGACAAAATAATGGTCAAGTTGATGATCCATTGGACGATGAAGTGACAAAGTTAGAAAGGATACCCCATATGTTGATGAGCATTTGCAGGTGTTTCGGAGGATGCCATAAATTCTATCATAGTGTTTCATGTATGCCTTCCTCTTCCATTTGCATTCCTTTTGCCATTTTCACCAACAATTCTCATTTGCCAAGAATGTGTGTTTAGGACGTCATAAATTCCTATTAAAGTGTGTACATTCCTTTTGCCAATTTGCACCAACAATTCCCATCTGCCCCGGCACACAATTACAAAATGGACATAGTTTATTTTTATAGTGAAAGATAAACTCCTTTAAGCTGACCCCAGATTTATGGGATAGGGACAGACCATTCCATAAAGAAAGAAAAAAGCAAAAAAAAAAAAAAAGAGGATAGTGATGATCAGAAAATGGATTATGGAAATAGAAAATTAAACACATAAGCAAAATGTCTAACATTACATTTAAAGCCAGTAACGTACTGATTTTTAGATTTTTGCTCTGAACAAACATACTATATGACATTTAAATGGCCATGAAACCAAGTTTTGGTCTAATTTAGGACAAAACAAAATCTTAAAAATCTGAGTTTTATGTTGACCCTTCAAATGTTTCAAATCTGATTTTGCGTGCCGTTTTGGTTAATAATGATACTGACAGAGTGGACTTTTGGATGGAACTTAATCAGATGGCAGATAAAATGAACAGGCCATGGTTGTTGGGAGGAGATTTCAATGTCATTCGTTTTTCACATGAAAGAAAAGTCGGTTGCTTTGTGAACTCAGCTACAAGGGATTTTTCGGATTGGATTCAACAACATGATCTCATTGATCTACTGTTGGACGGAGCAAATTTTACTTGGACTGATAACTAAGAGGATCCAATTATGAGTCGACTAGATTGATTTTTAGTGTCTCCAGAGTGGTTGGAACTTTTTCCTGATTGCGTCCAATAAGTGTTGGCCAAACCTGTTTCTAATCACTGCCCACTGCTTTTACAAACAGGTATGGTAGACTGGGGTCCTCCTTTCAGCTTTGACCTCATCTGGTTACAAGAAAAAGATTTCTCTCAATGTGTTAATGATTGGTGGAGAGAACTCACTGTCTGTGGATGGATGGGTTTTCAGTTGGCCCATAAATTAAAATATTTGAAAAGGAAGATGGAAAATTGGCATATGGAGTTTTTTTGCAGGAGTCGAGAAAAAATCTTGTTTGCTTTCTGAGATTGGTACTTTAGATATGAAAGAAGACATTGGGCATTTAGATCCTGATGTTAGGGAAAGAAAAGCTATGGTCCAATAGCAACTTCAGAGATTGATTCTTTTTGATGAAATGAAATGGAAACAATATTTAAGGAGTAAATGGTTGAAAGAAGGTGGTCGTAATACTGGTTACTTCCATGCTGTGGCTAGTGCTTGGACGCGACTTAATTGGATTTGCGCCATTGAATCTAGAGGAAGACGCTGACAAACTAAATCAGAAATTGTTCAATTTTTTAAATAACTTTATAATGGTGATAAGTGTTTTCAGCCAACATTAGATGCTGCTCCATTTAAAAGGTTAGATGCTACTCCATTTAAAAAGTAATCTTCAGTGAGTGCATCTTCTATTGAAGCTCCTTTCTCTATGGATGAAATTAAGTCTGCAGTGTTTTGTATGGGTGGCGACCGTGCTCCCGGGCTAGATGGTTTTCCTATAATATTTTTCCAACGTTTTTGGAATTTGTTGACGGACGATTTACTGGTGTTCTTTAATGAATTTTATGATAATGGGGTCATTATAAAGGAGTTGGGTGCTACATTTCTCAGCTTGGTTGGCAATCTTTACAAGATCTTGGCTATAATGTTGGCTAACCGTCTCAGGAGAGTGCTCCCTAAGATTATTTTTAATGGCAAAGGGGCTTTTATTGATGGTCATCAGATTCTAGATAGCGTGCTTAGAACACATGAATGTGTTGATTTTAGGTTCAAGCAACATTGCCCTTGATTAGTTTGCAAGTTGGATTTTGAGAAGGATTGCAATATGGTGAACTGGGGTTTCTGCACCACATGTTAGGTTGTATGGGGTTTGGAAGGAAATGGAGTAGCTGGATAAAATCTAGTGTTTCTTCTCCTTGTTTCCCCATTTTGGTTAATGGTTCTCCTCAAGGTTATTTTAAGAGCTCTCGAGGTTTGCGAGTTGAGACAAGGAGATCCTTTTTCTCCTATGCTATGTGTTGTTGTTGCTGAAGCTTTCAATATATTAATTGAGAAAGTCAAGCTGTGCAGCCTCATCACAAGTTTTTCTACTAGTCTTCATTCCCAGGAAGTAACCTATTTGCAATTTGCAGATGATACAGTTGTTTTATGTGATGCTTCTTTGGAATAGGTTCTTGCTTTGAAAAATATTTTGAGATGGTTCCAGCTATTATTAGGCTTAAAAATCAATTATGCCAAGTGTGAGCTCATTGGTATTCATGTGGATCATAACCATGTGAAGTTGCTAGCTGATGTTTTTGGGTGTAGGGTTGGCCAGCTTTGAAGCAGCACAGGGGAAGAAGATTAGCCAACGGGCTAATCTCCAAGCCAAAAGGCTTAGGGATAAATTGTCTAGGTGCCTCACTAAAGACAAATCAACTCTCTCAACTGAGAACCAATGCCCAAAGCTTTATTCAATATGAAAGTCTATCTCTCTTGAAGAGATTATAACCTTATTTATAACTAAAACATTCTCTAAGAAAGAAAATAGCTAATTCTAAACAAATAAGAAGTCCTAAATCAAATCCAACTGGACTTGCCAAATATCAAATAAACAACTAAAACAATTACTATTAATATAGTCTACTATAAGTCTACTGTGTTTTGGGCCTGCGGGTGTAGACTTTCAAACGAGGCCCACTATTATGGCCTGCATCAGCTCTCCCCGGCTTGGAAAAACTCGACTTTGGCAAGTTGCTAGCTTGGTACTGCTCATATAAATCTGGATTGATCTTTTGAAAATCTGTAGCCGTAATCCAGGTAGCTTCAGAAAATGGTTTGCCTTTCCACTTAACAAGAAACTTGTGAAATCCTCCATTCTTGGTTGAAATGATCTGATCATAAAAAACATCTTCAATTTCGTCTGGAGGAAATTGATGAAAAGGAATGCGAAGAGCTTGTTCTTCAAAGGATTCATCATTGTGGTGCCCATGATATAATGTCAAATCTTCGACATTAAACGTGGAGCTGATATTCATATCTGCAGGAAGGTCTAGAACATATGCATTGGAACTGATTTTCTTTAGAATTTTGAAAGGACCTGCACTTCGTGGATGAAGCTTCTTGTATTTACCTTAGGAAATCGTTCGGGCTTCAAACGAACCATTACCAAATCACCTTCGGTAAACTCAACATGGCGTTTGTGAGAATCCGCATGCCTTTTATATGCTTCATTACTTGTAGCGATTTGCCGGCGAACTTCATCATGAACATCTTTCATATGTTGGGCAAACTGTTTAGCATCCGGACTAGATCTAGAGTCAACTGGCAAAGGATTTAAATCAATAGGCAGACGTGGCGTAACACCAGTGACAACTTCAAATGGTGATCTCCCTGTTGTTCTGTTGACAGAATTATTATAAGCAAACTCTACCATAGGTAAAATAAGATCCCATGAAGCAACATGTTCTCCAATAAGGCATCGAAGAAGATTTCCTAAACTCCGATTGACAACTTCTGTTTGACCATCAGTTTGTGGATGATAGGCACTTGAGTATTGGAGCTTAGTGCGCATCATGTGCCATAAAGTCTTCCAGAAGAAACTCATGAACTTTGTATTTCTGTCAGATACTATTGTCTTGGGAAGGCCATGCAAACGAACAACTTCTTTAAAGAAAAGAATGGCAATCTTCTTGGCATCTGCTGTGTGAGAACAAGGAATAAAATGTGCCATTTTGGAGAAACGATCAACAACAATAAAGACAGAATCTACTTTTCGCGCTGTTTTTGGTAAGCC
Organism: Sextonia rubra; assembly: GCA_037013555.1. Taxonomy (NCBI): domain Eukaryota; kingdom Viridiplantae; phylum Streptophyta; class Magnoliopsida; order Laurales; family Lauraceae; genus Sextonia; species Sextonia rubra. The sequence goes on from JASUAD010000023.1 coordinate 15,420,393, forward strand.
CAAGATAAAGTCCATACTTAAATCTTGCCAAGGTGCATGTGGAATAGGAAGAGGCTGATACAAACCTGTATTCTTCTTTTGACCTTTTGCAAGTTGGCATACTCTGCATAATTCACAAATTCGGGCAACATCTGTTTTTAAGCGTGGCCAAAAGAAACGATATTCCACAAGGGCCAATGTCTTATCACGCCCAAAATGTCCACTACATCCGCCACTATGCAACTCACGTATCATAAATTCACGGATAGATGTAGCAGGCAGACATAATTGATTTCCACAAAAGAGATATCCATCATGAAGAGAAAACTTTGGATGTTCTGAACCTTCATCATTTAGAAGGGCTGTATAAATGTGACCAAAGTCATTATCAGCTGCATATTCTCTGCGTATTTCTTCAAAGCCAGGAACATTGACGGAAATTGTCGTATGAATGTGAGTTCGACGACTTAATGCATCTGCGACTTTATTTTCCGTGCCAGATTTATGACGCATAACAAAAGAAAACTCCTGTAGGTATGCACTCCATTTAACACGATTGGCGTTCATTTTCGTTTGAGAATTCAGGTGTTGCAAGGCTTCGTGGTCAGAGTATAAGACAAATTCTTTTCCAATGAGATAATGACGCCAATAACGAAGAGCTTGAACTACTGCATAATATTCCAAATCATAAACAGTGTACTTCTTACGGGTGTCATTTAATTTCTCACTGAAATAAGTAACTGGATGACCGTCTTGACTTAAGACTCCGCCAATACCTACATGGGAAGCATCACAACTAACTTCGAAGACTTTGTCAAAGTCCGGAAGTTTTAGAACTGGTGCCTCAGTCATTTTCTTCTTAATTTGCTCAAATACTCGAGAGGCAACATTGGTCCAAGTGAACTCTCCTTTTTTCATGCAATCAGTTATAGGAGCCATAATTGTACTGAAATTACAAATGAATCTCCTGTAAAAGGTAGCCAAACCATGAAAGCTGCGTACCTCATGTATAGAAGTGGGAATAGGCCAGTCAAGGATTGCTTTAACTTTAGCTGGATCAAGTTCAACTCCGCGGGCCGAGACAACAAAGCCCAAAAATACGACTGTGGAATTCAAAAATGTACACTTCTTCAAATTAATGTAAAACTTTTCTCTTTGAAGTGCACGCATGACATTCCTTAGATGATCGAGATGATCTTCTTTTGATTTGCTGAAGATTAAAATATCATTAAAATATACCACAACAAATTTGCCAAGAAAAGGTCGTAGAAGCTGAGTCATTACTCTCATAAAAGTGCTGGGAGCATTCGTTAGACCGAACGGCATGACTAACCATTCGTATAGTCCATCTTTGGTTTTGAATGCTGTTTTCCATTCATCTCCGGGCCGAATACGAAGTTGGTGATATCCGCTCTTGAGATCAATCTTGGAAAAGACAGAAGATCCAGACATCATATCAAGCATGTCATCCACTCGGGGAATTGGAAACCGATATTTGATGGTAATTTTATTAATCGCTCGGCTATCAACACACATTCGCCAAGAACCATCTTTCTTCGGTGTTAAGAGGGCTGGAACTGCACATGGACTCATGCTTTCTCGGATATAACCCTTCTGGAGTAAATCTTCAACCTGTCTGCACAATTCAGCATGTTCGGCGGGACTCATGCGATAAGCAGGTAAGTTAGGAAGGATAGATCCAGGGACTAAATCAATGGCATGCTGGATGTCCCGCATAGGAGGTAACTCATTAGGAAGCTTTGTGGGAATCAAATCTTGAAAATCATGGAGCAATGACTTGATTTCTGGTGGCGTAGAATCCTGTTGTTTATTCTCTGCTTCTTGGGTTTCTTTAGGCACAAGAGCATAAACAACTCCTTAGTCTTTGCTTTCCATTTCAAACTTCCTCATAGAGAGAACATGAGGGTTTGATGGAGTGGTAGAAACCGTCGGAGAAGATGCTAATGGCGGCAACGGTAGAAGATCCACCACTTGTCCTTTCCATTTAAAAGAATGAATGTGCCTTTTCTGATCAGTATGTACCTCTCGATCATATAACCAAGGTCGGCCAAGTAAAATGTGAGCAATATTCATAGGAATAACATTGCCCCATATATCATCTTCATATATGCCAATTTTAAAATGAACCAAGCAACGATGGGTCATAGGGATTGAATGATCATCTACCCAAGCGACCTTGTAAGGCTTTGGGTGCTTTTCAATAGGCAAATTGAGCTTAGTGATCACTTCCTGTGAAACAACATTCATAGCACTACCTCCATCAACAATTAAATTGCATAACTTACCTTTGCATCTCACGCGTGTCCTGAAGATTGAAGTACGTCGCCAATCAGTTTCTTCTTATTCATTGGTGAGGAGAAGCCGACGTATAATAAGAACAGGACCACCTTCTTCTGCACCGGTAGCGGCATGAGGAGAAGGATCAGATTGAGCCTCTAGCTGTGGATCTGGCTGAGCTTCTGGTTGGAAATGGTCAGGAGGAGGCTCCATCTCAAGATGCTCATCATAGTCTTCAGACGAATAAGGATCTTTATCGCAATAATAAAGATTGCGAACTTGAGGGCATGCATTAGCAAAGTGTCCTGGTTGTCCACATTGATAACAACCATCAGTTCATCGATCTTGACGAGGAGGTCCACGATTCCGCATATCTTGTTCCTGTGGCACTGTCCCCTTTTGGTTTTGAGCAAAAGGACGCTGATTGGGGTGATTGTGCTGCGGTTTTGGAGGTGGACGAAAACCCGCTGGTGGAGCACGGTTATATTGAGAATTATTTTGATTGGGTGGATAACCTTTATTATTCTGAAAGGCGGGGGTTCGACGAGTCGTTGACTCTCCGACTTGAGAACCAAATCGTCTTAAAGTGGAGGACCGCAATTCCAGCTCAACTCATTTTGCCTTGTTATAAATATCATCAACAGTTTCAAAATCATGCATAAGGACTTCACGTCTTATTTCTTCTCGCAAACTTGTTCTGTACCGGTTGACTAGCGTGAAATCATCATCTTGAATTTTACACCGGATAACATAATCATTGAACTTCTCTGTGTACTCATCCAGTGATAAGGTGCCTTGCTTGAAAACAAAATATTCATGCTGAAGGAGACTTAAATAATTGGAGGGCAAGTATTTACCTTCAAGCTTTTCACGCATATCATCCCACTTGGTAATAGCAGGGCGTCCCATGACAAGATTATTGTGCTTAACGCTGTGCCACCAAATACGTGCTGACCCTTTGAGTTTGACTTTGACAAAGGCAACACGCTGTGCATCATCCATATGATACCAAGAGAAATAATCTTTGAGGGAATTGAGCCAGTCAATGAAAGCCTTTGGATTGAGTCGGCCAGAGAAATCCGATATATCAATTTTGACCCGCTTTGTGATATCATCAGATTTTAGTGCAGCAGGTGCGTCTGCAGGGTCTTTTTCAGTAAGAAGACACTGAATGAAATCATGCATAGATTCTTGCGGGCCTGTTTCTGCTGGTCGGCCAGAATTTTGTTGGTTTCCAACGCTAGAGGATGCTTCGGTGGCAGGAGGCCTCTGTGAACCGCGGGACAGTTCTTCCAACGCATGTACTCTTTCAGTCAACTCGATTAACATGGCATCTCGTTGATGATTAGAAAATCTGCCCCGATATGACTGACCGCTGCGGGTTGACATTGCTTATAGAAAGCAAGGGAAACAAAAAAAAATTTTTTTTTATTTTTTTTATTGATGTGGGCCTGGGCTAAACAGGGCAGCTGCTGTGGGCCTGGGCTGAATCAGGCAGGCGGGTCAGATCTGGGTCAGGTCAGACCCGGACTGAAGCAAAGTGGTTGGACTGGGGCGGGTGTCGGGTCAGCAGTTTTGGCCCAAGCGACCCAACTGCTCAAATTGTGTTTCTGTCCTCTTGCTACAGTAACGAGCGAGAAGATGGATAAAAGGAAAGTGCAAGTGCCCTGTTGCAGAAACGGAAGGGTGATGGAGAGAAGAAAAAAGAGACTTATCTTCTGCCGGCGAGGGAGGGAGAGAGAACTACAGCGGGGCGATGGCGGTCTTCTGCTGGCGAGGGAGAGAGAGAGAGAGAGAAACGACAGTGGGGCGATGGTGGTGGTTGATTCCAGCCGGCGATGGAGAGGGAGAGAACGCCAGCAGGCGATGGCGTGTGCTCGTTGTCGCTGTGCGCAGGCTGTCGCGTCCTCTTTTTCTCTTTCTCGTTTTCTTCTGTTGCTTCTTACTGCGATTTCTGTTTTTTTTTTTTTTTTAGTCTGGGTTGGGGATGGTGGACAGCAACCAAGGGGATTTTGGTTTGGTCGATGGTGAGGGACAGAATAGGTATGGGGATCCGGTGAGGAGAGGGATCGAAGAAGGTACAGGGGGGGTTGGGTTGCCGATGAGAGATGGAGGGGTGTGGGGAAAAGGGTTCGGTGGTGATTGGTTTGGGGATCTGGGTTCGGCTAAGGTTGGTGAAGAGCTTTACGGGGGGCTGGGGGGGGGGGGTGGATCGGCGATGATGATGATGAAGGGAAGATGGGTCGGTGAGGATTGGGGGATTTTTGCTGGCGGTTAGGAGAAGTCTTGGAAAGGGGATGGATGGATGAGGGGAAAGATGGGTCGGTATTGCTGTGGTGGATGGATGGAAAGTGGTGGGGATTTTCGGGATGAGGGGATCTGGGTGACAGGGATAGGGGTTTGGCTGGACGGTGGTGGAGGAGGAGATGCAAGGGTCTCGGGAGTGGGGCAATGGTGGGATGGGTACTGACGACAGAGGAAGAGATGAACGAAAACTGAACCAAACGAACGGGAACCTCGAATCGGCGATCAGATGGCGGTCCGAGATTGGATCTTCGTCTCTGATACCAATTGAAGCAGTGCAGGGGAAGAAGATTAGCCAACGGGCTAATCTCCAAGCCAAAAGGCTTAGGGATAAATTGTCTAGGTGCCTCACCAAAGACAAATCAACTCTCTCAACTGAGAACCAATGCCCAAAGCTTTATTCAATATGAAAGTCTATCTCTCTTGAAGAGATTACAACCTTATTTATAACTAAAACATTCTCTAAGAAAGGAAATAGCTAATTCTAAACAAATAAGAAGTCCTAAATCAAATCCAACTGGATTTGCCAAATATCAAATAAACAACTAAAGCAATTACTATTAATATAGTCTACTATAAGTCTACTGTGTTTTGGGCCTGCGGGTGTAGACTTTCAAACGAGGCCCACTATTATGGCCTGCATCAAGCTTCCGACGAAATATGTGGGTTTGCCTTTGTGTGTGGGTCTTCCGAAGAAGAATTTATGGGATCTGGTGAAGGAGAGGCTTGAGAAAAGACTTTCTTCATGGATGGGGAAGTATTTACCAATGGGCGGTCATGCTACTTTGCTCAAATCAATTCTATCAAGCATTCCTATATATTTTCTATCTTGTTTCAAATGTCCTAAGAATGTGATTTAGAGGGTAAAGAAGATCCAATGTGACTTTCTTTGGAATGATACTATTGAGGAGAAAAAATTTTTCATTTGATTAAAAAGAAGGTGGAAGAAAAAATTTTCATTTGGTTAAGGGGAGGTCGTTTGCTTTTCTATTGCTCATGGTGGATTGGGTATTCGGTCTATTGCGACAATGAATAAATCTTTGCTTGGAAAATGGTTTTGGAGGCTAGGCTCTTCTGATCAAGGTTTATGGCGACATGATGTGAATAAGCTAAGAAGCATGAACATGGACACAGAAATGCGACACAGATACAACACGACACGGACAAGTCGACACGGCATTTTTTAAAAAAGTAGGACATGGACACCTTGGGGACACGTTAATAATATATATTTGTTTATATATATAATCATATAATAAAAAAGAATAAAAAGAAAAACATTGGGCCAATAACATGGCATGATTAAAAAAAGAAGAGACTATAAAAATTTTGTTGTTGGTGCTAAACATTATCCATCGATAATTATGAAGGTAAATTGGTTGTATGGTGCATCCCAAATATCCACCCTAATTTTACAGGTTGCCATCGATAATTTTAAAAACTTTGTTTCTAGTCCTAAACATTGGCCATCGATAATTATACTTTGGCCCTTTTTTATTATATTTTGACCCTCGAGATATTTTAAAATTCAAATTCATGCCCCGTCGTTTCCCTGCTGTGTCCCTACCATGTTCCTGCCATGGCCAAAGTTAAAAATAAAAAATAAACAAAATAGGACATGTTTTTTGGCATGTCGAACACCAATCTAGCGTTGTCCAAGTAGTGTTCGTGTTTGTGTGTCTGACACGAGGACCCTATTGACTTGCCCGTGCTTCCTAGTGGATAAGTGATGCAAGATCTAAGAAATGTTGAATGAAAGACAAAAGAGATCAAATATCCAAATAACATGCACACTAATTAATGTAAAGTTGGCACCAGCACAAGACCATAATTAAATTCAGCAAGAGAGGTTTGTTTAAATCTGCCATTGAATTCATAGGCCTGCAAATGATTTTCCTAAGGTGGAGAGATGGATCCTTGGGAGTTAGTACTCCCAACCACTTTAGGGATTCAAGACCAATTAAATTTCAGATCTCAAAGTCAAGATTCAAATCTAAGTGGACTATATTAATAGGGTATTCTTCCAATATGAGGGAATTTGGGGTTCGAATCTAGAGTTTAGATCTGTCCAATATGGGTGATAATCAGATCTAATGGCTGTTTGGGTTGTATCTTATCAGATTTCAGATCTGATTGCAGGTTTTATAATATCCAAACTTCAGATCTAGAACTGTTGAAAATGTTTTCTTTCATTTGGCAAATATTTGGCTAAATCCAAGAGGAGAACAAAGGTTTTTTTTAGGGCCGAATGCAGAGATCTAATAGGATAGGTGGAAATCTTAACCAAAAGAAAAAAAAGATGGAGATTACCTCTGATGAAGAATGATTTCTTGGCGTCACACTAAACTCCCCAATTAGGACGAGGAAAGATGAAAAACTTACATGGAAAAATCCAAAGAAGCTTTCAAGGAGAAGTGTTTTTTTTATTCATCAATAATAGCCCCCAAGAATAGAGTTACAACTTAAAACAGAAGAAAACTCAACCCTAAACATTGGATAGTTGAGATTAAAAGGGGGTTTACATGAGATAAACCAATAAATAAAGTGCATAAAGAAAGAAATAAATAAAAAGCAACAAAAGTGGCCGAACATGTGATGGACTTGTGCATGGGGATACATGTGCAAGTCATCCCCCTCTCACGAACTCTTTGTAAAGTGTTTAAGTTGTGGGGTCCTCTTATTTACACATTTAACTAAAACTTCATACCATGGGACCCTTGCTTTTATTAAATAACTCTATTAAAGCAACTGGGGCCCTTATTTAAAATTAAAACACTTTCAAATCAGCAACAAGTCTTTCCCTTTGGCACATCCCAGTGTGGGGCCCTTAGCTTGAATGCCTAGGGAGATTTTCAACGGTGTGTCTTCCTCAGAACCACGATCCAACGGTGGATCTTGTAAACCGTGATGGATTAGCCCCATTAAAGGGTAATCCATCCTTAACAGAACCATGTGACTTAGTTTCTTCTTGCTCCTTGACTTGATGCCCCCATTAATAAGTCTAAGGTGTGTAGCGAGGGGTGGCATGTTCTAGATTGTTATTACATGTCTTCAAGTATCTAGAAGTCCACACTTTCTGTGAAATCTGTGTTCGATTGGTGGATTAGATATTAGTCCATGATGGGAAAAGAATTCAGTTTTGGTATGATAAATGGTGTGGCCAATCAAGCTTAAAGAATTTGTATCCTTCACTTTATGTGTTAGATAGGTACCCTTATGCTTTCATATCTAATAACTTTAAGCACTTGGGAGATGTGTCTAGGGCGGCAAGGATGCATAGAATTCTTACAATGGATCAACTTAGAAGAAGACACATTACCATTGTGAATGGATGTCCGATGTGTTTGAAGGATGAGGAATCTGCTGGTCATTTGTTGATTCATTGCTCCTATGCGCATAAGCTTGGGCTCCTGTTATAAGTATCTTTGATATGAGCTGTGTTATGCCATGCAACATAAAAGATTTGTTTAAGCAATGGAATTTTAAGGGAATGCTTATTCGTGCTAAAATGTGGTGGTGGCTTTCGCTTATTCGCACTAAAATGTGGTGGTGGCTTTCATTTTATGCTATTTTATGGAAGATTTGGCTAGAAAGGAATATTAGAGTTTTTAATAAAAAATGTAAATTAGTGGTGAAGTTGTTAGATCTATTGTTTGGACCCTTTTAGAATGGGCAACCACTGCTACTCAATTTCTAGGGGTTCCTTTAGAGGATCTTCAAGAATCATGGGTAGCTTGTTTTAAAGGGGGTGGTATCATTAAATGGTGCATAAAATTAGTTGGGTTCCTCCGCTAAAAGGTATCTTAAAGCTGAATTTTGATGGCAATTATGTTAATTAGATTTGTATAAGAGGAATCAAAGGTTTTATTCGAGATTGGATATGGTAGGTTGTGAAGAATTTTTGGGCCTTGTAAATTCTTTAGATGCTAATGGTGCAGAGGTTCATGCGTTATTAGAGGGTTGTCGAGAACTACAAAAGAAGGATGGTTACAATGCTATCACTGAAGGTGATTCGTTTGCTACTATCCAATAGAGTTCGAAATTGTCACGACCCGAGCCCAGAATTCGGGGGTTAGCGAAAAGCTAAACCGGTGACACACGTACTCCCGTGCACGTGCACCCAAACCCAGTCCAGATGCACGCACACAAGGGATCTAACACGTGCGAAACAGACGAACGCGGAAGCTGTAGATATCATAGCAAGCAACAAAGAAAATAGCGGAAGCCAAAGCAGAAACAAATACGGAAGCGACAAAGACAAATACACTAATATAAAACCAAATACACACCAAAACCATATATACAAAATACACAGAATACAAGTCCAAAGTCCAAAGATCCACAGTCCAAATACAAGTCCCCTGAAACCAAAACTCAAAATCCCAAAACGAAAAGCCACTGGAAGTATGCATGAACGCACTCGGCAGAGATGATCAGGCCCACTCTGCCAAACCTGAGGGTGCCTCTACACTCGCCCCTGCAGCCTCCTCGACCGCCGGGGAGCTGGGCAAGGTATCTGTGCCTGCAACACCACAGACAACACAAATGAATACAACGATCCAGCAAATATAAGTAACAGGGGTGTAACACTCATAGTATCAAAGTGAATAAATGACAGAATAATGATTTCAGAGTTTCATCTTAGTAAGCTAAGCAAATCGTGCATAGAAGTAAAGCATGATATGTGAATCAAACATAGAAATACTGACTAAGTGGCTACTACGTTAACCAAGTTCTCTCCAATAGAGAGCAGAGCAAAGCAGAGCAGATGAGAACACCACTGACCGGGCCAGGGTACAAGTGGGTCTCGGTTTCCTGGGTTCCGGGGTCCCAAGACAAAGCAACACTGCAGTTATACAGAGATACAGAGATCTAAGCCAAAGGTAACCCCGTCGGGCATCCTAGGGCTGAGGCTGAGTAGAGCCAGACTAATACCAATCAAATCAAATCCATAGAAAGGGAGATTATCCGCTTTGGACTCACCGATGACAAAGACCGGATCTTATCCTCACGTATTAACCTCTGGGCAGAGCCACCAGGGAATACCCAAAAATCAGAGATATACAAAGCCAGAGAATATACAAAGCATAGCATAGATCAAAACATAGTACAGAGCGAAGAATAATACAGATATACAGAACGAAAGCAAAATGACTGAGGAATGCATAACATAGATTAACAGAACAGAGGGCAAAACCATAAACAATATGCAAAGCATCTCAGATTAATACGGAATCAAGGTTCATTACAAGCCAAGTCTAATCTAGTTGCATCACTGTCACTAACCGTGCATGTTGATGTAGTTTTAAGTTATTCGATGCACCGTTGCCATCCTAGTGTTGCAATATAATCCTCATGTGCACCGAAGTCCCTTAAACCAACACCCATGGGGAGGCGCTTAACAATGAGCAACACTCACATGAATAAGTCACAGCCTAACAGACTATTCATGCGCTCCAAAGAATCCATTTGGGCCGGTTTACGGGTATGGTTAACCTGTATTTGAGCCCTACAAGGTCACACCATTAGCCTAAGTTTAACCGATAGTTTACAGGTCTTACGGTTTAGCCATGGGTGACCTACGGCTTAGCCGTGGCATCCTACGGCGTAGCCGCAATATGCACTACGGCTTAGCCGTGGTTCCCTTCAGAACACGGCTAAACTGTCCGCTTTTCCACCTCTGATCTGATACATCTCACGGCTGAGCTACAGTCAGTATACGGCTTAGCCGTAGACCAATCCACGGCTTAGCCGTAGCATCTCACGGCTTAGCCGTATCCACACCGTAGAAGTACTGATATCAGAAAAGTTTCGACTGATCAGAGATTAAATTCACGGCTGGGGTCACGGTTGGGTCACGGCTAGCTTACGGCTCAGCCGTAGGACAAATTACGGCTTAGCCGTAGCCTAGCCGTAGAACAAACTCAGATTTTTGAGTCTCTGGAAAGCGAGCCGTAGAAATTTACGGCTTAGCCGTACAATACAGAATACGAGTTCGGGAAGATTTCAGAAACGAAATTTTTGTACAGAAACTGAATAAAACAAGCTCAACTGATTCTCATAGCTTAGAAAATGGCTGTAAAACATTTCTATACAGAGAATGAGAATGAATCCAAGTAATCAAACAACACCCATATGTGTTATCAAAGCCTGTACTTATACTTGCCTCAAAGCTCTATCAAATCCACAACCTCAAGCTCCAAAGCAACTAAAATCAAAACAAATCAAAGCAATCACACATGCATGAGATGAAGACCTAGCAACAGAGAATGGGGGAAGCAATTGGAGAAGAAGAAGAAAGAATTAGAAAGAACCCACTTACCTAAGCAATATACAAAGATGAGAGAAGAGAGAAGAGAGAAGAACCCAATCACCAAAGTGCAAGCTTACACTACAAGATCGAAGAAGAGAATGAAGAGGAAGAAGAACGTGGCTACCGAATTCTCCTTGCATGCAGCCGATCGAGACAAATGGTTAAGGAGAATGACACCTGGAGCTGAATTACTTATATAGGTTTTGTAGTTTTAAAACAAGGTCCAATGGGTTTAAGCGATTTACAGATTAAGTCACACGAAGGTCCAACTTCTCCAATTGACTCCAAACGGATCTGACACAGTTACGGAATTTGTCGAGCTCAACGAAATACGTGTGCTGACACCAAGATGATGCAAAGATGAGATGAGCAAAGCCAAAGCAAAATTACGAAAAAGGGCTTAGAACTAACTATCTCAGGTCAAAGGTCACTCAACTACCTATCCCAGGCCCAAAACCAAGTCCAAAAGAATAAACAAAACAAAACACACACTAATGAGCCACTAATCCGGCTCAAAGGGGATCGGAGTGTTACATCCTCCCCCACTAGGAATCATTCCGTCCTCGGAATGACTACCTACCTGCGCAAAGAGCTGGGGGTACTGGCGCGCTAGCTGCTCCTCTAGCTCCCAAGTAGCCTCATCCGGACCGTGATGCTCCCACAACACTTTAACCCATCTGATAGTCCTGGTACGAAGAATCTGCTCTCGTGTCCCAACGATGCGAAGCGGACGCTCAACGTAAGTCGCATTAGGCTGAATCTGAATGTCATCATAGCGAATCACATGGCTCGGATCTGGCACATACTTACGGAGCATCGACACATGGAACACATCGTGAACACCGGAGAACTCAACTGGAAGTGTCAACCGATAGGCTAAATCTCCAACTCGGCTCTTGACTTCAAACGGTCCTACATATCTCGGAGCTAACTTGCCCTTCTGACCAAATCGAACTGTGCCCTTCATCGGAGAAACTTTAAGGAACACCCAATCTCCAACTTGAAATGCTAAAGGTCTCCTTCGAGTATCAGCATAGCTCTTCTGCCTGGACCGAGCAATCTTCAGATTCTCTATCACTTTCTGCACCTTCTCTGTCGTCTCAGCAATGATTGTCGGACCATGGAAACTTCTAGTTCCAACTTCTTCCCAGCACACTGGGGTCCTGCACTTGCGTCCGTATAGAGCCTCATAAGGTGCCATACCAATACTCTCATGGAAGCTGTTGTTGTAAGCAAACTCACATAATGCCAAATGCATATCCCATTCCTTCTCAAAGTTCAGCACACTAGCTCTGAGCATATCCTCCAACGTCTGAATGGTACGCTCCGACTGTCCATCAGTCTGGGGGTGGTATGCCGTACTAAAACTCAGCTTCGTACCCATAGCTTCCTGAAATGCTCTCCAGAATGAAGATACAAAACGACTGTCGCGATCTGACACAATCGATACTGGGGTACCATGCAATCTGACTATCTCGTCAACAAACTTCCTGGCCATCTCCGTGAATGTCATCCCTTTCTTGAACGGAAGGAAATGTGCTGACTTGGTTAATCTGTCCACTATTACCCAGATCGCATTATTCTTTCTACTGGTCGGCGGAAAACCGGAGACGAAATCCATCGTAATGTGCTCCCACTTCCACTGCGGAGTGTGCAATGGATGTAATGATCCTGGAGGTCGCTGATGGTCAGCTTTCACCCTCTGACAGGTCAAACATCGAGCTACGAACCCTGCGATCTCCCGCTTCATATTGTTCCACCAAAATCTGTCCTTCAAGTTCCGGTACATCTTCGTACTCCCTGGGTGCATCGCATATCGGGCATCGTGCGCATCTGTCATCAACTTATCTTTCAGCTCATCCACAGCGGGAACACACAACCTATTCCTGAAGTACAAAACTCCATCTACCAAGCTGAAATCCGGTCGATCTGCAATCCGATCTCTGAACTTCACCAGGAGGGGGTCCTCAAACTGGCGATCCTTAATCTGCTGAATCACCTCAGGCTGAAATACGACGGTAGTAGCTAATGTCACCAATTCACCTACCATCCGAACCTCTACAGGCTGATCATGCACAAGCATATAAAATCCTGCCAACACCTGAAGGCTGTTTGTCCTCCTGCTAAGTGCATCTGCAACTACATTTCCTTTGCCTGGGTGGTACTTGATCGGAAGGTCATAGTCTTTGATAAACTCCAACCATCTACGCTGCCTCATATTCAAGTCATGCTGATCAAACAAGTACTGCAGACTGTGATGATCGGAATGGACCTCGAACTTCACACCGTACAAGTAATGTCGCCACAACTTCAGTGCAAATACAATAGCTGCTAACTCCAAGTCATGTGTGGCATAGTTCTTCTCATGTTCTTTCAACTGTCTGGATCCATAGGCAATCACCTTCTGATTCTGCATCAGTACACAGCCTAGTCCAACTCTAGAGGCATCTGAGTAAATCATGAATCCCTCACTACCATTCGGGAGAGTCAACACTGGCGCCGTAGTGAGCTTTTCCTTCAGCAACTGAAAACTACGCTCACACTTCTCTGTCCACTCATACGGGACCTTCTTCCGAGTCAACTGAGTCAGCGGGGCTGAAATCTTCGAGAAATCCTGCACAAACCTGCGGTAATATCCTGCTAATCCCAGAAAACTCCGAATCTCCGTCACTGATCTAGGACGGGGCCAATGGACTACTGCCTCAATCTTAGCCGGATCCACCATCAATCCATCTCTAGAAATCTTATGACCCAGAAATGCAACTTGCTCTAACCAGAAATCACACTTGGACAACTTGGCATACAACTTGTGATCCTTAAGCAGCTGCAATGCTTTCCTCAAATGGTCTGCATGTTCCTCAGCAGTCTTCGAATAGACCAATATGTCATCTATAAAAACCATAACGAACTGGTCCAAGAAGGAAGTAAACACCCTATTCATCAAGGCCATGAAAGCTGCGGGTGCGTTTGTCAAACCAAATGGCATGACAAGGAACTCGTAGTGACCATACCGAGTCCTGAAAGCTGTCTTAGGAACATCCTCATCCTTCACCCTGAGCTGGTGATATCCTGACCTCAAGTCAATCTTCGAGAAGTAAGCTGCACCCTGAAGCTGATCGAACAACTCATCGATCCTAGGCAATGGATATTTGTTCTTGATAGTCACTTTGTTCAACTGCCTATAATCAATGCACATCCGGAAACTGCCATCCTTCTTCTTGACAAACAATACAGGAGCTCCCCAAGGTGAAACACTTGGGCGTATGAACCCTTTATCCAACAGATCCTGCAACTGTTTCTTCAATTCCAACAACTCTGCAGGTGCCATACGATATGGAGCTCTACTGATAGGTGCTGTACCTGGTACCACGTCAATAGCAAATTCTACCTCCCGAACTGGTGGCAACTCTGGCACATCCTCCGGAAAGACATCCGGGAACTCGCTGACTACTGGAATCTCGCTGAGCTGTCGCTGATCTTTCTTCTCTGAAATGAATGCAAGAAATCCTTCACATCCCCTACGAAGCATCCTGTCTGCCTTACAAGCAGATATCACACGCCTCGGGCACTTCGTCTGGCTGCCCTCAAATCGGAATCCGCTGCCCAAATCAAAATAAATAGCCTTGCTGTAGCAATTGATACACGCATGATATCTCGCAAGCCAGTCCATACCAAGAATCACATCGAAGTCCAGTGTCGTGAGCAACACGAGGTCTACTGGGAGCTGATGACCAGCTATCCGCACAGCGCACTGAGGGTAGAAAACACTGCACTCCACCCGTTTACCAACCGGAGTGGACACTAGCAACAAGTAGGGAAGTGGTGTGGGTCGCTGTCGAAGCTGCTCAGCAAAATGGGGTGCTACGTACGAACGCGTAGACCCGGAGTCAAATAAAGCTAAAGCTTCTGCATCGGAAATTAAAATTTTACCTTCCACTACCGTGGCCTCCTCCGCGCCCTCATGCGTAGCAGCATAGGCTCGGGCTGTCTGGCGATTCGGCTTCTGACCTGGGCGAGCTGGCTGAGATCTGCCCTGTGCTGTAGGTCCTGTCTGTCTCGTCTGTGGAGAGGACTGAAACTTCGGGCATTGGGCCCGCCTGTGGTCCGTAGAGCCACACCCGAAACAAGCCCCACTCTTCCTCCAACATCTGTCTGTGGGGTGATCCTTCCCACAGTGACCGCAAACTATCTGAGAACTGCTCGAACTACCCTGTTTACCCTTGAACTTCTTCTGGAACTGACTTCTGCCACTGAAACCTGCTGCCCTCTTAGCCTCTGTTCGCTCCTCCTCAAAGATGGCCTCTGCATCATAGGCTCTGTCAATAGCGTCATCTAATGTAGCCGGCCACATACAAGCAACCACGTGGCGTTTGTGCCTCGGGTTCAGGCCGTTGACGAAGCGAGTCACCTTCTTCTGCTCAGTGTTTACCATGTCCTCTGCAAAATGAGACAACTCGGTAAACCTGTATACATAATCTGCAACTGACATCTGTCTCTGCTGGAGGTTGAAGAATTCCACTTCCTTAGCTCGCTGAATGTGAAGAGGCATGAACTTACGACGGAATTGCTGCTTGAAGGTCTCCCAAACTGTGGCACTGGGCATAGTCTGAAATGAAGTCTTAACACTCCTCCACCATGTCTTAGCTACACTCCGAAGCATAGAGGCTGTGAGAACTACCTTCTGCTTGTTACTGCACACAATCGTATCAAAAAGCTCTTCAGTCTGCTCCAACCATTGCTCAGCCTGCAATGCATCCTCTATCCCATGGAACTCAGTCGCCCCTCGCTTACGGAACTTGTCGAAAAGAGCATTAGGATCTGATTCCTTAGGCTGGAAAATCACCTGCTGATCTACATGAGGTGATGCTACTGCAGCAGCCTGACTCTGCCTATCTACCATGGATGCCATCTGCGCCTGTAATGACTGCATAGACTGCATCATCATCATCAAGCGCTCCTCACTGCTGATATGTGGGGGTACCGATCCACTATCACCGTTATGGCCCTGTTGATTCTCATCCCTAGATCCTGATCCTGATGCCATCCTGTAAAAGGAAAAGAAACACAACACACAAATATAACATGCCCTGAGTTAGTCAAACCCCAAATCAACATATGAGACCTCGAGTCAAATAGTTGATATCGTTATCTCACCACGATCTTAGATGCCTACATGCTTATAACTAGCATGCTCTGATACCATACAATACGTATGTCACGACCCGAGCCCAGAATTCGGGGGTTAGCGAAAAGCTAAACCGGTGACACACGTACTCCCGTGCACGTGCACCCAAACCCAGTCCAGATGCACGCACACAAGGGATCTAACACGTGCGAAACAGACGAACGCGGAAGCTGTAGATATCATAGCAAGCAACAAAGAAAATAGCGGAAGCCAAAGCAGAAACAAATACGGAAGCGACAAAGACAAATACACTAATATAAAACCAAATACACACCAAAACCATATATACAAAATACACAGAATACAAGTCCAAAGTCCAAAGATCCACAGTCCAAATACAAGTCCCCTGAAACCAAAACTCAAAATCCCAAAACGAAAAGCCACTGGAAGTATGCATGAACGCACTCGGCAGAGATGATCAGGCCCACTCTGCCAAACCTGAGGGTGCCTCTACACTCGCCCCTGCAGCCTCCTCGACCGCCGGGGAGCTGGGCAAGGTATCTGTGCCTGCAACACCACAGACAACACAAATGAATACAACGATCCAGCAAATATAAGTAACAGGGGTGTAACACTCATAGTATCAAAGTGAATAAATGACAGAATAATGATTTCAGAGTTTCATCTTAGTAAGCTAAGCAAATCGTGCATAGAAGTAAAGCATGATATGTGAATCAAACATAGAAATACTGACTAAGTGGCTACTACGTTAACCAAGTTCTCTCCAATAGAGAGCAGAGCAAAGCAGAGCAGATGAGAACACCACTGACCGGGCCAGGGTACAAGTGGGTCTCGGTTTCCTGGGTTCCGGGGTCCCAAGACAAAGCAACACTGCAGTTATACAGAGATACAGAGATCTAAGCCAAAGGTAACCCCGTCGGGCATCCTAGGGCTGAGGCTGAGTAGAGCCAGACTAATACCAATCAAATCAAATCCATAGAAAGGGAGATTATCCGCTTTGGACTCACCGATGACAAAGACCGGATCTTATCCTCACGTATTAACCTCTGGGCAGAGCCACCAGGGAATACCCAAAAATCAGAGATATACAAAGCCAGAGAATATACAAAGCATAGCATAGATCAAAACATAGTACAGAGCGAAGAATAATACAGATATACAGAACGAAAGCAAAATGACTGAGGAATGCATAACATAGATTAACAGAACAGAGGGCAAAACCATAAACAATATGCAAAGCATCTCAGATTAATACGGAATCAAGGTTCATTACAAGCCAAGTCTAATCTAGTTGCATCACTGTCACTAACCGTGCATGTTGATGTAGTTTTAAGTTATTCGATGCACCGTTGCCATCCTAGTGTTGCAATATAATCCTCATGTGCACCGAAGTCCCTTAAACCAACACCCATGGGGAGGCGCTTAACAATGAGCAACACTCACATGAATAAGTCACAGCCTAACAGACTATTCATGCGCTCCAAAGAATCCATTTGGGCCGGTTTACGGGTATGGTTAACCTGTATTTGAGCCCTACAAGGTCACACCATTAGCCTAAGTTTAACCGATAGTTTACAGGTCTTACGGTTTAGCCATGGGTGACCTACGGCTTAGCCGTGGCATCCTACGGCGTAGCCGCAATATGCACTACGGCTTAGCCGTGGTTCCCTTCAGAACACGGCTAAACTGTCCGCTTTTCCACCTCTGATCTGATACATCTCACGGCTGAGCTACAGTCAGTATACGGCTTAGCCGTAGACCAATCCACGGCTTAGCCGTAGCATCTCACGGCTTAGCCGTATCCACACCGTAGAAGTACTGATATCAGAAAAGTTTCGACTGATCAGAGATTAAATTCACGGCTGGGGTCACGGTTGGGTCACGGCTAGCTTACGGCTCAGCCGTAGGACAAATTACGGCTTAGCCGTAGCCTAGCCGTAGAACAAACTCAGATTTTTGAGTCTCTGGAAAGCGAGCCGTAGAAATTTACGGCTTAGCCGTACAATACAGAATACGAGTTCGGGAAGATTTCAGAAACGAAATTTTTGTACAGAAACTGAATAAAACAAGCTCAACTGATTCTCATAGCTTAGAAAATGGCTGTAAAACATTTCTATACAGAGAATGAGAATGAATCCAAGTAATCAAACAACACCCATATGTGTTATCAAAGCCTGTACTTATACTTGCCTCAAAGCTCTATCAAATCCACAACCTCAAGCTCCAAAGCAACTAAAATCAAAACAAATCAAAGCAATCACACATGCATGAGATGAAGACCTAGCAACAGAGAATGGGGGAAGCAATTGGAGAAGAAGAAGAAAGAATTAGAAAGAACCCACTTACCTAAGCAATATACAAAGATGAGAGAAGAGAGAAGAGAGAAGAACCCAATCACCAAAGTGCAAGCTTACACTACAAGATCGAAGAAGAGAATGAAGAGGAAGAAGAACGTGGCTACCGAATTCTCCTTGCATGCAGCCGATCGAGACAAATGGTTAAGGAGAATGACACCTGGAGCTGAATTACTTATATAGGTTTTGTAGTTTTAAAACAAGGTCCAATGGGTTTAAGCGATTTACAGATTAAGTCACACGAAGGTCCAACTTCTCCAATTGACTCCAAACGGATCTGACACAGTTACGGAATTTGTCGAGCTCAACGAAATACGTGTGCTGACACCAAGATGATGCAAAGATGAGATGAGCAAAGCCAAAGCAAAATTACGAAAAAGGGCTTAGAACTAACTATCTCAGGTCAAAGGTCACTCAACTACCTATCCCAGGCCCAAAACCAAGTCCAAAAGAATAAACAAAACAAAACACACACTAATGAGCCACTAATCCGGCTCAAAGGGGATCGGAGTGTTACAGAAATGCCTTGTTTCCTTGGAGTTTGGCAGATTTGGTGGAGAAAGTGCTTCATCTATCTTCTCAATTGAATCTTAATTTTTTCATGTCAGGCAAATGCTATGTCGGATGGTCGTGCTAGGGAAGGAGTTTTTCAGCTTCACATTTCTTTTGATGTCTAATTTTGTTTCCTTGTTTTTGTTGTTTTATTTTTTCATTGGAATTATCCTTTTTTTCATTTTGTTTTCTTTTTTCAAGAAAATTTATTGTTATATAAAAATAAAAGAACTTATGCCCATCAAACTTGGAGAGAGTTATGTGGATATTTCAAAATTTGAGTTTCAAAATACCCACTCTCATCTGCATTCTTCCATTTTGAGAAACTTGGGCCATCTTATGTGGGGCTATGTGAAGGAGAATACATTTGAACCTTTCCATCTCCAATTGATTTGGGACAATCCATTTTTCTCACCATTAATCAAAATGGTTAGAATCACCTCATCAAGACAATCATGGAAGAAGCAGGATATTCAAAGATGGGTCCAAACGGAGAGTCCAAAGATTGGACCTTTCGAAATAAATTTACTCTAAGTGGTCAAGTTTGGCCACTTGTCATTAGAAGAATAGAAACCACTTAAAAATTACCACCCAAAAAACAAAAAATATTAAGAAATAAAAATAAAAAAAATGAAGAGAATAATTGGGTGCACCTTAGCATGGGGTTCGCCTGCCTTTGGATGGAACCCTTCGCCCAATCTCTCCATTCTTCACTATCACAAATACCATTGGATTGGGACTTGTGCATCCAACGGCCTTCCTAGCAAGCTCAACACACCTCCTCATATAAAACCCATAATCTCTTTCTTCCACAAACCCACCCTCACATCTGGTACCACTAAAATTGCTATGACTTTTACAAACATTAACAGATTCAGATACCCTTTTAGATAAGATGTAAAACCCACTCCCCTGGAAGTCTCAGAAGCCCCCTCCACAAAGCAACAACCATTCTAATTGCTAGATTTCCTATAAAAAGATAGAGATCCAAACAACCTTTTGTTGGAAATGTAGAAACAATTCAAAGAATAGAAACTTGAGGCCCTTTTGGTGAAGAACTTTGTTGGAGGAGTGGACGATAAAATGGTGGGGCTATAATTAACTTTTGGGCAAGAAAGGATCACAAGCTGCATTTTGGAGGGTGGCAATAGAAACCCAGATTGAAATTTGAGATTATAAATTTTCTCCTTGAACCTAATGTCCAATAGGGTTTAGATACTCGATTGAATCAAACCCGTAATCTTTTACCACTTTGGAAGCCCATTCCCCTTGTAATATGGTACTATCAGATAAAAAAAATGGGATTTTATAGAGGAAAGGTTAAAAAAGAAAGTAGAGGGGGAACAGGGTATTCTCAGAATGCAAGAAATTGAAAAATGAGAAGAAGAAGGAGAAGAAGAAGAAGAAGAACAGAGTAGGGGAAATTGATACAACAGCACCTTTCAATGAAAATGGAGTTTTCCAAATGACGGAGTTTTGAGAGAAGAGAATGAAGGGGATAAAGAGACCACGAAAATCACACTTTTGCTCAAGTAAGCTTACGTTGGTTTGATTTTGACTTGCCTTGCTTAATCACAATTCACAATCTTCTCAGAATTTAGAGGCTTGTCCCTATAAATAATTTCATACCACATTAGATAAAACTATATTTTTCTTAACCTACCAAGTCTAGTTGATTAATTTAATAGTTCATTAGGTTTTAGTTATTATTTAGGATAAAAAGTGACGAAAATACCCATCTTTTGTTGTAATTGTATTAACATCAACAATTAGATACGTTACTTGTACTTTTTTCTTTTTGCAAGCTTTAAAATTCTATAACTTTTATTGTAGTGATCTATTTGTAATAAAATTTATATATTTAGATACCTTTTTTTGAGATCTACAAAACAAGATCCATGTAGGTTATTTTATTTAAAAAAAAGATTTTATCTATTTTGTTTGTCTATCAATTGTTGTATCCTCATTCCGCGAAATAGACAATGGTTGCATGTAACAGAGACAAAATAGCTTGAAGAGTGTTGAAGGAACTAAATTGTACTCACAAACAAAAAATTCTTGTTTATTGTGCTAGTCTTGTGAAAACTAGCTCACTTAGGACTCTAACTTGCTAGTGCCCATGTTTCAGTTAACAAATCAAGTAACTCAAGATTGATTCGGTATATTTCTTATCCAGGATATGTTTGTGTTATTCCGAGATTAAGGAGCTCTAGTGGCTTCTTTGTACAACATACTATGGTTTGGTAGAGTTTCTTAAAGTAGAATCATCCAAGTTTCTAAGAAATGATTTAATGGACATTGGCTAAAATGAAGCAGTTGAATTATATTAATAGGAAAGCAACAGATATAATCTGTTTAACTTTGAATAGAAAAAAACTTCTGTAGAGTCAACAGAAAAAGTCTTTTTGGGCCAACATGGAATACTAAATAGATAAAATCTATTAAACTCAATAGATAAAATCTGTTTCTGTGGACAAGAAAGGTAAATAAAATCAGTTAAATGAAACATATATAATCTGTTAAACTCAACAAATAAAAATTGTTTGGGCCAACATGGAATATCAAACAAATAAAAAACTATTAAACTCAATAGATAAACTCTGTTAAATGCAAAAGATAAAATTTGTTAAACTTTACAGATAAAATCTGTTTGGTCTAACATGGAATACCAAACCGATAAAATCTATTAAATGCAACAAATAAAATCTATTAAACTCAATAGATAAAATTTGTTTAGGCCAACATGGAATACCAAACAGATAAAATTTGTTAAACTCAACAGATAAAACTTGTTTTTGTGGACAAGAAAAGAAAACAAGATATGTTAAATACAACAGATAAAATTTGTTAAACTCAACAGATAAAATCTATTTCTATGGACAAGAAAAGCAAACAAGATCTATTAAATGCAACAGATAAAATCAGTTTGGGCAAATATGGAATACCATACAGATAAAATCAGTTAAACTCAATAGTTAACATCTGTTTCTGTGTACAAGAAAAGCAAACAAAATATGTTAAATGCAACAGATAAAATATGTTAAATTCAACAGATAAAATCTATTTAGGCTAATATGGAATACCAAACAAATAAATGTTGTTAAACGTGACTGATAAAATATGTTAAACTTAGCAGATACAATTTATATGTTTCTTGTGAACAAATCAATCCTCCTAGAATGCTCAAACCCATAAAACATGGAAGTCCAAGACACAAAGTTCCACCTGGACATTTTATCAAATAGAAGAATAGCATCAATGTGCCGACCAAACTAAACGTAGGCAAATAGCATGGCGTTCCAAGTAACAAGATTGCACTGGGGCATGAGGTGGAAAAGCTCTGAGCCTCACCAACGAAGCCTTCTTGGGCGTGCTTCAAGAGCAGCAAGGTCTAGCGGACGACAGGGCTAATGCGCCTCTTGGGCATTTTGTCGAGCAAATGGTGAGCTTGTTGCAAGGACCACATGGAAAGGCTGTGAAGGGGTTGGACATCATCATGTAATTGTGGTCGTTCAATACTGGATAATGAACAGAGGAAAAAGGAAGTTGGGATTTGTGATTGAAAGCATGCAAACATTGATTACAAATGAAGAAAAATAAGAGAGTGAAAGAGATTGTGGGATTTTATAGATTCCCAGAAATGTCAAAAAATAGTGTACAGAAGCCCTTATAAGGAAGGAGGGTCATTTTTGTTAATGTACAATGATTTTTTTAAATAGGGATATAATATAACAAAAATTTAGTCCCTGGATTTATCCTAGCATGGGAAAATATGCAGGGACCTATAACCAAAGTCCTCAAAGTTTAAAGAGAGTTTCTAAATACATCCATTTTTCTTCCCACACCTCCTTTCTTTCTGCACCCACCGCGTTATTTGATAATGGTTGAATTTTCTCTCTACACCCCCACTATACCTAAACTACCCTCTGCACCCATTTCTCTTTCCACCTAGATGGTGTTCTTGAAGGTGTTTGTTTCAGGCAAATCTGAGGAAGGAAGAATTTGTTTGGGGTCGTGGTGTTGGTTGGTGGTCGGTTAATAAATGAAAAGAATGTGATCAAGATGGGGAAGGGGAGGAGGGGGGTGGAGAAGGATGGTAATTTTGTCCTTTTACTAGAGGGATATAGTTATAATAAAAAGTTAAAATGGTGGGTGTGGAAAGTAAAAAGATGGGTGTATTTAGAAGCTCCCAATTTAAAATGTAGCACACCCAAACCACAAGATTACAAAATAAGTTTTGTGTGTGTGACAAAGAGTCAAGTGGGGGTCAGTTTTGTGTCATGGATGGGCATTGGACAGAAGCCAACCTGTTCATATTTCCATTTGGAAATGTCAAATTTAACCCAATCCAGAACCCTAATCTTGTACTACAGGACAAGTTCAAGTCATTGTTGATCAGGTCAATGAGTCGTTGTTTGGATTCAGGGCTAGGTTGGTGGGTACATATTTATATACCAAATGTCTCAATGCAACTAACTCACCCGATTTATAATGTAGTTACAAGTTAAACATGAATTTTGGGAAGAGTAATACCAAGTTTTAAAAAATCAGACTCAGGACCCGACACGAACGAGTCCAATGGCCGAGTCCTATAGGGCTTAGCAGAGTTGATTAAGTCCTATGGCTAAGTCCCATGACAACTCAACCAAGTCGCATGTGACTCTACTAAGTCCCATGTTTCTAGTCCAAGTCCATGTGACCTAACTCGGTATGGGCTGAGTTCGAGTTGACTCGGACTCGGCCAATTTTTCAAACCAATACAATAGTATTAGTTAGGACAAAGCTTTAATAATGATGTTGATGTCTTAATACAAGCATAAAATGTTTATCAAAGATGTCAACTCTAAACCAACCTACAAAAAATATTAAGCGACTGAACCTTTGAGAGATTTAAACCCTAATTAGGGTCAAGGTCCCAATCAAATTTCTATTTGCAGTCCAATTACTTAAGTAATTAAAGAAAACAAAGTAAACAACCACCACAAGAGAAGACACACTATTTTTATGTGAAAAACCCAAACACGGAAAAAAAACTATAAGATTTATCACTCGGTCGAAGGAAAAACCGAGCACTATAAAATAGATGGTTATAAGATATACTCACAAGCCTTGCTCAATTGAACACAACCTAAGGACAACAGTTTTTTTTTTTTTTTTTGCCGACGCCCATACCGTTCACCATTTCCAGTGCTTGAATCATTACATCTTGATGTTAGCATCTATGATGGGGCCCACTCATGGGTAGCCCAATACAAAGAGACACTCCTCATAAGGAGTTTATTTAGATAAAGAAAGGACGTGTTAATCCTTTTAAGACTCAAACTACAATTGAGAGAGTCTAATCCAACTCTCCTTCATAATCCTTTTCCAATTTGAGTTGGAATCTATCATCCATTAAGCCAATTACTATAAATAGATATGGCTGGGTGGTAGTAAAACACCAGAATACTTATAACCAATGGAGATAAGTCATTCATCACCATCTTCTCCATTAAGATGTCCATCCTTACCTTGAGATTGTGAAGAGTGAATCCTACTTGGCTGATCTTTAGTAAACAGTTAAAGATCTCTACGACCATCCCTTGATCCAAGGAAAAATTCTCCTAATCACGTTTGTAGTGGCCCTGTGGTCTTGATCTATGCTTCCAGAACGTCAAGAGCTATCACTTGAAGCCACTCAAGATGAAGAATCTATTGTGAGAAAGTAGAATAAAAGAATTTTAGAACTCTACAACTTCAGTAGTCTTCAATGGCTACTCTAGAGAGAAGAAAGGATCTCGAATGGATGCTAGGGTATTTGAATAAGGAGATGCATAGCCTAGGGAAGAGAAAAACATTTAACTTATAGGCTTTGGGTCATGGCATAGCGGTAGGGTTTCAATTGAAGTGAAACAAGAGAGTTTGAATGAAATAGGAAAGTGGTTTCTACTCTTCGTATCAGGATTTTGCACTGTTTGCTCGCGCGAGTAATGTTCTTCCTATGAAGGTCTAGGCGATATCCAGGTCCACTTGAGCAGGCAAAGTATCCACTTGAGTTGCTATGGGTTTTGTTTGGGACATTTTCTAGGCAAGTTCGCTTGTGTGGGCATCCTTTTGGCTCAAGTAGACAAGCCTTTTGTGCATATTCTGTGCTGGAACTATCATCAACGGACATTCTTCAAATGGCCTTCAAACAAGCTACAGTCCAACACTAAAAGTGAAAATTACATAACATTGGACCCAAGTTTTGTCCAAATGTGAATTTGCCAACTTTCAATAACTTACAACGTTAAATTTGTGAGCTAGGCTAGCAAGTTAGGTCAAGAATTGCCGATGAATTATAATATAGAACTTTAAACAAAAGTATCCTCATTTTGATGGTGCCATGATTTCAACTAATCTCACTCTTTCTCACTAGATTTGATGGTTAGGTAATTATTTTGTAATAACTATAATTTTATGAAAGTTAGAAACCACCTTAATTTTTTAAAATTTCTTATTTCATAGAAAATAGTACATTATCTTATTACTTTTATTTTCTGATTTTTGAACATTGACATCAATTAAATTTTAACTAAGATCGATTCATAAATCTAATTGTGGGCCCCAAGTTTGTAAACAAAAGGAGGGTTGCAATTTGGTACGTTGATAGTTAGCGTAAGATTTTGTCACAACCCAAACATGACTTCTGAGATATAAACAGAATCTATGTAGCTGACATAGTTGAGACAAGGCTTTGATGATCATGATGATATATGTGTATATATGGCCACGCTTTAAACAGGGGTGATCAAGTAAGTGATACATTATTTCCCACAACTTGCAGCTTAGCACATTGGAATAGCTTTTCAATATACTTCTCAAAGGGAAAAACAAGATCATGAAAATGTCTATTTCATAGGAAATCCAACTCCTACATTCTCCTCGATTTTGTAAATAAAAATTAATCACTCCATTTCCAATTATTTTATCTGATTTGAAAAATACCAAACAGGCACTTCCTTAATCATCAATGTAATGAAACAAGCTCTTTTCACTCTAAATGAATTGTTTATAATCCAACCTCTTATATGGTGTACAATAATCAGCTCAAATGTTGAATTTCTTTATAATAATTTCCTTGGGCACCAACACTATCATAAAAATTTAGACAAAGGAAACAAAGATGCTTTGTAAAAATAAAAAAATGATAATATTATTAAGATCTATATTGGAACCAATTAATTGACAAAAAATGAAAAATGTTTAAACCCATATTCTCTATAACTAATCAGTGAGGAACATTCAATGGGTAAAATTGTTGTGCTTGTATAGCTTTAACAAAAGAAAAATGAGGGTGTCTAAACGAGTGAAGTTGCTCCACTGGCCTTATCTGAACAAATGAGAATCTTCTTTCTTCAAAACCTACAATCATTCGCAGTTACTTTTTAGTAAGATATATGTGAAAAAAAATGTGTTTCAGTAGTAATATCTTAGCCATAGTTGCTTCTGCAATGCTTGAAGTCATTGGAATGACTATTGAAGCAATTTAATTGTTTGAATAAGATGACTATAGAAAAAGACCTTTGGAGGAAACTTCCATACTTTTGTGTTAGGTTTTTTGGTCCTTTCTCTTGTAGAAGAATCACATCCATCTCAACAAGTTAAGGGGCCCACACATGATAAAGCACAGTTTACAGGGACCACACATAAAGTACAATTGCAGTTGACTCAACAAGATAAGATATGACACAGCAAAGACAATGACACATGGGACCTAATACGCCGATGTAATGACATACCAAAATGTCGAAGTGTTAATAGAGGCTGCATAAATACTTTTCAATCCAGCCCCTTAGGTGGAGCTCATTCCTCAACATCTCTATCATGAACTTGCACAATAAAAGGCAGTCATTCTTGGTACAGGTCAAATAAGAGCTAAAGTCAACTACTTAGACATATTTTACAAAAAAAAAAAAAAAAACAAATAACTCAGACATGGCTGCTCACTCATCTCCTACGTCAGTATGTGGATTTATATTGCAGTTTTTCATGTGATTTTATGACACAAATCCAACCATGGATAATGCTTGGGAATTCCATGATACTTAAGAGATTGATTGCTCAAATTCTAATACCCATTTAGGATTTCTTCATTACTTAAAGGAAGCATGAATGAGCATTTTAAGTTTGCTTTCAGCGAGTTTGGATACCCAAACTCTTGTCAGTTTGAATA
This sequence comes from Sextonia rubra, assembly GCA_037013555.1. NCBI lineage: Eukaryota > Viridiplantae > Streptophyta > Magnoliopsida > Laurales > Lauraceae > Sextonia > Sextonia rubra. Next base: position 15,447,533 of record JASUAD010000023.1, read on the forward strand.
TTTCTACAAGGTCTACTATGTATGAAAAAAAAGTGGGCAATATAATCACTATCAAGTGATTGCCATATTTCTGGTCTATTTTTATCGGCATCAATTGGTGTACTCAAATTTTGAACAAAAATGGAGTAAATTCAATCTCACACCTACTGTATGTCTGGTTTTTTGGGCATCTCCAAAACTAAAGCAGCAGATGACCGTCCATTCTTACCTGTCATTAAGATTTGTAATTTGGAGAGCATCCGTACTCATTGTTAAGGGTGGAAAAAGAGATTATCCTATCAAATTTCTCTATGATATGAGGATTTTAGATGAAAACATAATTATTTAACTGCTCATCTCTCTTGTCAATTATAATTGGAAATAAAAGTAGTCAAACCTGACTCTATGGTATGAGGTTTTGACAGGACTTGTTGCAAGGATATGGGCAGTCGATCTCTTTTGGAGCCATCCCCCTAAAACACCAATCACCAACAACCTCTGCAATTGTCTAAACACAATTTACCAGGTTAGTCTCTGATTGCAAGTACTTAGACGACAATTTTTGGATTGGCCATTTGGAATATATGTCAGTTGGAGCATGTTAAAGAAGCTATAACTAATTAATTTGGGCTAGAATACTTGTAAAAATGACATTGTGATTAGCGTAATTTCCAAATTTTAGTCATAATAGTGGAACTAGCAACTTTTACTTGGAGGGACCATCATGTATAAAAAGAAATCTTGGGGGTACATGTGAAAGTTGAGAAAATTCTCTAAAAAACTTGGGGGCCCTTGCCTCTAGTTAGTTCAACATATACATGACACTATGATAATCCACCATTCCAACAAAATTTTCTCAATTTTCAAAACATTTATGAATAAAGGTATAGACGAGAACAATAGGTTAAAACTATCTTGTTTCTTTAGCTCTAGCAAAGAGTAGAACAATCTTTATCCGTGAATCAAATGAGGCATTTAATTACAGTGTAAAAGGTAACCATGTTACATGAGTTTTTTTTAAAACCAGTTTGTCATGTGCCATATAAACACAGATGATCAGATCCTTCACAACACAACCGGACTACACTAGTACTTGTTTAATATGTTTTTTTTCTCTGTTGAAATATATTGTCATCCTTTTTCTTTCTTTTTAGTTCAGTAGATATTGAAATGCTTGTTCCTTGATTGTCAAGATTGTACATTGAAATAGGTTTGAGTTAGACTTTGGTAAGCTAAAAGTTTCCTGTTTTATCTTTTTCACTCTAGAATTAGAGAATGTTTTTGTTAATGACAACATAATCAATTTATAAAAAGTAGTCCCTAATGTTTTTACAATTTAAACATCAAGGGGAGCCAACATTGTGGTTAATTACTATGTCGGATAAGGGAGTCGATAGAGATTCTCTATGCTTAAGTCCTATGGTGTATTCCTTTTGCCGAATTGTGTCTTTTTTGTCTTTTCTTTTTCTGTTTTATAGGAGTATAGTTCTCATATTCTCTAGTTATCCTTTTGCACTTTTACATTTTATTCTATTCAAACCAACTTCTTATTCTTATCCATGAAGAAAAATATCAACTTTTGTAAGAATCAAAACAAATCTGTGAATTTATTTTTTGGGACTTCCCGAATTAAAACTTCATACCAATGTCTACTTCTGATAGATTCATCATATGCATCATATGCACCAAGAGTAGTGCTAGTGCATAGATCCAACTCTGAAATATACATGACTCATCCCCCTACTATTGCTCAGCTAGTTAGGAACACACTATATTAGTAGAAGCATGTTATCAAACTCACTGCACAGAATTAAAATAAAACAAGTAAAACACATACTCTATAGCTAGAAGTAACTAGAACAAGCCCCTTAAATTGCTTATAATTAGTCTTCCAAGACTAGTCAAAACTTTAAGGTGTAAGTTGATGCATCCCAGGTTAAGTAAACCCCATTAACTTCTATAAAGATGAGCACTTTACATTCTAACTTGGATCAGTGACCTCAATGCTAAAAAAGAAAGAAAAATTTTAATTTCCTAGTTTTAGTTCATAAGAAATCTACCAAGTCATTTAGTCATAATTCTAGTGTCAAGTAGGTGCAGCAAATATTTGGTCAACTCCCTCCATTTCTATGAAGAAATAGGCACATTACATACGAACACTACACTGCATACTGATTTGGATCATGAGACGTTAAATACCTTATTTTTCACTCTTGGAGAGTTGGGTGTGAACCATGTCTCTTGCAATTCACTCTGGCAATGAGCAAAGCAGGAGTTTATAAACATCCCTCTAACTCTTGAGTATCTAAATAGTCTTAAAGCTAAAAGCATTTCATTTCTTAAACCTGTTAAAGAGGAAGTGAGATAATATTTGTTAAAAATATCTAGAAGAAAGTCTAATCCTAATTAATTACTGGAGGTTCAATGGCAAATGAAGGTTTTAGGATTGGTTTCAAGAGAATGAGAAACCTACAAACTTAGCATCCTTTCCCTTCACACGTCAATATGTTACATCTGCAATATCCAAGTCCTAAATCAGTTTAGACTAGCAGTGGTACCAAATACTAACCCCCAAATCATGGTTGTAAATTCGATGTGAATCATTGGCTAGCAGTCCCTTGTTATTGTAATATTTTTAACACAATGCATCCATCAAACATGTTGAACTGATGCAAATTCACAATGAGGCCCTCTGATGAACATGGAAATAGCACACGCAAAGTTGGCATTTTTTAGGCAGGCAAGTCCATTGGCATCTGAGATATTGGATAGACTCAGCATCCTTTTCTCTCTTTTTGGCTGGGGATGAGGATCCACAAATATAAATTTCTACGGCACATTCATGTATTTGTAAGCAATTGACATTTGTTTAGCTGAAAAGTTTATGTAAGTTTGGGTTGTATGCACTTCATGGACTAGTGTATATGGTTAATGCACTTTACCTACTTATTTCTAATGTTCATTTTATAGGTGTGGATAGAAATGACAAGAAGATAAGTACATGTCACTAAGATGGGCTAAAACGAGTACATGGAAGTAACAAGAAAGCATAGAATCAGAAATGATTACATAGGAGGAAATCTATAAAAAGGCTCCAAACGAAAAGAGAAAAAGAGATCGCATTTAAGATGGTTAGAAAATGTATCTGATCAGAAGATCAAATACAAGCACCATAGAGAGAACTGACTTGTATAAAGTGAAAGAACAAAGGGGTCATTTCATGGATCAGGGGAGTGTTAAAATTATAATGTTTAAGCCTATGTTGAGTTTTGCATGGCATAGACCCATGTATGTGAGCTTATACAAAAGAATTGTGACAAGGTAGATGTAAGATTATTATACTTCCAACCTAAATCTATATAGCTGGTGTAGATGAGATCTAGAAATTGACATGACTTAGCTCTAAGCCCAGCAAAGTTGTGTAAGACAATATGCCGTGGGTGATAGTTCACTGGCATAAGATGTGTGTTTGCTCACCATGTCTTGTATTCAAGTCCCACCCTAGACTTACTTGGTGTGATTGTGGGGGTGGGGCATGAGGTTGGGGGATTGTCCTGTTGAGTACAAATACCATGGGGATGCCCACATCATAAAAAAAAAGACCTTGTGAAGTCACATATTTGATCAATGCCAATGCCATAAAAACTATGACATATCAAATATGTTGCAGACCATCCACCCTAAAGAGAAAGTAGAACCCATTCCTATATTCCTTTATGTGCAACTATGCTTGTCTAGAAGGGACTCAGTTGCCCCTATTTCCCCTACATGTAGGCAAGAAAGTAAAAGTAGCACTTATTTGAATTTTTATTTTTCTTTTTTCTTTTTTTTTTCTACATTGGTCTACTGGTTCAAGAGTGATTCTTAAGGACCGAAGGTTTGATCCGTTAGCATGTGTGCAAAAGTAAGTCACCAACAACACTCAAGTATGATTTTTCTGGCACACTGCTTTGATTTCTACCATGCCCAAGTGTGCAAAAGTAAGTTGCCAACATCATTCAGCCATAAGTTAACTTACTTTTTATCCTTAAGTCATGTGAATGCATACAACTAAGTCAACTTAAGTTTTAGAGAAGCAGAGTGCCTATAATCAAGGTTAAGTCATATGAATTGATTAAGGAAAGACATTCAAGTACATAATATGCATATATTTCACATTTTAAAGTAATTTATGCACAATAGGTGGCATCGGAGTTACTAGTTTGTCAACTATGTTTGTATTATAATATTAGACATTTTTAAAATTGGAACTTTCTTAATCATGAAAATTTGTATAACATTCATAACAAGAGTAATGCACAAGTGTTTTATATTGCTATATTGGTGAGTTCAGGGTTCTGCTTTTGGAGATCATATGGAAGGAATGCGCACTATGCAATATGATGAAATGTAATTTGAATGGTAAAGATTAAAAATTGGAAGGTGTCACTCCTAGTCCAGCGAGAGGATATTCGGTGTTATTATTCCCTTGGAAGAGTGTAGTCTTTGGAGGTAACACATCCTATGGCCAAGTAAATGTGAGTTTATTGCTCTCCTTACTAGGCGCAACTAAGTTTTTAACTCTAGGGGTGATTAGAGACAATATATCATGTGGTTGTGTATCTATTTGGTAAGTAACACGTTCATTTCAAAATGCCACTAAACTATAATAAAGGATTAACCATTTAAGATAACTTGGACTGCTTTAGGGGAATGTGGTGGACCCCATCAGATTTTCAGATGACTATGTCTTTCCTACCTGCACTAACCAAGGAATCTATGTACTACTAAAATCAAAAGACTAAGCAATTGAAATGCAAGATGGAAATTTATTAACCTTGCAAGATAGTAATCTGATTTGGAGTACAAGCTGTAGGATCTAGCTTGCAATGGCGCCAATGACCATGTTGATCAGCAAAAATTGGAACCAATGAATGGTGAAACTGTCAACATATAAGACTTATATTAATGCAAGTGGTAGTTACCTCTTCTATTCTATCCGTACATTCATCCCCACTTTAGTGTTAACAATAAGCAATAAATCATAGATTGTAAAATTAAACATTAATGAGTAGAACATAAGCTGATAGTGAAAGTAGAATTGATCTCCAGTGATAGTACAAGAAGTGTCAACATATAAGATCAAAATGAATGCAAGTGATAGAAATCTTCTTGTGTTCTATGTGTACACTACGATCCTTGCTTAGTGTTAACAATAATCACCAAATAAAAATTAACATACAACTAAACTATAGTACAAATACAAGAACTGCTAGTGGAACTAAACTCAATTTCAAGCACAGCTACTAATATCAACCACTAGATTCAGTATTTAATAAAATAAAATTCCAAATTATTATACATATGCATATATATCACGTAAAAGTGGATCACATGACCTAGTAATGAGCCCATCAAGTTGAGATCATTCCATTAGTCAAATGAAAATATCTTTTCCCACATGGGTCTGCACTAGGATTATCAATACATACAAACTTTAGCTAATTTCAGTAAGCAAAGTTTCACAACATGATTAATTGCTAATTCATTGTTATCTTGATTGTAGTTAATTTTTTTGGCAATACCAATATTATATGTACATGGTCAATCCCTGAAGATAGGTAGACCTTCACTGCAATCTTTTTCTTCTCTCTTTTTCTTCTCTTTCTTGCACATATGATAACATATCATACACTAATGGGAACAAAAGAGGCAAGGGAAACTGATTTTAAGTTGAAGATTTGTATTGAATTAAATTTCAACTGATAAAGCCACTAGAATGAGTTCTTAGTCAATTCAGTGTATTTAAGATTTTAGGTTCAACCGCCATAAGAGCAAACATGATTGTTTTGCATTAGAGTTATTAAAATTAATGGAAGATTTTTTCATGATTATGATGTATCAAGTACTTACCTTGTATACGTCATATGTTGAATTTAACATAAAATATGGTGTTGTGATGTAGGGTAGCACATATTGTGGAAAGAAACACTGCACAAATTGATTGAAACATAAGAAATTTAAAATGTGAAGAAAAAAAACATAAAATCAAAAGTACATATAAAAAGCAACTTGTGTTGGGTAGTATTGAGAACTAATGCATTTTTTATCCAAGTTACGTGCTACTCCCTGAAACATAACAGTCTCAAGTAAATTAACAAAATAAGTTTTATAGTAAAAAATTTAACAGCTAGCTTAGGCTTCTCTAAAATTATGATATTTAAATACACTTGTATCAGGGTCTTGTAAATGAACACATAAGTTAGACACATCACAAGATTTGGTATCAAGTTCCTTTGAGAACAGAAAAGACAACCCTAACTTATCAGACAGAAAGAACATCTATCATTTATTAGGGCTAAATATAAGGGGATTGAACTGTGTAGGTCTTTATATTAGAAAGATGCATCCAATTTCATATTTTCTATTCCTTTAATTTCTCATCTAATGCAATTGCTGATGTCCATAACACCCTTAAGCACATTGGGATTAATAAGAGTTTGTTCTGTTGAAAATTTGATCATCTAGAATTTGGCTACTTTCAAACACACAAGTTGATACTTTCCATCATTTCTTGGAAAAACTTATCCAATTATGATTTACTTCCATGTTATATTATTTTTATTTACTTAGTGATATAGGTAAAATAACCAATCTCCTACAATTGAACTCTATTGGAACCACTCATAATATGAATAGCATTGTCCGAAATGTGAAACCAATGTGAGAGTTCTTCAATTCCAAAACCACCATTAAGTTCCAAATAGGGAGAATGTAGCTGCACTAAGATTGATCAAACTTTACCCTGTAAAGTCAGCACAAAACTTGTGCTCGATAGATCTAGCCAATCTCCAAGATTTAGTAAAAAAAGTCTCAATTCAAGAAAATAAAAATTTCATGGAAGTTGCATTTCTAGGAGCATCTTGATCCATGGATTATTATTTGTAAACTTCTTCATGGTACTTAACGGTTGAGTTGTTTACCACCATCCAAATCCATTCCTGTACTTGTGCTATCAGCCTATTCCACAATCAGCATCGACTGTCACATTTATGAGTAAAATTATGTCCGGGAAGAAGCCCATCTTTCGCAAATTAAGGATACTATTCTTCTTAGTATGCAAAAGGCACTTCCATGTTGTACAAAATTTATGCAATTCCATTGGTAGATTTTACTTATCAGTAAAGTCATATCCCATCTCTATAGAGCCATATATTGATATTCTATACTCACATTGCCATCAACAGGTTGTTAAAATATTTCTTTAAGTATATTTGTATACATGTTCATGCTACCAAAAGAGTTCATGGGCTAATTGTTGTTTATTTTTTTTAGAAGTTTCCCTTAAATGTAGTAAAATCAAGTTAAAGCCATCAAAAGAATTTGTGGGTCAACAACTACATGTTATGTTTGCTTTTTTAGAAGGTACATCTTTATTCGTCAGATTAAGTGGGAGATGGTGGATGAACAAACCAAGTAGTCATTAACTATATATTTATTGTTGTAAAGCATTGTGGTGATTATTGCTTGGAGTAGATAAAAATAATACCTATAAAGAAACCACGCTTTCAAAAAAGGGCCTCAGTGTGTGATTTCCAAATACATCACGTCTAGAAAAAAATGTTAGCATCACAAAATATGTATTAAAACTTACGTTGAAGAAATGTCAACATGGTTAACAAAAAAACCTACATATGAATACTGCATTAAGTATGCATTGTAGCAAACCAGGTTAGCTAGAGCAAGGTACATACTGACCAACAACTATTATTGCATGTCATCTGAGCTCAAGCCAATTTTTAGTAGGCTAAAATCTAGGGCTTAGACCCGAGTAGCTGGGCTACGGGACTAAGGTTAGGTTCTAGAAGAATTAAAAACATGGTCCAAGCATCATCACTGTCTTTGACACGCATGAAGTTAAATCCTCTTTATTCATGGGCTCAAAACTGTCATGTCATGATCTTGCCCTATGCGAAGGCTACAGCTAGATGCTTGACAGGCAAATCTAAGCATATTTCATCCCCTATGACCACATAGGAAGTAATGTCCTTAAGATTTAAGTGAAAGAATTTACAAGTCAAGGAAAAATCCTGCATCACTCAAGCATTTCACATTGGCATTTTGTGGCAGAAGGCTTTTAAAGTTATCACAATGCAAAAAGGTTGCAAGGCCTCCAGCTGAGCAACATGAAAGCAGGGACTGCGCCAAAATACATGTATCACTAAATAATATCTAGAATGTTTAGACTTATACTACCATCTAAAAATATACATATATAAACTCCAACTAGGCGGTACCAAATTTGCTTGACCATATTATGTATTGCAAACCAAGTGAATTGCCAAATATTTTTCTGACTTATCCATGATTGATTTGCACCAACTCACAAAACCAGAAAGTTCAATCATGAACATAAACATAAACCATGAATATTTTTTGCACTTATCCATCTTTAGATATCATGGTGATTAATGAATACATTGAAAAAACAAATGCTTGAACTTAGTTAAATGAACTTACAGAAATTTAAACTCAAAGGATTATGTTTCAGGGAAACTTTTAAGTTTGAGCATGAAATGAAGTACTGAACTAGCTACAAATCTTAAAGCTACACTCATGTGAAAATAAAGAAACATAATTCCTAGATGGTGGTGCTTTCGTCAATTGTTGATGTGCATATATCTGCACATTAATTGCCACATAAAAGCTACTACAAATGGAACATGAAATTCTTACTTATGTTGTGCATTGACTAGATTTACTCATATAAAGAGATACTTCCCTGGCATGAAAACTGGATGAGGTGGGCTATACATGTAAACCATCCACAATTTTATATATATGTATATGTTTATACACATGCAAACATGCTTGTTAGCATGTTTATTATGTTTTAAAAATTCTTTTTTTTATAAATAGAAAAGCCTTTTTAAATAGAAATGTTTAAAAAAGCCTTTAGGCCTATAAAAAACAGCAGAAGATAGATTAGAAGGTTTTGTATTACCTTATGAGCAAGGTTTAGTCCTTTTTGAAGAAGATCCTGAATAATAGCATTCCAAATCCTTTGTCCTCGAAAGTGCAGTAATGTGGTCTACTCATTGACAGAAAATGAGCATATTGGGAGTTACATTTAAACTTTAAAAAAAAATGCAATCTGCATAATGCATGCTTAACATGAATTCGGTTGGCAGAAGGACTTTACACATTGTAGTTGACACTAAAATTGGTGCATATAAGTTATTACGTGGAACATGTAATAATGCAGCATTGGTAGGGACAGATGGCCAATGGGCTATTATTGACATCGAAAGCTTAGGGATAAGGGTCCATAAGGATCGAAATTGTCTTGGTCTCACACCACAAACACACAACCGAGAAAGAAACTCAAGAAGAAATTTTGTTGATCACTGAACTTGTCCCTAAGGAGAGGTAACAATCCTTTATAGAGATTCATGCCCTAATCTATTCTTGGAAACATTTCTAATTGAAGTAAACTCTAAATCAAATACGATAAAACTTTATAATTAATCTCATAACTTACCCTAAAATTTAGCTACCACTAGAAAATTATATATAATAAAGCTACAAGAATGGAGGCCTTTGGACGGTGCCACATTAGCACTCCTTATTTTTCTTTTTTTCTAGAGCGCCACATCATCTTCTAAAAAAATCAAAAAATCCCTAAAATCTCTCCCTCTATCCTCCTCTTCCTCATCTTATCTCAATAAATAGTTGTTTCAAATATATAACTAGGTTATTGAACAATAGACACTAAAATATATGGGCCAAATTGGCTGCTTTAGGAATTTTGTACATTTTGTGATCAATAATTTCAGTATGTTCGGTGCCCATTGAATTTGATGAGTCCTTACTTGGATGATGATTTGGTAAACTTATGATGCAGTGTCATCTTAGTAGGGCCTGGCCAATTTTCAATATTTTTGGCCATTAAAACAATGACCTAAATAGATAATTAATGTTTGACTTTTCTTTTTTCGCTTACTATTGATTTTAATTTACTTTTTCCTGTAATTTTGTAATATTGTTATTATGTAAGCTCATTTTAATTACTAAAATGAGATCTTAAGACTTTTTTCCAAAATTCTTTTCATTCATAAAATGGGCCACGTACCCTATTTTTTTATTTTTTTCATTCAATCTTGAAAAGTAACATCAGATATATTATTTTTAAAGTTATTTATTTTTACACTTATTTCATGTTTTTCATTTGTTTGAATATCTTCTTTTAACTAATATTTTATTTACTTTCTTTACCATTCCCATTCATGAAAGAATCTTTACACTGTCATTTCTAAAATAACATTTTCTTTCAATAGTTTCTCAGCCCATTTTTAATTAATATGTTGAAGATATAAAATTTAAAAATTTTTAATTGGGGTTCACTTTCATCTTTTTTCTCTTATTTTTTATGATGCAATACTTTTTACTATGTTTTCATTTAATTTGTTATTAAAAATATTATTGTTCATTATTAATTTCCTTAATAATATCTTTCTTTTACCATGAAATTATAACCTCTGTTTTTATTTTATTTTCTTCTAAAATTCTCTAACATGATAATAGATTTTTTTTCAAGTTTTGACTATTAAAGTAATTTAATTTTACTTATTCATTTGCCCTACATGTCTACTTTTATTTGAAACTAATAAATTCAATAGTAATTCTTATCAAGAGATTCTTTTTCAATTCATTAATATAATATATTGAATAATAAGATAACATTTAAAATGTCGATTTGAGGGCCCAGGCTAAGCACGGGCCTTTGTTGCTAGTAAGAAATATAGACTTGGATGACAAAATCTTGAAAAGATCCTTAAAACTTTTTTAATGAGCTTCTGTGGGCTTGGGTCCAGTGGTTGGCCGATTATGGATTTGGTCTACATCATGGAACCACTTAATCTAGTGAAAATTACAACTATAGATTGAGTTGGAGCTCACAAATAGATGGTTGAATAAAAAGGAATACCAGTGCATTTTGCATGGACCAACTTTACCTTAATTTACTGATATTATTTATAGTACCCTACTGGATGGTTAGGGGAATTTTCAGTCAATAGTGGCCCCTATCCATCTATGCATTATGTGTCCAGTTTGATCCAAGTGGGTCCCAAAATGCGTATTGCTCTCCCTCTCTCTCTCTCTCTCTCTCTCTCTCTCTCTCTCTCTCTCTCACTTATCTAGGCATTTTTGTAACTAGATTGCATTCTAACCAAACTACTAACCCAATCCCACTAAACACACCTCCCCACCCAAAAAAAAAAAAAAAAAAAGAAAAAAGAAGAAAAGAAAAAAAAGAATAACAACAACAACAACAACAAACCCATATAACCACATCTTGCATGATTAACTTGCATCTGAACTGATTCTACATGTTAGTTCTTGATTGGTTTTAGAATAGAATTAAAGAAATAGACGTGGGGTGGGGGGCAGGGGGTTATCTTGTTGCGTTTGGTTACTTTAAAAACAAGCTCTTATTTAGTGATTTAAAGGTTTTTTTGGACATTAGAGCATTTGGTAAACGTCTAATTGTATTTTTCTAAGTTTAGAGATTATTTAAAAATTAAGTTCGGCTGCTCCAATAAAAAAAAAGCTACGGGGCACTACTTTTTAGAGCTTTCTAGCTAAAGCAAATGAACGTGGACAATGTGAAATTTATAGGTTTTTCGGATGAAAATAATCTTATAAAATTTCCAAATAAAGCAAATAGTCGATTCTAAATGGTACTTTTTAAAAGGTAGGTCTTAATTACCATAATCCCTAGTGGTGAGCCCCAATTACATCATGAAATAAGAGTTTTTTTATATAATTTTACCACACATTCTAATTGTAAATTAGAGCTTTTATCTTAGACCTTAATCTAAGTAGCTCTTATTAATTAGATGACTTTCCAAACGTTTTTAGACTGAACACATTTGCAGTATCCACATATTTCTATGCTTCGTCTATTGCCAATATGGTCACCTATCTGTTGTCCTCGATTCTCCAATTACTCAGAAGTTCCAACTTGTTAATAACAGGGGTTTGGGCCCTCATTTAGGTCTCGATAAGTAAACGTGTCCGAGTTGTGATCCTATTTTTGGACCTGTCACCTAAATGGTTCCACATCTGGTCCCACTATGGTTTTAGCCTGTGGACTCAAGAGTTAACATATTACCTCAATTTTCAAAAATTTTTCCTAAAAATTAGTTTGTTCTCAAAAGCATTCTCTACATAGACTCGGATCCAGACTTGCCCCATACAAGAAACCGGTTCTAGTTCTAGTTCCATATTCTCTTTAATGGTTCCAGTTCTCGAACCAAGAAGTTGGTTCCTTAATGGTTCCGATTTTGGGCCTAGGTCCATTTTCTTATAAACAGTTTTGGTTCCGAGTCCATATGGACTAGATTAGAACTGACTTGTTTACAACCCTATGGTCAGTGCATTAAATTTGGCTACAAAAGACTGTAGCTCAACCTAACCTAATGTGTAAAAGGAGGCATGAAGGATCTTATCACTATTGGTTGTGGTTATAAGTTATAACTCTGTTTATAACTTTTTATTGCGAATTTGCTTTGGGAAAAGACATTCTCCGCTAGTAAACATTATCTAATGCCAAATTTTTGTGATAAAGCAAAAATAAGTGAAGGGCAACCAATTCTCAATCCTTACCAATAATTAAAAAAAAAGATGGCACAAGGAAACTTACACCATTTTGAAACATGGAGTCCCCAGCAAAAAAAGCTCCATCACAATATCGAATCTTTACACGGTTCCAGTTATAAAAATCTACCCAAAGACACAAGTTATTTACACTAAACAAGATAAAAGAAAGAGTAATTATTTATGCAAAAAATTGATACAAATTATATTTGGTCTTGACTATCATAAAAGCTAGATAATTTACATGTAGTGCGCCATGATATTTTGATTTGCCAAGATTACATCACAGGTCATATACGATTAGAAGGTGAAGCAATGCAGGCCTACTAAACCCTAATAGCATTGTGACATTATGATGTGGTTTTGAATATTGGGGCTTTGAATTACCTTCCAATTAGCAATTGTCACAACACCAGAGTATAGATATGTATGATCACAATGCTAGCAAAAACATGCTAAAAATTTGTGAGGAAACAAGCTAAAATCTCCTACTATGTTGCCCTTAATGGACACAAGTGATTACAACACTACTAATGCCTTGAGATTTTGTTAGGAATGGTTAGCAAAAATATAACATTTCGTAACCTAAATATGAATATTTATTAATTAGATTGTATTTTAGCTAATTAAGACTTGTTATATTCTAAGCGGGTCCGAATTAGTGTTAGGATCATGTGTGTGAAGTCTAATCAAGTTTAGAGCTTGTTTGAACATAATAGGAGGATAGTTCGTAGTTATAAGAAGTTAGAAGCCCTTTTTTCATTATTTTCCTATTTGTGAGATTTTGGGCTTATTAGGTAAGTGACCTAATTCTAAAACTTTTATCCTTTTACCCCGACCTAAACCGAGACCATCTTTATCATCAAAAGTGGACCCAACCAAAAACTAAGCCCTTATTTGTAAATACCCTAACTCGAATTCTTATAAAACCAAAACCCCCAAACCCTAAACCCATTTTTTTTATCTCTACAGATCTCTCCTCTTCCTTTGTCTCATGTTCTCCTTCTTCATCTTCTTCCCCAAGTTCTCCTTTTTGCAAAGATACCTTTCTCAAGTTTTCTTATTCATCGAGCAAACCTAAGTAATCTTCTAATCTTCCCAATTCGAAGGTTTTGTAGATTTTAACCTCTCGGTTTGATCTAGAGGACTTACAAGAGTCTCTTCTTTTGTTTTATAGATTTGGAATGGGTGGCATTCGCATTTGGCGCTTCAATTGGGTTTTTTGCCTTGGTTTTCTTCTAGTTTGCATACCGTCTTCATCAAAAGGCAAGTAGATTACCATGGCTTATTGATGATGTGCATTACTTCTTGTTGATTCTTGCATATGGTACTTACTTTGATTTATGTCTTGTCCATTATTGATGTAATTGGAATCACACTCTAGATTTAGGTTTGGAATTGATGGATGAAGAAAGGAGTAAATTTAGGATGGAGAGGGAATGACCCTATGTTTATGAAGGTTTGAATGGGGGAATTTGTATGGCAGTTGTCTTCCCAAAACATGATGAAATAGGAAACCCTGTGTGCAACAGCGTTAGGCACGCTCGAGCACTCAAGGCTTCTGTTTGGATTTTGGGTTTGGCATGGAGGCTGTTGCTGGGGGATGTTAGGGGTTGTGTACCTCTATAATTTATCCACATGTGTTTTGAAAGCCTAATTTAAGGAATGGACTCCATCTGATTGGCTTTTCGATAAACCTACCTTAAACTACTATGTAATAAGCAAAATTGAGCATGTATTCCTCTTATGAATCATCTGATTCACATACAGTATACAAATTATTTTGAACTTGGTTGAGATGGGACTTGGGACTATGCACCGTAGATAATTGTGAATGTCCCAACCTCACCTCATCTTGGTTCAAGTGGAATTGTGGGGTGCATAAATCAGGATCATGAATTTAGGAATTGGTTTGTAATATGTTTCTTGGCCTTCGGGGTATGCATATTTGCTTTTATTGATACAATGCACACTTGATGTACATGCTTCCATTAGAAGTGTACCAGTTGCATTGACTTTAATTGTGTTGAGGCTTGGCATTTGTTACAATGGATTATAAGAGGACTACCTAGATTGAGTTTGTGTGAACTATGATTTTGGAGTAGTCTATCCATTTATTGAACCTGTGTGTGTGTATAGGGAAGCCAGCCCTTCACTTTGACTTAGGATTCAGAGTAGGAGCACTGCTAAGTCGGTCTATATATATTATGTATTTTGAGGTCATTTTGACGACTGCTGCAGATTGATTTCGATTTCGATTTCAAACAGTTGATCACTGCTTTAGACAGGATTGCTTAACATCCTACGATTTGACTGGGCTTCCTTAGATGATTTGACAGGATTAACCACTTGATTCGACCGAGATATTTTTCGATGATTTTAATGGGTTGATGGCCCTATTGTTGACTTATAGCGCACTTGTATAGATTTTGGATTAGGATGTTCGTTCTTTCTCATTGTAATTTTTTTGTTTATTTCTCAAATGATATATTGTATTTACCCACCTTTGATGTTGTATGTTTATCATAAGGTACGTCTATCTACTTTTCGACTTATTATAGTTTGATGTTGCAATACTTGGTGCATAGGCATTGAGCCCAGCTATCCCGATTGAGGAGAGGTGAAGGGTGAATCATCGCAAACTTTTAGCCACCTGATGAGATCAAGTGGGGTGTAAATGATAGTTAATGAACCGCCTAGTCCCGCACATGAGTGACTCATATATACATTTGGTTTATATTTTAGTTTAAATATTATTTATTTGCCCGAAATGTTAGTGGGAGTCTACAGTTAACTATTTGATCTTAATTTACAACTTCAAATCTTAGATTTAATATTTTTTTAATGTGCATACTTAGTTTTTTATTTGGTATCAATTGATGATTAATGCTTCCATAAATTATGAGTATGTGTTGAATGTTATGGACTTCACCGTGGACCTAAAATCCTTTGTGGGATCTAATTAGGAGCTATATATTGTTTTAAATAAGAAAATTTTTAATTAGCCCTTAATCTCATGTTAACTTTAGTTTCATTTTGAGGACGTAACAAAAGAAAGACTGAATATAGTCTAAGAGCTGATGATTGTGAGTTTGAATACCATTAGGATTTGAATGGGCAATAAAGTTATTTAAGTTGGTCTTGCCGACACTAGCAGCTGTTTCTAAAAGCTTGCAGCACGAAGGATTCCTTCTGCTACAGCCGTAAAAACAGCAGAGAGAGAGAGAGAAGACAGACAGGACGACTAAACGTTTGTTTTTTCCCTTTAAACGAGTAAAATGGGACTCTTGTCTGAGACTTAACCTTTCACTTCTAAAGGGCATGAGAATCGTCCAAGTTTTTCTCCAAGAAACTTGGGCATGTGTCACCTAAGTCTTACCACAGAAGCAATTATTAACATAAAATTTGGCTTCTACCAAAAAAACAAAACATAAATTTGGCCACATTCCAAACAAGAGGAAGGTATTTATCATGAATGATTTGAAATTTCAACAGGTGACCACCCACTTTGAAGTTCCACTACAATATCTAGCTACTAGACTTGCATGGAACGAACCAAAATCAAATTTGACTGAATTAAATAACTGCATCGTATAAAATCACATTAAACTAGGTGATAACTTCGTTGAAGACGAACTTGCATTTGTTAATATTTAAAGCTTTGTCGTAGTAAGCAATGTGAGTTGAGTCTAGGCAACAAAAACAAATGAACAATATAAAGGAATTTTCAATTTTTGTCATAAAAAAGAATAAACTCCTCAAGGTGTTTACATGCTTTGAAATTTTTTTGGGTGCCCAGCTAAGAGTTAGGATCAGTGAGAAAATTCAACTATGGAGAGAGAAGTCTTCTCTTGTAAAAAGGGGTCATAGGGATTGATCCCTAAATAGTTGGGTAAGAATTGGAGTGTCCAACTAATAGGGCAACCATCACTTACTTTGGACTTTGGTACTTTCGTTGAAAGCAATGATTATGAGTTGTCTATTGATTTATCCTATTTTCTCTAAAGTTTTTGTTGTTTCTTGACCAATCTTCTCTAAAGTCTTTTCTCTATGGGTTAAATTTTTTAAAAGGATTTTACTGAAAAAACTCCTCACTTGACCACTAAACAAAATTAGTCATAGGTTAAGTTAATGCATAGGTCTCGTCTTGATTTTGTGCAAAATTTATATCTTTTAGGGAGGAGTGACACTTGAAACTTTCAAAACTCTCTTTTTTTTTTCTTTCTTTTCTTCCTTCTCTTGCCGGTGACGATTTTGCTCTCCTTTTGGGAGATCGTGCACAAATCCAAAAGAAGGAAGAGGTTTTGTACTTGTGAATATGGACTGCTTTGAGTTTATGGTTGCTGCAATACGAGGAAAGAAGAAGAGGGTGCCGTTGCCACCCTTTATTGCAGCCACCACTGGTTTCTAGTTGCAAAAAGCAGACCCAAAGAAGAGTATGGATCTCAGTGATTGTATGTGGGCCATGTGATTTACGGTAGAAACACAAGATTGTCCCATTCCATGCTCACTAGGTAGTGCAGGGGAATACAGTTCACAATTCTGTCTCTTAAGAATAGCATATAGTGGATGAATAAAAGGACTTAGTGAGAGAGAGAGATAGAAATAAGGAATGAGCTTCTCGACTAGCCTCGCACTGGCTGACACCAAAATCGTAGAAGAAGGGTCTCAGTGTTAAATTTCGTCTGCTAACCATTGCTATTAAAACCTCAAGGTGCTAGTAGAGGCAGCAGAAATACTTTTCAACATTCCACATTGAGTGGAGCTCACTCTTTACTACTCCCCCTTAGGTGGAATCTGGTGGGAGCATTTTTGGTGATGCGCATTTGTTTTAGCACTGGGTTGTTCTTCCTAGGATTCAAACTTGCGACCAACTGGCTCTAATACCATATAAAATAGAAAAATAAAGGATCTTTAAATTGTACCTTCTTCCTTGAAAATGAAGAGAGGCAAACTTGTTGTGTGCATGCGTGCGTAAGCAACCAAGATCAATAATCAACCACACAAGAAGACAAGCGATTTACATGGTTCGGCAAAGATGCCACGTCCACGAGAAACCAATTTCCACTAGATTCTCCTCCAATTTGTGAAATCACAGCCTTGGAATCTTAGTCCCTTACAACCTCTCTATTTAGGGTTACAGATTACATCATATATATATATAATCATCAATTCCTTATCCCCCAAGAACTCTATCTTAGAAAAAAGAAAATCCTAACCTATTAAGAAACTGCTGTTTAATCAAACAGGAAATTCCAAATGTAATTAGGGAAACCATCCCAGATACAAAACCCACTTGGTTTAGACCCACTTGGCCAACAATTTCCCCCTCCAGACCATAGGGAAGATGCCCTAAACCCCTTACTGGGAGTTCAGCTCGGCTAACTATAAACACAACTCCAGCTTTCCCTTAGACACAACCTTTGTCATCATGTTCGAGGGATTCTTGTCCGAGTGATCTTTTCCAGCTTCATGAAGTTCTTCTTGATCTCCTCACGAATCCAATGGTACTTGATATCAATGTGTTTCATGCGACCATGATATATAGCATTCTCACTGAAATCCATAGCACTCTAACTATCACAGTAGACTACATATTCTTCTTACTTCAAACCTAGTTCTTGAAGGCATCTCTTCAACCAAAGCATCTTTCTCCCTACTTCATTAGCAGCTATGTATTCCGCTTCAGTTGTAGACTGTGCTGTACACTTCTGCAACTTCGATTGCCAGGAGATAGCTCCCTCTACGAAAGTAAATAAATAACTAGAAGTCGGACAATCGACGATCAAGATCACTTGCAAAATCAACATCAGTATAACCTTCCACCACTGGTTTTGAACCTCCGAAACACAAGTACACCTTGGAAGTACCTCTCAAATACCTAAAGATCTACTTCACTGATTCCTAATGCTCTTTTCCAAGATTAGAGAGAAATCTACTCACTAAACTCACAGCACGAGTAATGTCTGGCCGTATACAAACCATAGCATACATGAGACTCCCCACATTAGAGGAGTAAGGAAGACATGCCATCCATTCTTTTTCATCATCTGTAGTAGGACATAAGTATTTGCTTAGTTTGAAGTGACTGGCTAGAGGTATGCTAACTGGCTTAGCATTCTTCATGTTGAACCGCTCGAGTACTCGTTCAACATATTTCTCCTCTGATAACCACAGCTGCTTGGACCTCCTATCACGACGTATTTGCATGTCCAATATTGTTCGTACGGGACCCAAGTCTTTCATGTCAAACGATTTTGACATCTCCTCTTTTAACTTGCCAATCAACTTGCTATCCTGTCCAACTATCAGCATATCATCTACATATAAAAGAAAGATGATGAACCTGCCATCGATAAATCGATGAACATAGACACAATGATTTGCAGCTGTCCTCCGGTACCCATGACTTAACATGAATGAATCAAACTTCTTGTACCACTGTCTCAGTGCTTGCTTCAGCCCGTAGAGTCTCTTCTTCAACTTACAAACTATCTATTATTTTCCTTCTACCTTAAACCCCTCTGGCTGAGTCATGTAGATTTCTTCTTTCAAGTCACCATGAAGAAACGTGGTCTTCACATCCATCTGTTCAAGCTCAAGGTCCATGCTGGTGGGTAGACTCAAAACGACTCTGACAGAAGTCATTTTCACAACAGGAGAGAAAACATCACTGATATCGATACCTTTCGTTTGTGTGAAGCCTTTTACCACTAATCGTGCTTTGTGCTTCACTAGTTTTCCATTATCATCCTTTTTCAACTTGAACACCCATTTATTTTTTAGAACATTCCTATTTTTAGGAAGTTGCACCAGCTCATATGTCTTGTTTTTCTTTAAAGAACTCATCTCATCCTGCATAGCCTTCATCCACTCATCTTTATTAGCATGAGTCATTGCTTTTCGGAAGCTCTCTGACTCCCCTCCATCAGTAAGTAAGACGTATTCGGATGCAAGATACCTAGTTGATGGTTGACGTTCTCGTGTAGACCTCCTAACTTGAGGTTCCGTGGTTTCCAATCGAGGAGACTGCAACTCCCCCTGATCAACACCCTCATCATTTGGCAACCCCTGTGCCTCATCACGATCCGGATCATTTTGTCCACCTTCTTCACCTGTAGTCTGCACTGGAAAAGGAGTTAGTGTGAGATCAACCACTCCATCGACTGTCTCAGAAGACTTATCAATCTTTTTAGCATCTCCAAAGAACTGGTCTTCATGAAAAATCACATCCCCACTTCTGATAATTTTCCTTTTCTCTGGATCCCATAACCTATAGCCAAACTCATCTTTACCATAGCCAAGAAAGATGCAACTCACTACCTTATCGTCCAACTTGGAACGTTGCTCCTTTGGTACATGTACAAATGCTTTACACCCAAATATCTTCAAGTGTGAATAGGAAACATTTTTACCTGTCCATCTTCTCTTTGGAAGATCATAATTCAAAGGAACCGAGAAAAATCTGTTAATCAGATAAACGGCAATCAGAACGGCTTCACCCCAGAACGACTTAGGCAACCGTGCTAATCTTATCATGCATCTCATCTTCTCAAGAATAGTGCGGTTCATTCTCTCTACCACACCATTGTGCTCTGGAATACCAGGAACTGTCTTTTCACGTCGAATGCCATGCTTCAAGCAATGGCTTCTAAATTGGTTGAATGTGTACTCTCCCTCATTATCTGTGCGGAGACACTTCAAGAGTTTATTTGTTTCTCTTTCAACCTTGACATGAAACTGTTGAAAACTCTGGAACACTTGATCCTTTGATTTCAATGGATAAACCAAGACTTTCCTGGATGCATCATCGATGAACGTGACAAAGAACTTATTGCTACCCAATGATTCTACCTCCATGGGACCACAAACATCAGAATATACCAAATCTAACACATTTGATTTCAATTTTGATGTTGAAGAGAAAGCAACCCTATGCTGTTTACCACACAAATAATAATCACAAAGGTCAAGAGATATACCTTTAGAGCAAGGAATTGAATCTTTCTTTTCCAACACCTGCAAGCCTTTCTCACTCATATGACCAAGCCTCTTATGCCACAGATTCAGAGAGGAACTGTCTTGAACTGCATTCAACACACTTTTGCACAACTTTACTTGTGTTTTATAAAGCGCATTACCCGCTTTTCCTCTTGCAATAACAAGAGACCCTTTAGTGAGCTTCTATCTGCTATTTTCGAAGTAATTTTCATAACCTGCACGATCCAATGCAATCCTGGAAATCAGATTCAATCGTAGATTAGGAACATGTCGCACATCTTTCAGCATCATTGTACAACCAATATCGGTTTTAATGCAGACATCATTGATACCAACAACCTCTGAATTACTCGTATTGTCCATCTTCACAGTACCAAAGTCACCTGCTTTGTACGTCGTGAACATCTCCCTGCAAGGAGTAGCATGGTAGGATGCTGCTGTGTCAACAACCCACTCAACCTGCTCATCTGCAACACTCAAACACTTATCATCATCACCGGCGATCACCACTACTTCCTCTTCTAAAGTAGTTGTAGTGTTATCACTGTCATTCTTCTTCTTATTGTTGGATCTTTTCTGTTCCTTCATGACAAAATAATTTTTCCTGATGTGGCCCATCTTGCCACAGAAAAAGCATTTTACAGACTTTTTCTTGGTCTATGATTCACCGCTAGACTTGGCCTGTGATTTACCTCTAAACTTGCCACGACCCCCCTTTGGTCCTCTACTCATACTCCTCTCCCTATTCTCAGTAACAAAGGCCTGTGTATTATCTATCCCTGCAGATTTCCTTCTAGTTTCTTTATTCTGTAGACTACTGGTAACCTGACTCATGGACAACACACCATTTGGAGTAGAGTTGCTCATGGAAACAATTAATGTCTCCCATGTATCCGGTAAAGAACTCAGAAGCAACAAAACTTGTATCTTATTATCAAGGACCATCTTTATTATGGCTAATTGATTTACCACACTTTGGAATTCTTTGATGTGATCTTTGATCTGACCACCATCCCTGAATTTCATGTTCACAAGCTTTCTGATCAAGAAGGTTTTATTCACTGTGGTCTTTTGATCAAACATTGCTTCTAGCTTTTTCCAAAGGGTATTCGCATTGGTTTCATTAGACACGTGGTGAACTATACTATTATCAACCTACTGTCTGATGTGACCAATCGCTTTTCTATGCAACTTGTTCATTCAGCATCTTGCAAATCTTTTGGTCGGGCATTATCCCCCTCAATGAGATCATGAAGGTCTTGACAATAAAGAATATCCTCCATCTTTGGTTTCCAGATTAACCAATTGGAATGGTTGAGCTTAACCATGGTAGTGTTGATAGTGTTGTTTTTCATCTTAATTAAATTAAGCAACAGGAAAAAACAAACAACTAACATTGATCTTAACTCCTGCACCAAGCTGTAGATCTCGTCAACAAGAGCACGCTGGAAGAAACGGACTCGAAATCCAACTCTAGATGGCTCTAATATCGCAAAAATGATTTTTTGCGCTTCTGATTTGGTCAAACTCTTTGTTGACTGTTAAACAGCCAATCTTTCTCCACAAACACATAGATCTGCTTGAAATGAGTCAGTAGGTGCAAACGGATCTCCGATCGGACGTCGAATGATCAAGATATCGCAGAAACAAAATTCTGCTGTTAATTTGGTCAACTCTGGCTGTTGACTATGTCTGATGACGTCGGCTGACGTCAGCTGATGACGTCACTCTGCTGACGTCGGTGGCGAATGGGCTGGACTGACTGCTACAGGGTTCAGGTCGACCCGACTTGACCCGAAACCGCACATGTGCTGCTGACTGGGCTTTCACCACGGGTTGGGTCTGACCCAACCCGAAAAACCCTAACCCGGAGCCTGCTGTTCTTCTTGGCTTGTACTCCACAATGGGTCAGGTCAAAACGACCTGACTCAAGACCCAACACCCAGGAGGTCTTCTGCTACCTCCCGCTCTGCTCTGCAACCCGATTACAGACACTACTTGCAGGCGGCCGTCTGTTTCAGCTCCGGTGATGGCTTGGCTAGTCCGGCGACTAACGACTGCTGGCAGCGGCGACGATGACCGCAACAGCTACCAGCAAGGGCGACTGGCAGCTGACGAAATTTTTTGTTCTTTTCTTTGCAGCAGTTCTCTTCTGCAGGCTTCTTCTTGGCAAGAAACCCCTTATCTGATGAAGATCTGCAGCCAACCGAGAACCTTCTCTGTCGTCTTCTTCAAGTTCTACAAAAAAAAAAAAAAAAAAAAAAAACCGATTTCGTTGTTACAGTGGACAGAGAACCAAATTGCTCCTGTAGCCCAGTAGAGATCAACGCGTTGCTCTCTTTTTCCCGGTGATCTTCCACGCAAACTTTGTAGCTCTGATACCACTTGTTGTGCGCATGCACACGTAAGCAACCAAGATCAACAATCAACCACACATGAAGACAAGCAATTTACGTGGTTCGGCAAAGATGCCTATGTCTACGAAAAACCAATTTCCACTAGGTTCTCCTTCAATCTATAAAACTACAGCCTTGGAATCTCAACCTCTTATAACCTCTCTACCTAGGGTTACAAATTACATCATATATATATAATCATCAATTCCTTATCCCCCAAGAACTCTATCTTAGAAAAAAGAAAGTCCTAACCTATTAAGAAACTACTGTTTAATCAAATAGGAAATTCCAAATATAATTAGGAAAACCACCCCAGATATAGAACCCACTTAGTCTGAGCCCACTTGGCCAACAAAACTTACTTTATTTATAGATGCATACAGTTACATAATGAGTGAACTCAGGTGATTCTCAGTTAGAGACAACATTTGGAAATCAGTAACTGTGAAATTATATAGCTAAGGTATATTTTAAATTGCAACAGTACAGTTGACCTGGATCTATGAGCTGGAGATGCTTATTTGTCTCAGCTTTTATTTAGATTTGGAACCGTCCATCTTATGTGATGGATTGATTTCTTCATTATTAGAATTGGCATGTGAATATGGTATTGTCATTTTGCCAGTGAGATAATCTGCAACTTCTTGAATTTCAAGGAGTGGTAAGATCTATGTTTTCCAAAATAAATAATTCGTAGGTGTTAGCTTTAGAGAGATAAAGTTAACAACATTGATAGTGGTTGGGTGGGGGTCTTTGGGTGAGGTAGAAGGAGCCATGAACAAACCATTGTTACCAAAACCTCAAGATATTAATAGAGGTAGTAGAAATATTTTTCAACATTCCCCATTGGGTGGAGCCCACTCTTTAATAGTCAGTTCTCTGTTTGCAAAATCAAAAGAACAAAAGGGTTCAAAAGGTGAAGAATCATTGCTAGGCAAAGGAGGAAGAAGAGAAGAAAAAAGAAAGACAAGGGTTTCACAGGTTTGAAAGGTGAGGAGGGTCACTCTTCTCCCACCTTACAAAAAAAAAAAAGAATGCAGGAAATCAGGCCCACAGGACCTGATCTGTGCAGTAACTTAGGTTGGGGTTAATTTCTTTTAATGCTCAACTAAGCATTTTTTTTGTCGTAAAATCCTCAGTTTTTAATTAAATATGAATTTTAAAGTGTCCATCAAACTTCATAAAATCTGCAACTAATTGTGAATCCCTTTCCCCTTTTTCTTTTTCTTTATTTATTTTCCAATTGGCCTACTGGTCAAGGGATGATAAGTAAATCTGCCCTACTAAGGGATTGATCCTTCGGTGGAGCTATGGGAGGGGGTGCTTTATCCATAAAGGCACAGCCCTGTGATTCCCAATGATGAATCTAATTTGTTCATTCTACGTGCCACTATTAATTAGGGCTCGTCCAAAATTTACTACAATTTGAATGTATCTACACTTAGATCGATCAAATCTAACAAGCTCGCCCTAATATTTTAACAAAAACAATAACTTATAATACAATAATTTTTTTTTTAAATTCAACTGGTTCCAATCATTCAAAAAAAAAAAAAAAGTTAGTTTCAGGCCCAAACCGCGGCATACCAGTCGTGCATAACTGTCCAAAGTAGGACAAGAGTGAACCTTCAAAGATAAGGTTGGTACCACCTGACATAAGCCTTGCCTTAAATTAGAAGATAAGATGATCATACCATCTCATCTCGCAAATCAATGAACCTATCACGTCCAAGACGACCCTACAAATTGACAGACATCCTACCACTAAGCCCAATAGAAGGTGGCCCCCACTGAACCGCTTTCTGATAATTTCAACTGCCATTATATTTCTATTCCTCAAATACTTTCCACATGCCTTATCCGAAAATTCCAGCATCCATTATAATTCTATTCCACAAACGTGAAGGGAGAAGAAGAAATGAAGCATCCATGAAAATGATAGCATTATATGATAATCAATTACCCAAACAATTGAAGATGTAACTCAGACGAAGGACGGTTTGTATTGGTTAAGAAAGACTTCATCATCATCATCATCATTAAAGCCTTATCCCAACCATGTTGGGGTTGGCTACATGAATTCTATTTCTCCATTCCGTTATATTTTGAGCTAAATCTTTCGATAAGTGCAGCTTCTTCAAATCTGAATAATGACTTCCATCTATGTTTTCTTCGGCCTACCCCTACCTCTTGATGGACCCTCCACCTGTATATCAAAACTTTTTCTCACTGGTGCCATTACTGGCCTACGCTCCACATGCCCAAACCATCTCAAACGAGTTTCTCTAATCTTATCTCCTATTGGTGCTACCCCTAAATGTTCTCGAAAGTGCTCATTTCTAATTTTATCTTTCCTAGTTTTACCACACATCCACCTAAGCATTCTCATTTCCGCTACATCCATCTTATGAATATGTGTCTTCTTAATTGGCCAACATTTTGCTCCATATGTCATAGCTGGTCTAACCACTGTCCTGTAAAATTTTTCCTTCAATTTTGTTGGCATTTGTCTATCACAAAGTACTCCCGAAGCTAGTTTCCACTTCAGCCATCCAGCTCTTATCCTATGCTCCACATCTTCGTCAATCTCCCCATCCTTACTAATCATCGAGCCTAGGTACCGAAAAGAATCTTTACGTGGTATCTCATGGGTTTCAATTTTGACAGTGGTTTCAACACTTTATATATGTCCACTGAAATTGCAATCCATATATTCTGTCTTTGTACAACTTATTTTAAAGCCTCTAGATTCTAATGCCCTCCGCCATCTCTCAAGCTTTGCATTTACACCCTCTCTTGATTCATCCACCAATACTATATCATCTACGAACAACATACACCATGGTACTTCTGCTTGAATATGCACAATTAACTCATCCATAATTAATGCAAAGAGATAAGGGCTTAAGGATGATCCCTGATGTAAGCCTATAGTCACGGGAAATCCGCCCGTTTCTCCACATGTGGTTTTCACATTTGTTATTGCACCTTCGTACATATCCTTTAAAATTTCAATATAACCTCTTGGGACATTCCTTTTCTTTAAGACCCACTAAATTAAATTCCTCGGTACCCTATCATAGGTTTTTTCCAAATCGATAAAGACCATATGTAGATTTTTCCTCTTTGCTCGGTATTTTTTCATTAATTGCCTAAGTAAAAAGATAGCTTCCATAGTTGATCTCCCTGGCATAAAACCAAATTGATTTTCCGAAATCTTAGTCTTTTTTCTCAGTCTTTGCTCTATTATTCTCTCCCATAACTTCATA
This sequence comes from Sextonia rubra, assembly GCA_037013555.1. Taxonomy (NCBI): domain Eukaryota; kingdom Viridiplantae; phylum Streptophyta; class Magnoliopsida; order Laurales; family Lauraceae; genus Sextonia; species Sextonia rubra. The sequence continues at coordinate 15,473,817 of JASUAD010000023.1, forward strand.
GTGTGACTCATAAGTTTAATCCCTCGATAGTTGGTACAATTTTGTATATCTCCTTTATTCTTATATATAGGTACTACAATGCTTCTTCTCCATTCATCCGGCATTTTCTTTGTCACAAGTATCTTATTGAATAATCTACATAACCAACTTACTCCAAACTCTCCTAAGCATTTCCATACCTCTATCGGAATACCATCTGGGCTTGTTGCCTTCCCTGTCTTCATTCGCTTCAATGCTTCCTTCACTTCCACCCCTCTAATTCTACGGAGAAAAGTATACTCTTGTAATGAAGTATCCTCCTCCACTCTTGTATCGCCCAAATATTCTTCATTTAAAAGTTTACTAAAATATTCTTTCCACCTTTCTATAATATCGTTGTTTTTCACCAAAATATTTTCCCCATTGTCCTTGATACATTTGACATAATCTAAGTCCCTACTTTTCTTTTCTCTTATTTTTGCAAGCTTAAAAATATCCTTTTCTCCTTCTCTTGTTCTCAACCTATTATAGAGGTCATCGTATGCTTTGAACTTTGTACTACTTACTACTTTCTTAGCTTCTTTCTTTGCCTTCTTATACAACTCAAAATTTTTTATACTCTTAGTCCCCTGCCAAACTTTGTAGCAATGTTTTTTCTATTGAATAACTTCCTGAACCTCCATACTCCACCACCATGTTTCTTTATTAATATGTCTCTTTCTTTTTTATTCTCCAAGTGCCTCCTTTGCAACATTCGTAATGCAATTAGCCATTTGATTCCACATTACTGTAGTTTCTCCTTCAATATTCCATTCTCCTTTCTCAATCATTTTGTCCTTAAATATATTTGCTATTTCCCCCTTCAAATCTCTCCACCTTGTTTTAGGGTTTATTTTGTTTACTACTGCTCTCTTTTTACTTCTAATGCAAATAGCTAAAACTCCAAGCCTATGTTGCGTAGTCAAACTCTCTCCTGGGATAATCTTACAATCTTTACAAGCCAATCGGTCCTGTTTTCTAACTAGAAAAAAGTCTATCTGACTCCTATTACTCCCACTTTTGTACGTAATTAAATGCTTATCTCTCTTTTTAAAGTAAGTATTTGCTACTATAAGATCAAATGCCACTGCAAAGTCCAATATAGTGTTTTCGAATTCATTCTTTTCTCCAAATCCATGCCCTCCATGCACTCTCTCATATCCTCTATTATCTCTTCCTATGTGCCTGTTTAAATCCCCTCCAAGGAAAATTTCATTACTATTTGGGATTTCTCGCATTAAATCATCCATCTTCTCCCAAAATTGTCTTTTCACACTTTTTTCTAGTCCTACTTGGGGAGCATATGCACTAATGATATGAATTATGTTTTCCTCTAGTACTAGTTTAATTGCTATAATTCTATCACCAAACTTCTTTACCCCCACAATTTTCTCTTTTAAATCCTTATCTATAATTATACCCACTCCATTTCTTGTATTACTCTTTCCTGCATAGAAAAGCTTATACCCATCCATGAGCTCCTTAGCTTTATTCCCTTTCCACCTTGTCTCCTGTATACAAGCCACACTAATTCTTCTTCATTTTCATTACCTCAACCAACTCCATGCTCTTGCCTGTCAAGGTTCCTATATTCCAAGTAGCAAGTCTAATTTTCCTATTCCTCCTCTTCTTCTCACGGACTAACTTCTTTAACCGCATTAGCCCAAAGTCATGTGGTAGCCCTTGCACACTTTTCATTGCAGTCGGGCGATGCTACAATGCGTCGCTTAAAGCGGGGAACGCCCTAGCCTTATCGTAAAATATCATTTGTTCAGAATTCATGTTTGGGTTGTGACAAAGTTTTACGCTGGCTGTCACCTACCTAACGCAACCCTCCTCCTTTACCCGGGCTTGGGACCGGCAGCAAAACTGGCGAAGTTATTGGTTAAGAAAGACTTGCAACTATGAAAAATCAATCAAATTTTAAGTCTATTTATGAACATAGGAGGCACTCTTCTTACTATGCACTGGCAAAGTAAAATTACTGCAATTCAAATAGTTAGGAACATTAATTGGTCTAAGACCACGATTTGCTCTGAAAAGTTGCAAGTTCGAGTTGCACTATCATACTGGGACCACAAGGGATATACCCAACTCCCCGTCCGCCAGAAGGAATTAGTCCAGCCCAAAGGGCATGGACACCCTCTGTTTAAAAAAAAAGACCATTCCTAACCACTTGAGGAATCTCGCCTAATAAAAGTGTAGATTTATTGTCCGGATTTTGGCTATCAATTGTTTAATTTTTTTTTTTATCTTTTTTTGGGGTAGGCTATATAAGGGTTGGGGCCTCACCATCGGTAGAGAAAAGTGGACATCAAAGAGGCAGGTAGAGCCCTCGGGTGAGAAAAAGGTGAATGCCCAGGTATAAACTGTGTCAGGCAAGATAAGAATTGCCACCTCTTACCAATGTGGTAAGAGGTCATTCTTGGATTTTGGCTTTCAATTGACTTGCAATTCAAATCCAGTAGATAATCAGGTCAGATCTGCATCAATATAGTCGGATCTGCAACTATAGTAGGTCTTTAGTAAATTTTAGTCCATAGTAATACTTACATGTATAATTTGGTTTCAGGTCCTCATCGTCAACTGAGCTTCTGTGTCATCTTGAACTCTAATCGGATGTGGATGTAGCATGGATCTAGCTTGAATCGGACCCATATACGAGATTCCTGACCTGAAACTACAAGCATATAATTCTTTTTTTTTAATCTTTTTTTAATGCAAAACAAAACTTTCTTTAATCTAACGTTTAATAGTGCTTGAACCTTATGAATAAAATAAAGAATCCCCATAAAAGAATCCTTCTCACGCCTCCAACGTGGACCTAGGACAAATTGTCCATCCTAGTCCTATGTATAATAAAGGAAAAAAAATGGAGACTATTGGAGGAAAAAAGAAAAAAAGAACATCAACCTATTAGGCTTGATGCAGAGAAATTAAAAATTGTTGCCATCATCATCGTCATCAACATCAAAGCCTTATCCCGACTATATTGGAGTTAGCTATATAAAATCTATTTCTCCATTCGGACCAATCTTGAGTCAATTTCTTAGATAAGTTGTACTTCTTCATGTATAATTTTACTGCCTATATCCACAACCTCTTTAGCCTACCCCTCGCCCTTGGTGGACTATTAACTTGCATTGTCAAAATTTCCCTTATCGGCGTCAGTGCCGGCCTATGTTGAACATATCTAAACCTGCGAAAAAACTCTGCTAATTTTTACAATCAATGTTACGCTTACACTCCTAATTACTCCCTAGTGCTTTTTGTGGTTCACATTTATCTTAGATGTGGCCCACATCGCATCTTGGATAGATGTAAATCACAAAAAGCACTAAGGAGTAACTGGGGGTGTAAGTTTAGACTTTATCAATTTTTACTGTCAGTCCTAATCTTGATAAAGAAGAAGAGTTGTGTTACATAGGTTGACAATCGTCATGAAATTTATCACTACTCAAATAGAGAAATTGAAAATGGTAATAGCAAAATACGAGAATAAAAGGCAAACTCATTCATGCATATATGATCAATCGAAATCCACAATTATCCTCCATTAATGTAGTCATCCAAAATTGAAACCTAACCGTCATCCACCTTTGTTAAAAATAAAAAAACCAGCCTTTTAACTTAAATCATAAATACAAAAAAAAAAAAGCCACTCTTAAATAAGCCAAGTCATGGGTAGCTCAATAGCGAATCGAGATCAAGTGCGGAAATCCCTTATAGTGATTGTGATATGTCTCGCGACATCACTGGCGGGGTTTTTAATCCGAGGATCCATACTCCTCAATAGAAAGGTAACAACATTGATGGAGGATCCATGGTTGTCCAGTGCTCACATTAGAAGTCCCACTCTTTAGACGAGTGACTCAATTCAGGGGAAAAAAAACACTCTAATTAATTGCAAGCATTCTTGGATTTCTTGTTTATAACATTTGAAGAACTTTAAATGTTGTCCCCCAAAAAGGGGATTCCAAAATGCTTCAAGGCAAAATAACATTCAGGAATTTAGAACCTTAAAAATTTTACTGGTCAAAAAGTGAAATTTCTTATGGCCAGCTTAGTTAATTCTCACCATTTAAGTCCAATCAAACAAGAATTTCTTCTTCCGATGTAGCAACTTTAGTCCGGCAAAAATTTTCCTCAAAAATGCTCTCAATAAAACTTGGCTTTAATCACTTGAACCCATGCTTATAATGACCAAGTTAGAGGGATATCTACCTTACACCTAATCAGAAGCATCCTTGTGCATCCCACCCAAGGAGAATGGATATCCTAACAATTTTACAAAAATGTCAAACAACATTTCATAAGACTATTGAGGAAATAACAACCTCTTACCCTAGTGGTTTTGATCAAAGCTCGAAATTGGCCAGCACATTTTTTCACTTGAGGACTTATTACCTCACTAGAGGTCTTCCTTCCTCACCAAAAGGTCATAAATCTCACCTGTGGTGTCTCCTCTCACCCCAAGGCTAGGGGTATTAGCCTCTCTAAGATTAAGATACCCAAAATAAATAAATAAATAAATAAACTACTGAGGAATGGCCAACACTGTTGGACGTGGCATCCTGCCACATAAGTGTTATGATAGGATGTTACGGTATAATTAATCATACTATAATCACTAGATAAAATGGGATTCACGACTCACTAGTGATAGAATGAGGTCTAACCCGTTAACCCGACCCACATATGACCTGCGTAACCCGAGCAACATAAAATATGGGGTCAAGCACAGGTTAGGTTTTTCTGACCTGTAGAAAAATGGGCCGGGTTAGAGCTGACATGCTTAACCCTCATATAGTCTTTTATATTTATATTTGATTCTATAAAGAACTATTAAAAATAATATAAGATATGTTAATTTCATAAGGAATTATTAGAAATAATATAATATATGATTTTCTTAGGATAGTATTAACTTTTTTTCTACATTTGTAAACATAAAGCTCTATCAGCTTCATCTCTGTTAAATAATATTATTTTGTTATAAATTATAATAGTTTATTATTTTTTATCAATTCCCTATATTGTATATTTGCTTGGGTTTAGCTTTATAATATAATGATTATTATACAATTAATAAGTATATAGAAAATCATGGATAATGATTATTTTAAAAACTTGGCCGCTAGTGCTTAAAGTTCAATACATAAGCATTTAAGAATAATAAAAATATATATATATATATAGGTTTCAATATTTTAAAATATAACTACTTTTTATAAATACATCATAAATAAATTCAAACTGTTAGTCAATGTTTAAAGTAGTTACTTTTAATAGCTAAGGTCAACCTTTACATAGCTATTTAAACCTTTTTAGATAAATATTAGCATGAAAAACTTTGATAGTGTAGTAGTTAAGTGCTTTAATTGAAAAACACAAGTTCTTATTTCTTTGTAATAATAAAAACCATGAATTTACTTTGAAAAGAAAAAAAAAGAATAAAAATAAGAAAAAGAGAGAACTGAAGTATTCAAGTGAAGAGAAAACTAACCATAGTTTGGCCTGACCTAATTAACCTATAATATAATGCGGGTTCAAGTGGGCCAAACCAACCTGTCCAAACCACGGTGTGGGTTGAAGAATCTCAATCCATTTTGAAAACGGGTTGGGAGTGGGCTAAGGGTGGACAACCCGAACCTGTTGCTAACTTAACCCGCATTGGGCAAATCCAACCCATTTTCCACCACACAAGTGACATCAAAACTATAGTTGTACAAAAAAGATTGCTCTATGAGCATTTATCTATACCTTTCATTCCCCTTGGTGAAGTGTCAGCTATACCTACATTTTGTGGGCCGCCTTTAAAACATTCGGGCCCCTTTAATCCTTTTTATCATACCTAGCTGAGGTCCAAGAGCTGCTAGTCCTCAAAATCATTTTATTTCGTTGCCCCCGAACATTGGATCCACCGAGGACCGTATCCTTTTCAGGCCACTTTGTTTAATCTGAGACATTATATGAATTCCTACTCCAAAGATCCTTAAAATCCCCCAATTATCAGTGTGTTCAGAGTGATATTCACCATTGGATGGACATGGTTTATATGACAGTAATAAATTGGGTGAATTAATCACGTCCTCCTCTATGAAGTGTATGACCCACAGTACACCACCATCTTTATAATTTATGGGGAAGTTGCTAACAAACATTCCATGTACCAAACTTTTGGCATTCAAATCCAAACGACCCCACTCACTAATCAAGAGCTCCTTTCCGCTACATTCCTATCAAGTGGATCTCAAATACCCAACACGTATTAATTTGCCAATTCCGAACTTTACAGGGACCCAGTACAATAAATAATGAAACAGTTTGGATTTGAATGCACATGAGCGCGTAACTTTTGAGATTAAATCGAACGGTGGATATATGGTAGTCGGAGTTGATAGAAATCATTAAATTTGCAGACTTTTTGGTGGTCGGCCAGAACCATCTAATGAAGACAAGGAAAAAGAATGATGAGATAAACCAGATCGATCTAATACATTCGTCCACAAAATTTAAAAAGTCAGTCCCACAGTTGAGATGTTCAAAGGTTTCTATTGGACATCACTGAGTAGAAATTTGTATCACATCTAGATCATCCTAGCTGCATACCATAATGATGTGTGGTCCAACCATCTAGTAGCCATTCAAAGCTGAGTCGTATTATTTTATTTATTCAGTGTGTAAACGACAGCCAACTTAAACACCCACACCAAGCTACAGTACAATTGAGCACAACCGATCATCAACCTGCTTTTGTTTTATTTGTTATTTATTTGTTTAATGAATGATCAGATCTACCCCCAAAAAAACAAAAAGGTGGGCCTAAGGTATAAAGCATTGCCATTGCCTAAGTTTTACTAGAATTAGCCGGGGCACTCCTGGTTTTGTTAAAACAAATAGCCGTTTTAGTAGCCCACATGGATATGAAGAGATCATCCACATGGAAAAGGGCGGGACATAGAAAAGGGAGAAATTAAACATCCATCTCAAAATTCGTATCTATAAAACACTCATTTTGTACAAGTGAATTCGAGTAAAAATTCACTTTGAGAGACTAGAAAAAGGAAGGGTATTAATAAAAAAATATAAAATTTTAAAAATTACCTCTTTTTTTTTAAGTAAAAATGTCATCACTCATTCCACTGAAAGATAAAAAAGGCTCTTCTTTTTATCCCAAAAAAAAAAAAAAAACCCTTCATGACACAAAATGATAAAAAGTGAAAAAGGTGAATATTAAGATTTTATACTTTCTGATAAAACCCTTAGTCTTTTCTTATCTCTAAATGTAATCCTTCATTTGAGTTCACTTCACGAATGAATTACTCAAATTGGCATATGTTAAATGGGTCTAGTTTGAGTTCCCAATAGGATTGAATTTTGGGCAGGCTGCACTGTACATATTCAAATCGTAAAAATTTCTAACCTCAAGCTCAACCCATTGATAATCCTATCCTTCAACTGTAACGCACCCAAAGGTGGGTCACTTGACTAATCAATTGATCAATTACTAAGCAAGTTTATTTTATTTTATTTTGCTTGAAGTAACTTAAGATAAACAAAAGGAAGAAAGAGAAAGAAATCACACCAGGATTTAGAGAGACATTGTTGCTGAGGATGCCAGAGAAGATCTCAAACTTATTCATATAGCGTGTAGAACCTCGTCTTGTTTTAGCTCTTTCTAAGCATGAGTTTATGTCGTTACACCACCCACCTCCCTGCAAACATAAACAAAATGAAACAAAATTACATTAAACTCATATATTTGAAGATTTTCAAATATAACAGGTAGGATGGTTATGGTCGAGTCAAATGGGTGGCCATCCATAACCCACCATTTTAGGGGGAGGTCTGATGGACAACTTTGGGATGGGCCAAGTTCATAGCTGTTGAACTAAGTCACATTTGGGGGATTTTGGATTTAGCTATATAATGCATTAAACTCATTTTTTTAACAAGCCATTGCTTGATTGCATTGAATATGTTCAATTACCCCAAACGAGTCTTTTTTAATTTGCCAACTAATCATGCTATCCCTAAATGCTAAAACACACTTATATCTAATTTCATCGTTTTCACTTAACCACGCATCCATGTCAACATTCTTATCATTACTATATTTATTTTGTGCAATTGTTGCTTCTTGATTGGCTAGGTCCTTTGTTGTGGATATGACATCACCGTTGTACGCGTGTGTGCGTATGCAACTAAGATCAACCAAGAACCAACCACGCACAAGAAAAGACATAGAGATTTACGTGGTTCACCCAAACAGGACTACATCCACGACCACAGAAACGATCATCTTCACTATGACAAGTAAAGCATACGGAGACTCTCATTCTCTCACATCGTCTCTCCTACGTAGTGTGGTAACACCACAAGCAAGAGAGCTCTCACCTCTTTTTAGCGTAAAATTTAGGGTTACAGACTATACACATATATAATCTCCGCTTTCTTAGCCACCAAGAAAGCTCCGGTACAATTACCAAAATACCGTTGACTTTAAACCAGTCACTGGCTAACCCAGTGGATCCATCTGGTTAAACCGGAATACAAGACATAAATCCAACAAATCTCCACCTTGGCTTGAATTTCGTACAAGTCGAGCCATAAAAAGATAAAACCGGCAATGTCTTCACGTACATTACTGAATGGTACGTCACTGCACCAACGTTGCAGTCTTCTTCCTTCAACACTTTGACATATTGAACCAACACATGAACTTTGAGCAAAGTTCATCTTCTCGTCAAACTCCACCTCGAACTTAAAGCTCGAATCTATTGGTAAATCTGAGTGATATCGATATCTGAATCACTCACCATCCTGCCCCATCTTCAACATCACTATGAAAATCTAATCACCACAAACATGCAAGCAAAATAGATCGGAAATACAAGTCCAGATGACCCCATAATTGCAGAATAACCTCTGCCTCTGAGCGGTCAAAAACTCTATTTGACCTAGCCTCCGATCAATCAAACACATGTTTGACAAATGCTGATGCATCAGGTCCTCCTTGCTATTTCTTCATTGGCTTGGCTTTGACAAGATAAATAGCATCACATATGATCCAGAAAACATGTGAATCTTAAACGAACAACTTCGTTTGGATTAGCAAAACCCTTGCAACTAGGCCGGCGACTCCTACTATTAAGTTTATAACAACAACCAGGTTGAGTCGACCCGATTCTGACATGAACCCACATCTGTTCAGATATTCTCCACAAGAGAAGTTCGTGCTGCCTAAAACCCCCTCTTCCTTTAGTAATCAAGATAAGACGTCTCCTAGCAAAATATGCAAATCAAAATTTCTCCTGTTTAGGAGAGTGGTGAGCAACAAGCTTTTCTTCTCAATTTCTGCACCAAGTTGTAGATCTCATCAACACGATCATACTAAAAGAAATAGATCTGAAATCTAAGTTCGGATGGCTCCCGATATCACAGAAATAAGTTTTTACACTCCGATAGGTCAAACCTCCTTGTTGACCATCCAACAGCCAATCTCCTTCTCCTACTGCATAGATCTGCTCGGAACGAGTCTGTAGGCTCAAACAAATCTCCAATCGGAGATCGGATGATCAAGATATCGCAGAACCAATTTTAGTCGTTGAAAATTGGTCAAATTGACTTTGACCTCCTCTGCTGACGTGTGCTGACGTCAGCACTTCAATACTGCACTAGGCTGGACTCTACGCACACGAGTCAGGTTTGACCCGACCTGAACTGGCTGACTTTGCTAGATTGCATTGCTGGGTTGGGCTTCTAGTACATCGATCAAGTTGGCATGATCTGGAACTACCAGGACCTGACAGCCTGCAATAGTCCAGTTGCTACAGATAGGTCGGGTCGAACCTGACCTGACTGATTTGGCTTGGCCCAGGTGTTATACCGTCTCCTTCCTCCTGTTTGTCTACAACAGGAACAATCCGCCTAGCGAACAGCGGGCTTCTCCTTCGACAACGGTGATAGGTCTGGCGACCAACAACAGTGGTTGATGGCGGCGGGCGGCACGGTCTCTGGTGATGACTAGAAGTCCAGCGAAGGGGAACGGAGACAACGAGAGCCCAGCGAAAATTCCGTTGAGAAGCTCGTGATTTTTGAACAGCAATTTTCTTTTTGTTTTTTCAAATCTCTTCTTTCTGAATCTGCAACAGAGGAACCGGAATCCTGTATGTACGTCTCTTCTTTAATTTTTGCTGATCTCATCTTCTGTAAACAGAAAACGGACGATCTAGTAACCAACATGACTATGATGTGTGGCCCACTGGAGATCACAATCGAGCTCTGTCTTCTTCCACAATGATCTTTGCAGAAAAACTAGGATCTTCCAGGAAGGTCCAACTCCGTTGATCACAACACCACAACCAAAGCTCTAATACCACTTGTTGTGATTTTGACATCACCCATTGTGCACATACATGAACCCCAAGATCAACAAAGAAGCAACCACATATATAAGAAGAGACAGAGATTTACGTGGTTCACCTAAACAGGGCTATATTTACGGGCACAGAGATGATCATCTTTACTATGACAAGTAAAGCAAACAGAGACTCTCATTCTCTCACATCGTCTCTCCTACATGGTGTGGTAATACAATAGGCAAGAGAGCTCTCACCTCTCTTCAGCGCAAGATCTAAAGTTATAGACTATACATATATATTATCTCCGCTTTCTTAACCACTAAGAAAGCCCCGATACAATTACCAAAATACCCTTACCTTAAACCAATCACTGGCTAACCCAGTGGACCCATCCAGCTAAACCGGAATACAGGACATAAACCCAATATCCTTGGTACAACCCTCGGGCACCCGTGTAGAGTAATGCTTGTTGCCTCCTAACACAACCGAGAAGACCACAAAACCATTGATTCTACCGTTCCTATCACCTTAAGGTTTTCGGATAAGTGATAGTTCAATGGGGTCTGATATCCTATAGACTCATTACCATTTTGTGAGATTTTTTACTTCAATCTTATTGGTATGCGTCAGTCATAAAACTACCTCTTTGTATAATGTCCGATAGCTTCCTCCATTAGTCCATCCCTACCAATTATTGAGTCCAGGTATCAAAATGAATCTCTCTATATTATCTCTCCAGCTTCAATTCTTGTAGGAATCTTATATTTTTCAACGTTCTTATTAAAGTTAATATTTATGTATTTTCCTCCATGAATTATTTAAAAGATTCTGAAGCCTCTCGAAAGAAAGGTTAGCAGAGGAGCCTATCTTTTAAAAAGTCTTTTAGGTTTGAGAATTCTAAATACATTAACAAGGGATAGAATAATAAACACCAATGGAGTGAATGAAAAACTATTCCTCTCCTTTGATAAGTATTTATTGAAGGAATCATTGAGTTTTTTTTTTTTTATTTTTGGTAATCTAGCTGAGAGGCTGAAATTAAATACAATACACAACTCAACATTGACTCAACTCACATACGAGGTTATTGAGAGTCACACATGTGAGGATACACACAACCCACAAATGCGGGATAATGGGGACCTATACATGTAAGGGGATAAGACACAACTCACACATATGGGATAAGCAAAACTCTCATATAAGAGAGGGTAGGCAAATTTTGAACCTTTAAACTTCCAATGAAAACAAGAACCCCTCCAGCAAAGAAATCATTGGTGTTAGAAACAAATGAGAAGCCACTATTTAGCCTAGACTCCTGACATCGGACACTCAGAGAAAAAAGGGTTGAATTCCTGCCGCCACAAATCTATCATCACGTGTCAAATTGTCGTTTTGAATATGAGTTTGAAGTCCTCTCCTTAATGCTAACACTATTTTTCTGAGGTAGAGGCCTTATCGTAGCTATGAGGCGCTATAACCCAATCACTTTCCAAAATTTTGTCACAAAGCTTGTTAATGGTTGGTTGGCATCTTTAATCCACTCCTCTCCTCTGGCTACTATTGTTATAATCAGCGGTTGTCTCTACCGAAAGAAAAAAATTCATGATGGTTATGGTTGAAAGTCCCAACTGAGTTTTAACATAGGAAAGTAGATTTTACAAACCCCCCCCCCCCCCCCCCCCCCACAAAAAAAAAAAAGAAAAAGGCCAAAAAAAAAAAAAAACGTAGGAAAGTAGATGGCTTTTTTGCGCTAGGAAGTTTTATTATGAAACAACGAAATGATGGGGTGGTGCGTATATAGCGTGGATCAATTTTGGAATAAAGTTTGAGTGGGGCAAAAGGACAAGCAACATGGGGCTTTGGGTGACAAAAAAAAAAAAAACAAAAAAGCAGTTAGCAGGGTTGTGTTTGAGGATGAAGGGCAGGTTATGCTTTTTAATGGTTTAAACTTTGGTTTGGAACATTAGGCACGACGTGACACTTGAATTGTAGATTTGCACAAGTACGTGACATATGTGATGTATAATTTCTTAGTTGATTAAGACCTTCTAAAGGAAAAAATTACACACCAGTAAGCTAAGCTGCCTCTGTTACTAAAAAGATGTTTAATAGCTTCCTCAATCCCAACTTGCTGGTTGATTGGGGACTCCAAGCAGGGCAAGGGGGACCCACAATTGAACACCATGCGTTTTATTCATAAGATAATGAATTAATGCATAACATGATGTAGATTTTACATCATAGAACCTTGACTTCACATCAACTTGGTTTGGTGAAGTATCACTTTCTCTCCATGTGAGGAGGACCACCTGATAAACAATACTGATGGTAGGCCCCAACCAAGTTGACACACCAAGGGCTTTAATCTATAAAAAATTATCATGATACCAATTTTAAGGGTAATTTTGACATCGTCAAGATGTGCATTGTAAGATTCATGGTGGTCCCAGTTTACTATAAGATTCATTGTAAGATTCCTGAAGGTGGGCCTTCGATGGGGCATTCTCCTTTGATTAGCCAATAGACAAACGCATACCACTAGATCTTCACAAATTTTGCCCTATTATAATATATTAAGCCAGTTGAATCCAATTGTCAATTTCATGCCAATTTCAGATTTGATTTTGACTTATCTATAACTTTTAACCTACTATTAATATAAGCCCTACTAATGCCCCACTGAGGCCCTATTAATAGGATTGCTTTAGTGGCCCAACTAATGCCCCCACTAATGACTCATTAATAAGAACAGTTTTGTTTCCACTAATACATCTTCATTACCTCTTCAATTCAATTCAAACATGAACAGTACATGTATCGCTTCATCTCCTCCTACTCTTTCTTTTTTTTTTTTTTAATGAAAGACTACAAAAATTAAAGAGAAGCCAACTCTAAATCAGCAAGAACATGTGGTTTAATCAAAGCTACTAAAGAAAACCACCAGACTATCATATCATCCACAAACTTGGCATGTCTAGCAAGTTTGTGAGCAACAGAATTCCCCTCTCGTCCCACATGGTTCATTTCATATTTGTGAAAATGGCTCAATAGAGCTTTAATCTCGGCAAACACATGACCTTGATTAGAGAAATTGAAGGCTGAAGAGTTTAAAGCCTCCACTGTCCACATGGAATCTGTTTCAAGGATAACAGCATTCAGCCCAATATGAGCGATCATCTATAAACCTCGCAAGGCTGCTATGGCTTCAATGTCCTCCGCACCCTCGACCGCATTCTCGATTTTGATTATTGCCATGATCATGTTCCCCAAACTATCTCGAAGGACTGCATCTACACATGCCTTTCTCCCCTCTGGAAAGATTACCCCATCAACATTTAGCTTAACCATACCCATAGGTGGGGGCACCCATCGATAAAGCTTCTCAGTGCTGGAATTCTTCTTATGAGAGCAAGCTTTTGTGAATTCTTGAAGCAATGTCAGTGCAGTATCAAGAGAAGATTGCGGTTCAAGGGATTTACCATCATGGATAAACACATTTCTTCGGTACCATAACACCCACGCCAGAGTGAAAAAGAGATCTAGGTTTAGCGATGGGTATCTTTCAATCAGCTCCCAGACTAAGAGGTTAAACTTAAGATGTAGCAACGGAACAAAATCGATACCTTTAAAGCACTCCCGCCAAATGTGGTATACCTGCGAACAAGAAATTAAAGCATGCATACAGTCTTCAGCCTCTGATTGACAGAAAGCACAGAAAGTATCAGCCATAATATGATGCTTAGCGAGATTAGATTTTGTGGGCAAAATATCCTGGCAAGCTCGCCATGCAAAGATCTTAACCTTGTTTGGGACTTTCATATTCCACAACCTGATCCAGAAAAGCCGCCTAGCCCCAGTATTAGAATTGTCCCCTACATCCATAGAACCTCTGAGCCGCCTTAGACCATATAGGCCGTCTTCACAGAAAAAACACCCGACTTATGCTCAGCCCAAACCATAACATCATTTGGCATCTGGGTAGACAAAGGGATCCGAAGTATGGTCTCAGCTTCGTGAGGAAGAAAAAAACCACGAACTTTATGCACATCCCACTCCTTCAAAACGGGGTCAATGAGGTCTGAAACCACAGCATCATCATTCAACAAGCTTCTTGGCGAAGTAACTTTATAGGTTGTAAGAGTTGGGGGCCATTTATCTTTCCAAACCTTGATAGAGCGACTATCCTCAACTCTCCATCTACAACCCTCTTGAAGAATAGTTTTACCGGCAACAATCCCTTTCCATGCAAAAGATGGATTCCAACCAACACTAGATTGAAGGAAAGAAACATTTGGGAAGTATTTTGCCTTAAAGACCCTGGAGAAAAGAGATTGTGGATGATGCATAAGCCTCCACCCTTGTTTAGCTAAAAGAGAGAGATTAAAGTCTTCTAACTTGCGAAATCCCATTCCACCCACATGTTTGGAATGACAAAGCTTCTCCCAACTAGCCCAATGAATCTTCCTCTCACTGTTCCGTTGACCCCACCAAAAGCGAGCCATCATGCCTTCCAACTCCTTGCATAGGCCTGTTGGCAGTTTAAAACAACTCATCGCATAGGAAGGAATGGCTTGAGCTACGGCCTTTACCAGAACCTCCCTACCTGCTTGTGAAAGAAGCTTCCCCTTCCAACCCTGAAGTTTTCTCCACACCCGTTCCTTGATATCCAAAAAAGTCCGCTTCTTCAATCTCCCCACCAAGGAGGGTAGCCCCAAATATTTTTCATGGTGCCTGATGGCCTCCACACCCCAAATGGATTTGATACTCGCTTGATCTGATGGACTAGTATTTTTGCTAAAGAATAATGAGGTTTTATCTGTATTAATCTTTTGGCCCAACGCTTCTTCATACTCATGCAAAAGATTCTGGATGTAAATAATCCTCCATATTTGCACGACAAAAAAGAAGGCTATCATCTGCAAAAAATAGGTGGCTAAGCCGTGGAGCACCTCGACATATACTAAGGCCAGTAATCTTCTTCTCTTGTTCTGCAACTCTCAATAAAGAAGTAAAAGCTTCAGCACACAAAAGGAATAGATAAGGAGATAGAGGATCACCTTGTCTAAGTCCTCTAGAAGGGATAATTCGCCTTGTCGGAACCCCATTAAGTAAAATAGAATATGAAACAGCAGAGACACAATCCATGATCAAAGAGACCCACTTCTGCTGAAAGCCCAGCTTCAACATCACCTTCTCAAGAAAACCCCACTATACCCTATCATAGGCCTTGCTCATATCAAGCTTGATGGACATAAACCCCTGCTTACCACTTCCTTTTTGCTTTAGGAAATTGACAGCTTCATATGCTACCAACACATTATCAGTAATTAGCCTACCCGGGACAAAAGCACTTTGGTTCTCAGAAATAACATGAGGCAGGACTAGTTTTAAACGGTTGGCCAAGACCTTAGCAACAAGCTTGTAAATCACATTACAAAGGCTTATGGGTCGAAATTCAGTAATTTTTTCTGGGGTTTTCGTTTTCGGTATCAAAACTACAAAGGTATGGTTAATCTCTCGATGCATACGCCCCAAATTTAACACTGATAAAATAGCATCGGTAACTTGTTTTCCAACTATATGCCAGTATTTTTGGAAAAATAAAGGAGACATACCATCCGGTCTTGGAGCTTTTGTAGGATGCATTTGTGCCAAGGCGGTCTTCACTTCTTCTCTTTTATACTCATGGAGAAGGCCTACGTTCAACTCCTCTGTGACTAACTTATCCACCTTGTCGAGGATAGGACCAAGATTGGAAGATTGAGAGGAAGAGAAGATACTTGAGAAGTAACTAATGATCTCCTCCTCCATCTTTACATCCTCACACCATACACCTTCAGAACTTCTGATCCTCTTAATAATATTCCTCTGCCTCCTCTGTGAAGCCTTGTGATGAAAAAACCTCGTATTTTGGTCTCCTTCACTAAGCCACAAAGCCTTGGAACGTTGCCTTCACATAATCTCTTCTCTCTCAAGCAACTCATTTATCTCCTGTTGAACCCTCTTAAACTCCTGCATCATGGTATCCCTAGGGGACATAGCAGATAGATGTTGCAACTCCATCCTCTTATATCATAACTGATTTTGAACATTGCCAAAATTTAACCTATTCCACTATGCGAGGCTACTACTGCATTGATGAATGGACTCACACACCACAGACATGTCAACTGCCTCGGTGTCTTGATGCCACATTTTATTGATAACCTCCTCGCAGCCCTTGTGCCTTACCCACATTGCTTCAAAACGGAAGATACCTCGCTTGTTTCGCTGTTGCCGCTGAATGCCACCTGTATCCAACAACACTGGAAAATGATCTGAAGAGGAGGCCAGGCAATGTCTAACCTCAGCATCTGGATTCATGCATGACCATTCCATAGTTGCCACAAATCTGTCTAACTGTTCTCTTACATTTTCAACTCCACTTCTTTGATTACACCATGTGTAAGGGGGGCCGAGGAAGCCTAGATCAAGGAACTGGCAGTAATCCAAAGCATACTGAAACTCCTCCATTTGCTTTTCAGACTTCATTCTACCACCAATCTTCTCATTTGTGCTAGTAATCTCATTGAAGTCCCCAAAACATAGCCACGCACCCTGCCCTCCAAATTTCAGAGAACACAAAAGGTCCCAAACTTGTTTCCTTTTCGAAGCCTCAGGATGCCCGTAAATCCTTGTGATTTTCCATTGTTTCCCTTTCTCCCAATCTTCTACTAAAGCATCAATGTGATGCTTAGAAAAACTAGAAACCTGAACTTGAGCCTTTTTATGCCACATCATAACAATCCCACCACTCCTTCCAACGCACTCCACAGCGACCATACTGTAGAACCCCAACTTGAATTTTAACCTACTCATAATCTGAGTACATAATTTAGTTTCAGTTAAGAAAACGACTGCAAGATCTTCTCAGCGAACCAACTCGCAGAGAGAGCGAACTGCCCGTGGGTTCCCAAGCCCACAGGACTTCCAGCTGAGGATTTTCTTTTTATTTGGTTTTCTAAAGTGCAAAATTCTATAATTCCTATAATATTTGAAAATTAAGGATAATAAGCAGGCCTTATCGCAGCTCTTTCCATCGATCTGGAACCAGACTCTAACATGAGAGAACACTGCTATGTCTCTTTTTCCTTTGAAGCCCTTCTTATAACAGTCACTCAGGTTCTGGAGTTCTTTCAAGTGGTCACTCAAATCACGTATTTGATTTTTTCTTTCTTTTTTTTTAACTTCATTTTACATCAATAAGTTACCATATTTTATTTTCTTCTAATTTGGCTTTTTTCATTCTCAAGTATGTGGTTTTTTTCCCACTTTTATGCATATTTTTTTACTCCTTTTGGCAGCTGTAATTTATAATCTTTTCTTTTTCTCTCAATTAAATTAGTAAACTGAATTTCTACTATCATTGATCGTAACTTGAGAGAGAACTTTTAATATTGTTCCTGTCAAAAACTTTTTATCATCTTTTTCCCCTATCTCACTGCTTCTATTTGCATTAGAGATCTCATGTACTTTCTTTAATTTTATACTTAAATCATAAAATCTTTTATTTAATTTTTGTTTTATTTTGTGTTTTTTTATGAAGAATTATCGATTTATAAAATAGGGAATAAGTAATAGTGATTAGTGAGAAGTCTTCGACTTTAGCATTTTAATTACTGGCTCACTACTTTTATCTACATTAGATATTATATTAGCCAATTGTTGTTGTTTATGTTTAAATTACTACAATTTTTTTATATGATTTCTATTTGTCCGTGCTAAGTACGGGAGTATTTTGCTAGTACTTCATTAGGAGAAATAATCAAAATATAAACTCAACCTTACTTAAATGCAAATTGGGACCCATCCTCTATAGCAAATCTAATATTCTGTAACATGTCATGGGCCTAAAAATGACATTTATTATGAGGTAGCCATTAGCAAAGATTATTGTTATTAATTGAGATATCATTACCTCGAACTGTAAAAGCCAGTTGAAGGCACCAGATCCAAATCCTCTGTGAAGATGGTATGCAGGCAAGCTGCCATCCAAGCAAACTGCAACAACATAAACAAAGAAAATATATTAATGCCTCACTTCATAAAGCAGGGTAGGTGGATTTTAATCTCACACCGTCAAGTGTGCCATCACTCGTTCTCATCATGCAATTCCTGCAGCCTGTTGGCCATCCCGATCGAGAGGCACAATTTTCCCGTGCACACTACAGACACACTTGCCAAAACTTCTATGTGCGCTTCTTACAAACGTACGTGTGGCATGTGGCTGCAACCGTGGGGAAAGTGGTTCGGGTTCCACCATCAAACGGGGACAGACAGGTAGATTAGCCTAACCATATACCCGCTCTCATATGGAAAACCAAATGTTTTATCCTTGGAAAATTTGAGGTCGTAAAATAGATTAGAATAACATAAAAGTAAATTGAAAGTGGTCATAAATAAAAAGTGGACAACATTCAATAATCCTAATTTATAGCAATAGGCCGTTGCGGCATGCATTTCTATCATTGTGGGTGTGACAAATGAAAATAATGAAAAAATCATCTCCATCAAATGATCCTAGTCCTTGATTCAATCAGGTTAAAATTTGATGGTCTTTTAACCGTGAAATTGGTTTTTCAGATTTAATCCAACTATAAACCTGATTTATATAGTTGACCAAATCCAAAGTTAACAAGTTAGTTGGGCTTCATCATATTTGCAGCAGCACTTTTTGAATCCAAGTCATGCCCCAAGGTGGTGTGAATTTCTTAGGTTCCTACCATTCACAAGGTAACAGATTGAGGGTTGAAACTAAAAGGTTTCACATGGAAAAACTCACCGGGGTCATAGAAATCACTGAGGATAAAAAAATCTTCTGGATCTGAGAAGATTTATTAAAAATAGAACATAGAAGAATCTCCTGGAGAGATTCCCGGCATGTGTCACTAAATGCAGAGATGAATGCGATTTTGATTTCCTTTGAATGAGAAACTAAAAAATTTTAATATATCAGAATCAAACCTGAACTCAATCTGTACTTGTTTGGATGAAGAAAGAGCAATGATTCAGATTCAGAAATGTAGAAATGAAGAAATCAGAAAGAAGAAAAATACCAAAAGGAAGAGATGAATATTTGAGCTCAGTTCGTTAGTAACTTGAAGAAATCCAATTGAAAACGAAGCAGAATTGGCCTTTTTGGACTTTCTGAGAGCTGAGGAGCAGAGGAAGTGAAGATAGAAGAAGAAGAAGCAGAAGCAGAGCTACAGTTATTTTGGATTCAGACATCCAGTCATATATATAATGTGATAGTATCACGATAAATTGGAAAAGACAGGCTTTCTTTTGTTTTTCTGAAACATTCATCATTTGTATGTGTCGTAACTGTTACCGTGGCCCGCGTGTTGGTTTGGGTCAATCCTCTCAAGCCAACATAATTTGCCTACCCCATTTAAATGAGTCTGGTTACTTTAGGCAAGGGCAGATCAAAGTGTTAGCACCCATGAGATTCGCAAAATCTTTGATATAAGATTTTAAAAGATTCGATTTTATTATTTAACTTCTTCTTTTATCATTGCCCACGCCACCAAAATTTTTTTTCTGCCATTGGATTTAGGATTTGCATGCATGTATTTAACATTTATATATTTAGAATAGTTTTTTTTTTAAAGGAAATGAGCTAAGCTTGTGTCGGGCTTTCTTGGCCTGTGATTCAACTCATACACCATTAATATTTAAAATGGATTGGGTTTACGCGACTCTTTTATAAGTTTGATTGGATTTGTGAAGGGTATGGGGATGTTGGGTGGACCTGCAATGAGTACTTGCATGACTTATTTTAAAAACGGAACAGATTTGAGTTGAACTTGATCCGGTGGATGTGCCTTGCCAAGCCAACCAATTCTAACTCAACTAACCCATTTTCATGCAGACATAACTTCATTGTGTTGTTCTTGATCATAGTTTCACATATTACATTAGCTTTATGATCTATAGCTACTATACTGTGAAATCTCAAGATCTAAAACCAAGGCCTAACACAATTTGATTGGCTACTATACACGTACTCTCCTAAGCAACAAGCAAATTCTTGATTATCAGTGAGTAAACTACTTTGGATACATCTAAGTGGGCCCTTTTAAAAGTTCAAAGAGATATGAGTTTTTCGCCTGACACTTGGCTCCATGTACACTAACCAGATAAACGGTTCTGATTTCATTTGAGGTAGGCCTGTGATGTATATATTCAATCATCTGTGATCTCATGGTTCCTGCAGGAATGTGCCTCTATAACAGGTCACGCCTTTGTCTAATGCAAAGTTGATTTGAGCCAATCAAATGTGGACCAAGGTCACCGAACCACAGATGCATTAGGATGAGATCGATAGGGATGAGTTGGTGGGCCTGTTCTTCACGGATTACTTGCA
The DNA here is from genome assembly GCA_037013555.1 of Sextonia rubra. Taxonomy (NCBI): domain Eukaryota; kingdom Viridiplantae; phylum Streptophyta; class Magnoliopsida; order Laurales; family Lauraceae; genus Sextonia; species Sextonia rubra. The sequence goes on from JASUAD010000023.1 coordinate 15,494,610, forward strand.
TCGAAGTTGTACGAAAGTAGAATTAGAAGGCGATGACCAGCTAAATTCATCTATTTGGATCACAATTTAGACGGTGCAGATTAGCATTAGAAATTTCAAGCTAAAGTCATGCACAATAACCATTAAATAGCAAAATACCTTCTTAAGGTGACCTCGATGTGATTGGACGACGTTTTGATTGGGTTGGTGCAAAGATGAGTCCAATGCACGCTTCACCGTGGAAACACACCCATTCTATCTTTGTCAAAGATATGGGGCCTATTTGTCAGTTGTTTGATCCCCACATGGTAGGGCCTACATTTACTCTGGCCCACTGAAAGGTATACAACCTTTAAACTAAAGGTTTGTTAATGGTTGTTCTTGCACATAACAATTTGATAAACACACATATATAATATTGAATTTTGCATATGTTAACGTAATTGTTGCCATACAGATGTGGATGATTAAGTATAGACTTCAGACTTATTTATGATATGGATGATTCTTCTTTATTGTTGGTTTTGATCATTGTAAGCGAATTACGTAGGCTTCCGCTTATTGTTAGACGTAATTTACGTGTTAGAGAAACTCTCCACATGTTCCAGTGGAATCTCTTTTATAGTAATTTGTGCATGTCTTCACATACACAGCTTACTATGGGAATACGTATGTACACCCCGTGGAATCCATTTTAATCCCAATTCCACCTGTTTTTAAATAGGAGACCTAGGATGCTAGTTGGTCCATTGAATTAGGTCCTGTCTCCTCTTTACTTCAATATTATGCAAATTAATAATAAAAATACTCTAATTTTCAAGATGAAAAGTGAGATGATTGATCTACTTTTTAGCTACTTTGCTCTAAAAATTACTTGATCTGAACATCTATATCATAATTCAAGTGAAATCGAACTATACTAAGAACATTAACATGTGCTATAACTCTAGATCTTCTACTACAAATCTAATTGGGCTTCATCTTTAGAGAAATCTAATCAATTTGCATCTGCACAGAAAACTCTAGCTGTTCTAGCGTTAAATCAACCAAAAATTACTAAATAAATCTCATTTCATGGGGAGATGAGATGTTTCACTTTTGGTGGGGCTGGATGTAGGAGAATTGAAAAGTGTCTTCTCATAGTCTTCTTTTGGTGGCACTCCATTTTAGGATTAACGTGCAAATAGACATTTTTGGTTTGAAATTGTTTTATTTCTCTCGTGGTGTAATTGTCAAAAATTTTGTTGTTAATTATTTCTCTTGTGTAAGGTTTTTGAATGAAATGAATACATAAATATTTTTGATATTCTAATTTTAATATTTTCTTAATTCATAAGATGAATTTAATTCAAAAATGATGTTAAATATAATTCTATTGAATGTAGTCCTAAGAAATTATAATGTTGCCAAACATGTTCCATAGAGCTTCTTTCAATAGAATAATTGGACATACAATTGCCAAACTAGTTATACATAGCCAAAATCTCAGCAAAATACAATCCAGTGTTAGTACAAAATTAGGCACAACACAGAAATGATACCAAATGTGTCCTAAATGAAATTTGATTAAAGTTAAAATGACATTTAAATATAAATATAACTCAATCTATGTAGACCTTAAAACTTTTATATATACATATATGTTTGTGCGTGTGTGTGAATCTAATCTTTTAGGATATGAATCCTTGGGTAAGAACATCCAAGGGTTTGGTTTTGGATCCTTTATTGATGAATTCGAATCTAGATCTCTCTAAACATCCAAAAATAGGTTTCATAATTGCTTTATTTGAAACAATAAACCTTGGATTCTCAGATGTTTTGGTATTCATTTACAACCCTAGCCCTAATATTTGCTTCTAATTTCTAGTTAGCTATTACTTAAATGCATATCTATTGTTTTTTGTAAAATTAAATATAATATCTTTTCCCCTTTTTATTTTAATTAAAGCCAACAATATCTACATAGATTATTCAAATTTGGTGAAAATTTGCAGTTAATAAACTATACTGTGTCGATGAGTTGATGAAAGAAATGAAGAAACTGAGAGGGTAATTCTATGACCTCTTTCCTTGCAAGAGAAAAATGCAATATGCATGTAAGGAACACAACTTGGAAGGTTATGGTCAACCCTTTTATGAACGATTGGAAGCCACAATGAAGTGACATAATGATTCTACATGCCCTTCATGTAAAAGACAGGATCTCGAGTTTCTGGCTAGAAAATCCTCAAGGCTCCAAGTAATTACACTAGTGCCCTTTTTACTGACATATTAAGGTCTTGTTTGTTTCCATGAAATGCATAAAAATTCATGGTGAAATGAGCTTTATTGGAAGATTATTAAAGAGGTGAAGTGTAAATGCTATGAGGTAAGAGGTGAAGGATATAAGATACGTAGCAATGTACATGGGATTTTGAAAATTCTTTAGAGCTTGTTTGTGCATGGGGGCTTTTAACGTAAAGGGGAGAAGTTCTGGTACCTTATCATTGATGTTTGGTGTACTAAGGATTCAAGAGAGGGAAGCCCTGGATTTGTGCTTCAATTTCGCAATGAAGAGTATAAGGCATGTAATATTGGCAAATTCATGGGATGGACAAAACTTGGACTTTAAGAGTTGTAATTTTATTTTCTAGATAGAATGAAGCCTCTACAAAAGTTGTAGATGAAGGTCTTCTACTCTAAAGATGGAATGCAGGTGTTTTAACTGTCGGACAGATCGGATTACATGGCAAATCGGTCGAATTACATGCATACAAAAACTTGCAGATAGAATTGAAGACCGATTGGTCGGCTAAGGTGCCCGATTGGTTGGACCCCATGCCTGACCGGTTAGTCAGATAAGGTATCCGATCGGTTGGCTAGGTCAGCTGTCGTGAATCAGAAAACTCTGATTTTTCGAATCTACATCTTGTGCGATCAAGTCCTTCCTTATCTTCTCTGAATCCAGAGCGAAAAGGTCTCTATGATTGCTGTGTATATAAAGATCATCTCTTCTTTGAAGGAATCACCTCTCTCCAGATCAAAACCCTAGTAATCCTATTGAGAGACATCATCTTCCCAAAAGCTTCTCTGTTCTACATGTGCTGCGAAGTGTGCTTCTAAGTATCAGTTTCATTCTCTATTTTGGTGATTTGTCTTGAGAGGCCCCAAGGTGTGAAGATCAAGCCTAAAGAAGGTGAACGGCGTGTGCGTCGACAAAAAAGAGTGCTTCTAGTCCCTTAGGTTGTGTTCAACTGGAAAAAGGATAGTAAGTAGTTCTTGTAACCTATCTTGCATAGTGTTTGATTTTGGTGGACCGGTGGTTAGTCCCGTGGTTTTTCCCGTTTGGGTTTTTCATGTAAAAAGTCTTGTGTCCATCTTCCTTGTGGTGATTGTTTTGTTGTTAGATTCACTGCTTTTAGGTATCTTCATACTTAGATTTAACTGGGACCTAAACCTATATTAAGGTTTAAAGTCTTTCAAGGAGGATTTGGAGTTTCTACCTAGGGCAACGGTAGGAACTCAGTTCCACAGAAAAGGAAATGCAGGGTTTCCTCTTCTACAATGTTTACCAAATCCACCCTTAGTGGAGCTAATTTCAGCTTGAATTCTAAATATTCAATTCATATGTATTCCTAAACAAATAAATACTAACTCAATCTACATTTGGGCTTTTCGATTTTCCTTAATAAAATTTTAGCTAATAGAGAACAAAAGAGAAATGCATGAGAAATTAAGCTCTACAACATGGGACCCACCTTACCCAATTATAACCATTTAAATTCCTCCAAATGAGTAGTAGCATGCTTGAGTATCATGCATATTCTTGAGCATGTTTCTGAACACCAAAGGGTAATTTCTCTTTTACACGTGAAATATGAAGATGGGATTTACTCATATAAAATTTGTATATATGAATTCTATATTAGTAAACGTTGAGTGACTAGTATTATGTAAATTTTTCATATTTTCCAAAATTCTTGAATGTTTTAGATTTTTGATCTAAATGTTTTGGGGTTTAACTAAAGAGACAAAGGGATTCGATACAGTGACCTTCTGGGCTTCTTTTGTACCAGCACCTTCTTAATCAAGAAGGTGTATAGAGGCATGAAGATTTGTTGAATGAAAACAGCCTCATTTACATGTGATTTTCACACCTCATTTATGCATGCACAAACAAATTTGACAATATTTAATGTTACAAATGTACAACATTAGAGATGTCAAAGTGGGAAGAATTATCCAATAGCATGGATTGAGCAATGTGGGCCTTAAGTTTGATATATCTCAGGAATACACTAGTAATTGCTTAAGATATATGAGCCCATTTTCGTCACTCTACTATAGAATATTTTCACCATTTTTTACATTTTTTGTTTACTTTGCTCAAATTACTTTCTTTAGTGATTCTAGAACTGGGCTAATGAGAATTTCTTAAGATGATGAATTTATCACAAAACATGAAATGCCTGACAGTAAAAAAATAATATGACCAAGAACCCCCTACTAAAATTCTAGACATTTTTTTTCCTACTAGCAAATGGACCTTGCAATTACAATTTTTTTTAGCTATTCCTGAACAAAGAAACTTCTTAGGGAAACCATTGACAGTTACTAAAAGAAGATGAGGAAGCTTGCTGTTTCACTATTGGGCTTCATGAGCATGGCCACTAGCTTAAATGCTTACGACTTCTCTAATGTTTGTGAGATGGGGTTCTGCATTTAAGGATGAATTACTATCTGCCTTGTCCACAATCAGATTAGCTCATAGGGTGTTCACCAGATCTAGCATCATAAGTATTAGGAGTGGGCTGTTCACTAGATACTGGCATCACAATTATCACACTCCTGCTCGATGTGGACCATGGTCCGTGCTTACAAATCCAAAAGGATGACTACTGGGCCACAGTTAAACCAATCCCTAGTGCAATATTTGATTAATTATTGGCCATGTCATAGAGGTAAGAAAACAAATTTCACCAGCCCATGCATGCAAACAACATGTTGAGAGCCATACAACAATGACTATGTGTAGTATTGAGGTTCGCATTGATCCTATGGCTAGGAGGGATGATCATGTTGAAATTGCATTATGATCTTTTTTATACTTTAGAACATGGACAGATGAGGAATCTATAGATGTAAGAATTTCCCACTGCCCTTGGAACATGGATTCCTTGCTGAGGACTTCACATTGATAACGGTGCATATCAATATATATAGATCTGAAAAAAAATCTATTTTAGTGTGAAAATCCACAAGATTTCCAAATCCTATAGAGAAGTTTGGAACTAAAAATCCTCAAAATGAGGATTTTCATAGGTCTTAATCATTTTGGACTTTCAATTTCCAAACATGCATTTTGGACTTACAATTTCCAAACATGGATTATTGTTAATTGTAGAAAGTAGAAATCTTTTCTTCAAGGATTTGGTTACAAAACTTGACCTTAGGGAAAACTCTTTTCCTGACTAAGCAAGTTTGCACTATAAAAAAATATTGATTTTGAGCAGCGGACAAAGCTCTAATTAGCAGCGGTTTTTTCCCACCACTATATTTAATTTTTAGTAATGGTAATGTTTGACTGCCACTAAATCCATTGGTATTGATTTTAAACATATCTTTTGAGCAATAACGACAACTTATGCTGTGAAAGAAATTTTCTATAGTGAAAAAAGAGCAATAGTGGTGATAAAAAATCATTGCTAATTCCAAGTTTTCCATTGCTAATTCTCACTCTTTTCTAATGAGTTGACCCTTAGCCTGACTTGCCAAGTAATGTAAAAGTTTCTATGTTGGTAGCGCCTATTAGTCTAGGAAGTATAATTGCACTGCGCATTAGCTATCTACCAAAAATCAACTTTTACACTCTAGTGTAAAATTAGTTTTGATTTGTTAACTGATTTTGATTCTTAGACATTCTTTGTAGCTATGAATGTAAAATGGAACTAATTTTTAATAGCTAAATAAATCACGACCTTCTATTGTATGACATGTGGATGCTGGGACCTACCAACATTTTAAATAATTTAGCCTTCGACCTAGCAATATTTTCATTTGATTATTCGACCCTGGATCTAAACAAGTATTAAAAAAAATGCAAGTTGGCATCAGATAGAGAGGAAATGCTTCAATGATTACACTAACGATGAATTTCAACGCATTTGTTTAATGATTTTGGACAAGCATTGCTATCTTGGTTAATGGAAATGTTCTGATATATATTATCTATATATGGACTAATGATCTGGTGCGATGAACTCATTTGGGACAACCTAAGTTAAGGTATTCTCCCCACACACACTATTAACCCCTCCCCTATTTGCCACCAAATTTGGCACTCATCCAACTGTATGATCTAAAATTTAAACAATATATATTAAATTAGAGGGTCATATATCATGAGATTAGGCTAATGTTTTGCGTGCCTATAGGTTTCCTGGAGATAATTACATCCCTTTCACTATTACAATTATGGTCTCAAGTGGGCCAAAGTTGGGTTGATTGGGTTGATCGTATTTTTGCACCAAAAGATATTTTAAACATACATAGGTCTCATTGAGATCTATCAAACCCCTGCCTCCACCATGATTGCAAATTGCAAAGGCCTAGTTAAGCCATTACACCATTATGGCATCCTATCATTCATGGACTAGATCCAAACCCCTAGGCCAATGGGGACTTGAGCAAAAAGCCCCACCACACACAGATAGGGATGGCAATGTGATATGAATATTTTTCTTTTTCACAATACCATTAATAACTTTTTCTCTTTTGTGCATAAATCTTTTCTAATACGCATTTGTCTCTCATCACATGATTAGGGAGGGATTTATAATAATATTCCCCATATATATATATATATATAGTTTTAATCCTATTAAAAGTGTTCTCACACTCCTACATGAGAACTTTTTATGGGGCTCACTTGTAGGTCGCAACTGAGGATGGAACAGGGGATGAAAAGATCTATATGGGCCCACACCAAATATTAAGTTCGGCTCAACTACATTTTCCTAACCCCTTCATCTGTGACGTACAAATCTAGCCCATTTAAATTGGTGCACAGTCGGTCCAATAATCTAGTAAATTCGGATTTGACTAAAACTTAGGGCGTGTGACTATTACAATCCCCGAGTATAGCAAGATTTGAATTGGGGGATATATGAGCCCCACCTAGACTTCTCACAAAAGAGTGGTAAAAACTAGTTCTCATAAAATTATTTTCCATGTATAAAGGAGAATCTTTATACGCATCCGTCTCTCACCATTTTTTTCATGAGAACTCTAGGTGGGGCCCATCTATCATCCAATCTATTCTTTGTAACTCATAGGAGATCCCCTAATAGGCACATGCTCCAAGTTTTGGTCAGATTCAAATTTATTGGACCATTAGATCGACTGTACACCAATCTTAATGAAATGGATATGTGGGCCACGGATGAAGAGGTTTGGGATATGTAATTGGGACCAAACTTGATATATGGGGTGGTCTCCCATGCATCTTTCCACTCCCCTAGTCTCATCCCTTGATAGGATCTACAGTGGGCCCCACAGAGGAGTATGCACGAAAAGTCCGTGAGAGATGGATGCGTAAGAAGAGGCCCATATATCTATATATATGAGTAAGGCTATATGACACCCGAACGTTTTGAAAAGAAAAAAGCCCATTGTGGTTTATGAATGAAATAAAAGATGTGGGGATGATGTGGGTTGTATTGAGAACAAAAAAGAAAGCATGTTTAGAGCTCTTATGTTTTCTCTCTCTCCCTTTAAATGCTTCCACTATTTCTCTCAAAGCTCAATAAAGATAATCCACTTATGAAACAAAGATAACTCTTACCTATTTAGTCTACTTATTCTCCTTATTGAGAGGATCTTCAAGCTTCTCTTCCAATTTTACCTTCTCTAATTAATGTCAATTCATGCCAATGAGATAGTATACATTCAAATCTCTATTAGAAATAAAGGGATGAGATGGCAATCACCCCAAGACTTACAAATACCTTTGACACAATAAGACGCACCATAATAAAACAAGATAGAAGTAAATGGTTGATATTATAGGCCCCACATGCTTTTGTCTAAAACTTGACATTGGACAAATACATGAGATGACGACTTTGGAATTTGAATGGTTCTGTTAATGGAATTTTTGGGTGTTATGAGGAATTGAATCACTCCTAAAAATATGCCACATTGTTTGGTTGGTGATATTTAAATCCTACTTACTTGGAATGCAAAACGGTATATCTCCTTTTATCACTAATCAATGTGAGTTGAAGTGGCAATAATTAATTGGACCATGAAAGAGGGCAAAAACACCCTTTCTAGTGGGGCAATCTTTAGAATTTTCATATATATATATATATATATATATATGAGGAGGTCTACGCAATGCTGGGCGTTTTTCCTCATAAGAACACCCCTACCTTTGTCTAATAAGAAACATCCACGTTATGGCATTATTTAATATAATGCTGGATTTCATCTTGAATTCAAAACATTATAGGTGTTAGAGGAGGTAAGTTAAATGAAAAACCATCCTTTGCAAAACCAAGTGGAATGCCCGTTCACTTAGGAAAAAATAGTTAACACTTACATAAATTTTCTCTTTCTTTATCTCCTAATTTCTCTCCTTATCAATGCAAACTTTTGATAATTTTTTTTAAGTCTCAAGAACACGCAGTTATCTGTGATTGGCGACAACTAAGTTATGATAAATCGGTCCCACTATGAAAATGTAAATAGCCCTTTGATTGTACTAAATTTTGAATTATTAGGGGTTGTCCCACCATTAGGTTAATAACCAATAGAACTTGAAATTTCACAATTTGACAGTGGGCTTCCCATGATGCTCCTTAAGTGGGACCCACTAGAAAAAATAAAAGTGATCAAAACAAATGGGCCAACTGGTGGGACCATTATGAATGGACCATTTTCACCAATCTATTTATGTGAAAATGTGTAAGGAAGGTCAATTCCCTTTGCTTGAGGTTTTTTGTAGCATTCCTCTAATTTTTTTCCTTATCAATGGGCTTTTTTTATTTCTGTGATTGAATTGATGATGATTAGTGTTTGATTTGTATCAAGTTAATGCTAATTCTTGGAGTCAGAGTTCCATCAGTGGAGCCTTCTAATTTTTATGATTGAATTCAATCAAAGACAATAGTCACATTTGTGTAAACTTATGAATAATACCAATACATTGTGGGCAGGTTGAATGTGAATGCTAAGATCTAATGTTAAGCGCTTGTCTTAATCCAAATCTGTGTCCCTCTATGCAAAATAAAGAAGGGTTAAAAAGCAAGTGAATAACACAAATCTGATTCCTGTCAGCCCTCCAAAAGTCTCTCTCAAATTCAAATCTCCTAATTTCTCACCTAGACAATCTTCTTTGATAAAGGTAAGGACATAACAGTTGGTGGAGTGGAAGAGTTCCAACGGCAATACTTGCATTTCATTCGCTCTTACATATGGGCAGAAACCTCCACTTTTTAAATGGCGTATTTTGTAGAATTCCCATAAATATATATATAGAGAGAGAGAGAGGGAGAGAAATCTTCTCTCGTGCTCATGCGAGGGGTTCTCTTACATGCGTTAGACAATCCAGTACATTAAAAGACATCGAATGGCTAGGGTTTATTGAGACAACATTACTTTCATAGCTCTACTCTTTCTCCAATGCCATATTCTTTTTCCTCAGTTAGTTTTAGAAAAAATACAACAGGGAACAATGAGAACAAAGACAATTAACCAACAACCTAGCCCCTAGACAAAAGGATACAAGAAGCTCACTCTCAATCTACATCCTATAAAAGAGTAGCAAAACTTAGCAAGCTTATGCAATCAACCATTGTTTGGGTGCACAAGAACGTACAAGTTTTTTATATTTTTAAGAAAATTATTTTAACCTTCAAGTTGAGATTGTTTGGGTAATTTAAAAAATTAAAAGAATACTTCCTTTTCTCTTAAAATATCCAAAGATTTCTCCCTACACCCTTGTAGGAAAAAATCTTACAAGGATAGTTTCTTGTATTTCACTGGTTTCAATTTCACGACATATCCTTTTCTGCTCTCCTTCTCATACCTATCGTCCTCCTCTCCCTTTTAGCAAGCAATCAATTACAGCATGTCAGCTGCATGAATCTTCTTCTCTTTCTTTTCTCTTGCTAAAACTATAGTGTCATTTTGGGTTTGTATTTGAGGAAGAATTTGAATATTCTAGTACAATTCTCTGAAAGTGCTGTGTGTGAGAGAATTGCATCATTTCTTCTTCCAGGCATTTGTTGATATTCACATTTACCATTCGTGTGGGAGGATTGCTATCACTTTTTCTTACCAGCATTTGTTGATATTCACGTTTACCATTCAATTTTATTTTCCTGATTCACTGACAACAGGAAAAAAAGAAGAAGTCATCTCTTGACTTTTACACCTTCATAATTACAAAGGCATAGAGAAAGAGAATCCACTCTTTCTTTAACCAAGAGAAAAAAAAGAAGTCACTGCATGACTAAAAAATCTGGCTTGGGTTCATTAAGTTGTGCACGGAAAGAGACGAGTACTTGGCTCGTTTTATGCTAGTGAGGGAAAAACCAACAACAAGTGCTTTACCTTCATTTTTGTGCCAGTAAAAAAAAAACCCCTACTAGTTTTCTTCTTAAATTCTCATTGCTGAGGATAAAAAAAAAAAAAAAAAAGCAAACTCGAGGGCAAAAAAAGGGATGAACCTCGATGGATTGTAGTGGTCATCCTAATTCCTTTCTTCTTTATTTTATTTTATGAACATCCACTGAAAGCAATAAAAATTTGCATATCACTGTTGTTTGCCTTTAAATATATGATGACTTTATTTTACATAGATTATAATCTTTAGTAATAGCCAAACAACTCATTTTAAAATATGTTGAATCTTTCAAAATATGCCAAATATCAACAATGCTGCAATATTATAAGAATGCACTATTATATTCTACAACATTTTATTCTTCTCTTAATTAGATCTAAAAATATCATATTCTGTGTGTATCCAAATGGGCCCTAAATGGTACGCATCTTTTCAACCTTAGTAAGCATGCAAAATAAGGCTTCAACCCTTAGAATGAAAAGATAAGGGAAGAGAGGTTCTCCTTGTCTTAATCCTCTAGATTTTGGAAAATTATCGAAAGGGGACCCATTTAGCAGGATGGAATAAAAGACTAAAGAGATACATTCATTAATAAGTTGGATAAAACTATCATTAAAACTAAAGGTAGCTAAAATCTCTAATAAAAATTCCTATGCTATTTGGTCGTAAGCCTTGTCCATATCAAGTTTAAATGTAGTTTACATATGTAAATGCTCCATATGTATATTTAACATATGTAAGCTTCATGCATCCTTTTCAATTTGCAACGTTTTTCTACTGATGCCATTTTCACATCATTTACGCATGTAACTCATGTTACCACAGTTGTTTGAACTACATGTGAAAATGTAAAAAAATTATTTTCTAATAAAATTTTGCTCGTATACATAGATGTTTATATATTCATATGTTCAATGCTATATTCAATGCTAACAAACAGGCCTAATCTTGTAAGAAAATCTTAAGTATTCCAATTCCTTAGAAACGAACATGCCCATTTGTCTTCAATGAATTCTTCTTTTTATTTTTAACTAATTTCATTTAAACAAACAGGTCCTTAACCAATGAAAGCTTACATATTCCTATTCCATAGTAACAAACATGCTCTTAATTTAAATTGAATATGGGTAGGATCCTGGATCCTAGACCAGTTTGGGCACAATTTCAAGTACTGTTCTGCTATTCAAGACTCGGGTTTTTGCCCATATGCAGTATGATTAACCGAACCAGAATGTACCTAGATCCAATTTGTCTTTTACCTTGATCAGAATCCAAATTTCTGAAAGGAGACAAAATCGGATTTAATACAGACCCAAAGATCACTATCAGCTTGTATACTTCAAATCAATTTAGAGACAAAACCAAATGATCCAGACTGAATTAGGCCAGATCCTTGAACATATTTATTAATGTACCCCACACATGTAAAATATGCTAGTGGCATTCGGATAATCAGGTAGGGATGTCCTGGACCCAATTTTATTTGGGTGTATTGTCTTGGATGGTCCTGCAACCTGTAGCACTACTTGGTTTTCTTCTTCATCTTTTTTTTTTCTCTAAAGGTCAAAATGACCTAGATGGAACACAAAGTAATGATAGAGCTTTCAGTTTTGGCTAATTACACAACTACTTAAAGTACAAAAGTCAAGGTGGGCTTGCGCTAAACCAGAGGTCAGGTGCAATGCTTTCGGTATCCTACCATTGGATTCTAGACACTGCTGATTGGTATCCTACCAGTAATGCTTTCTAGGAGGGCCTTATTCTAATAATCAATAGCCAGTAACTTGAGAGATGGTCACCTATTTAGTATGTATTTGTCTGTGAACTTGAGGGAGGTCATTCACAGACCAAACATGTTTGAGTAGTTTAAGGTATCTAAGCGAAATTTGGGTTTCCTTTGATTAAAATCTCTACCTCCCCATTTTTCTTGATAGTTCAACTATTATAGATTTAAAAATTGACAAAATAAAATATTATAGTATAATAATATTTGTTTTCTGACGATATTTGAAAAATTCAACAAATTCTAAATCGAGTTGTTTGGCAGCTATTGTGGTCTGCAGATTGTAATATATATTAAAATCAATATTTACCTCATTTCCAAATCAAAGAAACAATTTTATATGACTTTATAGTTATTTTTAACATCCTTTAAAAAATGCAACAAAATGACTACATCATTTTCAAAGAATTCAACTCCATGTAATTAAGATGGATCTCTTATATTTTATAGACGGGAAATTCATAATAAAGTGGGTTCCTTTGAATGCTCAGGAATTCAATTCATTGCAAAGAAACATGCTCTCATCTATTTTTAATGCAAGGAATTTAGGGTAAATTGGGTCCTTTGAATTCTTAGGAATTCAATTCCATGGAAAAAGGCTCTATTATATTTTCGAAAAAAGACTTCCTCGTAGAGTGGTTTCCTATGAAGAATTATTGGAAACTGAACTTTTAGTAAATAAATAGTCATTATGTTATCATATTTTCTAAATAAATATAGGAAAATCATATAATATCGCCAGTGAGAGGGGTGCCATCACCCTTTGCCTCTTTAATAAGCATTAGTTGAAACCTATTTTACCATTAATTCCTAGAAAATCAAAAGCACCCAAACAAGCACACCCTCAAATGCAATCCAAATCCACAACTCAACCCATGCTTGTTGTAATGATAAGATGGCTTTCTTGATTCGTTTTGACAAAGCAGAGTAGATGGTTTGGGAGAGGGAGATGAAAAAGGCAAAACAAAGGGAAAGAGGACAATGGAGACCGGGAGAGTGAGACAAATGAAAAAGGAAGATGAATAGATAAAAGGAAAAAAAAGAAGAAAAAGAGAAAGAAGAAAGAGAAGAATCTGGGTGAGGAAAGGAGAAGAGAATAGAATAAGAGGGAGAGGAAGGGCAATAGAAAAGAGAGAGGGGAAGAGACAAAGAGGAGAAGATGATAGAGAGAGAGAGAATGGTAATAGAAAAGAGGGAGGGGAACAGACAAAGAAGAGAAGATGATAGAGAGAGAGAGAAAGAGAGAGAGGGAGAAGCAGAGAGGGGGAGGGACAAAGGAGGCAAGAGCAAGGAAAAAGGAGATAAGGGAGAGGAAGTGAAGATGGTTAGGAGATGAAGTTTTCTCCTAACAAAAGAGGGAAATGACAAGAAAAGATGATCGGAGTTTAAAAAGGACAGCATGTGGGTGTCACTCTTTGATTAACAAGAAAAGGCCTGTGAAATAAAAGATTTTTTTCTCCAAGATTTTCTCCTATAGAAATATGCAAAAGGAAAAAATCTCTTGGTTTTTAGTAAAAAAGAATCGATTCTTTTCTTTCATTAAAGTTATCCAAACACCCCTCTTTTAAAATAAAAGAAAGTTATCTAAAAAAGGAATAAATCTTCTATTTTCTTGTGCATCCAAATAAGCCCAAGGGGGTGTTTGGATAAATAAAGAATATAATATCATTAAATTTGAATAATGTAAAATTTTATTATTATATAATAAAGTTGTTTCATATTATAATATTGTGTTACAAAGTTACTTGCAATCATGCAAGGGCCCAAGCAACCATCCCCTATGTCACATATATGATTCGGTATAATGGACGTTGGATTGTTGTAAGTCACCAAGAGTGCCCAGTACTTACATTGGAGAGATAGTGGTAAAAATATTTCTCCTTGGAGTCTATGCATATATCATGATCATGAATCCAAAATATTGCTAGACCACCTGCACTTTCATTAGCTTGTATGATCTCCCAATTATTGAATTTTAAATTCCTTGCCAATTTTTTTCATTTGAAACTCGTCGTATATAGTTTCAAATAGAAATAAGAAGCTTGGTTTATAAACCCTGTAGAGGCACTTAAGTTCTCTAATTGTAATAGTAGTTCTCTGAACATAGTTTAGGATGCGTTTGAGCAGAGAGAAGAATCTGACTTAAGCAGAATCCTTTAAACTGAATTTTCCTTGGCACTAAAAAGCCATGGCATTAATAATCCATGATGTCATTCTTTAAGCATTTGGTGCAGAAAAGAAAACACATGTGGATTACTTAAGGTGATGTTGGGATCAACAATAAATTTCTCAATGATTTCTATATATTGATCTTTGGTGCAACATATTGCTAAGTTGGAAAATAATCTTACACTTACAATGGTTAAAAAAGGTACGTGAAAGATGTATTACTTCCTACAATACATGACAAACTAAACTACATTCATCTACCATTTTAATTTTTAGGAAGAATCAAAAAATGTGTGGGAAAAATTCATGTCTTATACAGATGTCCATCTTTCACCCTTTACACCTTTAAGCAGAGACCCTTCTATTGTGCTATCAAAAATATGAAAAAAACTGAAAATGGCCCTCTTGTTGGAGAAGATAATTTAGGTGGCCTTCAAGATCCAAATTGATGAGGTATTTCTTAACAATTTCACAAATCATTTGCCAATCAAAATAAAAGAAGCTCATAGATACATAAATAAGAGATGTTTGTATTTAGAAAGAAGTTTCTTCAATACATGAAATTTCTTCAATACACAACTCTACAGAGCCCAATGGCAAATCCTTTATGGTTTGTGATTTACAAAACAGAAACTTGTTACAGAGATCTCTAATGAGTAAGGACGTTAAGAAGAGAGATTTAGTCTAGATTAAATGCCTAAACATACATTCCAGTCCAGCCTCAACGTCTTCATTGCCAATCTCCAATGTCTGCAACCTTTTATTAGCCATTTGAGCCCTCTCCATTTGGGCACCTTTGTTAGCAGCGCAGGTGCAGAGGCCAGTGACAGTGAGTGCTACATCAACACTCTCTATCCTGATTCAACTTGAGGAGTATATTGTTGAACTCTTGCTACCACACTTGGATAGTCTTATTGATGCCTAAGTTGTTAAAAACCTGGGCTTCCTTCCTCTGTCCTGATTCTGGTACCAGCACTTTGACAAAATCATAGCTTTTAGTGAATACTCCACACAAACAACAATTCCCCAGCCTATGTAGTGCATTGCAAACAACATAATAGTATCATTAAAAAAAAAAAAAGACAAATCACGTTTGCTTAAGAGAGTTGAAAATTACATGACAGTCGCATCCAAGCTCAGCTCAGTAAGCTATTCAGTTGGAAAGAAAAATAGCCCAAGTTCATCTATATATTTTTAATGTCTCTCAACGGCCACACTCAACACCTTCCATAACATAGACAAAAGTTTGCCTTCCACACTTACCTTCCACCTCATGAGATAAGCATTGCCCATTGCTTGATCCATTTTTACTCCAATTATTCCAATGCAGATACATCCAACAGAACATGACATGCATTGTTTGATAATCCGGGGATGCAGAAATTGATGAAGACCTAAATTTTGTTATGGCTAAAGCCTATATGCAGCAAATTGAGCATCCCAAGATGGCCTGCAACGGTCCCGCCTAGCTCTGATGGGAAACTTGGACCCCAACAGTTCAGTTTCTGTTTAAATTTGAATATGCTGCATCATCCAGCCACGACCCTTGTAATTCAAAACCTAGGAAAGTATGAGTTCCATCTGCATCGATACCTAATATCCTTCACCCTTCCCTTTTTAACAGCTCTTCCCTTGGTCTTTTATGTACAGTATTTTCTTCTTTTAGAAACAACAACCAATGCTCTGTAACTTTTCAGTATTGCAAGATCACATGAAAAGATTACATAGAATTTTCCTAGTAAACTAGATATGTAAAAGAAAAGGTACTTCTGTCAGTTTTACAGCAATTAGTATTTAGAATGAACTTTTCACTATGGAATCCAGTGTAGAGAGCTATCATGTAATTGATGGTGTAGCGTAGTCACCCAGTGCACAACTCGGAATCCAAGCTTTTCCTGTTTTCTTTTTCATTTATCGTTTACTTAGAATATGGCCATCAATTATAAGTTACTATCATCATCAACGTACAAGATTTTTTGTGGAATGGTAACCCATGAAGTCCAATGGATCAAGAGTTGTTTCTACTCACACATGGATAAAGGGACATGGGTCCAAAAATTTAGAGAAATGAAACTGGTATCATTTGCCTCAATGAAATAGCTACTGCCACTAAAATGGTGCGCTTCCATTTAATTCATTATTTATTATATAATATAGAGCAAGCACATAACTAATCCAAATATTGTTTCATTTTCACCCATTTTTATGCTACTAATCAGCTCTGTGATGTGTTTGTTTATGATTATGAAAGTTTTATCTGACACCTTTTCTTCTAATCTGGGTTTCTGTTGAGTAGTAGAAAAAATTATCTATCCCGTCATAGATTTCATGCAGCTAACCTTAGCATAGTTGGGAGAAGGCTTTGATAATGATAATGATCCTTCACTACTGTTATCCTTCACCCAACAGTACCATGATTATAAAGTTTATAAGTTCACTAAATATGCTTAGGAAGTTTATATATTTACCACCTAACACGATAACCATTTTGAGCCTACCGGAGAAATCCACCAGTGGGATCAGCATATTCATCTCGATCTATGCAAATGAAATTGAAAGGGAAGAATGAGGCGCAACATTTTTCATCAGGTAAAACCCCAAATCAGTGGAGAAACATCCATAGAAAAGAACTGAATTTTATTAGATTTGCTTTACAATAGGAAGAGTCCAAATTAAGATATTCACATTTGCAAATTTATTTCGATTTATGACAAAGGAATTGGAAGAAAAAGAAACAATTATTGAGATAGACATCAATTTACCAAAAAGAAACAATTATTGGGATGGATAATAATCTACCACAAAGAGAGTTGTACATCATTTTCTAACGTGGGTACAGCCCAAAAGTTGGGACACATATACAGAAAAAGAAATAAATTTTATTGCTGATAAATGTGGAGTAGAGTACAAATTAGAAGCTTCAACATTACAAAGTACCAACCACCGCTTGGCTGCAAGGCCCTAACCACTATATCCTCGGGGGCTTATAGAATCAAAGCCACCTATTTCAGAAAATTCAATCCTACAGAAATTAAATTCAGCTCTTGCATTTTGGGGAAGATTGATGCTCTTGCCCCATTCCTTCAGAGCGACAATTCCTGGGTTACTGGGAATGGCCAGAATAGTGTTTGGTATGATGATTGGTTTCTTGATTTGCCTATTTCTCTGGCCATAGATATTTTTCTCTTTTATCAGACCCAATCAGTTCCATCATAGATAATGATCATGGAGATTGCGAAGCACCCCGCCTTCAGTGCTTGTAGCTTGCTACCATTCCATCCACACACTTACTCTTCGTTCTTCATCTCCTCAAGAGAGCCTCAGTTGGAATGTTTCCCACCCAAAGTCTCTTACTCTTCAGTTAGCTTGGGATGTTAGTCCAATCTAGGAGCTTCCATCTCCCCTGGGCTTTAGTGGTATTAAGTGAGCTTCTTCAACCAAGCGATGCATGCTTTACTTGGAGTCTTTTCATTGGCAATACCCCAACATCTTCACAGGCGAAATCTATAGCAGTCAATCAAGGAGAGTCCAGCCATCACCTTTTCCTCTTCTGCCCTTTCTCTTCTATTCTCAAGAGATGGGCTCTGAATACAACCAAATGCACCTCTCAAAATCCAAACCTCCATCCAGATTTATGAAAGAGTCTCCAAAAAGGTTCAAACTCTTCAGATCAACTCAGCATTGGTGTGGTTACCTTGATCACTCTTCATCCAGATTTATGGAACAGTCTCCAACAAGGTTCAAGCTCTTCGGATCAACTCAGCATTGGTGTGGTCACCTTGATCACTCTTCATGCCATTTGACAAGCATGAAATCTCAATCTTTTCCAAGGTCTCAGCCCAGATTTAAGTAACAATGTGGCTTTCAAAGAGGAGAAATGGGAACAAACACTAGCAAAGATCTCTAAAACCTGTCCAAAGCAATGCTCTTTCTAAAGTTTTCATGTAGCTGAAGATAGCTAAAGCCCAGCTAGCAGATTGTTTTATAGGAAGTTGTAATAGGGCCAAGCTGTGGGATTTTTTTGTTAAGTCTGGGCAGTTCCACTACTCCTCTCTAGGCCTCCTTTGTTTCTGTTTTGTTTTTACTTCTCTCTAAGAATGCCTTGCTACCCCACTGTACTTATTAGTCATGGATTCTTTTGGGACTTAGTCTCCTAAGTCCCAAGCCTATTCTTCTATTTATTAACGCAGAATTTCCTTTAAAGGAAAAAACGAAAACAAAAAAAAAAAAAAAGCACCAACCACCCAACTAGTGCATTGGTTTGAGCATAGCCCCAAATTAAGACAGCTATCCTAGATCTGAGATTAATGTAAAGAAACCATACAAACAAACTTGAGACATAATAATAATAACAATAATAATAATAATAATAATAATAATAATAATAAGAAGGAGAAGAAGAAGAAGAAGAAGAAGACGACGAGCAGGAGACGGCACTCAGAATGTAGATGCATCAACAAAACCCATGCAATGCCATAAGACAAGAGTGACTAGTGAGTCTCCTCTGGCAAATGAAAAACTTTTTGCATTCATCCTTCTCCAAATCTCTTAGTTTTTTAAATTAATAGATTGAGTTCTGTACCAAATCAACCAATATAGTTGGTATTTATATTAGAAAGATTGTGCTAAACTCCATACACATAATTCAGAAATACTACCTTGAGAAAAATGATGCATTTTATTTATCAATATTCTATAAGTACTTGGTGCAGTTTTCATGAAAATAAAAAAAGAAATATCCTACAAATACATGAATTATAAGATACACATTTATAAAATTATTAAAAAAAATGTGATATAGTGACCATTGTGGTAAAAGAAAGTGAATAGAAAACAATGCAAAATGAAAAATGAGAGAAGAGGAAGAAAAGCAAAAAAAAAAAAAAAAAAAAAGGAAAGACAATCTAGCTTGCAAAAACTAAATCAATGGCATTGTAAAAAGTAATGAATACGAAATTACTCTTCTGATAGGGCTCCTACACACACTCTTCAGGGTATTTTTTATCTGCAACAAATAGTAGTGTTCAAAGTAAAAAAATATTAACAGTAAATTATAAATCAACTTAATCCATACAAAATGGAAACAAAAGCAATGGATGATGGCTGTTTACAAATACCTCCATCAAAACTTCAAAGATTTTTTCCCCTTTCATTCAGGACCCAGTAAACCTGGAAAACACTGCATTCTAGACAAAGATATGTTCTCAAATGCTTCATCTTATATGAATTATATCAGTAAAAGGCCCTGCAGTTGATGCTTTTGTTGTAGGCTTTGCAATCTCTGAAGATCCAAAGAGATGCCAAAACCTCAATGTTTCATCAGCCCCAGCTGAAGCGACTGTGCATCCACTTGGACTCTGGAAAATTCAGTCAATAACCAAATGCAATCAGAAACTAATAAAAATTAACATAACCTAATTTAAACATCTTTAGGTATTCTTAGCAAGTGGTTTTGCAGTACTACCTGAGCCATAAACAGAACTCTAGAAGAATGGCCAGTAAGCTCTGCTATCTTACTCATAGCCGGATACTTCCACAAGGTGAGTTGGTTTTTTGCAAATCCATGAGAGCTTAACAACTCCCTGCTATTCTTGCTCCAAAGCAATGAGCTCACTTGCGATCCCGTGTCAATAGAATTTAAACATGCGCCGGTGTCAGTTTTCCAAAACTTGATGCAATTATCTCCACTACCACCACCAGAAGCAAGCAGATTACTCTCAAATGGACTCCACGCAAGTGCCTTCACAGTTGCCACGTGATCTTCAAATCTGTGAATCCATTGGGTTTGAGAATTCGAAGCTCTTGCGAAGTCCCATATGTGAAGGAGATTGTCATTGCCCCCACTTGCCAATTGCCTGCCAGAGCCTGACCATTTTAGTCCGCACACTTCTTCATGGTGGCCTTTGTATGTTTGTGTAATGTGAGATCTTATTCTCACATCGCTGTTAATTATCAAGGCATCTTTTCCTCCAGTTGATAGAATATCACCGTTCCAAGAAAGAGAACTCACTCGAGATCGATGCCCATCTTGCAGAGTTCTCAACTGCCAAAATAAATTAAATCACAATGTAAAACCACCAACATCGGAGAGGTGAATTCATATAAGATCATGCATTTGTTGAATGTAAATAATAGGAAATCAGTTAGAGAAAATATATCCTACTGCACTTTACTTTTATTTATTTATTCATTTAGATTGGTATCCTACTGCGTTTAATAGCCCAAATGGAAACAAGAGACTCAAGCATCAAACGTGCAGCTTTATTACTAAAATTGGTACTCTTCACACCCTAACTACAAACAAGAAAGGAAAGAGGGCCACATGGTTTAAGGACAAAACACGCACCTTTTTGTTGACGGTAGTGTCCCAGATCTCAACAACGGAACTATTCATTCCAATAGCAATATGATGACCATTAGGAGCCCAATTGATGCTGGTTACAGGGCCATTTTCTTCATCTGTGCTCAAAAGAACAGAAGCAGAACCATTTGAAGCATCCCACAAATGAACCGTGTTTCCTAGAGCAATTGCCAATTTATTACTGATGCTCCAGTCAAGCAAGTTTAGGTAGTAGTCATCTATTATCTCTGGTGCATCTAGTGTCCTCTCTGCAGACTGCAGTCAAACCAATTGAGAAGAAATGATCAATTAATACAATGACACATAAACAAAAACAGTACAACCAGTAGTACACATAGCAAGAAAATCAACCCAGGCATCAAACAATCAAGAAAAGATAAATAACATGCCTTGGAAATGTATCTCCGTTGCTTCAACGATTTCACTTGATAGTCAGATATACTATCTAAAAAGACATCTTTGAAAATTCCATTGGCGGGTGTGGGCGGTTTCCTACTAAAATGAAGTATTCGTCTGTTATTCATCATTAGAGTTTCTGCCAGAAGTGTCCCGTAAGCCTCCCCCCAAGGAGAAACAACTTTCGTGTTCTTCTGTTTTCTAGCATCCATCAACAAGCACTGAGCCATGTCTAAATCCATGAAAGATCTATTTGGTATGAATCTGTCACCCTGCACATCATTGGAAGAAGAAGGAAAACCATTAATGATCCTATAGATAGATGAAGCAAATAAAAACAGAACCCAACATATCAAAGAAGAAAAGGAAATTCAAATGAGATTCTACTAATCTTCCATGGACATGATGCAGATGGCACGATTGAGACTGAAAATCACATAATTGAGCAAGCATTGGCACACCTAGGGGCATTTGATTGAACATATGTGAAGCAGTGAAGAGTCCAATTTAATTAGAGAGTCCAAAAGAGTCAAAGATTACAAAACTTTTCATCATTTAGGGACTGCTTTAAAATACCTGAACAGACAGGGCAAAATTTTGTAAATTCTGAAACATAGTTCAGAATCAAGCAGTGCACAGACAGTTCAATCACTGATTTGGAGTGGAGTTTAGTGGGTCCAATTGATCTCAAACCCATTTGGGGTCCAAGACCCCTTGCTGCATTACAGCAGCAATGCAACAACTTACATACTGTCCTCAGGTGCACTTAGTACCCAGGCCTACGTCACGACAGGTAGGAAAGAAGACCTAAAAATAAAGAACAAAGAAAGGGCAATCGATCATATATAAAAAAATTTTGAATGGATAACAAGAGTTAATAGAAACAGCACAAAACCCTAAATTGGAGAGATAATGACAAAATTCAAATGGGGTCTTTTGAAATTATTTTTTTCTAATCAAGAACAGAAAAGAAAACCCAGATAACAATCAAATAGAAGTAGTAAACAATTGAATGAATGGATATGACATAGTAAATATTGAATGGATAAACAAGTTAAAAACAAAACCAAAAACCTTAATCAAAGAGGTGATGGGGATAATTCAAATTGGATTCTACAGAATTGGTTTTGGGATAATCTTGACAAAAAGAAAAGAAAACCCAAAATTAGAAGCCAAAGAGATGATGAAGAATAACAGAAAAGAAACCAACTAACAAACTTCAAACCAGATTCTCTTGGTATCTTTTCTTTTCCATTTTCAACATGAACAAACAGAAGACAGAACCCAAAAAAGAAAAATCAAAGAAAAGAAATGCAAAGAAGTAGGTAAAATGCAACATAATAAATGCATAGCCAAAGCCCAAGAGACAAGAAGGAACCCAAGAGAAAACCCAACAATCCAATTCTTCCGACATCTTCTTTTATGAAGAAGAACGAACCCCAAAACAGAAAAACTAGAAATCGAAATCCATTAACATGAACAAGAACGAACAGAAAGAAAAGAAAGAAAATCAAGAAAAGGGCAATCAGGCATTTGGAAGATGGAGGTTTTGAACACGAACGAACAAAAAGAAAACCTAGAAATCAAAATCCACTGAAAAAGAACGAAACCCAGAAAGAAGATGATCTACTTACATGGTTTCCGCGACTATGGTCTTGAAATGGGAGGCGAGATTCCCTGTCCATGATATTGAAACACAAAAACCAAGAAGACTACAAACAAAGGAAAAAACCTGCAAAACAGAGAGTTAGAAGACAAAATTTTCTACTAATAATTGCAAGAAACTACTAATTCTCAAGAGAGTGAGAGTGTGTGTGCGTGCGTTGTTTCAGATTTTTTTGCAAGAAACGAGATTTTTCTTTCACAGTCTTCGTGAGTAGCTTTCTCAGTCTTAGAGCGCGCTTTTTTTTTTTGGCAGCAGATTTGATTTGATGGCAGGTCTGTCCGTGCGGATGTCTTCTTATATACTTTCTCATATTTGGAGTCGGTTCGCAACGGCCAACGGGAAGCTTCTGCGTGGGGCCCACCTAAGGTGATCTTGGTAGTTTGGATGAGATTTTGCTGCAGTTGGGGTTATTTTCGCTCACGTTTGAAAATAGGGTTTCATGGGAGTGGCCATTCGTCGCAAGAAATGCCCAAGATTATTGGGTCCACCTGCGGCCCAATGATCAATCTGACCATCTCTGGCAACTACTCTCTTGAGAATTCGTAGTTAGATGAATTTGACACTTGCCCATTTTTATTTAATGGTTAGGGTTTGGACAACTTCTGTGTATCTCGAGAAATTGTTAACTGTATGAATTCCTATGAGTAATTCTTCTAAAAGAATAGGCAAGGGAGAATTTCAAATTCCATATGGGGGATAGCATTCGGAGAGTTTCAAATTCCCCAGACAATCTTATAAAAAAAATCCCTTGACAAGAATTATTAAAATTCTTGCAACAAGCAACAAAACAAAATGCGTTGAATACATTAGGCAGCTAGAATTCAAAGAATTAAAGAAGGCTAAAAGCTACTTTTCAAAAGGTTGGTATTTAGAAACCAGCATGCATTTCTCTAGTGGAAGTCATGTTTGATGGTTGTCTAAAAGTTCTAATGGGTTGAAATTTGGAATGTTGCAGAATTCTATCATATTTTCAATTTACTATTTTAGTCATATTGGAATCCCTACAAGAGAATTTCGTGCATCCTCATTTTTATCAACTTCATAGCTATAAAAATTCCTAACTAAAATTGTACCTTTCTACATTGTGGTACATGGGCCCACATTAAGGAATTATATCATGGGCCCACCTTAGGAATTACATAGGCCCACCTTTGTGATTTTAAACAAGGACCCACCATTTGGAATTGAAACACGGTGCTTATCTTTTGGGATTGCGATGTTATCCCACCTTTAAAACTAACAATATAGACCCACCTTTAGACATTGTTATTTGAGGGGAGCATTTTAAAATTACATCTTGGGTTCCCCCTTTTGTAATTATATTATACATCTGCTGTATACCCGTATATTTTGAAGTTACAATGTAGGACTCACCTTTGGAAATAATAATATGAGGTTCACTTTTAAGAGTTACAACATGAGGCCGATTTTTATAAAAATTAAAACATGGGCCCACCTTTCATGATTGTGAATATGGGATCTACCTTCGGAATTATTGCCTTACTTTCTCTTTTTGGGGGGGGGGGGGGGGGGGGGGGGGTGCGCATTTTAAAGTACAAGTACTTTTACAAAAATTAGGGTACCTGGAGCACCTGGAGCACACCATTAAAAATACAATATGGAAGTCAATTTTTAGGAACAACAATGTGGCGCTCACCTTTAAATCATGGTACGCTTCCCTACACTTAGAGAATGACTTCTCCATTTTTTAGCATTTAAGAATTTTGGCTATTGGGTGAAAATTGTGAAGCAGAATGTAAATTCACAACATCCAAGTACAAAAAATGAGAGAAGTTTGCATTTTTAATTTCCCTCTTTTGTTTTTACATGGGTTCATGCTCTGGCTTTTAGATGCAGGCTGTTTACATTGAATTTTGACTTACAACCCCTCCATCTAGCCTTAAATTGGTCTCAAATTGAATAAAAGTATAAAAATAATACACAAATATGAACAAAACTTCACAAAATGTAACTCTGGAAGCCCATGTCCGAAAGCATTGTCTGGCCGAAGATGGCTTTCTATTGCCTCTTTCTGCCTTCTATTTGCTTATGTCCACTTCCAAATGGCCTACTAGGGGCTTGAATGCCTCTGCCTTTGAATTTTGGGATGGTTTTTCCATGGTTTTTAGGTGTATGAGAATAGGTTTTCACTAAGAGTGATCTTTGAAATCCATCACTTATTTTCAAGGACTGTGTCTATACAATCTGCGGAAGTTGTTGGCTTTAATGCCAATGGATATTCAAAGTTGTGTTATTCTAGCTTTATATTTGTGAAAACCAAAATGAAGTCATAAGTGGTCGAACCTTACAACTAAAATCACAAATTACAAGTCTAAGAAAACAACCCAAAATATCAAATTAAACATTGTTAAGGAAGTTAAGTATAAATATCTTGTGGTAATCATTATCCAGGGCCAAAAACCGTGGGGCCATCTATTTATTCCCTAACTCTCGAAATGCTCATATCTTGTCATCGGCTCTAGATCAAAAAGTAGTAATGCTTCACACACCCTCTTCATTCGTTCTTCCAATGTATTCCTTGCCAATGTGTCTATTGCATATGCCATGCACCCATCAATTGCCAACATTGAATCCCCCATGCTCTGGCACTCTGTTGTTTGATGGGGTATCCTTTAGGGGCAATGTTACGCCCCCTAGCTCTAGAGATGTGCTTATCTCCAACCTCTTCTATCACAACCCGAGCCCAAGAATTCAAGAATCAGGATTAACCCCTAAGCATGACACACATACTCCCATATAATCCACACCTAGACTGGAGTTTATAAAGAAGTCAACTTCTCTAACCGGAGGTAAACCAGGAGCTTGATCAAGGAAAATTTCTGGAAATTTGCAAACCATAAGGATTTCCTTTAGTTACTTTGGTTGGTTTTTTTTCAAAGATAAAGGAAATGAAGCCTTATCTGTTATGTATCATTTTATCTCCTTTAAATGCAAAGATGACCCGTTTAAATGATTTCTCCTTAATCCCTCCAAAACGGAACCCATTACACAAATCAAAGTGAATCATCTTGTTATAACAATTCATACAGGCACGATATCCCGCTAGCCAATCTATACCAAGGATGACGTCGAACTCTAACATAGAAAGTAAAATCAAGTCAACTGGGAGTTAACAACCCTCGATTCGAAAATCACACTAGAGGTAGTATAGACTATATTTCACCCTTTTGCCTATGGGAATAAACACCATCAACACATATGGTAGCTGCTTAGGCTGCTTCCATAACTTAACCGTAAAATGAAGTGCTACGCACGAACATGTAGAACCCAAATCAAAAAGTGCTTGTACTTTCTCGTTAGCTATAGACATAATACCTTCTACTACATCTACATTTTCAGCACTTTCATGAGTGGAGGCATAAGCATGGCCATTTTGTCAATTTTATTTCTGGCCTTGACGTGGCTGTTGTTGTTTGCTTGGGAAATGGGTGGAGTAAACCGTGGTTATTGATTAGACTTGTATCTTGGACTTGGGCCATCTGATGTTCCATGGAGCCATAGATCAAACAAGCTCTCATATTTCTCCAGCATACCTCAATCCTACGAGGCTTCCCACAAGATCCACACTTTACATTAGATTTATCAGGGCTAGCTTGACCACCCTTCATTTTCTTGTGTCTGTCCCTTGCCACTAAAGGATGTGTTATTTTTTTTGGGTCCATAGCTCTCTTCTCGCGGGCATTAGCCTCCGCGGAGTAACTTCTATCGACTGCATCATCAAAAGTATTTGGCCTCTGAAAAGCTGTAACATAATCCTAGTATATCAGATTATGGGCAATGATAAACCTATTAACTTTCTTCTCCTCCGTATTAATCATATCTTTTGCATACTAAGATAACTAAGTAAAGATGTGTACATATGATGTCACAGACATCTGTTCCTACGGGAAATGCCATGAACTCAACCTCTTTCTCCCTTTGAACATGTGCAGGAATAAACTTCCTTCCAAACTGCTTCTTGAAAGTTTCTCAAACTATAGTTCCAGCCATATCCTTATAAGAATCCCTTACACTTTTCCACCAAGTCTTGGTTACACTATGAAACATGGAAACGGTGAGCAAGGTCTTCTGTCTGTCAGTGCAAACTACTATATCAAACATATTATCTATGTGCTCAAGCCATTCGTTGGCATGAAAAGCATCTTCCTTGCCATGGAACTCTGTAGCCCCACGTTTCCTGAACTTTTCATATAGAACATTTGGATCATTCTCTTTCGGTTGAAGTACCACTTTCCACTCTACATGAGGTTGAACTTGGGGCTGACCCTGTCACAGCCCGAGCCCAGGAGACTGGGGGTTAGTGAAAGCCTATCCGATAACACACGTACTCCCGTGCCTATACACTTAGACCTGGTCCAAATGCACACGCACAAGGGAAGATTTACACCTGCCAAACATGTATGCGGAAGCTGTAGGTCTCAAACACAACACAAGAAATACAAGAATAGAGTATCAAAACAAGAGGTGACATATATAGATAAAGGTTTTACAAAATGAAGCAAAATCAACATGTACAAATCATGACTGGATCCAACATGACAAATCTCAAAACTATGGAGGACCGATATGCACATGCATCCATGCCGCTCTCCGATGGAGTGACTACAGCCACTCCTCTAGTCCGGATAGGACATCGGGGGTCTCTCCAAGAACCTGGTCGACCGACGCAGGGTCGGTCTAGGTATCTGAGCTGCAACACCAAAGACACCACGTGGATACAACAATTCAACAAAGTATAAGCAATAACAAGTTAACACATGTTGCATCTAATAGAATAAAGAACATGACGTAAATCATAGCATGTCAAGTCCATATACTAGGCAGTTATGCAATAATTAAAGCATGCCATCTGAATCAAGGAATACGTGTCGTGGACATGACTAGTTGGCTACTACATTGCCATATGCTCCCAAAATAGGGATCATATATCCGTGCTGAGAACATCGTTGACCGAGCCAGGGTACGAATGGGTCTCTGGTTCTTGGGGGTCCGGATTCCCCAAGACAAATCCTTATTGTAGCAAGGCCATGTAAACTACACCAAATTCACCCCGTCGGGATCCTAAGGCTAAGGCTAAGTAGTGCCTGACCATACAGAGTCAATCATGAAAACCCTGAGTAAATCGTGACCAGTATATCATGCGTGCATATTCAAGAATATGTCTTATACGTGTAACATACGTGCATACTCAAGGTACGGAAAACATAGTAGCAAAGTCAACAATGCGAGATTAGCTGAAACAAGCAATCATTCTAAAGAGTGGAGATCAATGATCATCATACAACATGTCATGCAAGCAAATCTTAACGTATCGAATCAAGTTCATTTACAAGCCAACTCTAATCTAATTCTCTGGTGTTTTTAACCGTGTATGATGATGTAGTTTTAAGTTATCCACTGCACCATTGTCTAGTGTTGCATTGTATCATATGGTGCACCGAGGTCCCTTAAACCAATACCCATGGGGAGGTGCTTAACAACTGGATAACGAACATGAATGATTCGCAGCCCTCGAGATCATTCACGTATGTTTGTCAGAACCCGTTAGGTAAGTCGAGGTTTTCTACCTTCTAATTTAGAGGCCCTACAAGTCTCTTTCCTTTCCTATCTTTCTTCCTTGTCCAAGTCTGTCAGCTCAGCCGTGGGCGACCTTACGGTTTAGCTGAAGGCACCTTATGGGTTAGTTGTAGAGGGTTTCACGGCTTAACCGTGGCTGGGCCGTAAAAGAGTTGCTGATTTGCATACTCTCAGTCATTTTCAGGTGTCACTTTGTATTGATCTACAGTAGGGTCACGGTGGGGCTTACGGCTTAGCCGTAGTGCATTCCACGATTCAACCGTAACACATCTCATGGCTTAGCCGTGCATGCGCTGGGTTGATTTCTGAATCACTTACAGAAAAGCTGTAAAGATAGGAAACTAGCAAAAATCACAGTAAAGAAAGGAAGAATGGGCTCAAATTGGGCTGTAGACGTGTTTCACATGCAAGCTTAAGAGAATTAATGAAAATCAAGCATATATCAACATGGGTTCATGCAAATTATTCTTATACTTGCCTCACTTGAGTTCTACTACACCAATTGTTGTCCTTCGGGCTCAATTCTCGTCCAAACACAACTCACAACTATCATGCATGAGAAAGAGAAAGAGAATTCATGAGTACAGTCATGGAAAACGAGAGGAAGAAGATGAGGTAGATGGAAAGGACCTAGAACTCACCTCAATCTTACACCAAGGGATGAAAGAGCACAAATTCCTTTTCTTAGTTGTGATCGAGAAGAAAAGAATCGAAAGGGAAAGGGATGGAGACTCCACGATGAGAGAAGAGAAGAGAGTGAGAGAGAAAAGTCGGTGGAGACTCTTATATTAGGATAAGATTAAGGAAAATTACAAGAAAGGCCAAAGCATACAACAATTTACAATCTGAGTCAAAGCCAAGTCCAACGGAATCATATGACATCTTTTGCTAATGACGTAGTTACGGAAGTTAACGAGCTCAACGAAAGACACGTGTCAACACCAAGATGATGCGCAAAAGACAACGTCTTATAAAATCTAAAATTATGAAAAAGGGCTTGGTCTACCTAATTCAGGTCAAACTCAACCCACCTACCTATCCCTGAGCCACAATGACATCAAAACCAAAGCAAAACACAATTAACAGTCGCTAAACAGGGTCAAACTGGGTCGAAGTGTTACAGACCCTACCTTTCACTTATGCTCATGAAGTATGCATACCTTGCATTTGTGCTTGCATAGACTGAGACTGTGCTTGTGTAGCTTACATGACAATCATAAAATGATCTTCAGTATTCTGGAGTGGTGGTGGAGGAGTAGATCCAATAGTCTTTATAAGTGGGTTCATGTTAACCTCGTTGTTATTATTCGTACCCGATCTTGATCCCATTTCCTGCAAAGTAAATTCAATAATAAATTAGGAATACCCATCTAACCCCCTATACCAAATCAAATAATTAGACTATAGAGTCAAATATTTGATATTCGCATTAATACTATCGTGTCCTCGCCACATTCCTACATTTCTAAGCCCTCTAAATAACTGTGTTATGCTTTGATACCATACTAATACATATGCCTCAACCCGGGTCCAAGAATTTTGGATTTAAGGTTAACCCCTTAACAAGACACACATACTCCCGTGTAATCCACACCTGGACCCAACTCGGAATTACACAAGGGATATTCACATTACTTGCACATGAGGTGCTTTTAATGGACATCTGTCTAAGCATTAATCATGTGGAAGCTTGTCAATATCACCTATAAAATTTTCTTTTCTCCAACAATAATTAATAATTCCCAAAGTATCAATCCATAAAAACAGCACACACTAAAATGCCTGCATATATATAAAGGAAAAGAAACATAACTATATAATATAAGATGACATGTACATATAAGAGTTTATACAAACGTCTCACACATGCTTATACAAAAGAGAGATAAAATCTTATGGATAATTACAAAAGATACATTGTCTCAAAATACAAGGGATTATATACTGTGCATGACAAAATAAAAACTAATGTCATGCCATGAAAGCCAAATTCAACCAAAACACAAAACAAAAAGGCCCTATGATAATTGTGTTGCACTCCATTGGTGGATTAGTCGATTGCTTGTGCTGTCCACTCATCTAGGCCTGAGGGGACCCCGTCGGCCTCCTCTTGAGTCTCTTCTATCTTCGTAAGATCGGGACTGGGATTTGAGTTGTAACACCATAGATAACGGTGAATAAGACTATTCAGCAAAGTATAAGCATAATTAAAATAACACGCATCATATCTAAGAGAATCATTAACAGTTTATCGATAGAAATCAATTAGCATACTAAGCATGTTGTGCATTAAATAAAGCATGATATAAGAAACAAATAAGAGAAATACTTTACTATTTGGCTACTACATTTCCTATATCCTCCCTCCATGGATCTTTGCATTAAGAATACCAGTGCCCTGGCCAAAAGTATGATTGGGTCTCTACGTTCATGGAGTCCGAAAGTTCCAAAGACACACTACAACGACACCATAACAATTTATTACACTAAAGTCAACCCCGCTAGGTATCATAAGGTTGAAGCTGAGTAGAACCAGACAATCACAAATCATATAATTGAATTGAAGAAATCGTGCAATATATTTTGTTGTGAACAATTCAATAGACATTCAATTCATTCTTACTCAATTCAATACGAATAGTTGGAAAACCATATATCATGGAACATTAAACCAAAATCAATTTGTATCATGATCATCTCATAATCATTCCAATGATAGAATAAGCATTTCAATTATGGAAGGCAACCATAAGAATTTAATATGCTATACAATTTAATTAGTAGAATCAAGGTGATTTATGAGCTAACCATAATCCAGTTATCCATTGTTTCTAATCGTGCATGATGATATGGTTTAAGTAATCTGATACACAGTTGTCTTTATTTGGTGTTACTTTGTGTAAGAGAGAGTGTTATTAAAGTCCTTTAAACAACACCCACAAGGAAGTGCTAACAAATGAACAACATTACATAAATGAGTCTTAGCCCTTAAGACATTTCATATTAAGAAAATTTTTATTTGGCCAATTGATTAGGTTAATGTATCCAAAGAACTATAGTCCTACGAGGTCCTATGATAGTCCCTCATTAACCTTAGTTTTCAAGAGTCTTACAGCTTAGCTGTGGGTGACCTACGGCTTAGCAGTGAAATACACGATGACTTAGTCATAGCTTTGCACACGGTTTTCCCACAACCACGTGTCACGCCCCGATCCCGGGAATTTGGGATTTGAGTGGGCCCCCAGGGCGTGGATACGTAATCCCGTAGAAATCCTTGCCCTGAAGAATTATACACGAATTCCTACAAGGGAGATTCCACAGGAACGTGTGAGGTATGCGACACACGTACAAACGTAATTTATCATAAACGAAATCCTGCGAAATACTCTGTAATTATCCAGAGCACACGAGTTCATAGTCTGTTAACTTTCAAAAGTAAACATATATATATATACATATGATAGTGTTGAAGTCTTTCAAATACATTCCAAGAAGACTGCTTAGGTGTTTGATACAAAAGGGTCCCAAACATAACAATGATATCTCCTGAATAGTCGCGCTCCGTGGGATGGCTAGTAAAAGACGTCGCCATCTTTCCACTCATCTACGTCCCGAGGTACCATTGGGGTACCCTCCGGGTGCGCGTCAGTGTCCGCGTTGGGACCAGATTCTGGACCTGTAATACCAAGATTAACACTGTTAATACGACGGTTAAGCAAGTACGGAGGCATATGAAACAAGTATAACATAATATATCAATAAGAATAATCACTGAACATGATGCATGAGTGAGAAATTACAACTTCTATGTCATACATACTGATTGGCAACCACGACGCTCTATTCTCCCAAAAGGGAGCATACACATATCGTATGGGTCGCTAGGGGATCAGGCTAGCTTCCCGAGGAGTGCCGACTACTCCTCCGCAAACCTACTGCAGTGGTGACATACATAACATATACCCAAAAGGGCGTAAGCTGAGTGGTGCCGACTCATATCCAATTGTATCAGTCATATCATACCCTTGGCTAACAAGCTCACACTCATTAGAAGCTCTGGCTTGTCAGACACTCACTCAATAGAAGCTCAGGTCTGAATTGCCTCAGGGTTTTACTAAAGAAGTAATTCATGTTGAAGGTGGTATATCATAACAATATAGATGCATTCAACTTAAGTGAGTACCCAAGGAATTGCTACCTTCACCCCGAATAGTAACCTATAGTCCCAAAGGGCATTCAACACGATGTACACATAAGACGTTCGGTGTCATGGTGTTACTGTGTCTTGGTATTGCCTTGTGCATACGGGACACCCTTCTTATGCCAACATCCATGACTTGCCATTGGGAGACCCTCCGGGATTCATTCATTCTCCCCAACATGTACTTACCATTAGGCCTTTGTAGTGGTATAAAATGTGCCCATACTAAGGTCCTACAACATCATTAAGAGTCCCTAACATCCTGTTTCACTGGGTTCTTACGGCTTAGCCGTGTACAAGGCTTCGGCTTAGCCGAGTGGGTCAGAATCTGTCCAGATTTTCAGGCGCATTTACAGCCCAACCGTATGTTGGCCTACGGCTTAGCCGTGCTAAGCCTACGGCTAGGGTACGGGGAGGTTACGGCGTAGCCGTAGTGTATTCCATGGTGCAACCGTGTGCAAGCCGTAGAAGAAACTGGGTTCCATGAGCTCTCTGGAAAGCTCGCCATAGGAAGACTTACAGCTTGGGTACGGGCTGGATACGGCTTAGCCGTAATATATTCCATGGCTTAGCCGTAGGTGAGCCGTAGTACAAAATCGGGTTTTCTTGCTCTCTGGACTTTGAGCCGTAGATGCTCACGGCTTAGCCATAACTTCACTATAAGCTTCAGAAACCTGAATACAGTTCTGTAGCTCAATTCCGATTTCAGTCAGTACAGAACCTATATTGGGAGGGGGTTCTATAACTTACTAGGAGTACCCAATTAAGGTGTTCTGTACTCCCACACCCTCTATTCCCATTTTTTCCTTCCCACTTGATTCATACCCCACTGGCACCCAAGTAACAACTTAATTCATACACACCCATTAAGAAGAGACTGCAGTGGGAAGAATTAGAAGAACTAACTCAACATGCAATGAACAATTACACATGCAGTGCATATAAGCTCAAGTACTTGCCTTTTCTAACAGTGTTAACCCTCTCAAACTCCCTTGCTTGCTGTGTGCTCAGGAAAATCTTTGGAATGAAATGGGTTCTCTACAAATAATGTGGAATATGGAGGCTTAGATTTACATGCATGTCATGTAATTGAGTCTCTTAGTCTCTAACATGCTTACAGAGATGAATTGGAGATACAATTCTCACCTTAGGTCTGTAGCTTAGAGGAGAGTATGATTCCTAGGGAGGTAGAAGTGCCCAAAGAAGAAAAAGAAGATGATGAAGATGGATCTAGTTCTTCCTTCCCAGCTCTAAGGTGAAATAGAGAGATGGAGTGAGAGAGCTCCAACAGCTGAAACGAAGGAGGAAGGAGCAGGGTACGTGGAGCTTCCCTTTTAAACATAATTTCTCCTAAAGTTGCATGCAAGCCCACTAGTTTCCAGAAATTTCAATTTAGACCGCAAGGACCTCAATTGGCCCAGGATGAGCCCAGATTAACTCAGGCCCAACACAAAACACGATCCACGCGTAAAGTTACATGAAAAGAAATGGACGAGGTGTCCAAAAGGTGCAGGGACAAATTATGAAAGGGCCCTTAACTACTAAAGTGGGGCCGAACTCTGCTCAACTCCCTATCCAAGGCCCAAACCCGATAATTTTTGGATTAAATTAGCCTTAATCGAGTTCAATTAATATAGAATGAGTTTAATTAACGTAAATCAAGATTAGTGGGATTCGGGACCTTACATCCTCCCCCACTTAAGATCATTCAGTCCTCCGAATGCAATGTACCTTAGGTAGTAGTTCCGGATATTTTGCTCGAACTTGATCTTCGAGCTCCCAGGTGGCCTCTTCTTGTCCATGATGCTCCCACAATACCTTAACCCATTTGATCGTTCGGGTACGCAGCACTTGTTTTTTAGTGTCAACGATACAAAGTGGTCTTTCTTCATAGCTCACATCAGGCCTCAATTGTATGTCATCCAACTCAAGGATATGTGAAGGATCTGGAAGGTACTTCCTGAGCATCGACACATGGAACACATTATGAACTCCCACAAGTGGGGGTGGTAGCTCCAACCGATAAGCTAAGTCTCCCACTCTACTCTATATCTCAAAAGGCCCTACAAAACGCGGGGCTAGCTTGCCCTTCTGTCCAAACCTGATAGTACCTTTCATTGGGGAAACCTTCAAAAAGACCTTGTCTCCCACTTGGAACTCAAGGGGCCAACGACGATTATCTGCATAACTTTTCTGACGTGATTATGCAGTTTTCAATCTATCTTTCACCTTTTGCACTTTTTCCGCCGTATCTGCCACCATGGTAGGTCCATAGAAACTCCTAACCCCAACTTCTTCCTAACAGACGGGCGTACAGCATTTACGTCTATACAAGGCTTCAAAAGGAGCCATTCCGATGCTAGCGTGAAAACTGTTGTTGTATGCGAACTCATATAAGGAGAGGTGTTCATCCCACTCCATTCCGAAGTCCAATATGCTAGCTCGTAGCATATCTTCTAGGGTATGTATCGTTCGCTCTGATTGCCCATCTGTCTGAGGATGGTAAGCCATGCTGAAGCTGAGTTTGGTGCCTAAGGACTTCTGAAAAGACTGCCAAAAGGAAGACACGAACCTACTGTCTCGATCAAACACAATTGAGGTTGGAGTACCATGTAGCCGTACAATCTCATCAATGAAAGTCTTGGCCATCTCCTGAAATTTCATCCCTTTCCTGATGGGAATAAAGTGGGCTGATTTTGTTAGTCGATCGACAATCACCCACACTACATCATGATGCCTACTTGTTCGGGGCAACCCTGAAATGAA
The DNA here is from genome assembly GCA_037013555.1 of Sextonia rubra. NCBI lineage: Eukaryota > Viridiplantae > Streptophyta > Magnoliopsida > Laurales > Lauraceae > Sextonia > Sextonia rubra. Next base: position 15,530,138 of record JASUAD010000023.1, read on the forward strand.
ATCCATCGTGAGATTCTCTCATCTCCACTTAAGAATCTGCAGGGGATGTAACAAACAGGGAGGTTTCCTGTGTTCAGCCTTCACTCGTTGGCAGGTAAGGCATTTTGCCACAAAACCTGCTATATCCCTCTTCATGTTATTCCACCAAAACCTGCTATGTAAATTTCGATACATTTTTGTACTCCCGGGATGCATGGAATATCGAGCATGGTGTGCTTCAGTCATAATTGCCCTTTTCAAGTTATGATTTTGAACTGCTGGAACACAAAGCCGGTCTCTAAAGTACAATACACCGTCTACCATCCTGAAATCAGGTTTCTCAGATATTTGGTCACTAATCTTAACAAACTCCGGGTCTTCAAACTACCTTTCCTTGATTTGTTGAATTAAGGTGGGTTCGAAGACTAACATAGCCACTAACATGACCTTATCATCTACGAATTCAATTTCCACATCCAGATCTCGGAATTCCTCCACTAGAGACCATTCACCACATAAGGATGCCAACTCGGTGGTGGATTTCTTGCTTAGAGCGTCGGCCACTACATTTACTTTTCTGGGAAAGTATTTAATCGGGAAATCATAATCCTTTATAAATTCCAACCACCTGCGCTGTCTCATGTTAAGATCATGCTGTGAAAACGGATACTGGAGACTACGATGGTCGCTATGGACTTCAAATTTCTGTCCATATAAATAATGTCTCCATATCTTCAACGCGAAGACGACTGCAGCCAATTCTAAATCATGTGTGGCATAGCTTTTCTCATGTTCCTTCAATTGATGAGATCCATATGCTATTACCTTCCCATTCTGCATGAGTACACATCCTAGCCCAATCCCTAAAGCATCTGTATAGATAACAAATCCGCCACTCCCTTCTAGTAGGGATAAGATCGGGCCTGAGGTGAGTTTCTCCTTAAGGAGTTGAAAACTCTACTTACATTCCGCTAACCAAACGAATGGCTCATTCTTTCGGGTCAATTTGGTCAAAGGTGCAACTATCTTGGAAAAGTCCTTCACAAACCTTTTATAGTAACCAGCTAGACCAACAAAACTTCTAATTTCTGCAACAGTCTTGGGACTCTGCCAAGTAGTTATAGCTTCAATCTTAGCTGGATCTACTGCAAGCCCATCCTTTGAGATAATATGCCCCAAAAAGGCAACTTGTTCCAGCCAGAATTCACGCTTGTCCAATTTAGCATACAGTCGGTGGTCCTTTAGCAATTGCAGAGAAGTCCTCAAATGTTCCACATGCTCATCTTTGGTCTTGGAGTATACCAAAACATCATCAATGAAAATCACTACGAATCGATCAAGATATGATGAAAAGATTGTGTTCATCAAGGCCATAAATACTACGGGCGCATATGTCAATCCAAAAGGCATGACCAAGAATTCATAATGCCCATATCTTTTCCAGAAAGCTGTTTTCGATGTATCTTGGTCCCTTACTCGCAGCTGATGATATCCGGACCTGAGATCAATCTTAGAGAAATGGGTCGCACCCTATAATTGATCAAACAGTTCATCAATGCTAGGCAGTGGATATTTGTTTTTAATTGTCACCTGGTTCAACTGCCGGTAATCGATAAAATCCTAAGGGTGCCATCCTTCTTCTTCACAAATAAAACCGGGGCTCCCCATGGTGATGTGCTAGAACGAATGAACCCCTTATCCAATAAGTCTTGTAACTGCACTTTCAATTCACGTAACTCTGCCGGGGCCATTCTATATAGAGCCTTAGAGATGGGAGTAATACTAGGTACTAGCTCTATAGTAAAATCCACTTCTCTAATTGGAGGAAGGCCAGACACATCATCCAGAAATACATCAGGGAATTCACAAACCACGGGCATTTCTTCTAGTTTCTTAGGGGCTTTCTTCTCCACAATGAAAGCAATATACCCTTCGCAACCACTATGAATTAGTCTTTCCGCTCGAAGTGCTGAAATCAATCTAGTGTTCGAACTCTTCTTGTCACCTTGGAATACAGCACTTGGGCCATCTTCAGTCACGCTTACGGTAACAGTCTTACAGAAACAGTCGAGACAGGCCATATATTTGGTCAACCAGTCCATGCCTAGGATTACATCGAAATCATGCACGGGTAACACAATAAGTTCAGCCGGGAGAAGAACTTCTCCGATGAGAACTCGACAACTAGGGTAATAATCGTCACAAGCTACCCTCTGACCAACCGGAGTAATAACACTCAACATATATAGCAACTGTGCTGGCGATTCCTGTATCCTACTAGAGAATCGAGGTGAGATGAAAGAGTGTGAAGATCCTGAATCAAACAACACTTTAACTTCAATGCCACAAACAGAAACCTTACCTACAACCACATGCTCCGCCGCTTCTGCTTCTTCTTGTGTTAATGCGTATGCGCGACCTTGCCTTTGGGGTCGGTGTTGCTGTCCTTGTCTTTGTTGTCCCTAGCCTTGCCGTGTCTACCCTTGGCCTTGCCGCACTTGTTGTAGATGTCCGTTAGGCACAGGAGGTGTTGCCTTAGAAGGCTGCTGATATTGCTGCTGCGAGTCTCGGCTAAATTCCTTCCTTCTCGGGCACTCGGACAAGTGATGGTCCATGGAGCCACAGCCAAAATAGGCTCCCATGGACCTCCAACATTTGCTAGTCTCGTGACCCATCCCACATGCACCGCAGACTGGTTGTGATGTGCCAATAGCAACTCCCTTCTGCTTCTTAGAATACTTCTGACCTTTCCCAGAAGGCGGAACACTCTTCTTGGACTCCCCCAAGAATAGGCTCTTCTCAATTTCCTCCGCTGCATAAGCCCTGGCTACCGCATCATCATATTGAACGGGACGTTGAAAGGCAGTGGCATGTCCCTTGATAGCAAGCCATAACCCTTCCAAAAATCTTTCCACTCTCTTCTCCTTAGTGTCAATCAAGTCTAGAGCAAACCGAGAGAGCTGGCTGAATACATGCACGTATTCTGCAACTGTCATGAGGTTCTGCTGCAGGGTAAGGAACTCTGCCTTCTTTTTGCGAGTCACGTGGTCGAGAATGATCTTTTTCCTTAATTGCCTCTTAAATGCTTCCCAAACCGTGGCATCCGGCATGGCCCTCATGTGGTCCCGGATACTCTTCCACCATGTATCCACGAAGTCCCTGAACATGGATGCCGCGAAGACCACTTGTTGTCTGGGTGTGCAAGTTAATGTATCGAAAACGTTCTCTGTGTGGACAAACCATTAATCTGCTTATAATGGATCCTCATGTCCGGTAAATTCGGTTGCTCCCCTCTTACGAAACTTCTCATACAAGGAGTTGGGATCTCCTGGCTGATCTTGTCGGTTTAACAAAGCGGCCAATTGTAATTGCATCATAGTTTGGTTAGCATTGCTAGCAGCTAACTGGTGCATTATCATCATAAACCGCTCCTCAGTATTATATGTGGGACGAGGCGAAGGTGACGGTGGAGGGTCCGCACCTTCCAATTCAATATTATTACGATCATTGTCACCTGAACTGTTGTTCGTGCCGGATCCAGACGCCATGGCTCTGCAATCACAATGTGATTATTCAGATGTATATCTATATATATGTACATACATACGTACTACAGTCATACCATAAGTTATCATTATCATAAAATCCACCCAATGGACCTATCGAAACCTCACCGCGCTCCCTAATGTCGCTAAGTCTTTTAAGTGACTTCTTGGTGCGACTCTGATACCATTACTTACGTATGTCACGCCCCGATCTCGGGAATTTGGGGATTTGAGTGGGCCCCCAGGGCGTGGATACGTAATCCCGTAGAAATCCTTGCCCTGAAGAATTATACACGAATTCCTACAAGGGAGATTCCACAGGAACGTGTGAGGTATGCGACACACGTACAAACGTAATTTATCATAAACGAAATCCTGCGAAATACTCTGTAATTATCCAGAGCACACTAGTTCATAGTCTGTTAACTTTCAAAAGTAAACATATATATATACATATGATAGTGTTGAAGTCTTTCAAATACATTCCAAGAAGACTGCTTAGGTGTTTGATACAAAAGGGTCCCAAACATAACAATGATATCTCCTGAATAGTCACGCTCCGTGGGATGGCTAGTAAAAGACGTCGCCATCTTTCCACTCATCTACGTCCCGAGGTACCATTGGGGTACCCTCCGGGTGCGCGTCAGTGCCCGCGTTGGGACCGGATTTTGGACCTGTAACACCAAGAGTAACATTGTTAATACGACGGTTAAGCAAGTACGGAGGCATATGAAACAAGTATAACATAATATATCAATAAGAATAATCACTGAACATGATGCATGAGTGAGAAATTACAACTTCTATGTCATACATACTGATTGGCAACCACGACGCTCTATTCTCCCAAAAGGGAGCATACACATATCGTATGGGTCGCTAGGGGATCAGGCTAGCTTCCCGAGGAGTGCCGACTACTCCTCCGCAAATCTACTGCAGTGGTGACATACATAACATATACCCAAAAGGGCGTAAGCTGAGTGGTGCCGACTCATATCCAATTGTATCAGTCATATCATACCCTTGGCTAACAAGCTCACACTCATTAGAAGCTCTGGCTTGTCAGACACTCACTCAATAGAAGCTCAGGTCTGAATTGCCTCAGGGTTTTACTAAAGAAGTAATTCATGTTGAAGGTGGTATATCATAACAATATGGATGCATTCAGCTTAAGTGAGTACCCAAGGAATTGCTATCTTCACCCCGAATAGTAACCTATAGTCCCAAAGGGCATTCAACACGATGTACACATAAGACGTTCGGTGTCATGGTGTTACCGTGTCTTGGTATTGCCTTGTGCATACGGGACACCCTTCTTATGCCAACATCCATGACTTGCCATTGGGAGACCCTCCGGGATTCATTCATTCTCCCCAACATGTACTTACCATTAGGCCTCTGTAGTGGTATAGAAGGTGCCCATACTAAGGTCCTACAACATCATTAAGAGTCCTTAACATCCTGTTTCATTGGGTTCTTACGGCTTAGCCGTGTACAAGGCTTCGGCTTAGCCGAGTGGGTCAGAATCTGTCCGGATTTTCAGGCGCATTTACAGCCTAACCGTATGTTGGCCTACGGCTTAGCCGTGCTAAGCCTACGGCTAGGGTACGAGGAGGTTACGGCGTAGCCGTAGTGTATTCCATGGTGCAGCCATGTGCAAGCTGTAGAAGAAACTGGGTTCCATGAGCTCTCTGGAAAGCTCGCCATAGGAAGACCTACGGCTTGGGTACGGGCTGGATACGGCTTAGCCGTAATATATTCCATGGCTTAGCCGTAGGTGAGCCGTAGTACAAAATCGGGTTTTCTTGCTCTCTGGACTTTGAGCCGTAGATGCTCACGGCTTAGCCGTAACTTCACCGTAAGCTTCAGAAACCTGAATACAGTTCTGTAGCTCAATTCTGATTTCAGTCAGTACAGAACCTATATTGGGAGGGGGTTCTATAACTTACTAGGAGTACCCAATTAAGGTGTTCTGTACTCCCACACCCTCTATTCCCATTTTTTCCTTCCCACTTGATTCATACCCCACTGGCACCCAAGTAACAACTTAATTCATACACACCCATTAAGAAGAGACTGCAGTGGGAAGAATTAGAAGAACTAACTCAACATGCAATGAACAATTACACATGCAGTGCATATAAGCTCAAGTACTTGCCTTTTCTAACAGTGTTAACCCTCTCAAACTCCCTTGCTTGCTGTGTGCTCAGGAAAATCTTTGGAATGAAATGGGTTCTCTACAAATAATGTGGAATATGGAGGCTTAGATTTACATGCATGTCATGTAATTGAGTCTCTTAGTCTCTAACATGCTTACAGAGATGAATTGGAGATACAATTCTCACCTTAGGTCTGTAGCTTAGAGGAGAGTATGATTCCTAGGGAGGTAGAAGTGCCCAAAGAAGAAAAAGAAGATGATGAAGATGGATCTAGTTCTTCCTTCCCAGCTCTAAGGTGAAATAGAGAGATGGAGTGAGAGAGCTCCAACAGCTGAAACGAAGGAGGAGGGAGCAGGGTATGTAATGACCCAGTCCCAAGAGTGCTTGAATGTAAAGAATATAAGTAAGAATCCGTCCTAAACTGTCGAGGCGCGCTTGGGTGGCTCACTGGTTAAGACTCCCAGTGTCCTCTGACCAGGGTTCAAGTCTCACCAAGGAAAAAATCCCCGCTGCATACTCTGACGGTAAGACAGCGTCTTCTGCCCGCTCTGTATGATCAGTTAGGTGGAACAATACCTTCTCAAAATGAGGAGGCGCCTTTTTGGGACAAAACCGTGAGGACTTCCATAAAAACTATAAATTTAAGCGTGCTCGAGTCAGAGCAATTTCAGGATGGGTGACCTCCTGGGAAGTCCAAAGCGGACAATACCTCGATGGTACAAGGCGGGTTGTTACAGGGTACGTGGAGCTTCCCTTTTAAACATAATTTCTCTTGAAGTTGCATGCAAGCCCACTGGTTTCCAGAAATTTTAGTTTAGACCGAAAGGACCTCAATTGGCCCAGGATGAGTCCGAATTAACTCGGGCCCAACACAAAACACGATCCACGCGTAAAGTTACATGAAAGGAAATGAACGAGGTGTCCAAAAGGTGCATGGACAAATTACGAAATGGCCCTTAACTACTAAAGTGGGGCCGAACTCTGCTCAACTCCATATCCGAGGCCCGAACCCGATAATTTTTGGATTAAATTAGCCTTAATCGAGTTCAATTAATATAGAATGAGCTTAATTAACGTAAATCAAGATTAGTGGGATTCGGTACCTTACACCATGGCTGAGCAAAGAAAAAAAAACCGATGGCTTGGTCGTGCTTGGTCTATGGTTGAGCCATGACTTGGATACAACTTGGCCGTAGTACAGTTAACGACCTTACCGTGAGCTTAACCGTAGAAGGAATTAGCAATGTTTGAGTCTCGGGTTTCCTAGCCATAGTGCAATCTATTCTTTGGATTTCCAGTCATAGCACAACTTACGACTTTGCCTTAAGCTTTAAAATTACTGAAGTTGTTTCAGTGTAGAGTTCACTTTATTACAGAACTATTTCAACTTAGTTTCCACTGTGGTTTTCCTATTCCATTCAATCATTCTACATTTCCAAGTTCACATTTCATCATTCATTGAGAGGATCTTATCATGCATTAGAATTTAGAAGAAGTACTGAAAAATAACAATTTCATTTGACATTCAGTAGATTTATAACAATCACAGATTTACCAACATATATTCAATATTAATTACCTTATACTTGCCTGGACTTCAAACCACTATTCCTTCTCTCGGCTCAAAAAGAGAAGAAGAACCCACTATTCTCAACCCTTAAGATGACATGCATGTAAGAAATGATGAAGAAGATAAGTGCATGCTTAAGCTAGGAATCTTCTTGACCCCATTAAACTAAGAAATCCATAAATAGGTAAAGGATCTTACCAAGACAACTGCTAAATGGCTGTAGAGAGAGACGTGAACCACTATCTTCTATTCCAAGAGAAAAGGAAGGTAGAGAAGAGGTGAGATGAGAGAGTAAGTGCTTGAAATCATGCATGCAAGATCCATTTTGCTCACATTGATGAAAAGGAAGAAAATGGAAGAAAAAGAAGAGAGTTACTATAGTTGTGAAAGGGAGAGAATCGATGGAGGAGTTCTTTAGCCTTTTTTAGAAGCAAAGTTTTACAGAATTATAGGAAAGCCCTCATTCTCCATTACGTATTTCGATTTAAGTCAAATGAGTGCCCAATTAATTCAAACGAAGTCAAATGCATTTAAGTCAAACACGAAAGTTGACGAACTCAACTAGACAAACACAATGATATCAATACGATTCGTATATGACATAATACAATGAAATCTAAATTTATGAAAAAAGTCTTTCATCTACATAATCAAGGTTAAATTCAACCCAAATTACCTATCCATGACCCAAACTTGACCCATTGGACTCCATGTGACAAAAATGAACTAAATCTAACCTAGTTAGATGTAACAACCCAAGAATCTGGAACTCTTCAGATTCTCAAAACATACTCAAATTTATAACAACATAGCATAAATCAAATTGCAATGAGCACAAAGGTTGAACAACATTCATATTCGATTATACTTAAATCATTAAATGTATTAGTAGTCCTAATGCAAGCTATTGAGTAAACAGCAAGTTTCTAAAGCAAGTAGAGAAAATATATAAACGCTAGGCTAATCTCATCTACGAATCTAATCATTGTTCCTCGCACTTTAAATCGGCCATGCATGCCAAAATCTATCGGCTTATCTCCATCATTTCCACAACTTCTACGAATGCATTACCTAAAGTGGGGTAAACCACTGATCAGTAACACTGGTGAGTAGAATAAGTAAACATTAAAGTATACATATTTTCAATCATTTATATGAATAGTTATGTATTCAATAGTAGTGTTAAAACAATATCTTAATCAATTTCTTTTAGAGTAATTTTCCACCGCAAGTAACAAATGGTTCGATATCTCACATGGATGTATATATATTTCTGTTAACAACATGTCTTGTCAGCCACCATAATTGTTGAGCCTGTTCCGATACTCCCACACCGAAGTATCTGCATTTCTGTTAACAATATGATTAATCTTTCCACCATGAGTGTTAAACCTACTTCCTCGACTAACATTCATGAGAGAAGTTCTATTTTCAGTGCCAATGGTTTATGTTACTCTATTTCAAACATAAAATTCAATAAAGCTTATTGGAGTTTCATCTTATCATAATAGGTAACATTATCTTATTATTTTCTTGGCTAGTACCATACAACACTGGGTTAGTCCTCGCCCCACTCCGAGTAGGAATTGGTACCCAGGTATGTGTCATTGCTCGTCTCTACGTATATCATATTACCAATCATAATCAATAATTCATAAACTATCCTAATTTAGATATCATAGATTTGGCATCACACACTTTATTACACATTATAACTAAATATAATCCATGCATAATTAATAGTGAATATCAAAGTAAAAAGAAATCAGAAATCATTATGCCAGGTCAAGTAGACATGTTCACCATCATAAGGCGTTAAATGAGATTTGATCATTATTATTGTCATCCTACGTACATTTATAAATTAAGGCCTTAACAAAGATTAATTCAAATTAATCCAACACTTAAGGACTAGTTTGGAATTTCAAAGAATTCTTTTAATCAAAAGAATATAAAGTCTCTTCCTTTATATCTATATTGGTCAGAAAGGTCTTAAAAGAGGGTTTGTTCTCATTAGTTGAAACCTTGGGGGTCTATTTGCAATTTCCATAAATTATATCAAACATATGAGCTAAAAGAAGACTTAGAATTTTTCATCAACATTTTCATCAGGAAGTGGCTCACACCTGCTCTTTTCTAGTTAGTTCAATGGTGGGACCCTTGGAATTTTTCATCAACATTTTCATCAGGAAGAAGCTCACACCTGCTCATCTTTGGGTAGTTCAATGGCGGGACCCAACAGTCCTTTCCACAAAGGGGTCCCACCTCTAGGGTCGCCCATGGGTCCCCTACAAGATGGGTGGACTTGATCTTTGATCAAGTGGCCCCACATGGCCCACAACTCAATTCCACTCCAAGCATTTTTTACGACGTGGATTTCTCCATATTTAAATTTTGATTCCAATCATTGTTGTATTTGTTGATCTCTTCTCCCAAATCCCATGCTCAGTAATCCTACTAATCACATAAACCCAATTTGTCAAGTTCTTTTAAGATTTCTGGATTTCCAAATAATATCTTCTATTTGTTAATGTCAACGGTGATTGTAGCAGTAGAATAGAGTAGATAATAGCCATCAATTGATCAGATATCTTCACGTTTCATCAATTTCAGACCCTACATCCCTAAGTTCAGAAGTTCTACTAACCTTGTGTAGAAGTTCGTTGCTCGGCAGTGAGTGGTCTCAAATCGGACATTTGTTATGCATCTCGCTATTGATCCTCCCTGTCCCTCTCATGATCCTCTTCTTCTTCTAACAATTTTCACAACTCAGGTTAGTCTCTCTCTCTCTCTCTCTCTCTCTCTCTCTCTCTCTCTCTCTCTCTCTCTCTCTTCTCTCTTGGTATATATACCGTTGATGTGTAGAAAAAAGAGCAAGCTTTCTTATATAATAATGTGTGGATGCCATGTACTAGGAGTACTGTTTGGGAACTTACAAAGGAGTCCCATTCGAAGTGTAATCCTGAGAGTCCTATTTGGAATTTTCATATACCTAATGGCCTGGCCCTAACAAACCTTTGAGCCTTAATTACTAATCCAAGTAACATTACAATTAAGAAGTCTCAAGGAATTATATGCCAATTGTAACACTTTGACCCAACTTAATCCGGATTAGTGAGTACTTAACCACCAATTAGTTGTTAACTGTATTTTGGTTTTGTTTTTATTATGTTTTGGGTAATGGATATGTAGTTGGGTTGAGTTTGACCCGGGTTAAGTAGATTTAAACCCTTTTTTGTAATTTTTTATTTTTTCGGACGTCGTCAGTTTTGCATCATTTTGATGTCAACATGTGTATTTTGTTGAGCTCGTCAATTTTCATAACTGACTCGTACGCAAATGATTTCGTTTCCTTCCGTTGGATCGTTATTTACCTCGAACTGTAATTCATGTACATGTTTGGACTTTCTTGTAAATGGTACTCAGCTTTATCTTATAAAAGGATCAACCGCCGCCTCTTTCTTTCAGTTCAACGTTCGCTTCCTCATCTCTCTCGTTCTTTATATTTCTTCTTTTTCCATTTCCTTCTTGATCAAGCGAAGGAAAGGAGTTGTGCACTCGTTGCTTTCTTGTGTGTCTTAAGGTATGTCTTGTGTCTTCGCTGCGTTTCTCCCGTTTCCTCTTCTTCGCACATTAGTCACTGTACAGGTACTCAATGTTCCTTTTGTTTCTTGTGTGCTTAACGAGTAGAATTGTGTCTAGACAGCGGATTGAGCAAAAGGACAACGATGTGTGTGAGAATTCCATTTGAGGCAAGTATAAGCACAATTTGATTGAACACTTCTTGGTATTGCTTTGATTGTGTATAGTCTTGTTCTTCTTGCATAAAATGTTGATATACAGCCCTCTTATGCTATAGATGTTATGATTGTTCTCTTGAGTCTCAGAAATTGCCGTTTCAGTCATTCTGTAATAAGTTTAAGAAATCGACCCAGTGCAGTCACGGCTAAGCCGTAAACTGTACTACGGTTGAGCCGTAAGTTATACTACGGCGAAGCCATTAACCCATCCGTGACCTAGCCGTAGATCAATATAGGGTGACATTTGCAATAACTGAGAGTTGGCATTTTTGCTGCTCTTCTACGGTCTAGCGATAGCTAAGCCGTGAATTGTTCTACGGCTAAACCGTACCCTCGTCGTGGCTAAGCCATAGAACAAACCAGGGCTAAGCTGTATGCCCATTGAGAAAGGACTTAAAATGGATAGGCTAATGTCGAGACCTTGTAAGGCCTTCGAGTTAGAATGTAGATAACCCGACTCGCCTAATGGAATGTAAATATCGCATGAATGGTTGGTAGGACTGTGATTCATTCATGTGTGTTGTCCAGCTGCTAAGCACCTTCCCATGGGTGTTGGTTTAAGGGACTTCGACGCACCTTCTCGATACAGTGCAACACACCTCATGTGGACAACTGTGTATTGAATAACTTAAAACTACATCAGCATGCACGGTTAGAAACACTGGACAACTAGGTTAGGGTTGGCTCGTTAACAACCTTGACTTCTTAAGGTAGGTAAATCTGATTTGCATTGTAATTGATTTCGATTTTGCCTTCCTAAGCACGTGGTACGCATTTTGCGCTGGGGCAACGATTGGTTAATCCTCACGGGCTCTGTCCATGGTATATCCTGGTCAGAAACCGCTGACTCCATGTTTTTATCCTTGCACTATTGGAAACTATTGTAAAGCTATTGTAAGCCTTGAGTTCACTCTTGATCTTAGTGTGATGCATGGACTACTGTATTGCTTGTCGTGATATGACATGATATTGTTTGACCAATTGACACGGACACTGATTGACATGCATCACATGACTTGACTGATCTTGTATATTTGGCGCTACTTAGCCTCAGCCTCAAGATACCCGACGGGGTTGACTTTGGCGTAGATTGTTATCTCCTCTGCAAAGTGCTACCGTCCTGGAATTCCAAACCCTAAGAACTAGAAACCCATTCGTACCTTGGCCAGATCGATGGTGTTCACGTACCGATTGCTCTCGAAAAGGAGAATATGGCAAATGTAGTAGCCACCTTGACAGTACATGTATTTTTTATTCTGATCGCATGCTCATTCATATGCACGACTTGCCTAGTATACGAACATGATCGTTGTGGATTTTTACTTGTTAATTATTCTGATAATTGATAGACACAATGTGTGTTAACTTATTATTACTTATACTTTGCTAAGTCGTTGTACTTATTAGTTGTTCTTGGTGTTGCAGGCTCAAATCCCTCTTCCAACACTTCGTCGATTGACCAGATTTCAGGAGAGGCACGCAAAGCCCCATCCGGGCTCGAGGAGTGGACTTGATCCATTCTTCCGAAAGTGACTTGCATCACTTTAGTCTTTTGAGTATGTGGGGACTTGTATTGACATTGTACTCAGGGTTTTGGGTCATCCGTGTATTTTGATCTTGTGACTGTTACCTCCTAGTTTGATGTACATTTCCGTAAATTTGTTTAATCTTTTGCAGGCATTGTGCCTTTTGTATATCCTTGTGTTATACGATGATATATACAGCTTCCGCGTAAACTTTGTTTGCACGTGTGAATGATCCCTTGTGCGTGTACACTTGGACTAAGTCTAGGTGTGCGTGCACGGGAGTACGTATGCCACTGGTTAGGTTTTAAACTAACCCCCAATTTTTGGGATCGGTTGTGACATCAATCAAATCTCTAATTAAATAAAGACCACAATTGCCAAAAGTCCTAGTCTAATTCCTAGCGTGGGTTGGATAAGTATGGCCCACCTTGTACAGTTTGGCCCCTTAAGTCTAAATCAGGTTATTACATTAGATATTGAATATCATTATTTAGAGTAATCATATACTAATTAGCTAATAAATTATTTAATTAGTCGTTTATCATTCTTAATTGGGATCGGAGTGTTACATCCTCATTATAGGTAGCAGCATCGTCGTCAACATTTAAGTCATTATCCAAGTGATTGTTATGTATGGATGGTGGTGATTGATGAATGTCATTTGTAACCAATTCTTCTTGTCCATCAGCAACTGAGTCACTAAATATTTTGCACATGATATAATAGTTAGGAAAACACCTAGACCTATACGTACTAGCTATATGGTGTTCCTCCATTCCATGCATAATATATCACAATTCATACTTATATTAAATAAAAACTGCATAAATCGAATAAGAATCTCACCACAATGTAATTGTCCCGCAACCTGTCTTCTGCCATGACTCTTTTCCTTTCTTTGTCCTATCAAACCCACTTAATTTAGTATATAGTTTTCATTGCACTATACCATTTTTTAAAGCTCTTTATCATATTCTTCAACTTATCTTTACTAAATTGGGCCCAACTTTTTTTACATTTCCCTTGTAATCAAACCCCATCCCTCCAAGGTGAACCCTCTAGGGATTACTTTTCCTTCTTTGCGCATCTTACACATGATGTGGAGGAGCACATCAGCATGTGTGTCCATCCACTTCATGTTTCTTGTTGTAGCCCCATTCATAGCTTGTGGTCTAGTCAGTTCAAATATCCTACAATTTACAATGGGCATTAAACATACAAAAGAGCATTTTAAAAAAATAACAACTAGCAACAAAATCTAATTCCAGGACATTCATCTCCACTACACCCATCTCCACTACACCTAGGCCTGTCAATTTCACCATTTGACAAGGGGGTCAGGCCAACCCTTAAAAGCCCTTAAGTTGAGGGCTTTCATTTTGTTTTTTTTTTTTTAAAATAACCCAAGAGTTGGGTTAGGATAAAATTTTACAGGCCCTCTAATTTTGAGGGCCGGGCTAGGACAATACCAGGCTTTGCCCAGCTTAGCCTTTATATTTTTTCTTCATTTTCAAAAATATATAATTATATATATATGGATTGAACTACCTCTTATAATTATATATGGTCTAATTATTTTTAGCACATTATATACGTTAAATGAATACATAAGAATGCATACAAATGAAACTCTTAAACTTTTTTAGAAGTATTTTTTAGGAGTATTGTAGGAGATTAGGTAATAAATGTAATTTAGAAAATGAAGTTGAATAAAGTAATATGCCATCATGTAATGATGGTGACGATGAATACTTTTGGTAGTTAAAAGAAAAAGAACAATAAAAAGTAGCAGTTAAGTAAGCATTGAATTAGATTATTAGTTAAAATATCCTAGAGAACAATCTACAATATTAAATATATTAAATTAGGTGGGAAAAAATTCAACGAAGTATCACTTTTTATGAAATATAGCTTAAGATATTTTAGTTATTCCTATTCCCATAGTTGTGTCTAAGTCTGCATTTAGCATTTGAAGAAGGATACTTAGCCTACATAACACTTGTATAAAATCAACGATGGTAGAGGCCTTAGTTTGTGCACAAGATTGGTTATGTGCCAAAAAACATAGTGACAGTGAATATGATAATAGTGATACATTAGATTATTTATTAGAGATCTTGAAAGAGGCCTAAATTATTAAATTTTGAAGATATTATTAAGTATTATTTTTTAAATTAGTTTTACTTATACAATACCTTTTGCATTAACAATACCATTTTGCATATAAAATAAGTATCATTACAAGTTTTTTTTTTTTTTTGAAAGGTTAGATTCCATTAAAAAAAAAACTAAGCAAACAATACAAACAAAGAAAAGAAGCACTGACAGAGCTAACAGAGCAGGCCTCAACTGGAAACCTCAAAGCAAAGCAACTACCTAGATAGGAGAGATTCACATTCCTGACAGGTCAAGATTTTTAGGGGTTGGAAGTGCTTTATCATCCTCTTCCCAAAATATCTCGATGGGGATGACACAGCAGAGAAGGAGAAGCCATTTAAATCCTTCAGAAGTTGGCAAATTTTCCTAAACAAGAACCTCATTTGCCAGGGGGATCTTTGAGGAAGTTGGAGAGCGTCTGCAAGCCACCCCTCGACCTCCACATACACCTGGGAATTTAGGTGGGGACCTACCTCTTTGAGAAGATCCATCATGACTTCCGGGCATTGTCCAGCAGGGAGGATCCTGGCTGACAGAAGGCATTGAGAAGGTTGCCAAGCAATTCCTAGCGTGCAGTTCTGCCGTTGGAAAATAGAAATTCTCCAGCCATGTCCAATCTCAGGCTGCTTGCTTTGACTAATGGGCTTGGCAGGAGGTGAAGGAGGCGGTGGGAGGTTCCACCACTGGTGATAAGGGGCGGGGAGATAAGGATAGAGGTAAAGGATCCTACTTTGAATCTGCCCCTGCACTTCAGCAAGAATCTGGTTTGGCTGAAAAGACTTACTTGCAAAGATCCTTCTATTTCTTTCTGCCCATATATTCCACATAAAAGCTGGGAAGAGAAGATTGGCTAAGCATTTGAGAACAGTAGAGTTTCCTTGAATACTATTCGCAGTGTGCATCACTCTAGTTTGCATACAAGTAGGATAGGGAGGGTGAATTCCCATCTTTAGCAGCAGAGCAGACCAGACTCGTTGGGAGAATGGACAGTAAAGAGCCAGGTGCTCTACATCCTCCCGAGGCCCATTGCAGAGGGGGCAACTGAGAAGACATTGAATACCTCTCATCTGCAAAAGAGCTCTCGTTTTTAGCTTCCCTAACAGACACATCCAGGCACAAATTGAATGCTTAGGAATGTGACCCTTGAACCAAATATTTTCAGCCCAAGGAGCATCAGGGAGAACAGTAGAGGAGTCAATTAACTGGAAGGAAGAGGAGAGGGAGAAATTGCCATCTTCTTCTCCTAACCATACCACCTCATCAAGAAAGGAGATCTCTGGATGAGGCAATTGCTGAATCAATCTTCTCAAGGCAGTTAGAGAAGTAGGCATGGAATCAAGGCACCACCCTTCTTGGCTAATGAAATTCTTCACTAACACAGTTGATTGCAAGCCAGAGTTTGTGATCTCTATATTTGGGGTAGAGCTTGCTAGCCTTCCATCAGGCAACCATGGGTCATACCAAAAGGAAGTATTAGCTCCATCTCCAATTAAGTGTTTGATAAAGGGCTCTGCCTTTTCCCTTAGGAGAAGGATAGATTTCCACCCCCAAGAAGCTACTTTAGGAATGGACACTTGCCAGACAGATTTAGATTTTAGATACCTTGCTTTAACCCACCTTGACTAGCAGCTATCTTTGAATGAAGCAATGTGCCAAACTTGCCTGAGAAGGGCAGCCTCATTTATCTTCCTCATTTTCTTTAGGCCCAAGCCCCCTTTCACTTTAGGAGTGCAAATGGAATCCCAGGCTACAGGGTAGAAGCACTTTAGAGCCCAGGCATTCCAAAAGAACTTTCTAATGACCTAGTCGATAGCATCCAAGGCTCTCAGAGGCAACTGGTACACACTAGCCCAAAATAACATTATCGGAGTAAGGGTTGATTTGATAAGTTCAACCCAGCCCACATAGGATAAGAGCTTAGATTTCCAACCCGAGAGCTTTTTTTGGAGATTTTCTAGAAGCTCAGAGCAGTCCAAGAAGTTTAGTCTTTTCATGGAAATTGGTACCCCTAAATATCGAAAAGGAAGCTTTCCTTCTTTCATACAGAGGATGTCAGATATGATATTAGCAGTTTCTGTGGGCGTGTTTGAGAAGACAATGAAACTCTTGTCCCAATTTATAGCCAAACCTGACGTCTTGCAGAAGTTATCCAAGAAAGCTCTGATGTTTGTTGCTGCTTGACAGGTACTCGGGCTAAAGAGCATAACATCATCAGCAAATAAAAGGTGGGAAACCGTAGTCCCTACTCTACGGTATGGAGTTGGGATGATCTGATTTCTTGCCATTGAATCTATTTGCTTGGAAAAATAATCCATCACCAGGGTAAATAAGAAGGGAGATAATGGGCATCCTTGTCTAAGGCCTTTTTTCCCTGGGAAGAAACCTTCTGCCTGCCCATTCACCAGGACAGAGTAAAAGGGTCAGCTATACAAGTCATAATGAGCTTAATGAAGTGGGCCGGGAATCCCATTGCCAACAGAACTTTACTTAAGAACCTCCAATTGACACTGTCATATGCCTTTGCAAGATCCAACTTAAGACACATCCGGGGTTTACCTCTTTCCATATGAAATCGATGAAGTAGGTCTTGAGCAAGCAAGATATTATCAGTGATTGATCTTCCGGGGATGAAAGCTGATTGAGCAGGCCCCCACCAACTTTGCCATTAGAGGTTTCATTCTTCCCATAAGAATCCGAGTTATAATCTTATAGAGTTCATTTGTGAGGGAGATTGGCCTGTACCTATCAGGGATAGTGGGTTCTTTTGATTTAGGCACAAGAACAATGAAAGTGTGTTTTAATTGGCCCAACATCTTTGAGGATTGAAAAAAATCTTGGATAGCTATGCATACATCCTTACCAATAATCAGCCAACGAACCTTGTAGAAGTGGGCGTTGAATCCATCTGGGCCCGGGGCTTTAAGAGGATTTCCTTGCTTCACAGCTCTTTCCATTTCCTTTTTAGTGGGAAGGTGCTGAAGTTGACTGAAATCAAGCTCTGCTTGGCAGTAATTTGGATACAGTTGAGGATCAAGGTTTGACGTAGCTACATTGAACCCAGCAAATTTGTGAAATGATTAACGAAAATTGCTACCACTGCTGTCGGGTGATGATGGTTGACACCTTCAGAATCAGTAATGCTAGAGATGAATGAGGCCGCTTGGTGGTCTCTCATCAGTATAGAAGTATTTGGTGTTGCTATCCCTAAGGTTTGTAACACTCCGACCCGAGTTGATCCGGTTTAGTGTGTAATTGCGTGTGTTTTTATCGCTAAGTGTGTTTTGATTTTGTTTGTTTTGGTTTTGCCTCGTAGAGAGATCGTTTGGGTTGAGTTTGACTTGGTCTAAGTAGATCGAGCCCTTTTTCGTAATT
This sequence comes from Sextonia rubra, assembly GCA_037013555.1. Lineage (NCBI taxonomy): Eukaryota > Viridiplantae > Streptophyta > Magnoliopsida > Laurales > Lauraceae > Sextonia > Sextonia rubra. Next base: position 15,548,246 of record JASUAD010000023.1, read on the forward strand.
TTGGCTTTTGATTGACCTTGTCAGTTTTGCGTCATTTTGACGTTAGCGCGTGTATTTCGTTGAGCTTGTCGATTTTCGTAACTGTCTTGGATCCGAATGAGTTCGTTTGCTTTCGTTGGACCGGCATTTGACTCAAACTGATATTTGCATAAGCTATTTGGCCTTAAATGTAATTTCGACTCAAATTAAGTTATAAAAATCCCACCAACTCCCTGTCTCTCTCTCGATCGTCTCTCTCGCTCTCTGTTTGTCTCTCTCTCTCGTCAGCTCTCTTTCTCTCCTCTCCTTCTCTGTTGCTCGTGGCTTAAGGGAGGAAGAAAGGAGCTCTTTTTCGTGTGTGATTCCGGTGGACTGAGCCAATTAGCGTGTGGATTTCGTCCGTGAGGCAAGTATAAGCCCAAGATGTGTGAACACCGATTGATAGTGATTTGATTGTTGTGTTATTATGCTTCATTGTGTTTCTCAGTGTTAGACAGCCCCATTGAGTGTGTTTTGCTGTTATATTGCTGTTTTCAGTCGTTTCATTCAGTTTCTGTATGACTGTAACAAGTTCAGGGAAAATGAGTCCGTGCACTCACGGCTAAGCCGTGAAATGTGCTACGGCTAAGCCGTAAAATGGCTTACGGCTAAGCCGATACCCAACCGTAAACCAAACCGTAGAACAGTACAGACTGTTAGCTGAAAATAACTGGATGTTGGCAATTTGACATTCTTCTACGGCCCAGCCTGATCTAAGCCGTACATTGTCTTACGGCTAAGCCGTGGACCAAGATACGGCTGAGCCGTAGAGCAAAATACGGTTAAGCCGTAAAGCCGAAGGGATATTTGGGGAACCTCAGCTCAGCCGCAGTGCATATTACGGCTAAGCCGTAAGATGCCACGGCTAAGCCGTAAGGTTACCTACGGCTACACCGTGAGACCCTGAGAATTGAATGAAAAGGGACTAGGTTTAAGTAAAAGACCGTATATGACTTTCATGTTAGAATGTAGCGAACCTGGACATGCCCAATGGAATGTTTGAATGACATGAATGATCTCAAGGGCTGTGAATCATTCATGCTTGTATCCAGCTGTTTAGCACCTCCCCATGGGTGTTGGTTTAAGGGACTTCGATGCACGCTCGAGACACTGCAACACTAGACAATGGTGCATCGGATAACTTAAAACTACATCAACATGCACGGTTAGAGACGCTGGATAATTAGTGTAGGATTGGCTTGTAATGGATCCTTGATTCGTATAAGTACTGGATTGGTTTGAGTTGTACAGCATATTGATTACGGTTTATGCCCTCTTATGTGTCTACGCTGGACCTCTCGATTCTGTGGGAAATGCAGCAACCCCAGAGCGAAGCCCGGGTGGAACCATTCTATTATTGTGTATTGTGTTATACCGTTGCTCCATTGGAGAACTTGCATCAGTTATGAGTCAGTGATTGTGATTGATACTCATTGTCAGCACTTCCTGTAATTGCTTATGTACATTCAGTATCAGTATATGCGATGCACTTCCTATTGTTTGTTCAGCATGATATGTGAGATCTGTAAGTGATAAGTGATATGTATGATTGATTGATTGAGGTGCATCATTCGATTGATTGTGATTGGTCTTGGCACTACTGAGCCTCAGCCTTAGGATACCCGACGGGGTTAACTTTGGTTTAGTTTAAGTGTTTGCCTCTGCAGAGTGTGATTGTCCTGGGACTCCGGACCCCGGGAACTAGAGACCCATGCGTACCCTGGCCCGGTCGCTGGTGTTCTCATCCTGATTGCTCTCGTAAGGGAGAAAATGGCCAATGTAGTAGCCACTTGTGATTGTTACCTGTTTATGATTCTGATAGCATGCTTATTCGTTTGCATAATTGTTTAGTATACAGACAAAATTTCTATGGATATTGCATTATGACTATTGTTCGGTATTCTTCAGTTTTAGACACAATTCGTGTTATCTTCTTGTTGGCTTATACTTTGCTAAGTCGTCGTACTTATGTGTTTGTCTTGTGTGTTGCAGGCTCAGATCCCTCTTCCGATCCTGCGTCGGTCGACCCGACTGCAGGAGAGGCTCGCGAGGCCCCCTCCGGCCTAGAGGAGTGGACTTGATCCATCCTCCAGAGTACGGTTTGCATCATTTTGGTTTTCCCCATTCCTTGTGTTGGAGTCTATTGAGGGGATTTTCTGTAATTGTAAAGTGGGCATTGAGTGATACCTGTATTTTGATTTTGGGATTGTTGTAAGCCCGCTCTATTTTCATACGTTCATGTATTTGGTCTTATCATCAGTGTATATTGTTTTGTAATCTCCTATGTCTTTTGGTATATTTGTGGTATGCCTTGATACGTACAGCTTCCGCGTTCAGTCTTTTGCACGTGTGATTGATCCCTTGTGTGTGTATACTCGGACGGGGTCCAGGTGTGCACGCACGGGAGTACGTGTGTCATTGGTTAGACTTTCTCTGACCCCCGGTCCCTGGGCTCGGGTTGTGACATACGTATTGTATGGTATCAAAGCATTGTCTCTCAGAGCATTGTCTCTCAGAGCTTTGTCTCTCAGGGCATTGTCTCTATCTTAGTGTGTAAGCATGTAGGCATATAGGACGTGGTGAGATTTCGTAGTCCAGTTTTGGACTGTTGTGTTTGGTCCCCTTGTCTTGTGAGTCTGTGTGCGTTCCCTAGTGTGTTAGCAGATTGACTTTTGTGTTTTGCAGGCTATGGCATCGGGATCCGGAACACACAACAACAATGATCAGGGAGATAACGAGAGTGGGTCAGCCGCTCCACAGCCCCTCGTGAATTTCGACGAGCGCTTCTTGACTATGCTACAGGCTATCCATTCCTTGCAAGCGCAGGTTGTTTCGATCGTAGACCGACAGAGCCAAACGCCAGTTCGGCCTGCAGAGCAGCAAGTGGTTATCCAACCTAAGGAGAGCGATCCGAATGCGTTATACGACAAATTCAGGAAACGTGGAGCCACAGAATTCTACGGCAATGAAGATGCGTTGAAGGCTGATCAGTGGCTAGAGCATACCGGAGATCTCTTCTCTACCATTGTTTGTGACGACCGGCAGAAGGTTATGCTTACGGCATCGATGTTCCGAGAGGTGGCAAAGACGTGGTGGAAGAGTGTTAGTGCAGCCTATCTGACCTTGCCCAGTGAAACAGTGTGGGAGACGTTCCAGAAACAGTTCAGAAGGAAGTTCATTCCTGCTCATGTTCGGCGTGTGAAGGAGGTTGAGTTTCTGGCCTTACAGCAGCAGCAGCTGACCGTTGCAGAGTACATTCACCGCTTTACCCAGTTGTCCCATTTTGCTGAGGACATGATCAATACCGAGGAGAAGAAGGTGAATCGTTTTATTTCTGGTCTACATCCGAGATATGCGAATTTTGTGACTGCTTTTCAGAGACCAGCTACTTTCGATGATGCGGTCGACAGAGCACACGCTGCAGAAGCCAACCACCTAGCAGAGAGAGCCATGGACTTTAAGAGGAGTGCACCTGTGAGTTCCAGGGGACAGAGTCAGAAGAAATGGAAAGGGAAGCAAGGCACTTCGAGTTTCTCCGGGAGCAGATGCGAGTTTTGTGGATTTGGACATCCGACGGAGAAGTGTTGGAAGAAGTCTGGAGCTTGTTTGAGTTGCGGATCGATGGAGCATAAGATAGCTCAGTGCCCGAAGACTAGGACCTTCCAGTCGTCCAGATCTATGGGGTCATCTAAGTCTCTCAGTTCAGCAGCTTCGAACAGCCCCCATCCGTCTCGCCAGAGCCAGAAGCCCCAGCGTCAGACTGCTCGTGTGTATGCAGCCTCTCATGATCATGCAGAAGATGCGAAAGTGGTGGAAGGTAAAGTTCTCATTGCCCGAGCTGAAGCACATACACTTTTTGATTCGGGATCTACGCGTTCGTATGTTGCACCTCGTTTTGCGGAACAGTTACCGCAACCCCCTCAGCCGCTACCCTATTTGTTAGTGGTGTCCACTCCTGTGGGCAAGCGAGTGGAGTGTAGTGTATACTACCCTCAGTGCGACGTGGTGATTGCAGGTCGCCAGCTGCCAGTTGATTTGATTTTGTTGTCCATGTTGGATTTCGATGTGATCCTTGGAATGGACTGGCTAGCGCGGTATCGTGCCTGTGTTAACTGTTACAACAGGTCGATTTACTTCGATTTTGCGAAGGGGTTTCGTTTCGAGGGCAATCAGGAGAGATGCCCGAGGCGTGTCATCTCCGCATGCAAGGCGGATCGTTTGATACGCAGAGGTTGTGCAGGATTTCTTGCTTTTGTCTCGGAGAAGAAGGAGGTGAAGCAGTTGAGCGAGATTTCGGTAGTACGTGAGTTCCCGGATGTATTTCCGGAGGAAGTACCCGAGTTACCCCCTGTCCGAGATGTAGAGTTTGCGATCGACCTAGTGCCCGGTACAGCACCCATTAGTTTAGCTCCTTATCGTATGGCCCCTGCTGAGTTACTCGAATTGAAGACGCAATTGCAAGATCTTTTGGAGAAGGGTTTCGTACGGCCGAGTGTGTCACCGTGGGGAGCGCCAGTGCTGTTTGTGAAGAAGAAGGACGGTACCTTACGGATGTGTATAGATTACCGGCGGTTGAACAAAGTCACGATCAAGAACAAATACCCATTGCCGCGTATTGATGAGTTGTTTGATCAACTTCAAGGTGCTGCTTATTTTTCCAAGATTGATCTACGATCGGGGTATCATCAACTCCGGGTGAAGGAAGACGATATTGCGAAGACTGCTTTCAGGACACGGTACGGACATTTTGAGTTCCTCGTGATGCCATTTGGATTAACCAATGCACCTGCTGCCTTTATGGCTTTGATGAACAGGATCTTCGCTCCTTTTCTGGATCGTTTTGTAGTGGTCTTTATTGATGACATTTTGGTGTATTCGAAGACCCCAGAGGAGCATGAGGAACATCTACGTCGAGCCTTGCAATTGTTGAAAGAGCATCGTTTATATGCCAAATTGTCGAAGTGTGATTTTTGGCTCGAGCAGGTAGCTTTTCTTGGTCATACCATTTCACGAGATGGGTTGGCAGTGGATCAGACGAAAGTTGAGGCAGTGATGAATTGGCCCAGCCCAAAGACTGTGACGGAGATACGGAGTTTTCTTGGATTAGCTGGATATTATCGCCGCTTTATTCAAGATTTTGCCAAGATTTCTGCACCATTGACTCGATTGACCAGGAAGAGTGTTCCATTTCTGTGGACGGACGAATGCGAGTGCCATTTCCGGATGTTGAAGGAGAAGCTTACTACGGCTCCAGTTTTGACGTTACCAGATGGGCATGAAGGATTTATGATCTACTCTGATGCTTCTCGAGTCGGTTTGGGATGTGTTTTGATGCAACATGGCAAGGTGATTGCCTATGGCTCGAGACAACTTCGGGAGCACGAGAAGAACTACGCCACGCACGATTTAGAGTTGGCAGCCATCGTTTTTGCGTTGAAGATGTGGAGACACTATTTGTATGGCGTGACATTTGAAGTGCATTCAGATCATCATAGTCTACAGTATCTCTTCACGCAGTCTGAGTTGAATATGAGACAGCGAAGGTGGCTTGAGTTGATCAAGGATTTTGATTTCCCCATTAAGTATCATCCAGGGAAAGGCAATGTTGTTGCAGATGCCTTGAGTAGGAAGTCGGAGATTCTTCAGGCTTTGGACAGCCTTTATTTTGTGAGGCACGCACAGCCAGTGGAACTACAATCGGTGGAGAACGGTTTGACACTTGCCAGTACAGTGAGCTTTCAGCCAGATATCATTCAGCGGATTAAGGACCAGCAGTTCGAAGATGCGATGTTGAAGCGAATCCGAGATAGCATTGCAGATCGACCAGACTTTCGTTTGGAAGGTGATGTTTTGTATTTCAGGAGCAGATTATGTGTGCCAGCAGTAGATGCTTTAAAGGAGAGTTTGATGACCGAAGCACACCATGCACGTTATTCTATGCATCCTGGAAGTACGAAGATGTACCGAGCTCTCAAGGACAGATTCTGGTGGAACAACATGAAGAGAGAAATTGCTGGGTTTGTTGCCAGATGTTTGACTTGCCAGAAGGTGAAAGCTGACCATCAGAGACCTCCAGGTTCCTTACATCCATTGCACATTCCCCAGTGGAAATGGGAGCACATTTCGATGGACTTTGTTTCGGGTTTACCCCTGACGAGCAAGAAGAACAGTGCCATTTGGGTGATCGTGGACAGACTGACGAAGACAGCCCATTTTCTTCCATTCAAGAAAGGCATGACATTTTCCGAGATGGCGAAGAAGTTCGTTGATGAGATCGTGAGACTACATGGTACGCCCGTGTCGATTGTGTCAGATCGAGATAGCCGCTTTGTTTCTTCATTTTGGAGAGCATTCCAGGAAGCCATGGGAACGAAGTTGAGCTTCAGTACGGCGTATCACCCGCAGACTGATGGACAGTCAGAACGAACTATTCAGACGCTCGAGGACATGTTACGGGCCAGTGTGCTGAATTTCGAGAAAGAATGGGATTTGCATCTCTCGTTGTGCGAGTTTGTGTATAACAATAGTTTCCACGAGAGTATTGGAATGGCACCCTATGAAGCTCTGTATGGACGGAAATGTAGAAGTCCTGTTTGCTGGGAAGAAGTTGGAACAAGGAGTTTCCACGGACCGACGATCATTGCTGAGACTACAGAGAAAGTTCAGAAAGTGATTGACAATTTGAAGATTGCCCGATCAAGACAGAAGAGCTATGCAGATACGCGTAGAAGAACCTTGACATTTCAGGTTGGAGATTGGGTATTTTTGAAGGTCTCACCGATGAAAGGTACAGTACGGTTCGGTCAAAAAGGCAAGTTAGCGCCAAGATATGTGGGTCCATTTGAGATCAAGAGCCGGATTGGTGATCTAGCGTACAGATTGATTCTACCCGTGGAGTTTTCTGGAGTACACGATGTTTTTCATGTGTCTATGCTTCGCAAGTATGTTCGAGACCCGACGCACGTGATTCGATACGATGACATTCAGGTGCAACCTAATGCGTCATACGTTGAGCGTCCGCTCCGTATTGTTGGGACTAGAGAACAGCTCTTGCGTACAAGGACTATTCGATGGGTCAAGGTACTTTGGGAACATCATGGACCTGATGAAGCCACGTGGGAATTAGAAGATCAGATGGCGCGTCAGTATCCTTATCTGTTTGCTCAGGTACGCTTTCATTCCGAGGACGGAATGATGTCCAAGTGGGGGAGGATGTAACACTCCGACCCGAGTTGATCCGGTTTAGTGTGTAATTGCGTGTGTTTTTATCGCTAAGTGTGTTTTGATTTTGTTTGTTTTGGTTTTGCCTCGTAGAGAGATCGTTTGGGTTGAGTTTGACTTGGTCTAAGTAGATCGAGCCCTTTTTCGTAATTTTGGCTTTTGATTGACCTTGTCAGTTTTGCGTCATTTTGACGTTAGCGCGTGTATTTCGTTGAGCTTGTCGATTTTCGTAACTGTCTTGGATCCGAATGAGTTCGTTTGCTTTCGTTGGACCGGCATTTGACTCAAACTGATATTTGCATAAGCTATTTGGCCTTAAATGTAATTTCGACTCAAATTAAGTTATAAAAATCCCACCAACTCCCTGTCTCTCTCTCGATCGTCTCTCTCGCTCTCTGTTTGTCTCTCTCTCTCGTCAGCTCTCTTTCTCTCCTCTCCTTCTCTGTTGCTCGTGGCTTAAGGGAAGAAGAAAGGAGCTCTTTTTCGTGTGTGATTCCGGTGGACTGAGCCAATTAGCGTGTGGATTTCGTCCGTGAGGCAAGTATAAGCCCAAGATGTGTGAACACCGATTGATAGTGATTTGATTGTTGTGTTATTATGCTTCATTGTGTTTCTCAGTGTTAGACAGCCCCATTGAGTGTGTTTTGCTGTTATATTGCTGTTTTCAGTCGTTTCATTCAGTTTCTGTATGACTGTAACAAGTTCAGGGAAAATGAGTCCGTGCACTCACGGCTAAGCCGTGAAATGTGCTACGGCTAAGCCGTAAAATGGCTTACGGCTAAGCCGATACCCAACCGTAAACCAAACCGTAGAACAGTACAGACTGTTAGCTGAAAATAACTGGATGTTGGCAATTTGACATTCTTCTACGGCCCAGCCTGATCTAAGCCGTACATTGTCTTACGGCTAAGCCGTGGACCAAGATACGGCTGAGCCGTAGAGCAAAATACGGTTAAGCCGTAAAGCCGAAGGGATATTTGGGGAACCTCAGCTCAGCCGCAGTGCATATTACGGCTAAGCCGTAAGATGCCACGGCTAAGCCGTAAGGTTACCTACGGCTACACCGTGAGACCCTGAGAATTGAATGAAAAGGGACTAGGTTTAAGTAAAAGACCGTATATGACTTTCATGTTAGAATGTAGCGAACCTGGACATGCCCAATGGAATGTTTGAATGACATGAATGATCTCAAGGGCTGTGAATCATTCATGCTTGTATCCAGCTGTTTAGCACCTCCCCATGGGTGTTGGTTTAAGGGACTTCGATGCACGCTCGAGACACTGCAACACTAGACAATGGTGCATCGGATAACTTAAAACTACATCAACATGCACGGTTAGAGACGCTGGATAATTAGTGTAGGATTGGCTTGTAATGGATCCTTGATTCGTATAAGTACTGGATTGGTTTGAGTTGTACAGCATATTGATTACGGTTTATGCCCTCTTATGTGTCTACGCTGGACCTCTCGATTCTGTGGGAAATGCAGCAACCCCAGAGCGAAGCCCGGGTGGAACCATTCTATTATTGTGTATTGTGTTATACCGTTGCTCCATTGGAGAACTTGCATCAGTTATGAGTCAGTGATTGTGATTGATACTCATTGTCAGCACTTCCTGTAATTGCTTATGTACATTCAGTATCAGTATATGCGATGCACTTCCTATTGTTTGTTCAGCATGATATGTGAGATCTGTAAGTGATAAGTGATATGTATGATTGATTGATTGAGGTGCATCATTCGATTGATTGTGATTGGTCTTGGCACTACTGAGCCTCAGCCTTAGGATACCCGACGGGGTTAACTTTGGTTTAGTTTAAGTGTTTGCCTCTGCAGAGTGTGATTGTCCTGGGACTCCGGACCCCGGGAACTAGAGACCCATGCGTACCCTGGCCCGGTCGCTGGTGTTCTCATCCTGATTGCTCTCGTAAGGGAGAAAATGGCCAATGTAGTAGCCACTTGTGATTGTTACCTGTTTATGATTCTGATAGCATGCTTATTCGTTTGCATAATTGTTTAGTATACAGACAAAATTTCTATGGATATTGCATTATGACTATTGTTCGGTATTCTTCAGTTTTAGACACAATTCGTGTTATCTTCTTGTTGGCTTATACTTTGCTAAGTCGTCGTACTTATGTGTTTGTCTTGTGTGTTGCAGGCTCAGATCCCTCTTCCGATCCTGCGTCGGTCGACCCGACTGCAGGAGAGGCTCGCGAGGCCCCCTCCGGCCTAGAGGAGTGGACTTGATCCATCCTCCAGAGTACGGTTTGCATCATTTTGGTTTTCCCCATTCCTTGTGTTGGAGTCTATTGAGGGGATTTTCTGTAATTGTAAAGTGGGCATTGAGTGATACCTGTATTTTGATTTTGGGATTGTTGTAAGCCCGCTCTATTTTCATACGTTCATGTATTTGGTCTTATCATCAGTGTATATTGTTTTGTAATCTCCTATGTCTTTTGGTATATTTGTGGTATGCCTTGATACGTACAGCTTCCGCGTTCAGTCTTTTGCACGTGTGATTGATCCCTTGTGTGTGTATACTCGGACGGGGTCCAGGTGTGCACGCACGGGAGTACGTGTGTCATTGGTTAGACTTTCTCTAACCCCCGGTCCCTGGGCTCGGGTTGTGACAAGGTTTATGCTCTGGTCCCTAGATTTTTGCTTAATTCTGCTTTCCTCCATTTTTAACAGCTGGTCCAATTGCTGAAAAGCTTGCTTCTCTGACTGGTGTAGAAAGGGGTTTAGAGGATCCTGATCAATTTGATTTTGGATGACTTTCAGCTTATTTTGGGCTAGCTGAATGCTTGTAGATATAGAAGGCTTACTTCTCGTCCACTTTTTTAACTTATCCTTCAGCTTTTTTAGCTTGGTAATCAACCTAAACATAGGAGTGTCCCTAGCTTCTTCGTTCCAAACCTCCCTAACTAACTCAAAAAATCCCTCCATCTTCACCCAATAATTGAAATATCTAAAAGGAGATTTCCTCTGCCAGGGAATTGAAGGGGAGAACAGTAAAGCAGCATGGTCTGAGATCCCAGCAGGAAGGACTTCGCAAGTAAAAGGCTTGAGTTGGAAAAAGGCAGCATTTTCCGGGCCTCTGTCAAGCTTGCAGGAGATACGAGATGAGCCTAGAGTAGAATTTGACCATGTGAAGTTTGGGCCAGCTACAGGGATATCCTGTAAAGCAGCTTCATTGATACATTCATTAAAATAATTCATGTTTGACAGAATGGGAGGTGCCCCTCCTATCTTTTCAGATGACCATCTAGTTTGGTTGAAGTCTCCTGCCACTATCCAAGGTTGATCTCCCTGGACCATCCGAGAGCAGTCTGTGATTTTACTCCATAGATCCCGATGCAGTCTACTATTATTAGCACCATAGCTAATAGTAAGGTTGAACTCAAAATTTGGACAAGTATTGTTAAGTATCATTAGAAGCTTTTTTTTATATTCTTTAGTATATAGTTAGAAGCATTATTAAGTATCACTTGATGTGTTATTTTATATCATTAGAAATAATATTAAGTATAATTAGAAGATATTATTATATAAATTAATTTTTAGTTTTCCATCAATCAATCAAAAAACAAATTTAACTCCATTGTGTTTGCTTTCTTATAGCCATTGTTGGTCCTAAGCCCAAATAAAAAAAAGGTGAATGTTACATTGAACTCAATGCTTGGCAACAACGGTAAAATAATTTAAAAAATGCAATTTTTATTTTCAAGCCCCGGGCCCAGCCCTGGCCCTGCCTTCGCCCTTAAGGGTAGGGAAAGGGCCAAGGTGGAGCAGGCCCTTTAAGGGCTCTGGCCAACCCAGACCTGGCCCCGCATATATTGAGGGTAGGGCCAAGACAAAACTTGGACTTTCCTGGCTTGGCCCTTTGATAGGCCTAACTGCACCCACAACATGTCATACAAGTAGTTAACTACTTTAATTCAAGAACCACTTAAATATATGACAAACAACTCATTACCAGACAATACAACCATATGAATACATTATTTGCCCCAACTTTCTCAATTTTGTTTCCCTACATTTCATTTACTCAATCTAATTACATGTAACCAATTCCCTGGGAGCCAATGAGGAACAACTAAAAGAAAGAGAATCCAGGATTTCACAGGCATCAATGGGGTTAAAGTGCAAAGAATGGCCCTGTTTGGCCACCATGCACTATATCTATTCATTCCACTTTAAAATCTATTCATAGTAATAACCCATTCATTCCATTCAATAGTTATCTTATGAATGGATAGGATTGATCATAAGAGATTTCACATATATGCAATCAAACTTAACCAAACTTATCAATTAGCAAATGATTCTCCGATTAAGTATGTAAAAATGGCAACAAGCTTTTGACTCCACCCTATTAGGAGTTTTGGATCCTTGACAAGAGATGTCCATTGAGGGCCTTAAATTTATTGAGAAAAGCTAGGAAGGAATACCTGATATGGAGAGTGGGTTCACTCATCTCTAAGGGATGGAAGAATCCAGTGGGGCTTATTGTCATCCATATGAAGCAATATGCCCATTAGGATCCCAAACTTGGTGGGACTACTCATATTTCTAAAAGCACTACATATTTATGAACCTTCAATCCACTTGTTTCACCATTCACTACAAAGACCCATGTCATCAAACCCCCTACAGCCCACCTCAAGCTCACCATTCACCTCAAACCATCCAACTCAAGGTATCACGAGTGATAAAGGAAAAGTGCTTTAAATGCCTCCCCTCTTAAAATAAATGATTTCTGATATCTGATGAGGGACGGTCCGACCGATGAAAAGCACGCTATGGTGGAAAATAGACATCCTCTTTCCTCAGTCCTAGATTGTAACACTCTGACCCAAGTTAAACTTGACTAGTGAGTAATTAATTGTGATTACGAACTAATTAATATGATTTCCTTTTTACTTGGTCCTAGTGGGTCAAGTTCGGGCCTTGGATAGGTAGTTGGGTTGGGTTTACCTTTACCTAAGTATATAAAGCCCTTTTTCGTAATTTTAGCATACTTGTTTCCTCCGTATTCATACATCATATTGATATCAACATGTGTGTCTTGTTGAGCTCATTAATTTTCATAACTGACTTAAACACATTAGACGTCAATTGCTCCAGTTGGACCCTCATTTGACTTGTATTGAAAATCCAATAAACTTAGAAAGGACCTTTTTATAAATTTCTCAAAATTTGTCTTATATAAGAAGACACTCACCGACTCATCTTCATCGACCTTCTCCTCTTCCCCTTTTCATCATTCTCTTCTCTTTTGCTCTTCTTTCACATTGCATCAAGAGCAAAAGGAGAGGTCTTATAGGTGGGTTTCAAGCAATCACTCCCTTCTTCCTGTCCTTTTCTACTTCCTCTTCTTGTTAAACTTGCAGTTAATGGGTTCTTCATCTTTAATTTCCTCTCTGATCACTGTTAAGGTAAGCTCTCTTCTGATTCCTTGATTTCTTGGGTTAGTGGAGTCAAGAAGACTCTCAATTCATATATGCACTCATTAATTTCTTCATTTTTGGCATGCATGGTATGTAGGTTCAAGAGTACCCAAACTGAGCCAAAGTATGGATTAATGGATGAAGCTTTGAATTAAAGGCAAGTATAAGCAAGTTTTGGTTTAACATATGTTGGTATTATGTGATTCTTCTGAGTCTATCAATTGCATGTGTCTTCTTACAGCCCTTTTGCTCATTGTTTTCGTGGTACAAACGATTCATGTTCAGTCGTTCTATAACAAAATTCTGCTACCCAACAGATCGGGCATAGGATCCGACCGATCGGATCCCTTCCAGAACTGAAATCCGACAGATCGGGCTTCAGGACCTACCGATCGGCCCTGAAGCAATCTGCCCCTAGGAGATTCAGTTTGAACTCTCTGCTTGCTTATCCTGATTCTCCTACATTTGAACACCAAAAGGACCCCTTTTATGCTACATTCTCCGGTCCCGCTGCTCGTTAACTAGTTAGAGAAAGCCTTCTATGGTCTATCCGTGGGGTGTGCTATGGCTAAGCCGTACCGATCCGTGGCTGAGCCGTAGAACAAACATGGTCAACCCGTAAAAGGAAACAATTTTGGCGGAACCACGGTTGAGCCATAGTGCATAATATGGTTAAGCCGTAAAATGCCTACAGCTAAGCCGTAAATCACCCACGGCTAGGCCATGAGACCACTGAAACTGAGGATTGATAGGTATTGTTATGAAACTATGTAGGGCCTTAGTTTTGGATCCTTGTAGACTATTAACTAGCCCAAAGGAATAATTGAAAGATCATAATAAGTCTTGAGGGCTGAGACTTATTCATGTGACGCTGTCCATCTATTAAGCACTTCCCCATGGGTGTTGATTTAAGAAACTGTGATACCCCTTCCCGAAAAATGTAACACCAAAGAAAAACAACTGTGTATCGGATAACTTAAAACTACATCATCATGCACGGTTAGAAACAATAGACAACTAGATTAGGGTTAGCTAGTAATTGATCCTATGAAATTGAATTGCATGGCATATTGAATAATGCTCTTGTCCTCTATTCATTATGATTGTTTCGCCTTGTTCTGGTTTGTGCATTTGTCTTGAAAAATACTGGTATTGACTTGAATGTGTTATGACATGATACACGTACTGTTCTGACATGATGTACGTACTATCCTGCTTGCCTGTACTACCTGCTTGGATGTGGCTCGACTTGACATGTATTGTGTATTGTTTGACATGATTAATATGGTCTAACACTACTCTGCCTCAGCATCAGGATATCCAATGGGATTGACTTTGGCATAATCTGCTTGTTGTCTCTGCAATGTGCTCTTGTCCTAGGATTCCGGATGCCGGGAACCAAAGACCCATTCATACCCTGGTCTGGTCGATGGTGTTCTCGTCCTACTTGCTCTCGATAGGGAGAATATGGCAAATATAGTAGCCACGTAGCAAGTATATCTATTGTATGATCCTTATAGCATGCTTATTCAAATGTACGAGGTACCTAGATACGAACTTGAAACTCTATTAAGCATATGACTTTTATTTCTTTTAAGGCAATGTGTTTTAGGCAAGATCTGGTCATAGCCACCAGTGAGTCCAGAGGCGGAGCCGAAAGTAATTGGATATGTTGCATATACCATCTTGACTTCTGGTGGTTCATGTCATTAATTCTTTAGATACACCGTGTGTTACCTTACTGTTGCTTATACTTTGCTAAATCATCATTTTCACAAGTTGTTTAATGGTGTTACAGCTTCAGGTCCCAGTCTCGGTCTAGCGCAAACCTAGGTATTGTTGAAGGCAACTAGAGAGGTTCCTTCCAGTGCTATCGGGTGGACAGCAGAATGTTTGCTAACCGTTCCTCTTGGCGAGAGCGACACACTTGTAGTATATTGGGATTTTGGGGTTCTTTTTGCATTTGCATGATTGCATACATGTATACTGCATTGTAGAATTTCGATCCCAATATATCTGCATCTCCCGTATTCCCTCCCTAGTACGTTACTCTCGATCTATTAGTATGCATGAGCATGTCATTGGGTTTTGTGGGCAATGTGCATAATTAAGCTATTAATCTTATTCCTAAATATGATTAATGTTTAGATTGTTCACGGTTGTATTTGGACTTGCTGAACTGTTCAATAATAAGGAAAGAATTGTTAAGTGATATTGACAGGCTTCCGCGCCTTGATTGCTTGAACGGATGATTCGTTTAGCACTTTACACGTGTAACCATGTGAATATCCCTTATATAATTCCATTCAGACTCCGGTCCGGGTGCGAATTGCACAGGAGTTCGTGTGTCACTGGTTAGGTTTTAACTAACCCCCGCTTTGGGGCTTCTTGAATCCAAAGGGAACAAAGTCCTACATCACTTATGAGAGCGTCCGGAACCTGGGCTTATATGTGCTCCCGCCTATACTTCCCATGACGACGCATTTTGGGTTTGATGCCCGAAAACAAAACCGTGCGGGTATTCCCATAGTGGCTCTGCCCAAAACGGACAATATCACTTGGGGGCTAGCTCGGGTTGTTATAATTAGTATCAAAGCCGATGACGGCTCTCCTCTAAGTGGGGTGGGGTGGGGGGGGGGGGGGGGGTGGGGGGACTTCTTGAATCCCAAAGGGAACAAAGTCCCACATCGCTTATGAGAGCGTCCAGAGCCTGGGCTTATATGTGCTCCCGCCTATGCTTCCTATGCCAACGCGTTTTGGGTTTAATGCCCGAAAACAAAACCGTGCGGCATTCCCAGAGTGGCTCTGCCCAAAGCGGACAATATCGTTTAGGGGCTGGGTAGGGTTGTTACATAGATGCAACCAAACATGGACTTTTCACACAAGCATGAAAAACCAACGATGAATCTGCACCAATGATTACCGCAAAAAGAAGAGACTTCTTCCTCTTTTCATGGAAATGGAGGAAAATAGGTTGATCATCAAGAGGGTCCAAGTCTCCCTCCATTATTCTCTCTCTTTCTAAGACCTTTTCATATTTCTTAATGGTGTTTGGTGTTTGTTTTAATGCCCTCTATCTATCTTTCTCTATCCATCTCTCTTGACTTTTTTTTTTTCCTTGAATGGTGTTTGTTTTAATGCCCCTCTCTTATTTAGATTTTTTTTTCATGTGCAGGATAACCCATTGAATGAGGATATTTGAAGGTTCTGTAATGTTCATTGTGACAGGGAAAATGGGTTTTTTTTATAAGGTTTTGTAATGTTCAATGTGATGGGTAATGTTTTTTTTTTTTTGGTTCAATATTCAATGTTTGGTTTGAGAATGTTTTGTACATTTTTTGTGGCTTCCATGTAATGTTCAGAATTTGACAAAGCATTGGAATGTGAACTATATAGTGTTCTGAATCAACAAATAGAACCATAGGATGCTCTCTCTCTCTCTCTCTCTCTCTCTCTCTCTCTCTCTCTCTCTCTCTTGTAAATATATTCTAGGATTTTATCAAGGTTTCATGATTTTATTGTAGTTGGGTTCTGTGGGAATATTTTGCTGTTGAGTTTGATTACTGCCTTAGAATGTATTTAGAAGTGTCTTGTAAAATATTAGTTTCCAAGGGACAATAATTTTTTTAAACAATTTCTGTTGATCAAACCCAAGATGTGGAGCTCAAAATCATTGGACATGAATGTTTCCACAAAGTTGAAAAACTTCTCTATAACTTAACATTTTGTTTTAGAAAAGCGAATTATGTGGCACATAGTGTTGTGTCTTGTTTGCTTGTATGTTTGGGCATCATAGGCTACCCTTTAGCTGGTTTTTTTCATCAAACTAAGGCCCACCTCAAGGTGAAGTTGATCATTCATTCATCAGGTGAGGCATACCAATAGATGAGCAATGGAAGTGGACTCATGTTCTCTTCCCCCATATCAACAGCAGGTGATGTTTTTCTTGTGCCCTGAAGCTACTAAAAGAAGTAATTCTTCTAAACCACATTCTAAAAAAAGCAATTTTACTAAACCATTGTAAGGTCTTGATTCCCGCTAATCTCAAATTATACTAATTAATCTTGTTTTATATTAATTAAACCTTGTTAAGGCTAATTTAACTCAAACCCTTTGGACTTGGGTCTTGAATAGGTAGTTGGGTCGGGTTCGAACCTTATCTAAATAGTTGAGGACCCTTTTTGTAATTTGTTCATGCATCATATTAACATCTCATTAATCACATCTTGTGTAATTCTTTGTGTAGATTATCTTTCATATTGGGCCCGACTTGATTCGGACTCATCTTGGC
Organism: Sextonia rubra; assembly: GCA_037013555.1. Taxonomy (NCBI): domain Eukaryota; kingdom Viridiplantae; phylum Streptophyta; class Magnoliopsida; order Laurales; family Lauraceae; genus Sextonia; species Sextonia rubra. Next base: position 15,565,230 of record JASUAD010000023.1, read on the forward strand.
CCAATTGAGGCCATGTGACCTAAACCGTAAATATCCCAAAAGACTTGGAGTTGCATGTAACTACAAGAAAAAATTTTCATTTAAAAGAATGAATTCAACGTTTCATCTTTTTTCTTTTCCATTCTGTAAGATGGAACCACCCCCTTCCATCTTTTTTCTTTTCCTTTTTGTAAGATGGAACCACCCCCTTTCTCCACTCTTCTTCTTGATTAAACAATTAATGAAGCCTTGCATGCGTTAGTGGGAGCCTCCATTCTTTATCTTCTTCTTTTCTTGTGTAATTTCTCCTTAGAAGCATTCCATTTTTCAAGCTGCAACCATATAAGGTGAAGAATCTACTTCCATTCCACATTTTGGGTTTGTTAGAGTCAAAAGACTCAATCATGCTACATGCATGCATTTTACACCATATTCATCAATTGCATGTTTTATGTAAAGAACCCACCTTTTCATTTGAGGATTTCCCCTAATCACACACCAAGGAAAAGTTAGTGAGGGCAAGCACTGTTAAAAGGTAAGTATTGGAGTATATATGATACTATATGTATGTTTATTTGTTGGCTCTTGAATTGATTATTCCAAGTATTAAGCTCTAGCTCTTTCCTCTTTGATTTAAGCATGCATATGTGTTAATTGAATATAGTAGAGAGTGAGTAGGCAATGTGGGTGTTGTGTGAGCCTTGAACAACCCTTAGTGACATTTTGAAAGTCATAGGAAGCTCCCTTAACCTTTACACCTCAGAGTTCTGTATTGAACTTAAGTTTCAAAATCAGCTTCAGAATTTCTGAAGCTTACAGTGAAGCTACGGCTAAGTCGTAAATGTGTACGGCTTAAAGTCCCAAGAGCACTAAAATTTGTTCTTGTACTACGGCTAACCTACAGTTGCACCGTGGAATGAACTACGGCTACGCCACTCCCATCCCGTGACTAAGCCGTAAGATATTTTACAGCGAGCTTTTCTGAGAGCTTGAAAGACCAACTTTCTTCTATGGCTTATCTACGGCTACACCGTGGAATGCACTATGGCTAAACCGTACCTAGCCATAACCCTAGCCATAGACTTAGCACAGCTAAGCCGTAGGCCAACACACTGTTGAGCCATAAATGCGCATGAAATTAAGGAGAAAACTTAAGTCACTCGACTAAGTCGTAACATGTATACGGCTAAGCCGTAAGAACACTATGAACTTAGGATATTAGGGATTTCCAATGACCTTGTAAGGCCTTGGTGATGGCACATTCTCTACAACTAAATTAGCCCAATGGTGATTAAATGTCAAGGAAGATGAGTGTAGAACTGTCACTCATCCTTTTCGATTTCCGGATGCATTCCCAATGTCAAGTCATGGGTGTTGGCATAAGAAGTAGTGTCTTTTATGTACACAATGTAACATCAAGATATGGTAACACAATGACACCAGACGTGTAATGATTACATCATGTTGAATGAACTCGGGATTACGGATTATCTAGCATAGGGTTGGCTAGTAATTTTCCTTGATACTTACTTAATCCAAATGCATTCATATTGTTATTGTACATTGCCCTCAACATGATTTATTCATATACCTACTCTTCATGGCAAAACCCTCAGACAAATTAGACTTGAGCTTCTACTAAGTGTACGTCTGATAGGCCAGAGCTTCGACTGAGTGTGTGCCTGCTAGTCAAATGGGTGTAGCCAAGGGTGAGGAGGTTCAAGCTCTCTCTTAGCTCATATAAAAAGTATGCATTGTTAATTCATCATCATCATCATCATCATCATCATCAAAGCCTCATCCCAACCATGCTGGGGTCGGCTACATGAATTCTATTTCTTCATTCTGTTTTATTTTGAGTTAAATCTTTCGATAAGTGAAACTTCTTCAAATCTGAATTAATGACTTCCATCCATGTTTTCTTCGGCCTAGCCCTACCTCTTGATGGGCCCTCCACCTGTATATCCAAACTTTTTCTCACTGGTGCCGTTAATGGCCTACGCTCAACATGCGCAAACCATCTTAAACGAGTTTTTCTAATCTTATCCCCTATTGGTGCTACCCCTAAGTGTTATCGAAAGAGCTCATTTCTAATTTTATCTTTCCTAATTTTACCACAAATCCACCTAAGCATTCTTATTTCCGCTACATCCATCTTATGAATATGCGTCTTCTTAATTGGCCAACATTCTGCTCTATATGTCATAGCTGGTCTAACCACTATCATGTAAAATTTGCCCTTCAATTTCGTAGGCATTCGTCTATCACAAAGCATTCCCGAAGCTAGCCTCCACTTCAGCCATCCAACTTTTATCCTATGCTCCACATCTTCGTCAATCTCCCCATCCTTACTAATCATCGAGCCTAGGTACCGAAAAGAATCTCTACATGGTATCTCATGGGTTTCAATTTTGACAGTGGTTTCAACACTTTGTATATGTCCATTGAAGTTGCAATCCATATATTCTGTCTTTGTACGACTTATTTTAAAACTACTAGATTCTAGTGCCCCCGCCATCTCTCAAACTTTGCATATACACCCTCTCTTGATTTATCCACAAATACTATATTATCTGCAAATAACATACACCATGGTACTTCTTCTTGAATATGCATAATTAACTCATCCATAATTAATGCAAAGAGAAAAGGGCATAAGGTTAATCCATGATGTAAACCTATAGTCACGAGAAATCTACCTGTTTCTCCACATGTAGTTCTCACATTTGTTATTGCTCCTTCGTACATATCCTTAAAAATTTCAATGTAACCTCTGGGGACATTCCTTTTCTTTAAGACCCACCAAATTAACTTCCTTGGCACCCTATCATGTTTTTTTCCAAATCGATAAAGACCATATCTAGATTTTTCCTTTTTGCCCCGTATTTTTCCATTAATTGCCTAAGTGAAAAGATAGCTTCCATAGTTGATCTCCCTGGCATAAAACCAAATTGATTTTCAGAAATCTTGGTCTTCTTTCTCAGTCTTTGCTCCATTATTCTCTCCCATAACTTCATAGTATAACTCATAAGTTTAATCCCTCGATAATTGGTACAATTTTGTATATCTCCTTTATTCTTATATATATGTACTACAATACTTATTCTCCATTCATCAGCCATTTTCTTTGTCACAAGTATCTTATTGAATAGTCTACATAACCAACTTATCCCAACCTCTCCTACGCGTTTTCATACCTTTATCGGAATACCATCTGGGCTTGTTGCCTTTTCTTTCTTCATTCGCTTCAATGCTTCCTTCACCTCCACCCCTCTAATTCTACGAAGAAAAGTATGCTCTTGTGGTGAAGTATCTTCCTTAACTCTTGTATAGCCCAAATATTCTTCATTTAGAAGTTTGCTAAAATATTCTTTTCACCTTTCTTTAATATCATTGTCCTTCACCAAAATATTTTTCTCATTGTCCTAGATACATTTGACGTGATCTAAGTCCCTACTTTTCTTTCCTCTTATTTTTGTAAGTTTAAAAATATCCTTTTCTCCTTCTCTTGTTCCCAACCTATTATAGAGGTCATCGTATACTTTAAACTTTGCATTACTTACTACTTTTTTTGCTTCTTTCTTTGCCTTCTTATACAGCTTAAAATTTTCCATACTCTTAGTCCCTTGCCAAACTTTGTAACAATGTTTTTTCTACCGAATAACTTCCTGAACCTCCATACTCCACCCCCATGTTTCTTTATTAATATGTCTCTTCCCTTTTGATTCTCCAAGTACCTCATTTGCAACATTCCTAATACAATTAGCCATTTGATTCCACATTACTGTAGATTCTCCTTCAATATTCTATTCTCCCTTCTCAATCATTTTGTCCTTAAATATATTTGCTCTTTTCCCATTCAAATCTCTCCACCTTGTTTTAGGGTCCATTTTGTTTACTATCGCTCTCTTTCTACTTCTAATGCAAATATCTAAAACTCCGAGCTTATGTTGCGTAGTCAAACTCTCTCCTAGGATAACCTTACAATCTTTACAACCCAATCGGTCCTATTTTCTAAGTAGAAAAAAGTCTATCTAACTCCCACTTTTATATGTAATTAAATGCTCATCTCTCTTTTTAAAGTAAGTATTTGCTACTACAAGATCAAATGCCACTGCAAAGTCTAATATAGTGTTTCCGAATTCATTCTTTTCTTTAAATTCATGCCCTCCATGCACTCTCTCATATCCTCTATTATCTTTTCCTATATACCCGTTTAAATCCCATCCGAGGAAAATCTTATCACTATTTGGGATATCTCGCATTAAATCATCCATCTCCTCCCAAAATTGTCTTTTCACACTTTCCTCTAATCCTACTTGGGGAGCATATGTACTGATGATATGAATTATGTCTTCCTCTAGCACTAATTTAATTGCTATAATTCTATCACCAAACCTCTTTACCCCCACAATTTTCTCTTTTAAATCCTTATCTACAACTATGCCCACTTTATTTCTTATATTATTTTTTTCTGCATAGAAAAGTTTATACCCATCCGTGAGCTCCTTAGCTTTATTCCCTTTCCACCTTGTCTCCTGTATACAAGCCACACTAATTCTTTTTCTTTTCATTACCTCAACCAAATCCACGCTCTTGCCTGTCAAGGATCCTATATTCCAAATAGCAAATCTAATTTTTCTATTCCTCCTCTTCTTCTCATGGACTAACTTCTTTAACCGCACTAGCCCAAAGTCATGCGGTAGCCCTTGCACACTTTTCACTACAGCCGGCCGACGCTGCAATGCATCGTTAATTATCAGTTACTTTGTTAACTCTGGTTTTCATGACTAAATATGATTTCAAGACCAATATTTCCTTATGTATGATATGATAAGTATGATTGTAATGAATGAAAGATCTGAGTTTGAGTCGGTCTTGATACATTGAATCGACACCGCTTAGCTTGTGCCCTTTGGGTATCTGTATGTCGCTACTGCAGTAGTCCACAGAGAAGTTGTCGGCGCTCCTCGGGAAGCTAGCTTGATCCCTTAGTGACCCATATGTATGCTCTCTTTTGGGAGAATAAAGCCTCGTGGTTGCCAATTGGTGTGTAGGATATCTTGTTTATGATTCATCACTCATTGTTACTCGTGCACAACATGCCTAGTAGACTATTATTGCCTTCTCTAATCAGTGTATATTATCAAATTCATTTGATACATTATGCTTGTTTCATATGTCTCTGTATTTGCTTAACCGTTGTATTAACAGTGCTACCCTTGGTGTTACAGGTACAGAGCCAAATCCCAACTAAGTTATTGATGCATCCCCGGAGGGTGCCCCAATGGTACCTTGGGGTATAGAAGAGTGGAATGATGATAATATCTTTTATTAGTCGTCCTACAGAGAGCATCCAGTGGTTTAGTTGGGTGAATCGATTGTAACTGAGGTCTTTTGCATGTAGATGTTTAAAATGGACCTTGTTTACAGGACATGTTTAGTTATGTGGATTTGTATATGTGGAAATATGTAATTAAAAGACCTAAGCTATATATATATTGGTAAGATATGCTCTTATATGTTCTGCTTATGATCATTCCAGAGGTATTTCACATATGTCCGCTTTATGTTGAATTCTAAATCAACATATTGTTGGTCATACCTTACATGTTCTTATGGAATCTCCCTTGTAGGAATTCGTGCATATCTTCTCATGGCACGGATTACTACGAGATTCCGTATTCACACCCCGGGGGCCCACTCTAATCCCCAATTCCGACGATCAGGGCGTGACAAACATGTTTGAAAAACAATTCAAATTTTGAGTTGATTAAGTCTAGAATTTCATCTATCATACATGTTGAACACTTTTCTAAAATATTTGCACCAAAATAGCCCACCATAACATTCATATGCCATGAAATAACAAAAATCACAATTCCTGTCATAGTTATCTAGAGATCTCAAAAGAACACACTACAATCTGAGCTACATTGTAAAACCATTGGGGCAAAAAGTACAGCAATCTTGTAGGTGTTAGCTGCTGCGCATCCAACACCTTATATAAACTGTCAACGACAACCATAGAATAAAAAAAAAATTCCTGCTAGTGCAAATCAGACTACTAATGAATAGGTTGGTTCCTTGAAATAAATGGGCATCCATTGACATCTCAGGATATCCAACTGCTACTGAAGCTAAAAAACCAAAAAAAAAAAAAAAGCTAATGAGATATATTCATCAGATTGAACTAAATACAAAAGGAAAAAAAAAGAAAAAGAAAAAAAATCCTCATATCAACAAAGAACACATCAACTCATAAAAAAAAAAACCTCAATATGAACATCAACATCACCCTTCTTATTCAACAGCAACACAACCATTCACATTAAAAATCTTTTATTCATCATCATTCACATTCAACATCAAGTTTACCATTCAACTTTCAACACGATCAAGTTTACAAGATCACTATTCAAAGAAAAGGGGAGAAAAACTGGATGCAAAGATGTGGAAATTACATTCAGATGTACAGTGAGAAGTTTGAGTTTGTTAAAAAAAAAAAAAGAGCATAAAAGAAAAGGAATGTCAAGCATTTGACTATCTGAAGATTTCACAAATTCACCAAAATAAAATAAAAACTATCCTTTGAATATATGTATTTATGTATATATGTATATATATGTACATATGTGAAAAGGTAAAGCTAATTCCCTAATAAAATCATATACCATGGGAACATTAAAAAAGAGAAAATGCACATAGATTCGCATTTCATAAAGGGGTTAAAAAGCTACAATCAAATCATTAGTTAAATGAGAACAAACCTAGTTGAAGAATGCTATCCAAAAAATTAAAATAAAAGAAAATAATCACAGAGAATATCATAAACCCAAGTTTTTTTTTCTTGTAGAAATTGAGATGCATTGACACAACATGAACAGCTAAGTTTCTATTTTTTTTTATATATATTTCTCTCCATTTCAAAACATGCAATCCAAATTTTAGCTATCACCTATTCATCAGTTGCATTATCTTAAGAAGCTTTGGTACTGCCTATCCTCCAAAACATATGAATAAAAAGGAATTTTTACAACACCATATGAAGCCTATATCAACTACTAAATCTTATTGATTTACCAAAAAAGAAAGAGAAAAAGAAAAAACTACTAAATCTTACTACACTCAAACAAAATAACCTTTGACTAACTCATTTCATAAATTTAATGCCGACTAAACATCTCAGTTTCTGTCAATTTGCTTATTAATTCTACCTTTTGGGTGAAGGAAATTAAAAATTCATATCCAAATCATGATTTTGCCAAACTCCTTTAACCCTACAAGAAAGACAATTCCCAGAACATAGCGTTTTGTAACAAATAAAATGGACTAAAAGCATAAAAATGATTTAGGCATGGCAATTAAAGTATTGCCAGGATATTTCTTCAGTCATCTTATTGAGCATTGAGTTAATTGTTTGAGTTTAGATCTAATATGAACAAGCAGTTTGCTGAAAGCTGTAGCCTACTTTTTGATGGTCAAGCACAGATCAACACAAATAACGAATGACCATTCAACCTTCCAGACTTCTAAAATCACTACGTGCTTACATCATTGCTTTATTAAATATATAAGAAGCGTCTTCCCTCTCTTCTCTTTCCAAAATCATGCTTGATTACATTCAAGGAAGAGAATTAATCCAAAGTAGATTGCATGTTTAGAAATCCTTTTTTAAACAATCACGTTTTCCTTGGTGGTTCTCACTGGCCGGCATATTTAAGTGGGTTGTGTTAGCTGAAAATGAAGCCTAATCACTACCATTTTAAGAAGCCAACAAAGCAAGAGACAATGCACATCCATGGTGGTGCCGAAATCTACGACATTTAATTTCTATAAAAGACATGTAATCACGTATGCATGAAATAGATTGAATTTATGGAAACAGATTTTATATCAAACTGCCATAATTTCAAGTCCAAAAATCAAACTTATAACATTGGCCCTTTCTCTCTGTAACATTGTATGAATAGTTGTGTGGAAACTAATGTGCAGACTTCCAATCTCAAGGTAACAAGAAGCTCAGGTCGACTTGGCTGCATTTCCACATTTAAAAGTTAATTGTTATAGGCATGGGAAACCTCCTTTGTCTTCAACTAAATTTCTCACTCTATCCAAACCAACTACACACCAAAGAACACGAGAGCATTTTCCATGCACAACCCCATCTATCTCATCCACTAGTAGGCATCTACCATTCCATACAAGAATGAGAGCTTGTAGACTATTGATACAAGCTCAAAGAATTACCTGACCCCTATCATCCTACTTCAACCTTACCATAAAAAATTCAAGAAAAATCTGTTCTTTCTCACAACACATTGAAAAAAAAGGGGAAGAGAAAATTAAAAAACCAACACTGCCGATTCCATCTTGTTGGGAAAAGCGACACAACGGAAACAACCCGCGATTTACGGATCTACCACGATGAACACACAGCAATCACACCATCAATCAATCACACACATGACACAGCAGTTTTACGTGGTTCGGCAACTTGCCTACGTCCACGGGAGGAGAGAACTCATCTACTATGATCCCATCTCGATCCCCTCAGGATCTAGGGTTACAGTACATCAATATATATAGTTCCCGCTTTCTTGGCCACCAAGAAAACCCATACATAATGACTAAAATACCCCTAACCCTGAGTCTCGATTCTGGCTAAACCAGACGACCGATCCGGCTAAACCGGAATACAAGACATAACCCAACAATCTCCACCTTGGCTTGGATTCCGCAAATTCTCAGAGCCACCTTGAGATACCTGGTAATGTCTTTCACGCACCTTGCTGAAGGATACGTCTCCGCACACGCTACAACCTAGTGTGGCAGCAGTTGCCTCCTTTGACCTCAACACCACCATCTTGAACCTTCGAAGCGCTCTCCATTTGTTGCCACATGCATGCATCCATGCAACACAATGAACCTAACTTCCATACGTCAAGAAAAAACTGAAGACCTCCTCGAATCCGGATCTCACTGGTACCTTGTGAATCCTTCCTTCTGTCTCCATCCCGGTGTTCTTTCCGTCAAACTTGCAACTGTCCTGTTATAGTCTGTTCTGGTGGGTTGGGCACAGTACATGCGGGTTAGGTATGACCCAATGCTTAAACCGGCTTACTCCGACCTGAACAAAACTACCTTTTCTTCCCCGAGAAAATCATCTCCGTTCAGGGCTTCCTGGATTTGCTTTAGATGATATCACTGAAGATCCATCAATCCATCTTCCAATGATCCGTCGCATCTAACTCCACCTGAACCATAGATTTCCTCCCCTGTTATTTGATGTCTTCTTCACTACTCCACCTGAAAAAAGCATCTCCTACAAACCTATAGAGATTTTTTGACCATCTCACCCTCCATGATGACTAATGTTCCCTTTTCTACCTTCATAACTCCACCCGCTACAGTGCACTTGCAGCCTGTGAAGTATAAGGCACCCAAAGAAATTCTATTTCTTCGTCAACCCGGAACATATATCACAGCCGTTAGGGTTTGAATAACATCATCATACATCTAGATTTCTACCGTTCTTATCTCAAATGCTCATCAGTTGCATTCTTCCCCCATAAGAACAAATCCATCAACCATGATAGTTATTTGCATCAAACCAATCTCTACTCAATCGCATGATAGGAAGAATCTGAATCTTAATACCATGAATCATCAACAAGATCCATACCTGTAGCTACCAAAACTGATTCCTTTTTAACCGAATCCGAGTTTTCTTGCACACTACCTCCTTCCGATTCTGATTCTTTTGCTTTTTCCTTCCACTTTGGCATGTCACTCCTACCCAATCCCTTCGATGTGGATTTGAGCTTTCATCAAAGTTCTGGAGCAATCTACCATTCTGGACATCAAGTAACACTTTTCAATCATTGCTATGTCACGGAGTCTAACACTCTATTCTGCCAATCCCTGAAGTCGTTTTCTCTATCAAACACTTCAATATGGCCCGAAATGCTTGAATCCATTGCTATCATCGTAAATTTGTCAGTTTCTTCAATCCCCCAATTTTCTGCCAATCAAACTGCTAATATCTTTTATCTGCCTCATAGATCTCATTACCGTGAGCATGCTGGAAGAAACGGATATGAAATCCGACTCCAGATGGCTTCTATATCGCAGAAACAAGTTTCTACACTTCATTGGTCAAACATCCATGTTGACCGTTGACCAGCCGATCTTCTTCCATATACGCGTAGATCTGCTCACAACGAGTCCGTAGGAGCAAACGGATCTCCAATCGGACATCGGACGATCAAGATATCGCAGAAATAATTTCAGCCGTTGAATTTGGTCAAACCTGCCTGTTGACCGTGCTGACGTCACGACTTGATGGCAAACTGGGCTTCTGAAACGGATCCGGGTCGGGTTCACCTGACCCGAAACTGAACTGAACTGCTCGCTCTGCTGGGCTTCTCTGATGTACCGGGTTTGGGTTCGACCTGACCTGGAACCCGGAACTGCTTTACTGGGCTTGCTGCATAAACAAGCTCGGGTCCGAACCTGACCCACCTGACCCGGCCCAACTCGTGCGCTTGACTGGTCTACACCGCGGGTCAGGTCAAACTGACCCGACCTGAAACCTGAACCGACAGGAACCTGTTGACCTGGGCTTTTTCTCCACCGCGGGTTAGGTCGAACTGACCCGACCTGAAACCCAAAACCCGGAATCTGCAACTGTGAATCGTCGTCTTCCTCAGTTCAATTGCAGACAAAAGCAGCAGGCGACCGACTATGAACGGCTCCGACGAGAAGCTGACGACGACCGGCCGAGGACAGCAACCGGCGACAGGCAAGCGGCCGGCGACCGCGACGCTGCAGATGGCGACCAGCGTCAGCAAGGAGTGGATCTACAGCCGCTGACGTCAATCGACTGCCGATCTGCTTTGGCTCCGACGAGAAGACGGCGACCGCGACGCTTTCGTCTCCTTCTCTCCGATCGGTGTGGCCCAAGAGAGATCAAGACCCGGAAACTGAATCCGGAAGTCGTCTTCAACAGCGCAGGCCCGTATCTGTTTATCTGCCAGAGCCAATCTGCGTTCTGCAGCAGAGAAGAAAACAAACAGGACGACTGCTTGGTCCTCGGCTGCGGTTCGGCGAGGGATCAAGCGGCTGGCGGCGCTCTCTCCGGCGACGACTGAGAGAGACGACAGCAGCAACGGCGCTCTCTATTTTCCGATCTGTGGATCTGTCTGCCACAGAACCCAGATCCAGCCCTTTTCTTCGCCGGTCTTCTTCCTCGGCTTGGCGGCAGCGGCGAGTGAGGCTAGCGACCGCCGGCAAGCTTCTTGTTCTTCCTCGACTATGGCAGGCAGCTACGAACGGCCCCCCTTTCTCCGGTGAAGGCAGTCTGCACCCCTGTTCTCCGACCCAATGATTCTCTCACATCCGTCATAATCTGTCAATCGCAAAACCACAAGAGACCTTCACCTCTCTCTGATACCACTTGTTGGGAAAAGCGGCGCAACGGAAACAACCCGCGATCTACGGATCTACCACGATGAACACACAACAATCACACCATCAAGCAATCACACATATGACACAGCAGTTTTACGTGGTTCGGCAACTTGCCTACGTCCACGGGAGGAGAGAACTCATCTACTATGATCCCATCTCGATCCCCTCAGGATCTAGGGTTACAGTACATCAATCTATATAGTTCCCGCTTTTTTGGCCACCAAGAAAACCCATACATAATGACTAAAATACCCCTAAGCCTGAGTCTCGGTTCTGGCTAAACCAGACGACCGATCCGGCTAAACTGGAATACAAGACATAACCCAACATCCATCAGGGTCAAAACAAATGAAAAGGAAAAGAAAAGCAGAATTACTATGAGGAAGATGGGAGAAGAAAGAGAAAATCGTCTTACCGGTAGCGGTGACTTGGAGAAGAGGTGAAGAGATATGGTTTTCATCTTATTTAGGAGAGAAAATCCCTTTGCTGTCATGGGGGGAATCTCATATCCTATAATTCAATTGGTATGCAATTAGTGACAATCAATTTGCTTCTTAATTCAAAGTTTGGGTTGATGAAATTAAAAATTAGATACTTATGCAATTTATGATTTTACCAAAACCCCTTTAACCCTACAGTAATAAAAAATTCCTAGAAAGCAAACGTTGAAACCAATGACCCACATTATCAATCGAGAGAGAGATTCCCATTGCTCCTTTTGTTTCCCCAAAGCACAAGCATCATAAAAATCACCTTCCACAAAAAGTTCCCTCCAATATATGCTACTTTTGAAATTATATCCTCCCACAAATCCAGAAGATTTTTCAATCTTCCACCATCATAAAAGAGTTTGTCAATTATGAAAAGCCCAAAATTCCACTTGATAGCCATTTAACAATAACTTTACCATTGACTCAATAGTGTCTACCGATTATTCTTTTTTCCTTCTCTTTTTTGCATCCCTTAAATTGAGAATGTTTGTTTCCAAATAATAATAATAATAATAATAATAATAGTAGTAGCATGAGAAAAAATTGCAAACAAATCTTACTCTAAAAAGACCAAGCAATAAAAAGTTTAACATTCTTATTCCTTAAATAGATTTCCAATGAGAAAAAATTACAATAACTATTTATCAAGTACAACACAATGTCTACATTAATAACAGATGATTTTTCAAAAATCTAACAAAGTAGGGAAAACTCACTCATCTTTTAAAAAGCAGGGGAAAAAAGAACTTCTAAAGAAAGGAAAAAAAAGGGTTATTAATTGAACTGTAGGATCATAATCATCACCTTGAGGAATATACCCACAAATGAACCACCATGTTTCAAAGGACACATTTTGGCGAGCCACAAACGCCACACGAAATATTTATTATTTAAAGAAATATAAAAACCAAAATACAATAAAAAGGCCACATTGTATAATGCTTGATCAAAGGTAGAGGCAGAACTTTCTGCATGGCCAAGCATTAAAGTTGGTGAATCCAGCCCTATTTTTTTTATTCTTTTCTTTTCTTTTAATCAGTTGGATCATGCATTTGTTTACTAATGTGGTGCAAGTGAACAAACCCTAAAGATTGATATATGCGACAAACCCTCGTAGAGTGTAATGAGATTGAAAAAGAAGAGGGGGAGAACATGAAGCCAAGAGAGGTAGGAGCACAAGCAACGTCGAAAGCTAGAATCCATGAAAGAGTGATGGTTTAACATAAACCATAAAAACCCTAATAGGTGAAATCTCTGTCTTTGATACCGAACAAGAGGAGGTGAGGAGGAGATGGGTCGCTGTGGTGGATTGCCATCCATCTAGCAAACATGCATGGAGTGAGCCCCATAGAGGCGTAGAGAGGAGCAGTTGTCTAGAAGAAAACAAGTGGGCACCTCTGCCCATGGTGGCGTAGAGAATTGTTAAGCGGCACATTTCTTCCCTTTTATGGAAGGGTTATCCCCCTGCCTACCCGACCAAATCATCATCCCAACCACTTAATCAATGGCCGATAAGTTTTTACCATCCAAAATGAGTGTAAGCTAATCCAATGGTCCAATATACATAATAACTTGGATATTCTTCTTTCAATATGTGATCATTAGTGGATATTTCATATGAGCTGTTTTCTGGCCCATCTAGGTCTTGAAGATGAGCACCAAGAATGCATAATATGAAACTGCTAAAATTTCATGAGCCCTAAAAGTATGGATTTCTTTATTTCCTGTAATGGAATACATAGGAATTCGACCATCGTAGTAATTCAAGAGTGGAAAAGAGTAACTTGGAAAAATAATATATACATTGAGAAGGACAACAAACATGAAGGAAACAAACAAACAAGCAAAAAACATAAAAAAAAACCAACCCAAGTAGCAACAGGTCTTCATAAACCTAATAAGCCCTGACAATTTCTTTGATAACTTTTTTAATGAAGTACTTTTGCAAAGACATCAGTGGCAGGGGAAGGAAAACTTTATATTGATTAATACAAACAAATAAACACTTCGAATTGGTAAATGATAGTTACTTATTTCCATAAGTTGCAAGCATCAACAATGAATAAAGAAAGGCAATTGCTTCACAAGAAAATAATTCCATAATCAGAATATCTATACCCTCACTAACTCAATAACCAATAGAAAATTGTGAAGACTCTTAGTTTTGATCAATTTCCTCATAAACCCATTTTCATAATCAGAATTCAAATCTACCCACCAACTCAACATTCAAACATCCATTCCCTATAATAAAACAGCAGAACGACATGCTTGTAATCATAAAGGGAAACTTCACATAAAAAATTAAACAACTAAACGAGGACGCCAAAAGAAAAGGAACCAATTAAAGATAAACAAAGCACATAAAAAGAGAGAATAGGGACTCAACCTTGAAGTTTAAGAGATATGACCCCATCTTCCTTAATCAATAGTTGCAGATAGCCAAAGAGGCTTCACATCACTTATATAGGACAATAATAAAACATAAAACTAATATAGACCATATAAACACATAAATGGCCAAGGTTAAAACAACCAACTAAAATAAATGAAAAAACATAATAAAAATCCTAAATAAAGTAAGATAGATGGGCTGGGCCCAAAGGCAAGTCGACTTATGGGGGACCACGCGTCTATCTTACATCAACTCTTCCCTCGTTGGAGAGAACTTGACCTCGAATTCTATAAAAGTCCTCTAGGATCAAATATCAAGCATACAAATCCTCAATGTACTTCATGGTTTTCATCTTGTTAACATGACCGGGAAGCTAGAATCAATCTTTTCATACATGTAGAAGAAAAATGTTGGCATGACTTCTTCTAATGTTTGAGGCTAGAAAGTGGTGCTCACCTTCGGCAGAGGAGCTCATATATATATATATATATATATATGTGAGTACTAATCTTGTACAAGCTTCTCGTACGGTCTTACAATACAAGCTACAACGTGGGTCCACTTAGGCCCCCATAAATCATGGAATAGTGAGGAGATCAAAAGATCCAAGTCGGGCCAACTTAAATATCAAATTTGAAGTTAGTCTAATACCTTTAACCTATTCATCTATGGCCCACAAGTTTAGATCTTTTATAAAAAATAAAAAAATTGACCTTGGATCAACAGTTCATACCATTTGGAATTATCAAGACCCGATGGGACCTATGTAAATCAGAGTGGTGGGTTTGAATGGTCCACTCATATGGACTTCAAGTGGGCCCCACGTGGTAGCTTGTATCGTAAGATTGTAAGGGAAGCTTGTACAAGATCATTACTATATATATGGAGAATATTCATGTGCATATGTCTCTCACCGTTTTCGTAAAAGACACTCCTTTTTGAAAAGTATGAATGTGTAAAAGGACAACACCATCACACCTCATACACCTTTTTGACCTTCATAGGTCTAAAAAAAAAAAGTGTCCCTCACTATATATATATATATATAATGGATAACACATACAACCCCAATGAATTGCACAAGTCCACGAATTTTGGGTCCCATTTGAATAGTCTGACCCGTTGGATTGATTGCACACTCATATATAACTAAAGTCTATTCGGATGGATATACAGTCGATTCAACGGACCAATCTATTCGGATAAGATCCAAAATTGGTGGACGTGTGCAATTCACAGGAGTTATGTGTGTGATCCATTTGGATGGCTCACAACGTGAGCCCTACTAACCAAAATAATGAGAAATGGTCTGTAAGGACCGTAAGGACGATCCTTAAGGACCATTTCTCTCTCTCTATATATATATATATTACAGCTCCTCCGCTGAGCACCAACACCACTCTCTAGTGGGCCCCACTTGAGGATGGGATTGGGAGGAAGTGAAAGATCTCCCCTCCACTAATCCTTCCATGGTTATGGAGCCTCAAATCTTCATCCTAAGCACTTGATCAATGGCCGACAAGTTTTCACCATCCAAAATGAGTACAATCCGATCCAGTTATCCAATCCATTTGGATAGGTGCTAAACCTGGTATCAGTGACTATCACGAAAGGTACTTGTTTTATGGTCCACTAGAATAGGTCATAAGTTGAGCCCTACTAATATTTTGACGTAGGATGCTTACCTTATCGAGAGCATCGAGTGCTTGGCAGAGGTTTTTCATTACATATATATCACCACCAAACCAAATACAACGAATAGTGGGGTCCTGTGCTAAGACTTAGCTAGAACATGAATGCCTTAAAGCTTCAATACTTTTCAAATCCTACTAGCCATCAAGTGTATCCAACTTCACAAGTGATTCAACATACCACATGAAAATCAATATGGCTCCCATAAGTGACTTCAAACTCTCAACATTTGTTTAAACTGTGAGATATCAGCCAAGTAGACTACATATTGTAAGCGTCAAGACCCACCTCTAAATTTCACACACTACAGGTCCAGACACGTGGTGGACATGTACATTGTGCGCCTACTTAATGTATACTACAGTACAAAGTAAGACTCGTCCGCCAAATGTTTTAAGATTTTTAGGATTTCCATTGTTGGTTGCAGTCAGCATTGACCCACAAATAACCGAGCAGTCAGATAATCCTTTTGGAGTACACTGAATTTATAAGTGGAATGGAATAGGTTATTTTAGACACCAAGTTGGTTAATGAGACCAAAATATCATCTATTCAACTGACTGGCTGAAATATATAGTACGTGGAGATCCTTGATGGTTGTGCTTCTACTGTTCCTGTCATGGCCAACTTGGATTATCAAAGCCTGGTCCAAACTAGAAGAATTTTTCTCCAATGTCTATTCTCTGAACATACTTTTTAGACTGATGAATAGTAAACATTCCTATTGTTTGTTTCTCAGCTTTGTTTGCAATATTGAATGACGTTGAGGACTGTTGGTTCTAATATTCAGTGCAGAGCAATGATCCTTTTTACCCCCCATTTTATGTTCATTCACTTGTCCTGAAACTCATCATCATTATCAATAAACCTTTGCCCCATCAATATGAGGTTGGCTAAGACAGTTCTATTCCAATATCAAAATGAGTGGAACTTGATATCATTGTATGGAGTCTTTTCATAGCCGATTGTCAAATTGACACGACCTTGCTCCGTTATGGTAAAAGAGGGATGCAAAAACATAAATTTCTGGAGAGCACCGTAAAATGGTGTAGATAACATGATGAAGGGTAGCTTGATCCAAAACTGTACGTGTAACACATGGATAATATCCAAGGGTCAAGTCTACTAATAGCATATCAGGTTAATAAGAAATTTTATGCAACCTGTAGTCATATATTGCTCAAGAGCAAACTAAGAAAGTTCAAATTCAACAGAGAAATTCCTTAAATTAGATAGTTTGAGGACTTGAGAACCTCCAATCAGTGTGATTATTTAGCAATGGACATGTAAGGTCTCCCAGTTGAATTTCTTGAGTCTGGATCACATCCTCATATAGATCTTTGTGCAAAGATGGTTTTGTGTCCAAGAAGAGCACGTCTAGTAGTCCACACAATAGTTATAGTTAAAACAAAAAATTTACAAATAAAAAACAAAACTATCTGTCAAACTATGGAAAAAAACAATGGATCATTCTAAAACCAGTATAAACCAAAACAATGCAAGGAAAAGTAACCTGTATTGTAAATTATTATCTTAATACAAGCATCGTCCTTCTTTGGTTTTCCTTCACAATCTCCCTATAAAGTATGTGACTTGGATTGTCTTAAACTAAGTGCTTTATATGAAGACCATATTTGGTCCTTAACTATGTACCTGTAGGAGTCCATTTCATGTAACTGAATATATAGGATTAGGAAGACACTAATTTCAAAAAAACAATTAAATTGAATAACTACGTCTGCATTGCTAAAAATGAACATCAAATTATTTAATGACCCAATAATCTGAAGTTCTTCAGATTCTCAAGGCATACTCAAATTTATAACAACATAATATAAATCAAATTTCAATGAGCATAAAGGTCCACCAACATTCATATTCAATTATACTTAAATCATTAAGTGTATTAAAAGTCATAATAAAAGCTATTGAGTAAAAGATAAGTCTCTAAATCAAGTAGAGAACATATCTGAATGTTGGGTTAATCCCATCTACGAATCTAATCATTGTTCCTCACGCTCTAAATCTACCATGCATGCCAAAATCTACTGGCTAATCCTTATCATTCCCCGCAACCTCTATGAATGCATTATCTAAAGTACAGCGAACCACTAGTCAACAATACTGGTGAATATAATAAGTAAACACTAAGGTATAATATATTTTCAATCATTCATATGAATATTTATATAATCAATAATGGTGTTAAAACAATATCTAAATCAATTTTTTCCTAAGTATTTTTTCATCACAAGCAACAAATGGTTTCGATACTCCTGCACGGGTGTATCTATGTTTCTGTCAACAACATGGCTTGTCATCCATCGTGATTGTTAAACTTGTTCCGACACTCCCACATAGGAGTATTTACATTTCTGTCAATAACATGGCTAGTCCTGCTACTATGATTGTTGAACCTACTTCTCTCGACCAACATCCATGAGAGAAATTCTATACTTAGTGCTAACTGTTTGTTTTACTTTATTTCAAACATCAATTTCAAGTTCAAATTCAATAAGCTTATTAGAAATTCATCGTCATCATAATAGATATCATTAACTTGCACTCTTCCTTGGCCATTACCACACAACACTAGATTAGATCTCGCCCCACTCCGAATCGGAATTGGTATCCAGGTATGTGGCGTTGCCCATGTTTACAGAAATCATATTGTCAAGATCAAAATCAATAGTTCAGATTTATCCCAATTCAGATATCATAAATTTTTTATCACATACTTTATTTTTCACTACAACCAAAAGACAAATCATGTATAGTTAATGGGTTAAAATCAAAAATTATTATATTAGTAAGTAATCATGTTAATCATCATTAGGTTTCAGAAGAAGTTTGATCCACTATGGTTGTCATTGGGTAAATTTATAAATACAAGGCCTTGAAAAGGGTTTATTTAAATTAAACTGTTACCTAAGGGCTATTTTGGAGATTCAGAGAACTGATTTTAAACAGGGAATATAACAATGGTCTTCGTCATTCCTAGAATAGCACCTCAAGCCTCATATTTTCAAAACAAATTGATGGTGGGCCTTAATGGTCCATCCCACAAAAGGGTCCCATCCTTTAGACTTTCACATGGGCCATCTACAAGATGTGCGGTGTGGATCTTCCGTCCGAATGTCCATGTGGGTCCACTGCACATGTAAACCATAACATGTTTTGTCGATCTGAGATTCAAAGAATACACAGTTTGAATCTCTTTGAAAATCAATTATCCTTGTTTTCTAATTAAAAGTTCAAAGGTGTACTTACCATAGGAAATCAATTCCATCAAGTTTCTAAAGATGTTGACATTAATAGGAGCCCAAAATCATAGAACTCACTCTCGTTAGGAACACTATTCGTCAAACCTGTTAAATAGTGTTTGGACGGTGGACCCCCAATGGTCCAATCCATAGGAGACCACCACACCTATGGTTGCCCAATAGTCTCCCACTAGATGGGTGGTCTTGATCTCTTATCAGGTCAGCCATGGGGACACACAACCTTTATCGACCAAAACCATTCCGAACAACCAAATTTCTAAGAAACCCCAGTTTTGATTTGATTTCTATTTCTTTTGTTGGATCGATCACTATTAAAACATTCTCTAGTGAGGGTTCTAACCATAGCAAATCAGAACTTCGATTTCTAACCACATTAGTTTGATTTTTTTTAAACCATAGAAGTCAAAGTGGGGGTCTTGATAGTGCTATGCCAGCACTGTTATCATCTCTGTCAATAGGATTTTCCAGCAGAACAAATACTATCATCATTATACTATCGAATTAGACTTTTATGGCCATCCAACTACTCTTACCCAAAAGGATTCACAATTATACCTATTAGAAAGAGAATCCTACTCACCTAGTGTAGAAGAGTGTTGCTTGAGCAGTCAGGGTTCTCAAGCATGGCATCTACTATGCGTCTCGCTGTTGATCCTCCTTGTCTTCCTTACAATCCTCTCTTTATGCTGTAAAACCCCAAGTTAGAGTTATCTCTCTCTCTCTCTCTCTCTCTCTCTCTCTCTCTCTCTCTCTCTTTCAATTCTGTGAAGAAGAAAAAAGGGCAAGCTCCCTATATATATTAGTGCTTAGACAATCCTTCACCAAAAGTCATGGATGAAAATAGCGGCCGCTACACTGTTATATCGGGCATAGCGGTTGTGGCTGCTACTCTGAATTGAAAATAGCACCGCTATCTTCCGTAGTGGCCATTACGACCACTGCGGAACCGCTACGAGACCGCTACGGAGTGTGAATGATTGCTATTTCTAAAAAAATTAGAAATACATATTAAAGCTTATTTTTTTTACTTTTTCTCTTCAAATAACATTTTTACTCAACTCTTCTACCCTTATATATTTAAAAGAACACCAAAACACATAGGATCCCCTTTCCATCCTTAAAAGAACATCAAAGCACGTAGGATCTCACTGAATTGAATGTGATGCAGAGAGTTCCTCTCAAGTAGAGTATTTTTATAGAGTATTAATTATTATGTCATTCCACATTTGTTGTATTAATTGTTGACTGCTAAGTATTGACTATTCACTGTTTAGTATTTACTATTGCACTCCTAAATTCCAACTTTTAAATCTTGAGTCTTGACTTCAAGTTCAATACATTGTTTATTTTGTTGATATTACTTCATCACAGTTTTTTTAATAAGCCTTTCATTAGTTTCTCAATTAGCATAACAACATGAATACATGTGAAAAAAAACGATCATTGCTATTATTTTCTACTAATACAGCTACACAGGACCTAATGTAATGAGGGGACCGCTATACCCCTTTATCTTAATTACTCTTGGAAGAAAATCATATATTCTATCATTTTCTAATATTCTAAATTTTTTGAAATTTTTTCAGAATTTTTTGATGATTTTTCAAATCACACCTCTACACCGTTATGTAGTGCCACTACTGCTACGTAGTGCCCGCTATGTAGCATTTCGATGGGGGGCCACTACACCCGCCGCTAACGCTATTTTCATCCTTACCAAGAGCCCTGTTTGGAGCTACAAAGGAGTCCTACTGGGAGTGTATTCTTAGGAGAGAATCCTATTTGAAATTCTCAGTCTTTAAATGACCTTGCTCTAGTCTAACTATAATTCCATTAAGAGTCCTGGTAATGATATTTCATACTCCCCTCCTTAAGAAATTTTGTCCTCCAAATTTAAATCATACCTAGTGGAAAAAGTTGTTGATATTTTTTGCAGAACTCCTCCTCTGTCTCCCACGTGGCCTCTAATTGATTATGATATTGCCATAGTACTTTAACTAATCTAATAGTTTTATTCCATAGGGCTCTTTTCTTCATCTCTAAAATAGCCACCAGTTTCTCTTCATATGACAAATCTTGTTGTGTCTAAAGTGGCTTGAAGTTTATAACATGTGATGGGTCTGGTTTATATTTCTTTAGCATAGACACATGAAAGACATTATGCACACCTGACAACTGTGGTGGTATTGCTAGTTCATAAGCATTTCCATCACTAACTTGTAATGTAACTTCGAATGGCCCAACATAATGCAGACTCAACTTTCCTTTTTTTCCAAACTGCGTTACCACTTTGGTTAAAACCACATTACCACTTTGGTTAGGAAAACTTTGAAAAAAATGTGGTCTCCTACTGTGAATTCTAATTCTCTTCTGCGGTGGTTAGTATAACTTTTCTGTCTACTTTGAGTAGTCTTAAGCCTATCCCAAATTCTCTTGATATTGTCCGTCGAAGTCTGCACCCCATCTGGCCCAAGTACTCTTCGATCACATACGTATTTTTAGCAAATAGGAGTTCGACAATTCTGTCCATACAACGCCTCAGAAGGTGCTATCTGAATGCTTGAATGATAACTATTATTATAAGCAAATTCCACAAGTGGTAACTGTGTGTCCCAACTGTCTATGAAATCTAAAGCATATGCTCACAACATATCTTCAAGAGTTTGATTGGTCTTTTCAATCTAACTGTCGGTTTGGGGATGATATGCCGTACTGAAATGCAATTGAGTTTCCATAGCCATCTATAGTTTCCTCTAAAAGTTAAACACAAACCTAGAATCTCTAACCAAAACAATGGAAACCGGAATGCCGTGTAACAAAACAATTTTCTTGACGTATATTTGCACTAATTCTTTAATCAAAGTTTTATTCTTAAGAGAAATAAAGTGTGCGGATTTAGTCAAATAATCCACAATAACCCAAATCACTTCATTGTTCCAGAAGATTCACGAGAATCCAAAATCATTTTAATTCTATAATGTCATTTATCACAACCCGAGCCCAGAGATTGGGGGTTAGCCAAAAGTCAAACCAGTGACACACGTACTCCCGTGCACGTCCATCCAAACCCAATCCAGATGCACACACACAAGGGATCTAACACGTGCAAAACAAGCGAACGCGGAAACTGTAGATATTATAGCAAGCAACAAAAAAATAGCGGAAGCTGAAAAGTGCGGAACGGAAAAGACGAAGATGGATACAATACTCGAAAACTGGATACAAATCTGAGTACACACCAAAATAGCGATATACAAAATAATACAGAGTATCAAAGTCTCAAGTGCCAAATACAAAATCTCCAAAAACCAAAACCCAAAACAGATGGCCACGGAAGATATACATGTACGCACTTGGCAGAGGTGATCAGGCCCACTCTGCCAAACCGGAGGGTGCCTCTAGGCTCTGCCCTGCAGCCTCCTCGACCGCCAGGGAGTTGGGCAAGGGATCTGTGCCTGCAATACCACAGAAAACACCAATGAATACAACGATCCAGCAAATATAAGTAACAGGGACGAAACACTCATAGTATCAAATTGAATAATGACAGAATATTAATTTTTGAGTTTTATCTTAGTATGCTAAGCAAATCGTGCATAGAAATAAAGCATGATAAGTGAATCAAAGCATAGAAATACTGAACTAGGTGGCTACTACGTTAACCATATTCTCTCCAATAGAGAGCAGAGCAGATAAGAACACCACTAACCGGGCTAAGGGTACAAGTGGGTCTCGGTTTCCTGGGTTCCGGGGTCCCAAGACAAAGCGACACTGCAGTGATACAAAGATACAGAGATCTAAGCCAGAGGTAACCCCGTCGGGCATCCTAGGGCTGAGGCTGAGTAGAGCCAGACTAATACCAATCAAATCAAATCCAAAAGAAGGGAGATTATCTGCTTTGGACTCACCGATGACAAGGACCGGATCTTATCCTCACGTATTAATCTCTGGGCAAAGCCTCCCGGGAATACCTAGTGAATCAGAAATATACAAAGCCAAAGATATACAAAGCAAAATATAAACTAAGTCAAAGCACAGCATAGATCAAACTATAGTGTAGAACGAAGAATAAAACAGATATATAGGACGAAAGCAAAATAACCTCGTAATGCATAAACATAGATCAGCAGAACAGAGGGCAAAACTATAAGCAATATGCAATGCATCTCAGATTAATACGGAATCAAGTTTAATTACAAGCCAACACTAATCTAGTTGTCCATTGTTACTAACCGTGCATGATGATGTAGTTTTAAGTTATTCGATGCACCGTTGTCATCCAAGTGTTGCAATGTAATCCTCACGTGCACCAAAGTCCCTTAAACCAACACCCATGGGTAGGTGCTTAACAGTAAATCAACGCTCACATGAATAAGTCACAGCCGAATAGACTATTCATGCAATCCAAGGAATCCATTGGGCCGGTTTACATGAGCGGTTAACCTGTCTTTTAGCCCTACCAAGTCACACCATTATCCTAAGTTTTATTTTAGATTTTTCAAGTCTTACGGTTTAGCCATGAGTGACCTACGGCTTAGCCGTATACATTTTACGGCCTAGCCGTAATATGCACTACGGCTTAGCCGTGGTTTTCTTTAGAACACGGCTAAACTGTCATCTTCCACCTTTGATCTGATACATTTCACGGCTGGGTCACGGCTAGCTTACGGCTCAGCCGTAGAACATTTTACGGTTCAACCGTAGCCTAGCCGTAGAACAAATTCAAAATTTTCAAGTCTCTGGAATCTGAGCCGTACAAAGTTACGGCTTAGCCGTACAATACAGAACACGAAACTGAAGTGAGTACAGAAACTGAAATTTGGTACAGAAACTTAGCAAAAACAAGATCCAAAGGTTCCAACATCACAGAATTTGGCTGTAAAACATCATATACATAAAAGAAGATGAAATCAAAGCAATCAAACAGAATACCCATATGTGTTATACAATCCTGTACTTATAATTGCCTCAAAACTCTGTCAAATCCACTGAGATCAAGCTCCAATCAACTAAAACCCAAGCAAAGCAAAGCAAAACACAATCCATAAGCATGCAGAGAGAGAGATGGGAGATCCAATTGGAGAAGAAGAATTGGAGAACCCACTTACCTCAAACCATAGACAAAGATGAGAGAGAAAGAACCCAATCAAACCAAATCCCACACCAACAAGGAAGAGAAGAGAAGTGAAGAGAAGAGGAGTAAATGTACGTGGAGTCTCCTTGGAGATTGCATGCAACGTTGAAGCAAAGGAGCAGAAATGAAGACATCTGTACAGGTGACTCATATATATAGTTTCTGAAGTTTAGAACAAAGTCTAGTGAATTTTGGTTATTTACAAATCAAGTCACACGAGGGTCCAACTTCTCCAATTGACTCCGAATGAGTCTGAACCAGTTACGAAAAACAACGAGTTCAACAAAATACACGTGTTGACACCAAGATGATGCAAATATGATGCACTCAAAGCAAAAGCAAAATTATGAAAAAGGGCTTAAAACTACCTATCGCAGGTCAAAGGTTACTCAACTGCCTATCCAAGACCCGAAACCAAGTCCAAAAGGATTAAACAACAGAAAAGCACACTAATGAGCCACTAATCCGGCTCAAAAGGGATCGGAGTGTTACAGTAAGAACGTGAGGAATAAGGACCGGCCTCTAAATATCCCATTTAAAAACTAAGTAGTTTACAATGTCTCAAGAGTAGCTTTATTGGCCATTACTTTGGAGGCCTCTTATTTTGGAGGATTGTTATTAAGATACTTTTGTAAATACTCACTTTAATTTGCCAACATCTGTGATTCCATTATTATGTTTAACTATGCTCAAATATTTATTGATATCGTATTTTTTTTATCAGTTCGATATTGTATTGTTCACACAAGCTTCCAGTGAATTAAATGGATCCAAGGAATTTGATTTGATTTAGTCTCAAATCGCGAAATCGTATGGGAGCTGTAGTCTCAAATCGCGAAATCATATGGGAGCTGTAGCCTTGAGAAAATTTAAATTGTCCACCCCACAACGGTGGCATTCTACCCAAGATGCAGACCGTTGTGCTAAATTGCTAACACAATTTGGAGGCGTGCCTTTGTTTTCGCATCATATGGTTGAACACATGTTATGTCATTGCCAAGGAACAATAATTTCTTCGAAATCTAAAGGATTTGTCTGGAAAAACCTGGGTAGATTTGCAGGGAACCAAAAAGGCCCTCAATGTATTAAATAGAACACAATTGTTCCAAGGCCCTTTTCAGTATTTTTTTTTTATTTTTTCCTCTTAGCGGCGATATCCCCACTCTTTATTTTCTTAAAACCATCCGGAAACCCTTTTCCCCTTTTTCTTCATCTTATTCTTCTTCTTCCCTCCAACGAGTTCTCAGTCCCTACACCTACAGTGGTCCTAGAGCTTCTCCAACACAATGGAAATTGGAATTTGGATAGGAGATTTCTTGATTTCCTGATTGAGGGACGCTTAGACACCATCTTCTTCTTCATCAAAAGCCTCTTCTAGATGAGGGACAAATCAAAACCAATGTCACTGCCGAATGGCAATGGCACTTTAGTTTCACATGCCATTGCATTGATAACCCAATTCATCTTCTTGATGGGTTTTTTTGTTTTGGTTTTTCTATGGGTAGAATGTGAGAGCATGTGAAGAGCAGGGGTAGCTCGACTATTAGGTTAAAAAAGCCTTTGCTTTAAGCCCTTCAAAAAATAAAGCCCCCCAAAAAAGTAAAACCCATCTTTCTTTTTAATCCAAAAAAATAAGGCCTCAAGAAAGTAATTATAGCAACTTAAATCATTTCAAATTAAAAAAAACAAAAGCAATTGTCATCATTTTATTTCTCCTAAAGAATAAGGCCTCATAAAAGTAATTAAAGCAACTACCATCTTTTTACATTCTAGAAAAACAAATGTTATTTTTCATATTTCAAAAAAAGAATTAAAGACTATTTTCACCATTGAGAAAATGTTGCCATTAAAAGAAAAAAAAAACCCTAAAATCACAACAAGCAAGAATTCATTTTCTGTTCTGAAAATCCTCCAGTTTACACATTTTCCCTCTATATCTATGCTGCTTGAAATCATTAGAAGACAACTTCGAATATATATTTTTTTCATATTAAAGAAGCTGCATTAAATTCAAAAGTAATCCACATTTATAATCTTTATGGCAACACTGATAAATCACTAAATTAGCTTTCATGGTTCTATGCTTTTAAAAAAATTATAATTACAAGTGCATATTGTATGTTTATTATAGTTAGTATTCGTTTTATTTCTAAATATTATTATTTATAATTTATAAATATTAAATATGTCTACTAGAAAAATGTTGGCAATACCTATAATTGTTGCTTTTATAAAAAAAAGTTTTTCAAAATTAAAATTGATAAAATCCTAATTTAGATCAATAATGTCACAAAAAAAATTAAGTAGATTAGTTATACTATCAATTGAAAAAGATATGTTAGCAAATTTTGAATATAAAAACTTAAATAGTAATATTGCATTACAAAAAATGAAAAAAATAAATCTTAAATAAAATATTATAATAATATCAAAATTAAAAAAATACTTCATTTAGAATTGTCGCTTTAGGCCTCAAATTGTCTTGAGCCGGCCCTAGTGAAGAGGGAGGATTTGGGTTTGATTAATCAGAGACTTAATGTAAAATGAAGTGGAACTCGGGTTGGTTTCTTAATTGTTAGTTCTGAATTGGGGTTGTATGGGTTATGACTCGTTTGGATGTACTGCAAATCAAATTGAGCTTGACTGTTTTGTCACACTAGGGAGGCGTTGGGACGAAGGAGTTTGGGAAATGGGAATTTGGAATTGGTGTGGTTGAAGTGAGATTTTACCACTATTTCCTGATCTTTTTTGTATGAAATTATTTTGCCAATTGGGGGGCGTTGACATGGATAACTATACTTAGTTATGTAAGCTTGTGGGTCTCGTTTCAGTGGTTATGAAAAGAACCCATTTGTGAATTTAGTGTTAGGATCCTATTGTTTGTGGAATTCTGCTTAAATGCCTGTCAGTGTTTAACTCTGGGTCACTGATTGGATGGTAGGATTTTTCAGTCGGTGAACCTGTCTTTTGTATCCACTATGGTTGGTGAAGCTGATCAACAGTGTGGGTAACACAAACACATGTGAAGATTTTTGCTAAGGTTAATCACACATAAAAGAAAGAGGATTAATCACATATAAAATGAAATAAATGTGGACCCCTACCTATTTAGTAGGGCACAAACATCCACGTTAAAAGTAAGTGAGGAGGAAGAGGAGTTGCAGAGAATAAGGAGAAAGGGTTTTGGGATAGGTTTAAGGGAATAAGAAGTAGGGATATCACCGCTTAGAGGAAAAAGTTAAGAAAAAAAAAAAAAGAAAAGCACCAAACAAAGCCCTGGGGACCACTGTGGCCTATTTAAAACATTAAGAGCTTTGTTGGTTCCTTGCAAGTCTACCCGGATTTTCCGGTCAAATCCTCTAGAATCTAGCACAGAGAGAATGAAAAGACAAAGTAACAGAGTTCTATAATATAATGGTATTGAAATATGTTTACAATAAATTGTTTAGTATTTAAATATCGGAAATTGATGATAAAATAAAATTTAGTTATGACCTAATAAAATCTCCTTAAATAGGGGCATTAGAGATGCCAGACTATTGGGTGACCCCGCTAACATCACCAAGGTGTGTCATAAATTCTAAAATCTACAAAGAACAAAGGTTTTTTTCCTCTAATACAAAATGATAAAATGGCAGCATTACCCAACTTCTCACTAATACTGAAAATTCAAAGTATTGAGGGAGGCAATGGTCGAATTTAGGTGGGGACCTTCCAGGACTACAATATACAAAGATATAATTTTAAGGCTTGTTTGGATGCAGAAGAAAACACAAGAAAGTGATATTTTATAGAATATAATCTTTCATTTTTTTAAAAAAAAATCTTACATTTTAGTAACCCAATAAAAATATTAAAAAAATATTATTTTCTTTCAAAAAACTTAATATTTTTTCCTACAGCTCTATCATCTAGAAAACTTTCTACAAGATAAAAAAATCTTTCAAAATGAAAATTACAAAGTGGTAGAGTAAAGTAAAGACTTTACTTTACCGAATCTATCATGATGTATTTGTTTACATGTCTGGTAAAGTAAAGTAAGGTAAATGACACATCATGGTAAAGATGGGGTAAAGTAAAAGTTGGATAAAATATATGGTGAAGTAAGGTGAAAGGGAATGGTAAAGTAGTTTTTTTTTTACTTTATAACATTTTACTGTATTTTTATATGGTAAAAAAAATGACTCGTGATAAAGTGATTTGTTTATATATATGGTAAAGTAAACTAAAGATTAATTTCACATCATGATAAAAGATGAGATAAAATAAATCAAACAAAGTGGTAGAGTAAAACAAAGACTTTACTTCACCAAATCTATCATGATGTATTTATTTACATATATGGTAAAGTACAATAAAGATAAATGTCACATCATGGTAAATACGAGATAAAGTAAATGTTGGATAAAGTATATGGTAAAGTACAGTGGGAGGGAATGGTAAAGTAGTTTCTTTTTGTTTAACTTTACTTTATCATATTTTACTGTAGTTTTATATGGTAAATGAAAAGTAACTTATTTACATATTTAGTAAAGTAAAATCAAGTTAATATTACATCATGGTAAACAGTGGGGTAAAATAACATAAGGTAAAATAAGTCAAATAAAGTGGTAGAACGAAGCAAAGACTTTATTTCACTAAATCTATTATGATGTATTTGTTAACATATATGGTAAAGTAAAGTAAAGGAAAATATTACATCATAGTAAAGATGGGGTAAAGTAAAAGTTGGATAAAGTATATGGTGAAGTAAAGTGGGGTGAATGGTAAAGTAATTTCTTTTTGTTTGTCTTTACTTTATCATATTTTACCCTAGTTTTATGCTGTAAATAGAAATTGACTTGTGATAAAGTGACTTATTTACAAATGTAGTCCAGTAAAATAAAGATTAATATCACATCATGGTAAAAGGTGAGGTAAAATTATGTGGTGAAGTAAAGTGGGAAGGGGAGTTGTAAAGTTGTTGTTTTGTATATTTACTTTATTTTACTATAGTTTAACATGACTTTGCATGATAAAAAAGTAGCTTATGGTAAAAAAATGTAGCAGTTGAACTTTACTTTATCACACTACTTTTTTATCTAGATATTGTAAATCACATATAAATTAAAGTACTTAATAAAAAATTATTCTAATAATGAAGTTTACTTTAATAGTAGTATCTGAACAACTAAATATTGAATCTGTAATATTATTCAAAAAATTGCCAAACAGCAAAAATATTATAATATTTTAATATTACACTATTCTATTCTATTCTATTCTATTTTATTCTTACAATATCTAAAGCTATAAATATTTTACTATGTAAACATCCAAATGGGCCCTTAGTTAAGAAATCTTATAGCTATGCAATTGATGGAAATGAGGATGCATGAAATTCTCAGATAGGGATTCCAATATGATTAAAATAGTAAATTCAGAAAGAGATAGAATTTTCCAACATTCCAAATTTCAACTAATTAGAATTTTTAGAAGACTACCAAACATGACTGCCACTAAAGAAATGTGTGCCGGCTTTTAAATACCAACCTTTTGAAGAGTCGATTTTAGCCTTCTTTAAGTCTCTGAATTCTAGCTATCTAAAGGCCCTTTTCTTTTTTTTTTTTTTTTTTTTGGTTCCATGTTGCAAGAATTTTGATAATTCTTATCTAAGGAATATATATATTTTTTGTAAGATTGCCTAGGGAATTTGAATCTCTCCAAAGGCTATACCCCATATGGAATTCTAAATTCTCCCTTGGTTTGTTCTTTTGGAAGAATTACTCATAGGAGTCCACACGGTTAGCATTTTCTTGAGATACATGCTAGTTATTCAAACCCTAACCGTTACATAAAAATGGGTGAGTGTCAAATTCATTTGAGTACTATGTCATGAGCTCCAAGTATAGAGCCGCGATATAGTAATAAACTGGTGAGACCAAGTCGATCCATAGGGAGCAATTTGTTTAAGGACTTTTTAACTTGTACCTGCCCGAAGTAAAATATGCAACTAACCTAAAATAAGAAAATTACATTTACCATTCTTAATTAAAATTAAATACGTTTCCAAGAGTAAAAATTTCCTAATCTAAAAAAAATAAAAATATTAAATTGATTGCAAAAGAACACACAAATTAAAACGCCAAATTAGAAACATTCTATAATTAAAACCTTCCAAAAATAAAGCATTCAAATTGCATTAACAAACTAAAAATGGAAACAAATTATCAACCAAACCTAAGTTAGAATCAAATTCTTCTTCATCATTATCATCAAAGCCTTATCCCAACCATGTTGGAATCTCAGAATTCATATTTGGGCTGTGATAAAGTTTTACGTTGGCTGTCAATTTACCTAACGCAACTCTCCTCCTGTACCCGGCCTTGGGACCGGCAGCAAAAACTGACGGAATTCTAAGTTAGAATCAAACTAATTAAAAAAATCTAAACCAATCAATTTACTTACTAAAATAAAAATCCTAATTTAGAAACTTTCCTAAATCAATTACCTAAATTAAAGGTATTAATCAATTCTAAAATCAGAAAGTCAGAAAAATTTAACAATGCAATGCATGCCATGTAAACAACTAATGCAGAATTTTCAATATGTAATGCAAAGTTTCAGAAAATATGAACCTAATCTAAATTTAATGGCCGAAATTGACTCTTAACTGATACATGAAACCAAAATTCTGTTGTGCAGAATTTTATGTGTAGTGGACTATTTATGGCCTATGGGCACTGTGTGCACGCCTGAAACATTTCAATTCTGGGTGTACAACTGAGATGAAAAGCTCAGTTTTACAGAGTGTTTTTAGCAACTCTTGTGGTCCCCCAACTTTTCACAAACAACTATGCATGACCACATGTCTTCTTAACATGTTAAGATTGCCAAAAAATTGTTGCAGGATTTCTGATTTCAAGTGCTGTAAACTGTTTTTTTTTTTTTTCAGAATTGTACTCTCTGAACCACGCTTTCCAATGCTTTGAAGTCAACAAAGCTGGTCCATGATTTATATTAAACATCGCACCACTGATTGCAAAGAATATGGACTGATTTGATATCAGAAAAATCTAGCAATATGAGGCTGTAATGGACGTCCTCAATAACACTTCAGAACTGATTCTTTTTCACTTTGAAATACAGTTTGAAAATTTCTTATTCCGGCACCTTAATATGTTAAGAAATAGAGCACTGATTAGTGCATGCTATAATCAAACTTTTAGCCATTAGACCATGCATAAAACAAAACATTGAAACATAAAGAACATCAAAAGAAGCAAAAGAGAAAAAAGAATTACAGAAATTTAAATGTAGTGAGAAACAGGAATTTAAATGTGGTAATTGTAAGAAAATAAATGCAATGAACAATGAATTTAAATGTAGTAACTTAGTGAAGTAGTGAGTGATGTTTTTTTCACAAAGTCCTTATTTTATCCAATTTAAGATTACTTCAAATATGTTCTTACAAACTTGGGTTGTCAATCCAAGTAAATAAACAAGAAAACATAATTAAAGCATAATAAATCATAACAAGAACAATGGAAAAAAAAATTCAGCACTTTACTAGCATGCCCAAGCTTTACATAAGATAAAAAATTTAAATAAAAGTTTAGTATACACTAGGATGGAAATCACACCTCTTTTAGATGAGGAATCCCCAGGGGGTAGTATGGCTTTAGGGCTAAGTCTCCTTGAAAAACACTATGGAGAGAAAACGAGTGGAGAGGATAGAGTGGAGATAGATGGCTAGAAAGAGAGAGAAGATTCCATACAAGCCTTGGTTGACCAATGTATTGTTAAAAAGGGAATGGGCTTCCCTACATTGTCTTTCTAGATCCTATTTAGTTGCATGCAATATTGTATGCTTGGAAACTTGGGAAGTCTTCTTTCTTCAAATGGTCCATGGCTTCCTTTTTTGTAGCTTTGTATAGTCACCTTGCCCCACTTATAAAATCTCCTTTGTTGACTTGAGATCATAATAGATATTTAAAGAAGAATTTTCATCTGCATATGTTCCTCACCATTTTTTTTTGTGAAAACTCTAGGTGGAACTCATTGTGGGGTCCATCCAAATGGATCACCCACATGACCCCCTTGAATTGAACACATTTACCAAATTTTGGTCAAATCTGAATTTATTAAACCGTTGGATCGACTATATACCCATTCGAATTGAATGAATTTGTGGTCGTGGGTGAAGGGGTTAGGGACATGTGATTGAGGCCAAACTTGGTATGCAGGGTGATTCGGCATGGATCTTTCCATCCCCCTAGTCTCATCCCTTTGTGGGGTTCACCATGGGCCTCATAAAGGAGTGTGCACGGTCCCTTGGTGAGGGACATATGCACATGATATTCTCCTTTAAAGAAATAAGGTACACATTCCAACTCAATTTCATGGAGGTGTGGACGTGCCCTATGATGCTTTGTAAACTTGCCATTTTTCTATTATTTTCTCATGAGCGGATCATCCAATGTGGCTTTCCTTTCTTTAAAAAAATTCCCATTGACTTTGGGATTCTTATAATATCTTCAGATATGATTTGAGCATGTATAGAGAGAGGGTGGACCCCCTTGATGTCTCTCACATGTGTGAGATATACATAAGCATGTGTGGTGTCCCGTTGAAGCCAAAATTTCCAATTTTCTTGAAAATTCCTTTTTTTTCTTTCTTCTCTTCCTTTCTTTCCTTCACCAATATTTTCTTTACCTCAATTCTTTCAAATGGAACTCATTCCTCCAATGTCCTACAAGCAAATAATAATAATAAATAAATAAATAAATAAAATTCATGTGAAAAGTTAATTTTAACCCTAATATTACAAAAGCATGACTGTGGGCTCATTTCACCCAAAATGATGATATGAATGCACATCATTGCATATGATTTGACTTAAATAAATTAATGATGATAAAATATTATTTCATTTCATGAGAAAAACACATTTGGAAAAACTTTTAAAAAATAGCACTTCAAAAATAGCAAGTATCATGAATTCAACGAAAAAGTATGATTTTTGAACAAATTATATCGGAAACTCTACAATGAATTTAAAATACATAAAAATATGATATTACACTAAACGAGACTCTCTTGTCCTAGTAAGTCCTTGAAACTTTCAGAAATAATCCAGAAAAGGTATATTTTTAAGGACTTGTCACACCCCCAACCAGAGTTTTGCTAGTTGCTAGCAAAAACTGCAAATACAAATGAGAAATCAATCATGACCTAGACTAATGCAATGTAAAAATAAACATCAATGTAACGCGACTTTCACTGGTACTCTCGACTACATTTAGTATATATAACAAGCCCTTAAACCCCTAAATTCCTTTAGTGGACGAGTTGTGCTTCGTGAGGATTCACAGTGAATATACCTACAAAAAAATTTTTTTTGAAAAGAAACAAAGAGTAAAAGGATAAAAAAAAAATTTTCCAAAAGAGAATCTACTTATATCGGATCTTTTCAAAATCTGAAATGAGTAAACTTTCGGACTTTTCAATGTTTGGCTCGTAATTCTATTTTTGAAAACTTTATTAAATTTAAATCAAATTTACGTGTATCGTGAAAAATATATACAAAAAAAAAAAAAAAGAAAAACTACTGGATCCAGTGAGTGAAAATAACTCCAAATGTGGCAAAATCTTATCCAAACTCCCAAGAGATCCAGCGAGGAAGCTGGATCACCTAGGTGGGCCCCACGCAGAAGGTTCCCGTTGGCCGTTGCGAACCGACTCAAAATATCAGAGACTATATAAGAAGGAACCCGCCCAAGCAGACCCCCCATCAAAAAACACAGCGCTCTGATAAGACTGAGAAAGCTACTCGCCAAGTCTGAGAAAGAAAATTCTCGTTTCTTACAAAAAAAAAAAAAAAAAAATTTCTGAAACAACGCACACGCACAAACACACACACTCTCTTTCTTGCTCTCAATTTCTTGCAATTATTACTAGAAATCTTTGTCGTCTAACTCTCTGTTTTGCAGGTTTTTTCCTTTGTTTGTAGTCTTCTTGGTTCTTGTGTTTTAATATCATGGACAGGGAATCTCGCCTCCCAATTCAACACCATAGTGGAGGAACCGGTGGCAGTCAAAACCATGTAAGTAGATCCATCTTCAAACTGGGTTTAGTGTTTTTCTTGTTCGTTCTTGTTCGTTCGTGTTAAAAAAAAAAGAAGAATTCTTGGTAAAATTCGAATAGAAGTCGATTTCTAGTTTTTTCTTTTTCGGGGTTCGTTCTTCTTCATAAAAGAAGATGTTGGGAGAATTCGATTGTTGGGTTTTCTCTTGGGTTCCTTCTTGTCCATGGTTTGAATTTGAACACCATCTCTGATCCGGGGCTTTGGCTATGCATTTATTGTGTTACATTTTACCTACTTGTTTGCATTTCTTTTCTTTGATTTTTCTTTTCTGGGTTCTATTTTCTGTTTGTTCATGTTGAACATGTAAAAGAAAAGATACCAACAGAATCTGGTTTGGAATTTCTTGCATTTCTCTCTGATTTAGGGTTATGGTGATGATTTTGTTGACTCTTATCTATCCAGTTAAAATATTATGATCGCCCTTCTTTCTGAATTTTGTTAGTTGGTTTTCTTTTTCTGTTATTCTTCATCATCTCTTTGACTTCTAATTTTGGGTTTTCTTTTCTGTTTGTCACGATTATCCATAAAACAATTCTGTAGAATCCAATATGAATTATCCCCATCATCTCTTTGATTTGGCGTTGGACCCAAATGGGGTCGAGCTCAATTGGACCCATTAAACTCTACTCCAAAAAGTTTGATTCTGAACTAAGTTTCAGAATTTACGAACTTTTGCTGTTTGTTCTCGTATTTTAAAACAGTCCCTAAATGATGAAAAGTTTTGTGATCTTTGACTCTTTTGGACTTTCTAATTAAGTTGGACTCTTCACTGCTTCACATATGTTCAATCAAATGCCCCTAGGTATGCCAATGCTTGCTCAATTATGTGATTTTCAGTCTCAATCGTGCCATCTGCATCATGTCCATGGAAGATTAGTAGAATCTCATTTGAATTTCCTTTTCTTCTTTGATATGTTGGGTTCTGTTTTTATTTGCTTCATCTATCTATAGGATCATTAATGGTTTTCCTTCTTCTTCCAATGATGTGCAGGGTGACAGATTCATACCAAATAGATCTTTCATGGATTTAGGCATGGCTCAGTGCTTGTTGATGGATGCTAGAAAACAGAAGAACACGAAAGTTGTTTCTCCTTGGGGGGAGGCTTACGGGACGCTTCTGGCAGAAACTCTAATGATGAATAACAGACGAATACTTCATTTTAGTAGGAAACCTCCCACACCCACTGATGGAATTTTCAAAGATGTCTTTTTAGATAGTATATCTGACTATCAAGTGAAATCGTTGAAGCAACGGAGATACATTTCCAAGGCATGTTATTTATCTTTTCTTGATTGTTTGATGCCTGAGTTGATTTTCTTGCTATGTGTGCTACTGTTTGTACTGTTTTTGTTTATGTGTCATTGTATTAATTGATCATTTCTTCTCAATTGGTTTGACTGCAGTCTGCAGAGAGGACACTAGATGCACCAGAGATAATAGATGACTACTACCTAAACTTGCTCGACTGGAGCATCAGTAATAAATTGGCAATTGCTCTAGGAAACACGGTTCATTTGTGGGATGCTTCAAATGGTTCTGCTTCTGTTCTTTTGAGCACAGATGAAGAAAATGGCCCTGTAACCAGCATCAATTGGGCTCCTAATGGTCATCATATTGCTATTGGAATGAATAGTTCCGTTGTTGAGATCTGGGACACTACTGTCAACAAAAAGGTGCGTGTTTTGTCCTTAAACCATATGGCCCTCTTTCCTTTCTTGTTGGTAGTTAGGGTGTGAAGAGTACCAATTTTAGTAATAAAGCTGCACGTTTGATGCTTGAGTCTCTTGTTTCCATTTGGGCTATTAAGAAAATGCAGTAGGATACCAATCTAAATGAATAAATAAATAAAAGTAAAGTGCAGTAGGATATATTTTCTCTAACTGATTTCCTATTATTTACATTCAACAAATGCATGATCTTATATGAATTCACCTCTCCGATGTTGGTGGTTTTACATTGTGATTTAATTTATTTTGGCAGTTGAGAACTCTGCAAGATGGGCATCGATCTCGAGTGAGTTCTCTTTCTTGGAACGGTGATATTCTATCAACTGGAGGAAAAGATGCCTTAATAATTAACAGCGATGTGAGAATAAGATCTCACATTACACAAACATACAAAGGCCACCATGAAGAAGTGTGCGGACTAAAATGGTCAGGCTCTGGCAGGCAATTGGCAAGTGGGGGCAATGACAATCTCCTTCACATATGGGACTTCGCAAGAGCTTCGAATTCTCAAACCCAATGGATTCACAGATTTGAAGATCATGTGGCAACTGTGAAGGCACTTGCGTGGAGTCCATTCGAGAGCAATCTACTGGCGTCTGGTGGTGGTAGTGGAGATAATTGCATCAAGTTTTGGAAAACTGACACCGGCGCATGTATAAATTCTATTGACACGGGATCGCAAGTGAGCTCATTGCTTTGGAGCAAGAACAGCAGGGAGTTGATAAGCTCTCATGGATTTACGAAAAACCAACTGGCCTTGTGGAAGTATCCGGCTATGAGTAAGATAGCAGAGCTGACTGGTCATACTTCTAGAGTTCTGTTTATGGCTCAGGTAGTACTGCAAAACCACTTGCTAATAATACCTAAAGATGTTTAAGTTAGGTTATGTTAATTTTGATTAGTTTCTGATTGCACTTGGTTATTGATTGAATTTTCCAGAGTCCAAGTGGATGCACAGTAGCTTCAGCTGGGGCTGATGAAACATTGAGGTTTTGGCATCTCTTTGGATCTTCAGAGATTGCAAAGCCTACAACAAAAGCATCAACTGCAGGGCCTTTTACTGATATAATTCATATAAGATGAAGCATTTGAGAACATATCTTTGTCTAGAATGCAGTGTTGTCCAGGTTTACTAGGTCCTGAATGGAAGGGGAAAAATCCATTGAAGTTTTGATGGAGGTATTTGTAAACACCCGTCATCATTTGTTTTTGTCTCAATTTTGTATGGATTAAGTTGATTTATAATTTAATTTTAACATTTTTTTTACTTTGAACACATTTATTGCAGATAAAAAATACCCTGAAGAGTGTGTGCAGGAGCTCTATCAGAATATAGTAATTTCTTTTGCATTACTTTTTACAATGTCATTGATTTAGTTTTTGCAAGCTAAATTGCTTTTTTTTTCTTTTCCTTTTTTGCTTTTCTTCCTCTTCTCTCATTTTCCATACTCCATGGTTTGCTATTCACTTTCTTTTACCACAATGGTCACTATACCACACTTTTTTTTATAATTTAAAAAATGTGTATCTTATAATTTCATGTATTTTTAGAATTTTTCTGTTTTTGATTTTCATGAAAACTGCACTAAGTACTTATAGAATATTGATAAATAAAAATCATCATTTTCCGAAAGGTATTATTTCTGAAATTATGTGTATGGAGTTTAGCACAATCTTTCTAATATAAATACGAACTATATTGGTTGATTTGGTACAAAACTCAATCTATTAATTTAAAAAAAGTAAGAGATTTGGACATTGATGCATGCAAAAAGCTTTTATTTTGCCAGAGGAGACTCACTAGTCACTCCTGTCTTATGGCATTGTTAATGTATCTACATTCTGAATGTCGTCTTATCGTCATCATCATCTTCTTCTTCTTCTTCTTCTTATTATTATTATTATTATTATTTTTTCTCAAGTTTGTTGGTCTGGTTCCTCTGCATTAATCTTAGACCTAGGATAGTTGTCCTAATGGGACTTGTGCTCAAACCAATGCACTAGTTGAGTGGTTGGCGCTTTCTTAAAGGAAAATATGCATTAATAAACAAAAGAATAGGCTTAGGACTTAGGAGACTAAGCCCCAAAAGAAGCAATGACCAATAAGTACAGAGAGTAAACAAGGCATCCTCAGAGAGAAGTAAAAAGAAACAGAGACAAAGGAGGCCTAGAGATGAGCAGTGGTGTTGCCCAGAACTTCCCAGACTCACAAAAAAAAAAAAAAAAAAAAAAATCCACAGCCTGGCTGCAATACAACTTCCTATAAAATAATATGCTAGCTGAGCTTAGCTGTCTTCAGCTACCTGAAACCTTTAGAAAGAGCATTGCTTTGCACAAGTTTAGAGATCTTTGCCTGTGTTTGTTCCCAGTCCTCCTCTATGAAAGCCACATTGTTACTTAAATCTGGGCTGAGAAAAGATTGAGATTCCATGCTTATCAAATGGCATGGAAAGTGCTCTAAGTAACCACACCAATGCCGAGTTGATCGGAAGAGCTTGAACCTTCCTGGAGATTGTTTCCATAAATCCAGATGGACGTATGGATTTTGAGAGGTGTAATTGGTTGTATTCAGAGCCCATCTCTTGAGAGTGGAAGAGAGATGGTAGAAGTGGAAAAGGTGATGGCCGGACTCTCCTTGATGGACTACTATAGATTGCACCCCACAAAGAGGTCGGGGTCTAGCCAAGGAAAAAACTCCTAGTAAAGCAGGCATGCCTTGGTTGAAGAAGCTTACTCAATACCACAGAGGCCTAGGGGAGATGGGAGCTACTAAATCGGACATTTTCCCAAGCTAACTGAAGAGTAAGAGACCTTGGGTGGGAAACATTTTATCTGAGGCTATCTTGAGGGGAAGCAGAACAAAGAGTAAGCATGTGGATGGAATGGAAGCAAGCTGCAAGCACTATAGTCAGTGTGCTTGGCAATCTCCTTGATCATTATCTATGATGGAGCTGACTGGGTTTGATAAAGAGAAAGATATCTATGATCAGAGAAATAGGCAAATCAAGAAACCGGTCGTCATACCGAAGACTATTCTGGCCATTCCTAGCAACCAAGGAGCTGCCATTCTGAAGGAAAGGGGCTAGAGCACCAATCTTCCCCCAAATGCAAGAGCCGAATTTAATATCGGTAGGGCTGAAATTTCTTAAATAGGTGGCTTTTATCGAATTAGCCCACAAGGAATTAGTGCTAAGGGCCTTCCAGCTAAGTGGTAGTTGGTACTTTGTAATGTTGAAGCTTCTATTTTGTACTATACTCTCACATATATGAGTAATAAAATTTATTTCTTTTTCAGTGTATGTTTCCCAACTTTTGGGCTTTTACCATATTATAAAAATGATGTACATCTCTCTGTGTGGTAAATTATTATATGATGTACATCTCTCTGTGTGGTAAATTATTGTCTTTCTCAATTAAATTTTCTTTTTCTTGCTATTCCTTTGCCATAAATCGACATAAATATGCAAATGTGAATATCTTAATTTGGTCTCTTCTTACTGTAAAGCAATTCTAATAGAATTCAGTTCTTTTGTATAGATGTTTCCCCATTGATTTGGGGTTTTACCTGATGAAAAATGTTGCACCTCATATTTTCCCTTTCAATTTCGTTTGCTTAAATCGAGATAAATATGCTGATCCAACTGGTGGATTTCTCTTGTAGCCTCAAAATGGTTATCGTGTTTAAGTGGTAACCATATAAACTTCATAAGCATATTTAGTGGGAGTATAAACTTTATCATCATGGTATTGTTTGGTGAAGGATCATTATCGTTCTCAGAGCCTTTCCCAACTATGCTTGCGGTAGTTTTTTGAAATCTATGGGCGGATGGATAATTCTTTCTACTACTCAACAAAGCCCAGATTAGAAGAAAAGGTGTCAGATAAAATTCTCATAATCACAAGCTAAACACATCACAAAGTGAATTATTAGCACAAAAATGGGTGACGAATGAAACAATATTTGGATTAGTTATGTGCTTGCTCTATATTTTATAATCATCATCATCATTATCATCAAGGTCTTATCCTAACCATGTTGGGGTCGGCTACATGAATTCTGTTTTTCCATTTCTTTCTATTTTGAACCATATTTTATAATAAATAAAGAATTAAATAGAAGCACATCATTTTAGTGGCAGTAGCTATTTCATTGTTGCAAATGATACCAGTTTTATTTTTTTTTGAATTTTTGGGCCCATGGCCCTTCATCCATGTGTGAGTAGAAACAACTCTTGATCCATGGGACCTCATGGGCTACCATTCCCCAAAAATCTTGGACGTTGATAATGGTAGTAACTCATGATTGATAACCATATTCTTAGTAAATAATAAATAACAAAGAAAATAGGAAAAGCTTGGATTGTGAGCTGTGCACTGGATGACTACTCTACACCATCCATTACATGATTGCTCTTTACTGAGGATTCTGAAGTGAAAAGTTCATTCTAGATACAAATGGCAGTAATACTAATGGAAGTACCTTTTCTTTTCCATATCTAGTTTAATAAGAAAATTCTATGTAATCTCATCATGTGAAATTGAAAAGTTATAGAGCATTGGTTGTTGTGTCTACAAAAAGAATATACTGCAGATAAAAGACCAAGGGAAGAACTGTTAAAGAGGAAAGGGGTGTAGGATATCAGGTATTGATATTGTAGAAGCAACTCTTACCTTCCTAGGATTGAATTACTAGGTTGTAGTTGGATTGTCATTTTCCACATCCCGTTTTTCATTTTGCATTAGAGAGGAGATAATTTGTAATATCCTTATTAGGATTCTTAGCGGAATTATAGTTAAACTAGATTGAGGTCATCAGGAAGCAAGAAGCAGACATGACAAACAATGTAGTTGAGGATACGCTCTTTATCTTTGGTACTAAAGCCATTACACTATTTGATTCTGATTCCACACATTGTTTTGTTTCACATGTGTTTGCCCTGAAACTAAACATGCTATCCTCTAAACTTTCCCAAGCTTTAATTGTATCAACCCCCACTGGAGGACAAGTTAACACTAGAACCATATTTTATGACTGCTCCCTGAACCATGGTAGAGTCACTTAGCCTACAAACCTAATATTATTACCAATGCATGATTTTGACATTCTTTTGGGAATAGATTGGCTAGCTAAGTATATGATTTTATTAGATTGTTTCAATAAGATAGTTTGCTTCAAATTAGGAGGATACAAGGATGTGCATATAGTGGGAACAAGGAGACCAATGGGGTCTAGGGTTATCTCAGCAATCAAGGACGATCAATTGCTACGAAATTAGTACAGGGATACCTCACTTTGTTGCCGAGGGGAAACAAAAACCTAAGTTGGAGGATTTCCTATAGTGAGAGAATTTTTTGATGTCTTTTAAGATGACTTACCCGGTTTACCGCCAATATGGGAGGTTGATTTCACTATTGAATGAGTACCAGGAACAGCCCTAGTCTCCAAGGCACCCGACCGCATGGCACTTGTTGAACTAAGAGAACTAAAAGAGCAGTTGTAGGAATTGATGGAGAAGGGATTCATTAGACCCAGTGTCTCACCGTGGAGAGTGCCTATACTATTTGTTAAGAAAAAGGATAGAACTTTACGCACGCGCATCGATTACCGACATTTAAACCAGGTCACTATTAAGAATAAGTATCCACTTCCACGGATAGATGAATTATTTGACCAACTTCAGGGTGTAAGACACTTCTCTAAGATTGATCTTCGGTTCGGATACCATCAGCTAAGAGTAAGGAATGAGGATATGCCTAAGACAACTTTTCGGACACAGTATGGACATTACTAGTTCCTAGTAAAGCCGTTTATGGTACTCATGAATCAAATTTTCAAGCTGTATTTAAATCAGTTTGTAGTGGTATTCATTGATGACATTCTAATTTATTCAAAGGCTGAAGTGGAGATGGAAATCACTTGCGCACTACACTGCAATTGTTAAGAGATAATCAATTATATGCAAAGTTAATGAGTAAATGTGACTTCTGGTTAGCTCAGGTAAACTTCTTAGGTCACATCATCGCAGGAGGGGGATTGTCAATGGATCCTACAAAGATCAAAGCTATCACTAATTGGAAACAACCAACCATAGTGGTAGCAGTCTGAAGTTTCTTAGGACTCATAGGATATTACAGATGATTTGTGAAGGGATTTTATTCCCTCGCAGAACCTTTAACCCGGCTCACTAGGAAAGATGTTCAGTTTATTTGGGATGACAAATGTGACTCTAGTTTTCAGACACTGAAAGACAAGCTAACTTCAGCACCGATCTTGGCCTTATCGTCTAGCAATGGTGGTATTGTGATATTTTACGATACGTCACTTCATGGATTGGAATGTGTACTCATGTAGCATGGCAGAGTGATAGCTTCTGCATCCAGACAATTGAAGACTCATGAGCAAAATTATGCGACACATGATTTAGAATTGGCTGCAGTAATTTTTGCGCTTAAGATTTGGAGACACTATCTTTATGGAGAAGAATTCCATGTATATATAGATCATAAGAGCTTAAAATATGTTCTCTCATAGAAGGACCTAAATTTAAGGCAGTGGAGATGGTTGGAATTTCTAAAGATTATGATTTCTCTATTTTTTATTACCCTGGCAAAGCAAATGTAGTAGCCGATGCTTTGAATAGGAAATCGATTCAATTGGTCGGTTGGACAGCAAAGTGGAGATTACTAGAGGAGGTTAGGCATCTAGAATTAAATCTTTGGCCTATAAGTGATAAGGTCTTGCTTGGAAATTTCAAAGCTCAACCAGAGCTCATACAACGAATCAAGCATCACCAAAGAGATGATGAGGCACTATTGGAAATCTTCAACAAAATGGATAATAAGCTTGAATTTTCATTCGCTAATGGCACTTTGTACTTTCGAGATAGGCTATTTGTCCCTAATGTTTGTAAGATCAAGGATGAGATATTACAAGAAGCACACCATTCTCGGTATACCATTCATCCAGGGAATACTACAATGTATCAAAACCTCAGAAAACGATTTTGGTTGATAGGTATGAAAAATGATGTAACAACCCGCCCCACACCATCGAGGTATTGTCTGCTTTGGACTTCCCAAGAGGTCACCCATCCTGAAATTGCTCAGACTCGAGCACGCTTAACTTTATAATTTTTATGGAAGTCCTCACGGTTTTGTCCCTAAAAGGCGCATCGACAGTTTAAAAGGGATTCTTACTTATATTCTTTACATTCAAGCACTCTTAGAACTGGGTCGTTACAGGCCCACCAACTTCCGCCGGATATGTCCCCATATCCACACATATCGGACCGAAGATGGCCTCATAAGCGATGTGGGATTTTGCTCCCGCCCCTAGCGGGGACGCAAGAGGTCACCCAAGGGGCATCAAACCCCGCCACTACTCAGAGGAGAGCCATCCCCTTCTCTATACCATCTGTAACAACCTACCCCACACTACCGAGGTATTGTCCACTTTGGACTTCCCAGGAGGTCACCCATCCTGAAATTGCTCTGACTCGAGCACGCTTAACTTCATAGTTTTTATGGAAGTTCTCATGATTTTGTCCCAAAAAGGCGCCTTAACAGTTTAGAACGGATTCTTACTTATATTCTTTACATTCAAGCACTCTTGGGACTGGGTCGTTACACTTACTATATTAAATTTATATTAATTTGTATTAAATCACTAGGTCTCTCATTTTGATTATTTTTTTGAGTTGAGGTTTTTACTCTTTCTATTAAGGATATATCATACCAAAAATACCCTTGAACTGATTTATTACATTATTCTAGCTATTTAAGTGCCAGAATCACGTTTTCATTTCAGTTTCAAATTGGAATCATCTCATCTAGTTGTATTTTTTTGGAGCGGCATGTATTTTCTTTTTTTTCTTCTTTTTTCTTTCTTCCATGTCTTTTTTGTTTGATTCTTTTATTTTTTTGGTTGTTTATATCATTTCTTTTGTTTTTTTTTATAATATCTATTCCTTTTCATTTGTTTGTTAATTGAT
This sequence comes from Sextonia rubra, assembly GCA_037013555.1. Classification (NCBI taxonomy): domain Eukaryota; kingdom Viridiplantae; phylum Streptophyta; class Magnoliopsida; order Laurales; family Lauraceae; genus Sextonia; species Sextonia rubra. Next base: position 15,609,522 of record JASUAD010000023.1, read on the forward strand.
GAATTTTTTCTATTAATTTTCTTTCGTTGTTCTTTGTTTTTTGAAATTTTTTTGTCCATGATGTTGCAAATCTAGTTTTGACCATAGAAATCTTATCTGTTTATAACTGTAGTTTGATTTTGCTTTATGAAATGACAATCAGATCTAGCTTCACAATTATAACAGACCACATATTTATTTGTTGTTTATAGTGGATGATGATGTAGATTTGGTTTTGATCATTGATCTGATGTGTTTCAATATATATATATTATTGGATATCTCATCTGTTTTGTAAAAACATTTTGATTTTGTTTATTGATGTTCCAATTTATTTGTAATGATAATTAGATCTAGATCGTGGATCTGAACCCAACTCAGTCTAGGCTTGGGCTTCATGTTGTTCAGGTTGTTTGGGCTTGGTCCAGCTTGTTATGGCTTGATTCAGGCCTAGGCTAGGCTCAGACCTATAGTTTGGAAGCCCAGCTAAGGCCTGGATAGGCGCACAAACATCCTTAGAGGTGTCATTCCTCAAAATGTTCTATGTAATCCCATTCTAAAAGGGATAACAAATACCATCCAAACATAGTTACTCATTTTGAGAATGTAAGAATGTCCTGTTGAAACAATATGAAACAAGGGTGCAATCCCACATCCATATAAATGCATTCTACTTTCAAGATTGCCCTTTATGAAGACAAATCTTATAACCCTGATGCCCAGCTTTTGGATTTATAATGTCGCCCACTTTTTGTGAATTGCTATACATGAATTTACCTTTATTAATTATACAATATAGAACTCACCCCTATCAATTAGAACAAAAGGCCCATTTTTATAATAATTGGAACATGGGGCTCACCTCAAAAATGATAATACATGTCCATCAGCAGGAATTACAATAGTGACACATAAAATTATTGTATATGGGATCCACCTTTAGAAATTATAGCATCAGACCCACCAATAGAAATAAAAACATGTGCCCCAACTTTATGGAAATTAAAATTTTGGCCCCACCTTTGCAAAAGTTATATTGTGGCCAATTTTTTGTGATTGTAAATATGGGACCTACCTTTATGACACAGTAGAGCCACCTATTGTGATTATAACCAGCACAGCTTTAGGAATTGATGTAAATGAGCCCACCTTTTAGGAATTACAATGTGCCACCTTTTAGGAATTACAATGTAAAACTCATCATTTGCACCATTTTTTAATTTCTTTTGAGTTCATATTTATTCAAAAAACTTTTGTGTTGTTGTCCACTTCCATCCTCTTTTAGATATCTTAAAATCGCTACTAAAAAAAGCAGCTGTCCTTAGCATACTTTTAGAAGTCAAAGATCAGATACGTAAATAAACTCTAATTATAAAATAAAAATGCCTTTTTTAGAGTTTATGAACAGGCCCCAAGTGTTCATTACAATTTCAGTGCTCACCTTATTTTGTTAATTCCGAAAGGTGGGTTCAATGTCCACAATTACAAAGGTGGGCTTTTGTAATGGTGGGTCTAATGTAACTTCTAAAGGTAGGTCTCATGTACAAGAATCCCATTCCTTATTATAGTTTTTACAAGTGAGCTTGCATTCTACTTCCCAATGGTGGGCACTATGTTCTAATTCTTATAGAAGTGGGCCCTATCTTCTAATTGTTAAAGGCAAGTCTCATGTTTACATAATAAAGGTGAGGCTCACGTATAACCATTCATAATGGTGCGCCCATGTCATAAATCATACAGGTGGACCTCATATTCACAATCACACAAAATAACCCCGCATTTCGGTTCTTATATATAAAGGTGGGGGCATTTCTCAACTCATAGATAAAAGAGTTACGATTGAAATCCTAAAGAGCAAGATTGAAAATAAAATGCCTTCATTGAGGTTGTGGGATTGTTTCTTCAATCAAATCCCCTCTCCAAACCACTCTCATCGAATTCAAAGGGGAGTTCTTCGTGAAAATGTTTGAGGATAGAAGGTCAAGAATGGCTTGAGCTTGGAATATTTGCGGGAGGTGATTAACAAGGGTGGAGATGGAGCAATAGTGACTCCAACGGCGTCATCGGGCCACTTAAGGGGATTTGTGGTGAGTAGGGTGGGCTATTTGTGAGGGTCAAGGGAGCACATGGGCGAAGGCGAAGAGGTTGTTTAGCTTGATGGATGGGTTTAGGAAGACAAAGATATAGTAGAGCTACAATCCCGTTAGTGTTAAGGAGGAGGAAGAAAGAGACGAAGATGATGATACAAAGAAGTGGTGATATACCTGCTTAGCAAAAAAAAAAAAATAGGAAAAGAAAGAAGAAGCAAGTGGTGATATCGCTATTCAAGGTCTTTTTAGTCAATATTGAGATTTGAGGGCCCTTTGGTCTTTACAAAGTTTTGGTAAATTTCTCTTAATTATATTACAAAAATGAATAATATTCTTTTGCTTTATACAATTTATCATTCACTTAATTTGGATATTGATTTTAACTAAGTTTAAGGGGATTTTTTTGGAAAATTTCTCTTAATTATATTACAAAAATGAAAAATATTATTTTGATTTATACAATTTACCATTCGCTTAATTTGGATATTAGTTTTAACTCACTTGCTGCTCATGGACGCACCTAGAGACAAGCCTATATGATCGAGAGAGAGAAATGTCTCTTAATAGTGGGGGTGCTCATGGATTGGGTTAGACTAGGCATGGGCCATAGGTCTCAACAATAGGGATGGACCTTTTAATTGTGGTCTTGTTTAATATATGGGCTAGGTTTGGACTAAGGTTTGGACTATGTGGTAGAGAGCACAAAGGACGGCCCGCCTGATTATGCCAATCCTCCTTCATGGCACCCTGAAAATCTCCAACCATTTTTGGCAGGGAGAATAGATATTAGGGGGCGATTATAACCCCTGGAGGTAGCTTAATTGACCTAGGATCAGAGTTTGCTCCCGGAGGTTGTGGGTTTGAGTTATGCTATCACAATGTGACCACGAAGGATTTACTTGGTTCCCTCTGAATTAGCCTTGTCCAAAAGGTCGAGACACCCTTCATTAGTGCACCAAAAAAAAAAAAAGATAGATGAGTTGGGGAGAGAAATAGAGGGAACTTATTTGAATATATGGTGTATTGAAGTGTGGTGAGGTAAAGCTTCAGATCAAGAGAAAATAGAAGGGAAATTTTCAAATGAGGCCCTAAGGTTTTGCCTTATTTAAAAAAGGACACAAATTTTAAAACTTTTCAAATTAGTCATTGAGTTTTCTAAGAAGTTTTTAATTAAGGACATCCATCTGTATAAAGATATTTTTCAGCAACTCTTTTCCTTATTTTTTTTAAAACACCCAAATTACTCTTAATTAAAATAAATTCCTCATTCAGTTCCTCTATATGCTTCTCATTTTCTTTTTTGTCATCCTTATGATGATTAATGACAGCTAACGTTTTCATAGCGATTGACTATATATTGTGGCCGTTGAAACCATGCCATGTATTTAAAAGATTAGTAATTTGATATTTTAAGAAAATTGAGAGAAAAAGTCGCTAGAAAGTTCCTTTAAAAAGATGAATGTTCTTAATTGTAAACTTTTTAAAGACTTAAGAACTAATTTGAAAGTGTCCTTTTTTAAATAAACGAAAAAATTTGGGGCTTATTTGAAAATTTTTCAAAATAAAAAAAATGGGTCAAATCATAATATGATGAGTTTTTATTTTTAGTGGCTTGAGAAGAAATCTTTATGATGCTTTATGTTAATGTAAATATTTTTAGTCAATTAGTTGGATGAAAAAGTAACTTTTTGACTTTTTAGTGTCAATAAGTAGAGGAAAATTTTAAAATGTGATATTTTGATTTGACTCCTTTAAGTTATTGTATCTTAAAATGACACTTTACTTCAACTTTATAGTAAAGTTAATTTACCAAACACAAGCTGTTGTGTTGGTGGTATAGGTACGGGCACCTACACTCATAGCTCCTACCAGATATTGGTAGCTAGTGGGAGCCTTTCCTTTCTACTTCCTTGGCCATTGAGCCAACGAGGAAAAAAAAAGAGATGAAGGGGAAGACAGAGAAAAATAGATGAAGGGGATGCTAGAGAGAACAGTGGGAGAAAGGAGAGATGACAGTGAGGGATATAGATAAATAAGAAAGAGAAGAGAGGGACATGAGAGAAATATAGAGGAGATGCATGGGAAAGAGATGAGGTAGGAGACAGCGGAGATGAGGGAGACAGGAATTAAGAGAAGAGAAAGGAGATAAAAAGGGAAAGGCATAAAAGAAGAGTGATGAGAGGGGGAGGGATATGAGTAGGGGTGTCAAAGGGCCGGGCTCGGGCCGGGCTTAGGTAAGCCCTTATCCTACTCTCACATGTGCGGGCCGGGTCTAACTGAGCAAAAGCCCTTGACTTTTATGGCGGGCCTATAATTTTTAGGCCCTTACCCAACCCTCAAAAGCTAGGGCCGGGCCAAGGCCGAGCCAGGGCCAAAAGAAAGGGAAATTTTTTTTTTCTTTAATGGAAGGAAATCTTTTATGTATAACAACCTATGCCACCATCACCAACCAACTTTATACAAACCCCCCTCCTTTGCCCGGGTTAGGGATCGGGAATGCAATGCAAAAGGCAGCATGACAGAGTTAAAAACTCTTTTTTAATGCATTGGTGGTGGGATAAAATCATTTTTACAATATAAAACATAAGGTGGATGATAATAATTCTATAAATGATAATAAATATATAACAAATAACAATAATTCTTTATTTAATTATTTAATCTACTTTTAGAATATCTAAAAGACCATCAAATGTATTACATCATTGTGTTGCTGCGTACGTATCCAATCTTGTGTGCAAATTAAGACTTTTACAGTGTCAGATTTTAATAACTCCTATATTGATCAAATACTCTTCCTCCCGTACTAAATGTTGATTCAGAAGCAACTGTAGAAATGAGAATTGCTAAAATGTCACAAGCCATTCTAGAGATAACTGGATATTTTGTTGAATTAACTTTCCATCAATCTAATATATTAAAATTTTCAGATTTATCCCTTGGCTCCTCCAAATAACAATCTAATTCCGATTTTTCCTCTACAACTGTTTGAGTCATTTGTTCCTCAAAAGCTAAAAAATCATCTTTAAACTCATTAGATTTTTTTACCAAATCAACTTTATCCACATTTGACAATGTTTTGGTAGGTGCATCATAAACCAAATCATCTTCAAAGTCATTGTGGATATTATATATTTTATATTAAAATTTAATAAACAACGGGCCGGGCCGGGCCCCCTCGGGCCTAATTAGTCAAGCCTAAGCTCAGCCCTCTAGATGCGGGCTTTTAAAAATAGAGCCTTACCCTACCCTCAGGCTTTAAATAAAAAAAATAAGCCCTCGTTTTGAGGGCTTTTGCGGGCCGGGCCCCCTCTCTAAAGGGCTGGATTGACCACCCTAGATATAAGGTGACATAAGAGGAAGAGAATAGAAAAAGATTGGGCTTGGGCTAGGCGTGGAGCTGGATATTCCTTAGCCCCATGAAAACCACATACACAATAGATAGGGGTAAAAACATAAAAAAAAGGGGCCCCATCTAATCATTCTAATTCCCAAGCGTTCATTTGAGGGCCTTAATTTTCAAGGGTCATCTATCTATAGATATTTTTTATAGTGATGATGATGAATCTTAGCGTCAAAATGGACCCTAGGGCATATCATTTGCAGAGATTGGGTGAAAGTAGGGTAGGGAATGAAAATGAGGTACACTGACCAAGCGTGGGCCCCAAGTTTTCCCCGTGGATCTGGACTTCGATCTCGTCAATACTTAACAAACGTTCTCAGATACTTCCAAAAGAAACTCATAGAAACAAGAAAAGGGCGTTAGAACAAACCAAAGTGACAAGGCCCGGAAAGCACTCCCTCCTGCTTCTTCAATCACTCATTTACTCCAGTGAGTAACTGTTACTTCAAAGTATCTGACGTTTCCTTGTTTTCAGAGCATGAAATCTATAGATTCCAAACAAACCCTTCATTTTTATATCTGGAATTTGATAGTTTGAACTTTGAAGACCCATTTGTTTTCCAAATCATCCTCTTCAACTTCTGAAAATTTGCAGAGATGGACAAAAGGAACAAAGATGTCATACGTCTGGAGCGTGAAGCTGTCATTCCAATTATGAAGCCCAAGCTTATTATGAAATTGGCCTACCTTATAGGTATATGGTGGTGGGGTTCAATTTTTCATGTCTATCTTGTCATCCATGTCTGTGTCTTTATATGGGTGTTGTGGTTTTTGATGCCGTTTCTTCTTGGGTGGTGCGGATTCCTGTGATTCTGATGAAATTGTGAGATGGGTCGTGTTTTCATTGATTTGGGTCTTTAGATTTGCTTGATTTTGGTATGCTGTGTGATTTTGGCGTATCTATTTGGAATGGAGCTTAGGTTTTTCATGTCTTTTCGGTTGGACATGTATTGTTTTTTTTTCTCTTCCCCATTTTGTTTGTTTGTGTGATTTTATGTTCTTTTCCTGTGGTTGTTAGTGATTACTTGAAATTCGAAATGCATTCTGCAAGTTTCTGTTTAGGAGTAGATTTGGGCTTCTGCTATGTTTCTGAATTTGGTGTTTTGCTTGCTTTTGGGATGTGAATTGGAGATTTGGAGTTCGGTTTCTTTAGATTTAAGGCTTTTGAATATTTTTTGTTTACGTTGTGCATGAGTATTTGAGCCCCTGTGATCAACTTTTCAAACCCCTAATCCCCATTAATGTCACGCTTTCAGGAGAGCCCCATAGGCCGAAACATTCCTCACAGAGGAAAGACCAAAGCATTGCTGTAGAAAACTGTGAATTTGGGTGTCTCTTTTCTTATTATGTCTGTCTTGTGTGGATCAACGTCATCACTTAATTCTATACCGTCAATATAGGGTTGGAGCTAGAGTTCTGCTCTAAAATTGTAACCATGATATCTTATTATTACAACTCACTCAATGTTTTAAACTACTTAAGTGTGAGGCAAGGTGCTCCAATTGACCAAAGCATGAGGCGCAAGCTGCTTGAGCACACTTTTTTTTTCTTCCTCTTCCTCTTCCTCTTCTCTTTTCTTTTTATTTCATAGAATAGAAGTCATTCTGGCTATTTTAAGCCTTTTAATAATTTAACCAGGATTGACTTAAGTTACTCGTGGTTAGTTAGTAGTTACAACAGCTTGAGATTAAAAAAACAAACCTGTTAACTTCTTAAAATTAGAGAACCTTTTAACTTCTTAAAATCACAGTTGGTTCCTCCCTTTTTCAGTTTTTCTTAAGACAAGGATGTGAGGTCAGCCGCCGGATATGGAGTGTAATTGAAGCAGATGGGAGGCAACCTCATGGTAGCGTCATATTGTGTGGCGTTCCAAATGTCCCTCCCAAACCCTGCTAAATTATTAAAATTATATTCATATTGTGAGGTGTTCCAAATGACCCTCCCAAACCCTATTAAATTCATAAAATTATAGTCATATTGTGAGGCGTTCCAAATTACCCTCCCAAACCCTATTAAATTCTTAAAATTATAGTCTTTTTCTCTGTACACTGCATACAGTAAGGCATTCCAAATGTAAGCTACGCCTCAGATTGAGCTGTGGGGTACTTGAAACACTTGTGCCATGGCCACCCTCATGTTGATTCCAAATGCTTCTAAGAGCCTCGTACTTGAGGCTGAGGCATTTTGGGAACCCTGTAGCCATCTTCCCCACCTCTAATATGTCATGGACATTTGTCATTTTACTAATGTCCTCTAATATGAGATTAATATAGTGGCACCAAACAATTTGTGACATCCTCTCGTGTGCCATCCCCCTTGCTGCATTGAAAGAAGCCCTATTGTCCATCACCACTTGAACACCATGATCTTCTCCAATCTCCTCGGCCATTTTTGGCATAATGCTGAATAGCTATCGTGCATCCTTGCAATGTCCAGAGGTGTCAATGTGCTTAAGAAATATTACACCTGCAACATTGCAAATCATAAAGTCAATACATCACAAGTAAGGCTTGAAACCTTTCACTTGCCATAGGTGCGAATTGTTCTTAATGTATGATGTAACTCTTGTTGTCCTCAATTCCGGTGAAAAGAACTTTCCGTCTACCTTATATGTGGAGGCAGGTTTTACTAATGTATAAAAAAAAATTAGAAATAGCCCGACCCATTTTTAGTGCCTTGCCTTACATGTCATGCATTAGAGAAATCTTGGGCCTATGTAAGGAAGGATCAATGGACCCTTTAGTAGTTGGGTCACGCGATTGTAGGTTTGGTGCTGGGGGTCAGGAAGCACTGGAAGAACCAGTTCCACCCTGTAACTCATCCATGCGAGCCTTCTCTAGTGCATTGGTCTCATGTCTTGCTTTCATTCCTCTTTTCAGTTCCTGTATATCCTCATTACCATCAATCATCATCATCCGCCTCATCAACATCCTTCATCTTAGCCAACCTTTCCTTTTATTTCTCTTATTTTCTTTCTCCACTTTCTTTCAAGTAGTAGGGCTCTCATTTCTTGTTTCACTGCAATGGGGACATTTGAGCAACCTTTTTCATCCCTAGAAACATGTCCTAAATGTGTTTCTAATTGGTATATACCACTAATCATGGTTTTCTGACAATATTTGCATTTTAATCATGGTTTTCCCACAATATTTGCATTTTACTTTATGTTGGTCCTTGCCGGCCATTTCCCATGGGCCCACTGACCAACTTCTTTATTTTTCTTCGGTGCCTTACAAGTTACTTTATCTGACCAACTACTTTATGTAACTTGCAATTAAAATAAAAAAGAACTTACAAGTTACACATCTATGTAAAAGAATGAAAAATTTTGATTTCTTCATGTATATGTGTAGATATAGTTGAGAACCCATCAGCTACAAACAAATCCCATATCCTGTCTAACTCATCACTTGCATAATAATAATTAAATTTAATAAAACCATAGTTTACGTAGTTATAAAAGAATTAAAATTTACGATTTCTTCATGTAAATGTTTAAATTTAAATGAGAAACCATGGATCTACTTTAACCAAATAAATAAAAAAATATGTGAAATTACTATTTTGCATGCTTATAAGTGAATGCAATTTTTTGTTTCTTCATGTAAATGTGTATATCTGGGTGAGAAACATTAGATCTAAACAATACATAATCCCTTTATCCTTTACAACTCATCACTTTAAACAAACAAATAATAAATCAAAGAAGTTACTATTTTACATGCTTTTGATAGAGTGAGATTACTTGATTTTTACATGAAAATGTGTAGATCTAGGTGAGAAAACATAGATCTACACACTATATAACTCCTGTATCTTGTACAACGTATCACTTTATACAAATAAATAATAAAATATGTGAAATTGCTATTTTGCATGCTTATAAGTGAGTGTAATTTTTTGTTTCTTCATGTAAATGTGTATATCTAGGTGAGAAACATTAGATCTAAACAATACATAATCCCTATATCCTTTACAACTCATCACTTTAATCAAACAAATAATAAATCAAAGAAATTACTATTTTACGTGCTTTTGAGAGAGTGAGATTACTTGATTTTAACGTGAAAATGTGTTGATCTAGGTGAGAAAACATATTTCTCCACACTACATCGCTTCATTATGTTTCTAAATTGAAAACTTTTTAAAAAGTAAAAGAAAATAATTTTTTATAAGAATAATTTCAAATATGAAAAATTATAATGAAAATGTGTAGATCTAGGCGAGAAAACATAGATCTTCACACTACATCGCTTCATTATGTTTCTAAATTATACATCGCTTCATTATGTTTCTAAATTGAAAATTTTTAAAAAAGTAAAACAAAATATTTTTTTATAAGAATAATTTCAAATATGAAAAATTATTTTTCAGTGCAAATGCATACATCTAGGTTTAAACTATTGATCTACGTGGCAGACACTCTTTCATTTCAAAATCTAAAAAGAAAAAATAAAAAAAAATCAAATTTTCATTTTTTTAAAAAATTACATTTAATTGAAGGTAAAAAGAATGTCTTAAATAAATTTATGGTAAAATAACATCTGCTAGGAATAACACATCTTTTCTCAAGTTTGTATGCAAGTTGTACCACAAAAACATGCATCAAAACTCTAGAACCCAAAAACCTCTTACTGATAATCATGCTTTTGGTCTTGGGTTGGTTCTCTCAAATGATCTACAAAATCATAAGATTTGAGCTCCCATAGCCAAAATCCCTATCTCCAAGTAAAACCCTCTTATAAGAATGAGAATTTCATATGAAATCTCTTATATAGTCCGCAAGTCGCATCACAATGTGACTTGGCCAGCTCGCCCGACTCAATGGGGCCAAGTCCCATGTATTGAAGTTTGAGACTCCAAGTCTTATTGGTCCCTACTCCATGAGAGCTCAGTCTGATTCGAGACTTGGACTTGGCTGATTTTTTAATCCTTAATGGCGGTTGGTAATCTATTGTCATTGAAGCATGCGTGGTTGGTGGTAGCAAGATCAAGTTCTGAAGCTGAGTATCAAGCTTTGGCACGTGTGAGATGCAAATTATTGTGGCTGAAATGAATTGGTTTTATATAAGGGCCCAGCTGGTGGTGTTACATTGTGATAGTCTTTCATCAGTAGTCTTTCATCAGGAGAGAACAACGCACATTGCATTTTATTGCTTTTTCATCCTTTAGGCGGTCAACAACAAAGAAATTAAGCTGGTGTATCCTAATGCAAAAGGAGCAATTAATGGACTTCCTGTGACTAAAAGACATTTATATGATGCATTCTCTTAGCTGGCATAGTAGAAATCTATGCACAAGCTTAAGGGAGTGTTGATGTTTACAGTTTTTTATTGTGATATTGCAGATTTCAGGGACTCTTTGGAATTCATAGAATCTGTTGGTTTTATTTTTTCTCTGTAAATTTCTAGAAATTCATTAATAAAGTTGCTGCCTGGATGCCTAACTGTAGGCAACAAGTTAAGTGTAGTTTTTGTCAAGACTCGGAACCTAGGGCCCTTCGAATTCTGTGTTAAGACTCATAAAAGTATCATATCACATTCATAAGTTAAATCAAAATACTCCAATAAGAATCTAGGCAATCCTATTAAATAAATTTGAATATAATTTGAAGTCCAAGTTCAAAATAATCAACTAAACAAATCGACTATCCTTGAGCAAAATAAAACAAGTACATTGCTTTTAAAAGTTAAAATGAAATAAACTAAATAATCTGATAAATTTAGCTCTCTTCATCTCCTTGATGGCTCCATCGCTCAAGAGCACATCCCAAAGCCTAACTCCTGTGGAAGGGGAAATTTAGAAGTCAGTACAATTGAATAAATATACATACAACTCCATTTGTATACATAAACATTACATAAAAAGGGAGCCAATTAATTTAAATGAACACACACACATAAGAGATGCATGCAATTATAATGTCTTGAGTATAGTCTGTATAGCTGGTTGAGGTCTTATCTCATTATAACCTCCTAACCGCTTGGTAACACAAGCCAATGAGGATCAAGTACCCAAAGGTACATGATCAACTGGATAAGTTCTTATAACTTATGTGCACATATTCAAGGTGACCAATGAGGGCCCACTTCATCATCGCGGTACTGGAGAATTTTTGTTCTCTCGAGGCTGATCCAATGTTAGATAACACATTCCTGAGGTTGACCTAAAGTCAGACAATAATCTTCCATTGGTGATGTAAGTTAGGTAACTTCATTGACACAGTGCCTCTATATCATTATTAGTGGTCTTGTTGTTTGAGGGTAACTCCACACTCTCTCTGTCTATGAGACCCCAATGCACCTAGGCAATCCCTAGAGGTGAGACCAGGTCAAGCGATCTTGTGAGCCAAGAAGGGGAAAGCTGCAGGGGTAAGGGTTTAGTGCTTTGGTTAGCAAAGAGGTGACCGTGAAGTTGACCGTAAGGTTTGTTCGAGTCCCACATTGGAAATATCTAAGTCTTGACCCTGTGATAAAATGCACGGCTTGGCCTTAACTTGGTGTGACGCGTTTTTAAGTCGTGAGGACAGAAGTAGTCCATGGTCAACAGTATCACATTGATAGTGGGCCGGATTGTCACATTTGATACTAGTGGGGGAGTATGAGACCCCAATCCACTCAGGTAATCCCCTGAGGTGAGACCAGATGAAGCCATCTTTTGAGACAAGAATGGGGAAGCTTAAGGGTAAGGGTGGAGTGTTTTGGTTAGCCAAATGGTGACTACGAGGTTGACCGTAAGGTTTGTTATAGTCTCACAATGGAAATTTCCGTATCCTGACTGTAACGACCCAAGAATCTAGTGCTCTTCAGATTCTCAAGATGCACTCAATTTATACCAACACAACATAAATCAAATTCCAATGAGCATAAAGGTCCAAAGGCATTCATATTCAATTTATACATTTAAATCATATTCAATTTATACTTAAATCATTAAATGTATTAGAAAACATCATAAACAGCTATTGAGTAAAACACAAGTCTCTAAATCATGTAGATAAAAATATCAAATGTTCAGTCTAATCCTATCGATGAATCTATTCATTGTTTCACGCGCTCTAAATCAGCTACGCATGCCAAAATCTATCGGCTGATCTTCGTCATTTTTCGTAACCTCTACGAATGCATTACCTGAAGTGGGGCAAACCACTGATCAGTAACACTGGTGAGCGGAATTTCCAATACAAGTAATACTAATGTGTAACATATTTTCAATCATTTATCTGAATATGTATAATATTAAACAATGGTATTAAGACAATATCTTAATCAATTCTTTCTTAAGTATTTTTCTATCGCAAGCAATGAATGGTTTCGATACCCAATATGGGTGTATCTATGTTTTTATCAACAACATGGCTTGTCGTCCACCATGACTGTTGAACTTGTTCCAATGCTCCACATAGGAGTATCTACATTTCCGTCAACAACATGGCTAGTCTTACTACCATGCTTGTTGAACCTACTTCTCTCGACCAATATCTCCGAGAGAAGTTTTATACTTAGTCCTAGCAGTTTGTATTACTCTATTTCAAACTTCAATTTCAAGTTCAAATTCAATAAGGCCTGTTAGAGTTTCATCTTATCATAATAGTTATCATTAACTTGTTCTCTTCCTTGGCAAGTGCCACATAACACTGGATTAATCCTCGTCCCACTCCGAATTAGAATTGGTACCCAGGTATATGGCATTGCCCGTGTCTCTTGAAAGGTAATTTATATATCACATGATTACCAACGAAAATTATCATATTGGACCATACATAAATATTCTTAGATTCACTAGAAGCTTATATTAATATTTACATCATACCCAACAGGGCATAAAGCGAAGGTAATTATTGTCATGAAAAGGGATTAATGATTATTAATCAGTGGTGCCAATACTTACGTGACCTTACCAAGTCTAAGTCAAATTCATGTTTCTCTCTTTTACTGATTATCTATGAAGTAGCAGTAACAAGAGGTTTTTTTACATATAAATGTAAATAACAGGGACCAATCTATAATTTACAACAATTGTATTATAATACCACATGTTGACAGAACCCATCTTCATTTTACAAAACCTAGACTTCATGCTTGGTAGAAAGGGATTCTTGCCTAGGTAACTTGGGATCTTGGGATGGTGGGACCCAATGGTTCAAATCACAAGGTGACCCACCCCTAGGGTCGCCCATGGGTCCTCTGCAAGATGGGTGGACTTAATCTTTGATAAGGTGGCTCCACATGGCCCACAACTCAAGTTGACCAAACCAACCCTTTGACGACGTGAAATCTGCAAATTTTAATTCAGGTTTGAATCCTCAAGTTGATCATTCAGCTTGTCTTCGTAAATCAAAGTTGCAAAGGTATATTAATCATAGAATCCCAATTTGCTAATTCCCATCCAAGAAATCGGATTTTTGATGATGGTTTCCACCCTTATAGGGTCGACAGATTCAGATGAAATCTTCAACCTTCATTCATAGGTCCATATGGGTTAATTTCCAACCCAGAACGGAGCCAAAGGGAGTTGACCATAAGTCCCACTCCATATCATCAGGTCTGATTTATGATTTGAAGATTCTCCTAGGCACCAAATCAAATCTGGCTCATTCAACATGCCGATGGACATTGTAGTATGTGCATATGATAGCAATAGTTCTTCGCATGATCTGGTACTTCTAATTTTCTACTCAAATCAAATATTACAACATCAATTTGGAAGTTCTACTCACCTTGTATAGAAGTTCATTGCTTGAGCAGCGAGTGGTCTTGAACCAGACATCCGTTATGTGTCTCGCTGTCGATCTTCCTCGTCCCTTTCGCGATCTTCTCCTTCTTCTAGCAATTTTCACAACTCAAATTAGTCTCTCTCTCTCTCTCTCTTGCAATTTCTATCGTTGCTGTGAAGAAGAAAAGGAAAAGCAAGCTTTCTTATATGTATTCGTGCTTGGACGTCATGTACTAGAAGTCCTGTTTGGGAACTTCAGGGAAGTCTTGTTTGGGAACTTCAGGGAAGTCCTATTGGAAGAGTATTCTTGAGAGAGAATCCTGTTCGGAATTCTTAGTCTCCTAATGACTTGAATCTAGCCTAACTATAACTTCACTAAGAGTCATGATCCTACTCCAATAACATGTATGTATTTTGATCAGAATAAGAATTCCACTGAGATTTGAGAAGTCCCGATGAGATATTACGCTGAGCCTGTGATAAAATCCATGGCTTGGCCCTAACCCAGTATGACGCATTTTAAAGCTGCGAGAACGAAAGTCATCCAAAGTGGACAGTATCACATTGATAGTGGACCGAACTATTACATTTGGTACCGGTAAGGAGTGTGAGACCCCAATTCACCTGGGTAATCCCTTGAGGTGAGGCTAGCTCAAGCGATTTTATGAGAAAAGAAAGAGGAAGCTGTAAGGGTAAGGGTGGAGTGCTTTGGTTAGCCAAGTGGTGACCATGAGGTTGACCATAAGGTTTGTCTGAGTCGCACATCAAAATTACCCAAGTCTTGACCTTGGGATAAAATGCACAGCTTTGCCGTAACCCAATTTGACACATTTTTATTTTTTAAAGCTGTGAGGAAGAAAATAGCCCAAAGCAGACAACATCACATTGATAGTGGGCTGGGCTGTTGCAATATGTTACACAATATTCCCATGCTTCTTTAATCAACTCTCAAATTCAGATTTATTCATTTACACTTTTCCATCATCTATAATCGAGTTTCTGTAATCAACCCCATACACTAATATGTAGATATAAGCTGCCCCCAACAAAATTTAGTACTGGTATCCATGGTGCATGAGGGTAATCACGTAACCATTTCCGTCTAGATGAAGTAACACATGGATCTGGTATCATCCATCATTAATATAAAGAAATACATACTCTACTTAGGAGAGCAACATATAATCACATCATTGATCTAGATATACAATTTTAAAATATATATTATGCATATATATATAGGGAAAGACTACTATGCATCTATCCTTCACACTATGGTGAGGGACAATTTCTTTTTTAGACCTAATAAGGTCAAAAAGGTGTCATGAGGTGTGATGGTTTTGTCTTCTTGCACATTAATACTTTTCAAAAAAGGAAATGTCCCTCACCATAGTGTGAGGGACATATGCATAGTTATTTTGTCTATATACATGCATATATATGGGCTTTAATCCTATGATAAGTGTTCTCACACATCTACCGTGACAACTTTTTATGAGGCCCACTTGTGGAGGTCCCATTTGGGGATGGAACTAGGGGGATGGAGAGATCTATGTGGGACCACCCCAAATATCAAGTTTGGCCTCAATCATATGTCGCTAACCCCTTCATCTGTGGCTCGTAAATCTAGTTTATTTGATTGGTGCACAGTCTATCAAACGGTCTAGTAAATTCGGATTTAAACAAAATTTGGGGTGTGTGTCTGTCATGGGGTGCCTGTGTATTGTAAGATTTAGATTGGGTGATAGATGAGCCCCACCTAGACTTATCACAAAAAAGTGGTAAGAACTAGTTCTCATAGGATTATTCTCCATATATATACGTGCAAGCCTCTCCTAAGCTCAAGTTTATATAAGAAATTACGTAAGCCCTAGCCCTTGGGCCCCACCTTTGGGCCATAAATGGACCAAACACATGACCCCCCTTGCATATGTCCACCAATTTTTGGTCAAATCCGAATTTACTGGACTGTTGGATCGATTGTGACTATTAAATTTTTGGGGCCCAGATGGAGATGATAGAAACCACGAGAGGAGGGTCCTAGGGATTCCTTCAAATCCCCCCCATCCCCATCTCCATCCTCAGGTGGGCCCCATAGGCGTGAGCCCCGCACTTGAGCTTAGGAGAGGGCCTCCATGTATATATATATCATCATCATTATAGCTTTGTCTTAACTATGCTGGGGTTAGTTACATGAATTTTATTTCTCTATTCTTATCTATCTTGAGCTAAATCTTCAGATAAGTTGCACTTCTTCAAATTTTTTTTCCTACCTCTATCGGCGTCCTCTTTGGCCTACCCATTCCTCTTGGTGAGCCATCAACTTGAAGAGCTAAACTTTTTCTTACCATCATCGTTAAACTTTTTCTTACCGTCATCGTTGCCGGCTGGCATTGGACATGCACAAACCATCTCTAATGGGTTTCTCTAAATGTATCCCTTATTAATGTTATCCTTCTAATTTTATCCTTCCTAGCTTTACCACATATCCACCTCAACATTCTCATCTTTGCTACTTATATTTTTCATATTTTGCTTTTTGGTTGGTCAATATTTTACTCCATAGGTCATAGTTGATCTAAATCACTATCCTGTAACATTTCCCTTCAGTCTTATTGGCATTTGTTGGTTACAAAGTACTCCAAAAGCATGTCTCCATTTCAACCATCCTGCTTTTATTGTATCTTCGACATCTTCGTTAATCCCCCCATTATTACTAAATATCTAGCTAAGATAATAGAAAGAATCTCTTTGTGGTATCTCTTGGGCTTTAATTCTCATATTAGTTTCGGCTCTTTGTAAATGCCACAAAAGTTGCAATCTATATATTTTATTTTTGTATGATTTTTTTTAAAACCTTTGGATTCTAAAGTCTTTCAGCATTCTCGAGTTTTGCATTTACACCATCTCTTGATTAATCTACCAACACTATATCATTTGTAAACAACATACACCAAGGTACCTCCTCTTAAATATGAGTAGTTAATTCATCTATAATTAATGCAAAGAGATAATGGCTTAGGGTTGACCCTTATGTAAACCTAGAGTCATTGAGAATACACCTATATCTCTCCATAAGTAGTTCTCTCGCCCTCATTACTGCTTTTTCATACGTGTCTTTAATGATTTGAATATTGCTTCTTGGAACATTCCTATTATTTATGACCCACCAAATTAAATCTTTAGGTACCCTATCAAAAACTTTTACCATATGAAATTTTTTTCTCTTCACTTGATACTTTTCCATTAATTGCCGAGTGAGAAGATAGCTTCCAATGTCGACCTCTGTGGTATAAAACCAAAATAATTTTCAAAGAACTTGGTCTTCTGTCTAAGTTTTTACTTCATTACTCTCTCCCATAGCTATATTATAAGTTTAATTGCATGGTAGTTGGTACGGTTTTGTATATCTCCTTTGTTCTTATATATAGGTACTAAACACTTCTTCTCCATTCATTTGACATCTTCTTTGTCATTAATATCTTATTGAAGAGCCTATTTGACAAAATCACCCTAACTTCTTAATGCAGATAGACCTTAGGCAACATATGTATGGCCTTAGTACGTTTAGAATTTTTATTCACTAATTATGTCATTAGGTTTTTAATTTTATTTAATAGATTATAATTAGGATTAGGTTTTCAATTTATTTAATAGATTATAATTAGGATTAGGTTTCCCATTTATATGACATAGTAGAGAAGAAATTCTCAGAGTTTGATAATTTATTGATTTGGGTTTTCTCTTGAGGTGCGTCCTTGTTTTCGTCTCTTTGGAGACTTGTTGAAGTGTTTGCGGACACGTGCTTCAGCACTATTATTGTGCTTTGTCACTTCCACGCAAGTCCCAACCCTAGGGCTTGTGTCAATTTTTGTATAAGAGAGAAGATCTACATTGTTGTGATTGTCCATCTCCATTCTATTGCTGATTGGAGCCTATCTGTCATCCATCTCCGTTCAGAATCCATCCCAGACACACCCTGCCACAATTATCAATTCCATCCACTTCCCTTTCCATCCTGAAACCTTAAGATGAATCCACCACTCCATTGTTGACTGCACCCAAATCCTTGAATCCCCAACCCAAAAGCCGTCCCCATCAGCCAATCGATCACTGCACAACTATCCAACCAAATCCGCAAACCCCATCTGCTGCTCTATCCCACATCCCCTAAAATCCCTGGAAAGCCTAAGCTGGCCCCTTCACCTCTCATATGAAAAAAAAGGGGGAAAAAAATCAGCATCCCTAATCCAAGCCAAACTCTAATCCCCATCTTTGCATTGTCTCTGACACCAATTGATCCCACTGGCCTTGCTAGGCCATGTTGGCATCAACCCCAGTGGAAAAAAAAGGAAGAAAAAAAGAGAACACAGCGAGCAGAGAAGACTAAGGGAAGAGCATAGCTGGTACTGTTTTTGATTAGCTTCGGCAATAACACCATCATCGCTCACACTCCAGCTGGTCTCCAACCACGCTTCATCAGCAGCTGCACAGCTACTGGCTACACTTGAGACCCCATCGCTTCCGGTCAACTAGAGCCTTCTCATTCCTTAGATTCTCTCTCTTGGTATCAATTGATTCTGCATCGGCGATTGTCAAGTTTGCTAGAGATCTCTCCATCGCCATTGCTTCTTCATCATAGTCAAACAACAATTGAACTCCATTTTTATTTTCAACAAAGCAGCAAAGGAGAAGAAGAGCCTCTTTGTTTTCTATTTGTGCACAACTTCCAACTAGAACCAAAAAAAAGGGAAGTTCATATCGACTCTCTTCACATGTGCAATGTGGAGCGCTGTTGGGTGTACTTCGGCGGCTCAATTTCGAGTTGAGTTCAGGTCCAGGTCAGGCAGACTTGACCCCGTGTGAAGCTCATCCTTGGCATCATCGCTGACCTCATCACTGCATCATCAAAGAGCAGTCAAGACATTTGACCAATTCTGCGGACATTTATTTCTATGATATTAGGTTTATCTAGACTCAAATTTGAGATCCATTTTCATCCGCATTTTCGTGGAAACAGATCTACAGAAAAGATCAGTTCATTGTTACATTAGAATCAATATGAAATTGCATATCAGTAAATTCTACAATGCAATTCAAAGAGCCAAATATGCACTTAAATATGGAATATGGTATGCTGCGGATGAACACTATTTTTGGCAATTTCTTGATTTGAAGCAAGAAGAGTTGTCCGTTCTTGAGTACTTTGACCAACTTTCAAGGCTCCAAGATGGATGCGGATCATAATTTGTCTATCGCTCCCGAACTCAGATTGAAGCCGATAGCTCTTATAGTTCTCCTGAAAGAGTTTCGATGGGTTGATGGGCTGTGAGATCTCAATGGCTTTGTCGTAAGAGAATCTTCAAATCTCAACACTCTCTACAATTTTTGCTCATTTCGTTAAGTGTTGAGTTTCTGAGTGCTGTGGAGAAAGTGTCTCATCTGTACCACCGAGCTAGGATCCTTTTCCTGTGCTGTCACAGTAATAAAGGGGATGATAAAAAATTAACTTCAGATCAAATGAAGATTCTTTTGCCAGAGAAGCAGTTTGGCTAGCAGGATTGTTGAATGAGGGAAGACAATTGGTATTTCATTTCATGCTACAGTCAGAGAGAAACAGAACTGTGGAGACTGAAGCTTGTAATAGGAAGAAGAGGTGAACCAGAGAGTTAGAGGGGTTGGTTTTTTCCATTAATTATGACAAAGGAAAAGGAGAATCCTCAAAGACACAGTTAAAAATATTAGATCCAACGGTGATGGGAGACATAGAAACAGTGTCAATAAAGCTCCTATCTTGGAATGTAAGAGGCATCGGAACTCAGAATGTCTGTCAAAAGGGCGATCATCAAGGATTCTATCAGAAGGGCAAAAGCTGACATAGTTCTCCTTCAGAAAGCCAAATTAGTTCCATGGAAAATAGTTTAGCCAGAGAGTTGTGGAGCAGCAACTGAGTTAAATAGTATTCCTTAAATGCATCTGGCTCTTTGGGAGGAATTCTGTTGTTGTGGAATTCTGGTCAGGTCTCGGTTTGAGATTGCTGGTCTGGTTCCTTTGTGGTTTCGGCTATTATCTTGGATTTGAATCTCCACCAGGAGTAGCTCATCTCCTTTGTTTATGGACTGAATGATTACAGATGGCAGGCTGATTTTTGGAGTGACCTAGACTTAGTGCGAGCATGTTGGCCTGGGTGTATTGGAGGGGATTGGAATATTGTTAGAAGTTCAGTGGATAGATTGTGAGTGGGGAGGTTAGCATCTCTTCACACATGAAGGATTTTCCGTCTGGATTTACTCCAATGCTCTGCGAGATCTAAGATTGTGGGGAGCTGCTTACACTTGGTCTAATAATCAAGAGGTCACTGCATTGAACAGATTGGACAGATTCTTGATTTAAGGTGACTGGGCTGCGATATACCCTAGTGTTTACCAGATTGCTCTATCGAAGACAACATAAGATCACTGTCCTATCCTTCTTGATTCCTGTAATGAGAGGTGGGGGCCTAGCTCATTTAGATTCGAGATTAGTTGGCTTCAGGAGGAGGGCTTCTTGTCTTTGATCCGAAACTGGTGGCATGATTTCATGGTGTGTGGTTGGGAGGGCTTCAACCTGGCCATGAAAGTTAAGTGAGGTGAGGTGAATGGTCATTTTAAAAGATAAAAAAAAGAGGTTAAATCAATCCCATGATGAGATTTTGTCTTTTAGTGCATAGGAGAATTTAACTTTTTGACTTTTTGTGCCAAAAGTAGATATTTTTAGACTGTTAGTGAGATGAAAAAGTAAGGCTACATACATCTTGCCCTCCCTACACCCCGCTGTGTGGGAGCCTTGTGCACTGGGTCACCTCAGTGATGAAAATGTAGCTTTTTGGTATAAAAAGGAAGAATTTTTTTAAAACGCGGTATTTTGATTTGACACTTTTAATTTATTGTATCTTGAAATGATAGATGACTTTAACTTTACATTGAAGTGATATTAACAAACAGCCCCTAGAGGTTAAGATTAAAGATTGGGTAAGGGATCACAATGGTGGTTTTGAGCATGTGGAGGCTGCAATACTAAATGACATCCAAGACTTAGCTAGAAAAGAGGAATTGGAGCATTTGAGCATTGATGATAGAAATTGTAGACAGAGTTCAAAGATTCAGCTGGAAAGAAAGATTGAGGAAGAGATCAAATGGAAACAATGGTTCAAATGCAAGTGGCTTTTAGAAGGTGATAACACCACAAAGTTTTTCCACAGCTTAGATTCAGCTAGGAATTGCTTTAACATAATTTCCATACTAGTGGATGGCAACACCTAGCTAGAAAGCAAAGAGATTTTTGATCATGTTGTCCAGTTTTACAAGGAGTTGTATTCTAAAGGTGATTGGATACACCCACTATTGGACAATCTGGTTTTTGAGGCTATTGATTCTCAACAAGCAGATTGGTTAGGGAGAGCCTTTGATGAGAAAGAGGTTAAAAGGGTAGTTTTTTATTTGGTAGGAGACAAGGCGCTTGGTCCTGATGGCTTTCCCATGAGTTTCTTCCAACCTTTTTGGGAAGATGTAGAGTGGATGTTATGAGATTCTTTTTGGAGTTTCACGAGAGGTATTTATTCTAAAGAAATGGGTGCTTCTTTCATTGCTATGATTCAAAAGAAAGTTGGGGCTGAAGGGATAAGGGATTTCCTTCCACTTAGCCTCATTGGTAGCATTTACAGGATTTTATCTAGAGTCCTTGCAGAGATGATCACAATTGTGATGCTGTGTATCATTTCTAAGGCCCAAGTAATGTTCTTCATGTCAAATCTTGGATAGTGCTTTGGTTGTTAATGAATGTCTTCGCTTGAGGCATAAGGAAAAGAAACCGGTTTTAATTTACAAGTTGGATTTTGAAAAAGCTTATGATAGGGTTGATTGGGACTCCCTTCAATACATGTTGAGGCGTATGGGGTTTGGGTTGAAATGGAGAAAATGGATCCAGTCTTGTTTTTCTTCTGCGTCATTCTTTGTCCTGATCAATGGAACTCCTAAGTGATTTTTTAAGGCTCAAAGGGGGTTAATGACAAATTCACGATCACAGAGAAGAGATTTAGAATCCTCTTGAGAATGTATTAATTTGTATATATTTTTATGGAGATTGTACATCATTATTATATAGGTATTTACATGCCTATAATCTAGGCTCTAAGAAAGGAAAACCATTTAATTGTATCAATCACTAATCTAAGTTAAGAAAGCAACTAATTACAACAATTTTTATTCTAAGAAAGGAAACCTAAAGCTGTCTCAATATTGACCAAATCAATTCCACGTGAGATATAACATTGATGGGCTTTGGGCCTTGGGCCTTGGGCCTGTTTAACAGTTAAGACAAGGTGATTCCCTTTCTCCCTGTGTCATTCTTTGTCTTGATCAATGGAACTCCTAAGTGATTTTTTAAGGCTCAAAGGGGGTTAAGACAAGGTGATTCCCTTTTTCCTTTTCTCTTTTCGATGATAAGGGAAGCCCCTTAGCCAAGTGATAGAATCTACAAGGAATGCGGATTTGGTGAGGGGTTTCGACCTGACCACCAATTTGCCTCGAATTAATCACCTTCAATTTGCGGATGACACTCAGACCTTTTGTAGGGCAGAGGCAGAGTAGATTTGGAATGTGAAGGCCATCCTACTTTATTTTGAAGCATTGTCTGTGGTCCAGGTTAATTTTTTCAAGAGTGAGCTTCTTGGAGTTACAATAATAGAGAATGGGTTGGGGGAGTTGGCCCGTACATTTGGTTGCAAAGCTGGTTCCTTACCAACTACTTATTTAGGCCTTCCTCTATACATTGATGCTGCCTCTAAAAACCTATGGACTCCAGTGATAGACGGAGTTGAAAGGAAGTCGGCCTTTTCTTTTTTTTTTTTTTATTGTGTTTTGGAGGGGGGCTTTGTATTACTCTCTTAAAATCAGCTCTTTCTAACCTTCCTATTCATTGCATATCCTTGTTTGAATGCCCTTTGTCTGTTTGAAGCGTATCAAGAAGATTCAGCGGGACTTCTTATGGAAAGCGAAGAAAAGAGAAAATTCCATCTTCTTGAAATGGGGTAAAATTTGTTTACCAAAAACGAAGGGAGGCCTTGGCATAAGATCCTTGAGTTGCATGAGTAAGACTCTTTTGGGGAAATGGCAGTGGCGAATTAGGAAGGAGGATGATGGGTTATGGAACTGTATCTTGATTGTTAAGAATGGTATTCTTAGAGATGGGTTGGATCTTCCTCTGCCCAATCCTTGCCAATCGAATATTTGGAGAGGGATTTTTTCCACAAAAGAAGCTTGTGAGTCTCCATTGCATTTCCAAGTTAGATCTAATGAAAGGTGGGGCGCTCTTCTCTATCTTCTCAGTTCCCTTCTCTTTATCTTGGTGCCTCTGATTCTATGGCCTTGTTGAGCACTTATTTGTCTAGAAAAGGGAATCAGGTATCTTGGGGTCCAATCTTTAGGACAAATCTTTTGGAGTTTGAGGAGGGTCAATTTCTTTGAATGCTTTCCATCTTGAGTAAGCAAGTTTTGACAGGAGGGTGTGGGTAGCAGTGATGGAGGGGTCATTTATAGTTGCTTCCTTCTATGCATCTTTTTTAGATAGTGCTCTTGCTATCTCCTTATTTAGGAATTTGGAAGATCAAGGCTTCAAAGAGGGTGTTAGCTTATGGGCGGTTGGCAATTTTTGACCAATCCTTACACAAGACACCCTCCAGAGGCATAAGATAATCATCTTCAATGGTTTATCTTATGTGCCTTAATGAAGTTGAACCAGTGGATCGTCTTCTAGTCTCTTGTCGCATAGCCCAAGCTCTCTGGAAAGCTGCCCTTGGGTGGTTTGAATGTAGTTGGGTGTTGCCGATCTCCATTGGCAATTTATTTTTGGTTTGGTCTATGGGGGTGGGTGCAATGAGAGGAAGAATGATGTGGAAGGCTTGCTTCTTAGTTGTTATTTGGGTGTTGTGGAAGGAGCACAATAAAAAGTGTTTTGAAGGGTTAATCTCTACTAAGAGAGATTTGGAAGCAAAGGTTAAATTCTGCATCGCTTCTTGGGTTTCTATTCAACCAGTGTTCGAAGGTACCTATACAGTATCAATTTTATTATGAGAAGTTGGTTTGTAGTGGCATTCTCCTATCCTTCTAGGATTTCTTCTGTCCTTGTGTGGACTTCTGCCCCTGTGGGTCTCCTTAAGTTTAATTTTAATTGAAGTGTGGTGGGTAATCCAGAGTAGTCTAGGATTGGTGGCCTTTTCAGAGATAGCTCAGCTGTGTGCTTACTTTATTTTTTGGGATTGGTTGGTTTTTGCTCAGTCACGGAGTGCAGTTGATTGCTATTGGGACATGCCTTTGAGAAATAGGCAGGATGGGTTTTCACTCTTTCATAGTAAAGGGGGACTCTTCTTGTGTCATTCGTTGGGCTTCTCCTTTCCTTAGCATTTGATAGACGTAGTTGAGGTGTTGGAGATTGCAAGGAAGCTGAATGTCTCCTTTGTTCATGTCTTGTTTTGCGCAAATGAGGCAGTGGATTCCATAGTGAAGGAGGGTGTTGGTTGTCAAAACCTTCTTGTGGATATATATCTTTTGGCCTATGTTTTGTGGGGGTTTGCTTTTTCTTTGTTGTTGCTCTTTTCTTTTCTTGCTTGGTTTCTTTCTTTTTGTTTTTCAGAATGTCTCTTGTGCTACCTGGCTTTTTCAATAAATTTGAGTTACTATAAAAAACAAGATGCGTGCGGATTAGAGGATGGCGAGGAACACGATTTAATTAGTTTTCTGAGAGGCTTGAGACCAGATATAATGGGAGAATGAATGACTGTAAGACCATTCATGAGGCATATTAGGAAGCAATTCATGTGGAGCGCATGCTTAAACGATCTCATTTGGGGAAAGTTATGCGTCAAGAAAGAAAGTTACCTCAAATAACAACAAACCATTGGAAGGAACTAGTGGCAGAGGAATTGCAACCTGAGAAGCAATAGCAAGATAGAGAAGATTCCACAACTATAGTTGGCTTCAAATTTCCTCCTAGGGGTAGTGGTGATCAAAATATACAAGTAGCAAGGGAAGAAGCGCCAATTGTTAAAATTTCTAACATTGATTTTGTCTTCAGGGATGAACGCTAGACATGATGATTGCATTTAGATTAGGAAGATTCTTCAATTGAAGCATCTAACAATTCAGTCACATGTCAAATTAAATTACGTCCATCAAAAGCAATTATACATGAAGTTGTTCATAGAAGCTAAAGTCCAACCATTGACTCGGAAGTTCGCCTAATTGATCTTTAACCCAGGCGGATATTTACTGAACTTGTGGTTGAGTTCTTTCCAACCCAGGGAGAATGATGCAAGGTCACATGTGTAGGGCCCAAGTATATTTAGAATTTTTATTCACTAATTTTATTTCATTAGTTTTGTAATTTTATTTAATAGTTGTAATTAGGATTATGTTTTCAATTTATTTATTTTCCTCGGTTAATTAGTTTCTTAGGCCAAAGCTATTTTTTTAAATTTATATGACATTGTAGATAAGAAATTCTTAGAGTTTGATAAGTAATTGATTTGGATTTTCCCATTGAGGTGTGTCCTTGTTTTCATCTCTGTGGAGACTTATTGAAGTGATAGCGGACATGTTCTTTGGCACCAATATTGATTGTGCTTTGGCAATTCCACGTAAGCCTTAACCCTAGGGCTTGCGTCACTTCTCCTAAGTATTTCTAAGCCTCTATTGGAATGTCATATGAACTTGTAGCGGTTTCTGTCTTCATTTGTATTAACTCTTTCCTTCCACCACCCTAATTTTGTGGAAAAAGCTTATTTAGTTGATAGAGTATCCTCTCTTGTTCTTATGTCTCCTATAATCTTCATTTAAATGCTTGCTAAAATATTCCTTCTACCTTTTTTTGATATCATTGTTCTTTTGGTCATTTCTTTTAATACATTTGACGTGATCTAAGTCTCTACTTTTCCTTTAGTTTTGCAGGCTTAAAATATTCTTATTTCCTTGTCTTATTCCCATCCTATTATCTAGGACATCATATGCTTTGAACTTTGCATCACTTCCAACTTTCTCCTTTCTTTGCCGCCTTATACATCTCATAGTTTTGCATACTCCTAGTCCCTTTCCAAACTTTGTAATGTCTTTTCTTTCGAAGAGCTCCCTGAACCTCTACACTCCATCAGCAGGTTTCTTTACTATGGTGTCTTTTCCTTTGAGACTCTTCAAGCACCTCTTTAGTGACCTTCCTAATATAGTTATTCATTTGATTCCATGTCGCTGCAGTTTCTCCCTCAAAATTCTTTTTTCCTCCCTTAATCGCTTTATTCTTAAATATTGTTGCCTTTTTTTTTTCAAATCCCTCCACCTTGTTTCAGGGCACATTTTATTTACTAGCCCTTTCTTTCTACTTCTAATGCATATATGCATTTTTCCAACCTGTATTTTCTCCTTTCTTAATCTCCTTCTCAAAAACCCGTATACCCCATTAGTCCACATCATAAGGATTATATCTAATGGGGACATCTAATTCGTTCATGTTCATAATGGTGCTTTTCATATGCTCCCATGGAAACGTAGGTATGTGTTAGGCACTACTGTTTTGTGTTTAGGTGTTCATGATTTGAGGCTCACCCGGCTAAATCACATGAAAAATCATGCTGACTGTGCAGTCATTGCCGACTGATTTGTGTATTGCAAATGGATGCTAAAAATTATCCTGACTATGCAGTCTTTTCCATCTGATTTGTGCATTGCAAATGGATGCTAAAAGAGAAGATTGACATGTTTCTGTATTCAATGTGAAAATGTCGATCGCTTGAATTACTAAGAATCCCATTCATGCAATTTGGACTGTGTCTATTCATGATGGATCCAGTAAATGAGTAGTGAACCACTGGACTCTTGTGCCATGTCTGATTTTTGGAAAGAGTATATGACACACCCATTATGCATAATCCTATGCGTTAGTGTTCGAATTGTTTCTTGTTCTTAATATTTTCATTCTTCAGCTGTTCAGTCCAAGTGCATGCTCCTTTGTATTAGTGTTCAAATTGTTTCTTGTTCTTATTCTTTCAATTCTGCAGTTCGGTCCAAGTGATATTCATCAAATTGAAATAGTCAATAATTTGCATTTTTTATAATGCTTCTGGTGCGTGGATGATGCGAGATTACATCCTTATGTTAAATCTACTTCCATATGAATGCTTCTTTTACATTTGATCTCGGCCTTGTGCATTCTTTAGTATCTTTTGATTCACATGAGTTCACAAATTTTCCATTTTGGTATATTTTGATTCATATCGTTAATATGGAATTTGGAATTACAGAAATTTTTGACTGGCATTTATGCATAATTTATTTTGGCATGTGGCATTATTCTTCTTCTAAATCATTCTTTGGTTATTCTTTGTTTCGTTGCTCAGTTATTGTAATACCCAAGGTTTGGAAATTCTAGTCTTGTTTTTAAATACTTAATTGTTAATTTTTATGGTGGGTCCTATTGCTAATTAGTTATTATGAGACAAGATTTTGATTTAAATTATGTATTGAGTGATGGGACCTATTCCATAGCAACATGGATTAGTCTTCAAAAGGAGGAAAGAGACTCCTATTGCACGACACCTCCATTCCAAAGGAAGTGAACTTTGGATGGGAGAGGGAGTCTTGCTCATGGCTCTTATCAGGAAGTGGGGATCGGCTATATATAATCTAGGAGCCTCTTATTGCCTCACTCTACTTCTTTTGAAACCTTAGGGGAGAATCAGAGAGAAAGAGAGAGAAACCCAAAAGAGAGCACTTATTGGAGGAAGAAAGATACTAAGAGGAAGAAGAAGACAATCAACCGGACATCAGTTAATGTCTTTGTCACGACCCAAATTCCGGGGCCCTGACGGAATCTGAGTTATAACACGATGACATACCATTCATACACATAAATCAAATAAACACATAAGGTCTAAGCATTATTTATTAAAATGAATCCCTCCATATAAAATTTAACCAATAAGGTTTTCAATGTCTGAAATTCCAAAGTAAACCAACCAAATAATAATTAAATGCCAAAACTAAAATTTCCCTAAACTACTAAATATGAAAGTATCGCTCTCCTCAGCCACGCATGCCAAACACTACGGGCTGATCTTCGCCATTCTCTGGTCCACCCGCAACTCGATTACCTGAAGGGGGTAAACAACGTCAGTATAAACTGGTGAATGATCTCCTATCTTAATATATATATATACCTACCATTAGCATACCAGCATCATTACCACAATTTAAATCACAGAAATAAATATATATATATATTTTTTAATGGATAAAACTTAATGCCATTACACTTCTTTGAACCACATCCTTGCACCCAAAAACAACATTATTGTACTATGTTCAGGGATCACAAGGTTTTCGAGATGCCGCCGTTGCACCTCCTCATTCAACGTCCCATAGGACCAATGTCTCAGGATCTCAACATCCTATCATACACATGCCCGTATAGCATAAACAATCGTAACCAACCCCAATGGTTTAGCACATCAAGAAAAACACAATAAATTATAGTGTGCTAGTAATTCAGAGTTTACATCAACAATGATTTCACAAAAATAAAATTATGCAAGCACCATACTAATTATGCATTGAATCATTCATTAATTTTATATCAATTGGTGGGCATGGACCCAGTCCTTCCACTAGCCACACCTTGTTCTCTGCCCCTTTGCCTAAAAAAAATCAGTTTTAGTTGATCTGGAAGTGACCCACACTCATATCACCTTACAAATCTAGCTTACATATATTAATATCATCAATTTCATCCACCTTATAAACCTTGGTTAACTTAAAGGGTTCCATTGTAATTAAGATAACAGGAGGGTCCTGTTTGTAAAATCATCACGATTTATATGCTCACAAAACCCAGTTTCGTTCAGCGCCAGAACCCAGTTTCGTTCAGCGCAGTTGTCTCACGCCACCTCTAGTTTAGGTGATCTGATGGAGGGCCATGCAAGACCCAATCCACATGGGATCCACGCAGCCCTGGTCGCCCGACAGTCCCCTTCGTGATGTGGGGTTCAGATCCCCTATCCGATGCTTCACCTGGGCCCACAACCTCTCGCCCCAAATCTCGTCCCAGTCGGCTTCAAGATGCGGAAATCCTGATTTGGACCCTGATTTTCCCTTCACTTACAAGAGATCCAAACTGGTTAGGCTCCGTTGATCTCTTTCTATTGATCTTTATGCAGATCTCTAAATTCTTTGGCCATTGATCCTGTGATTTGCTCAGTTTTAATGGAATGCAATGTCGTCAGACACTGTAGCACTCCACGGGAAGGCGAGATCTAACGGCCCAAGGTTAGAAACATCCTAACAGATTTTAGTAATTTATTTTAGCAATTATGTAGAGCCATTTAATCACTCTTGTAATTTATCACAACATTAACCAACACACCCACGTTCAAAAAGCAAATTCAAAACAACACCCGATGCTTGATTCTCAGTATTTCATCATCAATTGAATTAGATGTAGGAAGTCACTCACCTCTTGTAGACTCTGGTTGTATTGGGCTGAGAGTTGGACATCCACTACAGCTTGGTTGATTTTCTTCTTCTTCCTGATATCTCCCTTCACAGACTAAAGATCGACGGGATGCTCTCTCTCTCTCTCTCTCTCTCTCTCTCTCTCTCTCTTTCTCTCTCAATGTTTCTCTTTTGGATACTACAAGAGTATAAATAGAGATATGTACACCTCCGATCCCCTTCTTGATAGGAGCTGTGTACAAAGTTTCTTACGCTATTTCAGATTTATTTTCCTTAAAGGATAAATAATGATATCTATCCGATCTTTACTATCCTAACAAGGATTGTGTGCGAAATCCCTCATCCCAAAATAAAGATTTGTTTCCTATCCAACTATTTGTTTCTAATGGTGAAGATGTCGTGAGGTCTTTCCTTTTTCTTTTTTCTTTTTTTTTTTCCAGACTTAATTCATGTAATAATAAAATGGGTCCCATTACTTAGTACATGATACTCAATTTAATACTTTGTCCCACAGCCACTAATTAACAGTAAAATGCCACCTTGA
The DNA here is from genome assembly GCA_037013555.1 of Sextonia rubra. Taxonomy (NCBI): domain Eukaryota; kingdom Viridiplantae; phylum Streptophyta; class Magnoliopsida; order Laurales; family Lauraceae; genus Sextonia; species Sextonia rubra. The sequence goes on from JASUAD010000023.1 coordinate 15,639,783, forward strand.
AATCAATAATTGAGTAGATATATATATATATATAGATATAACGGAGCCTGAAATTCCCACCTTAGGTATTACATACTACCCCCCTTGGGAAATTTGGTCCTCCAAATTTAAAACATACCTGAGGCAAAAAGTTGTGGGTAGTTCTTCCGTACGTCCCCTTCAATCTCCCATGTAGCTTCCAATGGACTATGATGCTGCCACTGTACTTTGACTAATCGGATGCTGCGATTCCTGAGTAACCGCTCTTGAGTGTCTAAAATCGCCACCGGTTTTTCCTCATAAGTCAGATCAGATTTAATATCCATTGGCTTGTAACGAATCATATGTGAGGGGTCTGGTTCATACTTCCGTAGCATAGACACATGAAACACATTATGAACTTCGGCGAGTTGTGGTGGAAGCGCCAACTCATAGGCATTGCCGTCGCTTACACGTCCTATGATCGGAAATGGTCCAATGTATCTGGGACTCAACTTACCTTTCTTCCCAAATCGCATAACTCCTTTGGTCGGTGAGACTTTAAGAAAAACCGAATCACCCACTCCAAACTCCAGTTCTCTTCTCCGCTTATCCGCATAACTTTTCTGACGGCTTTGAGCGGTCTTAAGTCGATTCCGAATTTTCTGTACATTCTCTGTAGAAGTTTACCCATTCAGGGCCTAGAAGCCGTCCTTCTCCTACTTCCTCCCAGCAAATCGGAGAACGACAGTTCCTGCCATAAAGAGCTTCAAAAGGAGCCATTTGAATGCTGGAATGATAACTGTTGTTGTAAGCAAATTCTGCCAGTGGTAGTTGTTCATCCCATCCATCCTTGAAATCCAAAGCACAAGCCCGAAGCATATCCTCTAATGTTTGATTGGTTCTTTCAGTCTGCCCATCTGTTTGGGGATGGTAAGCCGTACTAAAACTTAACTTGGTTCCCATGGCCTTTTGCAAACTTTTCCAAAACTGAGAGACAAATCTACTATCTCTATCAGAGATTATAGATACAGGAACTCCATGTAACCGTACGACCTCATGGACATATTTTCGTGCCAACTGCTCCATCGTAGTCTTACCCTTTAATGGTATAAAGTGTGCAGACTTTGTCAAACGATCTACAATGACCCAAATCACGTCATTGTGCCTAGATGTCTTAGGAAATCCTGAGATGAAATCCATGGTAATGTGTTCCCACTTCCATTCAGGCACAGGCAAGGGTTGTAATAATCCACCTGGTTTCCTATGATCGGCCTTCACTTGCTGACAGGTAAAACAGCGTCCTACAAACTCTGCCACATCATTTTTCATTCCGATCCACCAAAACCTCCTTTTCAAATTCTGATACATCTTTGTGCTCCCGGGATGGATAGTATACCGCGTATGATGTGCTTCCGTTAATATCTCATCTTTGATGTTGCGGTTATTTGGAACGCATAACCGCCCTCTGAAATACAAAGTGCCATTATCAATAGAGAAATCCGGTTTATTGTCCCTTCTGCGAACTATATCCAGCAGTGCCTCATCATCTCGCTGGTGGTCCTTTATTTTCTGAATCAGTTCCGGTTGAACCTTAAAACTTCCCAACAGCACCTTATCACCTATAGGCCGTAACTCCACATCTAGATCCTTGATTTCTTCAAGTAGTCTCCATTCGGCAGTCAAACAGGCCATTTGAGCCGATTTTCGACTTAACGCATCAGCAACGACATTGGCCTTTCCCGGATGATAAAGAATTGAGAAGTCATAATCCTTCAAAAATTCTAACCATCTTCGCTGTCGCAAATTTAAGTCGGCCTGTGAGAAAATGTATTTAAGACTTTTATGGTCAGTATACACCTCAAACTCTTCTCCATATAGATAATGTCTCCAGATTTTTAGTGCGAAAACTACGGCTGCTAATTCAAGATCATGAGTAGCATAATTTTGTTCATGGGATTTCAGTTGTCTGGAGGCATATGCTATCACCTTTCCATGTTGCATAAGAACACAACCCAAACCATGCAAAGAAGCATCACAGTATACCACAAATCCTCCATTTCCAGAGGGGAGAGCAAGTATCGGCGCAGTGGTCAATCTCTCCCTTAATATGCGGAAGCTATCCTCGCATTTATTGTCCCATGAAAAAGGAACATCTTTTCTTGTGAGTCTAGTTAGTGGCCCAGCAATTGAGGAAAAATCTTTCACAAATCTCCTATAATATCCTGCTAATCCCAGGAAGCTCCGTACTTCAGAAACAGATGTGGGTCTTTTCCAACTGGTAATAGCTTCGACCTTTGCCGGGTCCACGGATAACCCTTGTCCTGAGATAATATGGCCTAAGAAGGTCACTTGCTTCAGCCAAAAGTCACACTTACTTAATTTAGCATAGAGTCGATTATCCCTCAATAGCTGCAAGGACGTGCGTAAGTGTATTCCATGCTCTTCTTCTCCTTTAGAATAAATAAGTATATCATCAATGAACACAACGACGAACTGATCCAAATAAGGCTGAAAGACTTGGTTCATAAGAGCCATAAAAGCTGCTGGGGCATTGGTCAACCCAAATGGCATAACCAGAAACTCATAATGGCCATATCGAGTTCTAAAGGCTGTCTTAGGTATATCCTCCTCCCTTACCCTGAGTTGGTGATATTCAGATCGCAAATCAATTTTTGAGAAAAATTTAGCACCCTGCAGCTGGTCAAACAGTTCATCAATACGGGGCAACGGGTATTTGTTTTTAATAGTGATCTGGTTTAGCTGCCTGTAGTCAATACACATTCGCATGGATCCGTCCTTTTTCTTAACAAACAGGACAGGGGCTCCCCATGGGGATACACTTGGCCGGATGAATCCCTTGTCTAACAGTTCTTGTAATTGATCCTTAAGTTCCCTCAACTCAGAGGGTGCCATCCGATAGGGTGCCTTAGATATTGGAGCAGATCCTGGTATCAACTCAATAGTAAAGTCAACTTCTCGGATTGGGGGTAATCCTGGCAGATCATCTAAGAACACATCGGGAAAATCTCTAACAACCGGAATATCTTCTAAGTTAGGCTTTTGTTTAGCTTCGGTAATGTAGGCCATGTACCCCGTACACCCATTCCTTAATAGCTCACAGGCTTTGATGGCCGAAATTATCCCAGTTCGAAAAGATTTTCTTTTCCCCACCATGGTGACATGGGTATAACCTTTTAGGTTAAAGCGCACTACCTTGTTGAAGCAGTCCAACACAGCCCGATATTTAGAGAGCCAGTCCATTCCCAATATAATATCAAAATCATTCATGTGCAATAATACTAAGTCGGCTGACATTCTTGTTTGTGCAATTTCTATCTCACAATCATAATATATAGTTTTTGTGCAAACGTGTTTCCCCGTGGGTGTTGACACAACTAATGCAGGAGTGAGTGTAGTGGGGGAGTTTCCTAACTTAGCAGCAAAAAGATGGGAAACAAAAGAGTGAGTTGATCCAGAATCAAATAGTGCATGAGCTTCATACTTTGAAAGTAAAACCATACCCTCAACAACATTATTTGCCGCCTCCGCTTCCTGGTGTGTAATAGCGAAAGCCCTTGCATTAGGCGGTTGCGCCCCCTGATTCCCACCTTGATTATTCCTGCCACGATTGAAATTTTGACCTTGAGGCGGATCTTGTTGGTTGCCTCTCTGAGGATACTGCTGATACTGATAATTTCTTCCTTGTTGGTTCTGCTGATATGATCGCTGATTCTGCTGATGCCCTTGCTGGCGGTCCTGTTGATTCTGTCCTTGCAGTTGTGTTTGTGGTCGAAACTGATTTCCACCAGGATTTGTGGGACATTCTCGGGACCGGTGTCCCTCCTGCCCGCAACCATAACAAACACCCTTTCGTCTAGCTTGATTTCTCTCTTGGGCTATTGGGCAGTCTCTAACCCTGTGACCTTCTTTACCACATCCGTAGCATACTCCAGGTCTCTTGCGACATTGATCTGTGTCATGTGATCCCCCACAATGATTACAAACTGGTCTAGCGTCTGTCCTTTGCTTTTTATATGGTGGCTGATTCTTGAAATTATCCCGTTTTCCTACTGGCAGCACCTGCTGAGTAGTTCGATTAATATCTTCTATTGCTTCTTCAGACACAAAGGCCTTTCTTAGCGCTTCAGCATAGGTAGTCGGCTCATGTAATTTGACGTCTTTCTTGATATCTGCCCTTAGACCCGTCACAAAGCGTTCCAGTTTGGATTCTTCTGTAGCAACTAGGGTTTCAGCAAAGTGGGACAGCTCCGTGAACTTGAGGGCATATTTGGTTACGGTTAAGCTCCCTTATACTAGGGTCTCAAACTCCCTTTTCTTCTGTGCTTTAATGTGATCAGGTATAAATTTCTTTATAAACTCTTTCTTGAAAAAGTCCCAAGTAATTTCTGTCTCTTGCCCGTCAAAAGACTTCTTAGCAGCTTTCCACCATTCTTTAGCATTACCCTCAAGTTTGAATGCGCCCAATATTGCCTTCTGACGTTCCGTGCATCCCATAACTTCAAAAATTCCCTCCAAATGCTCCACCCATTTATTTGCATCCCAAGGGTTTGTAGTCTCATCAAAGCTACGAGGTCGGAATTCATTAAATCTTTTGTAGAGATTATCCTTCTCGCGATCCCTGACCCCGTTATTATTTCCACTCCCAGAACCATTCCTGGCAACACTGTGTTCTTCACCATTTTCTCCATGCCGGTTGTTAATAGCAGTGATCTGTTCCTGAACTTGACTATAGGCTTTCATAAAATTCTCGAACATCTGCCGAGCATACTCCGGCATTTCTACAATTCTTTCACCTTGATTAGAGTTTCCAATAGCGTTATTCATTGTTCTAGTTCCTCTGCAAAATAAACAGTGAATAAGCCATCCTCTATTGATAATAAATCAAATTCTTTTCTTTGCATCCATACCCCACGGCCTCACCACGTGCCCTACAGTTGCTAATTCTTTTATTTGCCCAAAACCTTATGCTTTGATACCACTTTGTCACGACCCAAATTCTGGGGCCCTGACGGAATCTGAGTTATAACACGATCTGAGTTATAACACGATGGCATACCATTCATACACATAAATCAAATAAACACGTAAGGTCTAAGCATTATTTATTAAAATGAATCCCTCCATATAAAATTTAACCAATAAGGTTTTCAATGTCTGAAATTCCAAAGTAAACCAACCAAATAATAATTAAATGCCAAAACTAAAATTTCCCTAAACTACTAAATATGAAAGTATCGCTCTCCTCAGCCACGCATGCCAAACACTACGGGCTGATCTTCGCCATTCTCTGGTCCACCCGCAACTCGATTACCTGAAGGGGGTAAACAACGTCAGTATAAACTGGTGAATGATCTCCTATCTTAATATATATATATACCTACCATTAGCATACCAGCATCATTACCACAATTTAAATCACAGAAAAAAAAATATATATATATTTTTTAATGGATAAAACTTAATGCCATTACACGTCTTTGAACCACATCCTTGCACCCAAAAACAACATTATTGTACTATGTTCAGGGATCACAAGGTTTTCGAGATGCCGCCGTTGCACCTCCTCATTCAACGTCCCATAGGACCAATGTCTCAGGATCTCAACATCCTATCATACACATGCCCGTATAGCATAAACAATCGTAACCAACCCCAATGGTTTAGCACATCAAGAAAAACACAATAAATTATAGTGTGCTAGTAATTCAGAGTTTACATCAACAATGATTTCACAAAAATAAAATTATGCAAGCACCATACTAATTATGCATTGAATCATTCATTAATTTTATATCAATTGGTGGGCATGGACCCAGTCCTTCCACTAGCCACACCTTGTTCTCTGCCCCTTTGCCTAAAAAAAATCAGTTTTAGTTGATCTGGAAGTGACCCACACTCATATCACCTTACAAATCTAGCTTACATATATTAATATCATCAATTTCATCCACCTTATAAACCTTGGTTAACTTAAAGGGTTCCATTGTAATTAAGATAACAGGAGGGTCCTGTTTGTAAAATCATCACGATTTATATGCTCACAAAACCCAGTTTCGTTCAGCGCCAGAACCCAGTTTCGTTCAGCGCAGTTGTCTCACGCCACCTCTGGTTTAGGTGATCTGATGGAGGGCCATGCAAGACCCAATCCACATGGGATCCACGCAGCCCTGGTCGCCCGACAGTCCCCTTCGTGATGTGGGGTTCAGATCCCCTATCCGATGCTTCACCTGGGCCCACAACCTCTCGCCCCAAATCTCGTCCCAGTCGGCTTCAAGATGCGGAAATCCTGATTTGGACCCTGATTTTCCCTTCACTTACAAGAGATCCAAACTGGTTAGGCTCCGTTGATCTCTTTCTATTGATCTTTATGCAGATCTCTAAATTCTTTGGCCATTGATCATGTGATTTGCTCAGTTTTAATGGAATGCAATGTCGTCAGACACTGTAGGACTCCACGGGAAGGCGAGATCTAACGGCCCAAGGTTAGAAACATCCTAACAGATTTTAGTAATTTATTTTAGCAATTATGTAGAGCCATTTAATCCCTCTTGTAATTTATCACAACATTAACCAACACACCCACGTTCAGAAACCGAATTCAAAACAACACCCGATGCTTGATTCTCAGTATTTCATCATCAATTGAATTAGATGTAGGAAGTCACTCACCTCTTGTAGACTCTGGTTGTATTGGGCTGAGAGTTGGACATCCACTACAGCTTGGTTGATTTTCTTCTTCTTCCTGATATCTCCCTTCACAGACTAAAGATCGACGGGATGCTCTCTCTCTCTCTCTCTCTCTCTCTCTCTCTCTCTTTCTCTCTCAATGTTTCTCTTTTGGAGACTACAGGAGTACAAATAGAGATATGTACACCTCCGATCCCCTTCTTGATAGGAGCTGTGTACAAAGTTTCTTACGCTATTTCAGATTTATTTTCCTTAAAGGATAAATAATGATATCTATCCGATCTTTACTATCCTAACAAGGATTGTGTGCGAAATCCCTCATCCCAAAATAAAGATTTGTTTCCTATCCAACTATTTGTTTCTAATGGTGAAGATGTCGTGAGGTCTTTCCTTTTTCTTTTTTCTTTTTTTTTTTTTCCAGACTTAATTCATGTAATAATAAAATGGGTCCCATTACTTAGTACATGATACTCAATTTAATACTTTGTCCCACAGCCACTAATTAACAGTAAAATGCCACCTTGAAATCAATAATTGAGTAGATATATATATATAGATATAACGGAGCCTGAAATTCCCACCTTAGGTATTACAGTCTTACTCTTGACCGCAAATAGCAAACACCACAAGAGTCTACAAGAGGTGAGTGATTTCCTACATTTATTAGTTTGACGATGGGATATTGTGAATTGGAGACTTAATAGAGGTAATCTAGTCTAGCTTTTATTAGTAACTAAGAAGAAAATATGCTCTGAATTCATTGTGAATAAGGCCATCTACTAATGAGTGAAATCGTGTATCTCTAATATTGTGTATTGTTTTGGATTTAGTCTTTGTTAATAGATCAGTTGGCTAAAGTCTCTGTTCATAGATTAATTGGCTAACTTCTTTAGGATCTGTAATGATGATTAAGGGGTATTACAAATCTATTTAAATAAGTTATTCAACTATGATTGGAAGTCTCTAAATATGAGCAATTGAATTTCTTCTTCATACTTGGGTGCTACAGTGACTTACGACACCTAAAGGGAACAAATTTGAGTTTGTAATCCATGCTTTCGGGGCCTAATCTTGTTAAACCTAAGGGGGTGACAATGATGGGATGATGAGGGAACTTCAGCCAATTCCCCTTTATCATGATGAGAAATCTGCACTTTCGATTAGATTTCTCAAAATTAGGCTGGCTGGGTGTTCTTTTTTGGCGTGAAGTTGTGGGCCTAGGTGGGCCACATGATGGGAGATTAGCACCATGGATCTTAGAGAAGACCCATGGGCGACCAGTCACGATCAACCCTAGAGGGTGGGACCTTGGATGGCCCACCATCTGATGACCTAAACAGGACATGGCGTGAGGAGGTTTTTTTTTTTAACAGAACTAGGTTCTGTTGAAGATTTCAATTTTTATTGAGTGCATATTTTATTGGGAGTTTATAAAAAGGCCCCTACTGTTATCTTAATTACATAAGAGTCCTTCCACATCTTAATAATTAATGTTTAAAGGAAAGGGTGTACTGTTGATGATAGTTATAATATATATACTGTATTTGAATAAGTTTATGGTATAGATATTTGAAATTGTGGAATGAAATTGTGGCATGTGCAAATTAATAAACAAGAAAATATTTTGATTTATAAATTTTGTTGTGTATGGTTTGATTGGAATGGAACATGATCTGAACTACTAGCACGGTATGGTTGTATGATTTTGGACCACTGGGATCAATTTGCAGTTTGATTATGTTGTTTATGGACATGGATGACAGGACACTGAGGTCCTGAAGCATTAGGTCCTATGGGACGCCGGGTGAGGAGATGCATGAGTGGCATCCTGATAATTGTGATATGTTAAGGTGGTACAATGATGTAGACTGGGTGCGAGGATGTAGTTCAAAGATGTGTCATGGGATGTGTTCCATTCATTGGATGAATTATTTATTTTCATTACTAATTTGTTTCTAATGATGTCATTATGTTGATCGTGGATGCATGTTAGAATAGGAATTCATTCACTAGTTATACTGATGTTTGGTTGCCCCCTTCAGGTAACAGAGCTGCAGATGGACCTGAGAATGGTGAAGATCAGCCTGTAGTGTTTATAGCATGTGTGGCTGAGGAGAGCGTTACATCAATACTCAGTAGTTTAGGAAAATTGATAGTATTGAATATTTTATTTAGTTGAAGAGTTTTATTATGGAATTATTAGACACTGGAGAGACTATTAGTTGGTTATTTAATTTGGTTAGATTATATGAAAAGACGATTTTAATAAATGATGTTTATGCCTTACGTGTTCATTTGATTTAAGCTTGTGAATTATATGCCAATGCGTTATAACTTAGATTCCGATAGGGCCCCGAAATTTTGGTCGTGACACTTATTATTATTATTATTATTCTTATTATTCTTTTCTTTCAAATGTGTTGCCGCTCTTGATCATGATTTTCTCGAATTGAAATGTGTTCTTCAAGTTCTTATTTGATTTTTAGATAGTGAAAGTACTTGCTTTACCTTTAATTCTTTACCAGATCTAGAAAGTTACTTTTAACTATTTAATATATTTTTGTAGAGCATAGTTCCGATCGTACTGAGTTTTTGAAGCTCTGCAAGCGAGTTGAGTATACAGTCCGGGCTTGGTATCTTCTACAGTTTGAGGATCTCATGGTATGTTGATTTTATGGTCTAGTGACAATTTTACGTTAATTTATATTTGTGTTGTTGCTTTATCAATGCAAATTAGACCCTCAGGTGCTTCTGTTGTTCCGACTGAGCCAGGCATGAGCTGAGCCCAGTCTCAAGAGTCAGAACCAGTTCCATGCAGACCAATCAGTTCTAGGCTTTGGACATGAAATCTACTCACCAAATCTTTTATGGCATTTGAAATACAGTATCTCTGTTGAACAGCTAAATTTTGCTGCCCAAAAGCCAATCTACTGTCAAATTTTGGATTCTAAAAGAAGATTTAGATTTTAGATTAAGCTCGTGATCTCTTTCTGCCAATTGATCAAAAATTAGATTTTGTTTTGAAGCCCGAACTTATTTCAAAATCTGAATTTTGTTTAGGATTTACAGTTCTGAAACTGTCACTGCTTGGAAATGGTGTCCATTATTTTTTTTCTTTTCATCCTCCCAATAATCCTATTTTGATTTTTTGATCATTTTTACTAATTGGTCTAGAAGGGATATATATAGTTGGAATGATAACATTTATGGTTTTTAGAAGAACATCACAGATACAATCAAAATTCACCAAAAAATAAAAAAAAAAGGACCTAGGTAGAAGAGCACTATACCCAATGATAGATTATGAAAAAGACGACCAACCAAGGAGAAACCCTATCCACCCCTTTTATGGCTAAAACATCCGCCCTACAATTTGCTATTCTAAGTACATGAAAAAACTTAACCTGCAAATGGGAAGAAAGAAACTTGATGTTGTTAAAGGAGAGTTGAAACTTCCAAGGCTTAGGATCAGAGCTGGAAACCCATGAGACTGGATTCAAATATTCGCTTTCAACCACAAGTCCCCCTGAATGGAGGTTGAAAAGATCAGCAATGCTTCATAGTCACCGGTAACTCCTCTTCATTTGAATCTTAATACCCCTAGTCTTAAAAAACATGGCCAAATATCACCTCTATTATTCTGAAGCACCCCTCTTAAACCTGCTCGCCTTGGTTTCCCGCTAGTACAATGTTGTCAATCTTCCATTTTGTTTCAGCCTTTCAGCCGAAACGAAACAGGCCTTAAAAGGTTTTGTTCCAAATATCACCTCATTTCGGTCAAAATTTGTGATTTTGGCCGAAATACATGAATTTTTCCCGAAACAAATGAATGGTCGAAAAATGGGCTTCAAGTTAACTCTTCAAAAACCCCAATTCTCTTTGCCGTTAGGAGAGAGGCATTGGACAAGTCATTTCAAAAGAGCTTTCTTTTTGCAAAACACCTTCACTTTTGTGGTTTACTCCATTTTTTTTTCAAAAAAAATAAAAATAAAAATAAGAAACCTCACATAATTGAGTGGAGGGAGATTCCTAGATCCCAATAAACCCTAGCCAAATTTCATACCAACAAAAAATAGGTCCACAGCCAAATTTCAATGTAATAATATGATTTAAGAATTTATTTTTTATTTTTCACATATAATATTAATGTATAGGTGTATTATTTTTCTGAAATGTTACTCCAAAATGTTTTGCCGATGTTCCAAGATGCCAAAACATTTCATTTCAGATGCTTGACAACTGTGCGCTAGTTATCAACGTTGAACTTTTTTTTTTTTTTTTGGTGTAAACATTGAACTTAAATACCCCAGGGGAGGAGGACTGGAGACCACAGCATAACTCTCCTTTTCCTGGTGATCCCTCACTTGGATTTTGAATTTTAAGCTCCACTATAAAAAATGTCAATGTTTTCGAGCACTTGCATTTTGAGGCAAAGTCAACATCATATGTGTTGAGTATGTCGAGCTGCATTGTTGGTAACCTCAAACCTGGACTTTGCCAATTGGTAGCAGAGCATATTGCTTTTCATTGGTAGTAAACTGTAAACCATCTTGTATTTGGAGCACTTGTTATTATGTTTCTCTCTTGGTCAAATTATTCCATGTGAATTGAAGTGGATCTTGTGCATGTAGCAATTATACTCCCTCTTCGACCCTATTTATGGAGTGCGGAGGTTGGAGCAGCAAAAGTTGTCTTCTGAAGAGATTGATGTTCTTGAACAGAATTTCCTCACGTATCTGTTCCAGGTCATCATCTTAACTTTCGTTTTTTGTGTTGTGTTCTCTTTTTTCAGTCCCTGGTCAGGAATTCCTATAGTGATTTCATGTACTGTTTCTACTTTTTCCAGGTTATGGACAAGAGTAATTTTAAAATAGTGACTGATGATGAGATTGATATTGCACACTCTGGGCAATATCTTCTAAATCTTCCCATCACAGTAGATGAATCAAAGGTTCATAATTGAGTTCTCTTATTTATATTACTTTGATCATAATTTGTGAATTTCATCTGGTATCAGTTTAAAAATAAAATCAGTTATGCTCATGTCTTTCTCTTTTGCATTTCCTGATTCCAAACTTTGGTGGAATGCAGCTTGACAAGAAGCTCTTACGAAGCTATTTTGAGCGACATCCGCATGACAATCTCCCAGATTTTCATGAGAAGGTATTGTTTAAAATTTAAACATAGAAGTGGGAAAATTTTCAACAGACTTCGTAGAGTATTGACAAATTTGGTATTTTTTCAATGCCTTATGCATAGCTATTGCGGACTCCTTCTAATGCAACGATAGATTTTATTAAAAAGAGTGGAAACGATAGAGGGGAGGGCAAAGCTACATCCCCAAAGGAACAGAAGATACCGATAGAAGCAACAAAAAAGTTAAAAGTAGACTAACACCTAGATAAAAAGAAAGGGAGGGAAAAAAAGTCCTAGCCTTTCTCAAGATGGAAGTCAAGTGAAACTCTACTAGAATCTTATATGCACAGGGCCCCGTAGGAAAATGAACCTCAATTTCTCTCTATCAAAGTAATCAAGGTGAGGGTAGCATTTTTGGAGTGCTTTTTTAATTTCGTGCTGGCTTCCCCATATGATGACATTCGGGAGGAGGAACCTGGTCACTTTGGCTTTTACCTTTTTATTGGACATTTGATCTCCCATGCATGTGCTGTACATGTAAGCCTATGTTTGGCATCTCTATTTCCAACCTCTCTTTGTCGAAATGTATAAATCGGGTAGTGGTTAGGAAAATAAGAGCATTTGACATATGATTCTACCTTCTACCCACTTTGAGAACTAGAGGCAAATCCTCTTACAATGAAATGCCCCATTTATTGGCTTGTGAACATCTGTGCTTTAGCATCTTTTTCCGATGGCTCTTTTTTTTATGGCTCTATTTTGGATGGTTTTGTTGAAATAAGAGAGTAGAGATACCAAACACGGCTTAAAGGAAAAGAAATGCAACTATACCAAAAATAAGGAAAAGGGCAAAAGAAGAAAGAAAGATAGACATAAATAATATACTGTAAAGTTCCCTGGTGAAATGAATTCAGTCATCCTTAAAAAAAAAAAGAAAAAACAAATCTGCATGCATATTTGCAGTGTTCATTATTCCTATACATAGACGCATGTGGCCAATCATACAGTGTACCTTGGATTTGGCCAGGATTCAGTTGCATCAAAGCACAATAGAGTCACGATAAAGGGTTTGAAACCCTGTTTTCAGTTCGGGGAGGTCCAGGCAGAACGGTGAGAGTGTGGGGCTGGTTTGATTTGATTTGATTTGAAACCCTATTTTCAGTTTGGTGTTTGGGTTTGAGGTTGGAGTCGGGTTTGGGTGATGTAGGAGGGGATATAGGGAGGCCATGTGGGAAGTGGAGTTGAATGTGGTTTTGGTGGGGGGAGGAGAGAGGAGAAACTTTCTGTCATGAACTCAATCATTGGTCCTACCATTGCTATCAAAATCCTACAATTTGTATCTCAAATCCCAATTCTTATCCCAAATCCTAAGAAAAATGGTTTGTATCTATGTGCAGATGAATCTTAGGATCAGGTGTGAGTCTTACAATTTCATTGAATCTTACAATTCAATTGATTCAGCTCAATGTGGATAGCTATAACCAATAAATTAATATTAGCTATAACCAATAAGTTAATATTAATAATCTTTTAGCCATTTTTCCTTCTTTCTTTTAACATTTGTACTTTTAAAAGGTCATTTAGTAGTTAATGAAACTTCTTAAGAATTTTGCCACTTTTAGAGATTCATAAAGAACATGCATTTGATTAAAGCAATCAACTGCACGTAAGGGGCTTATCTATGTCTTCTTCTTCTTCTTCTTTTATTTAATCTTTTTTTATTTTCTTCTTCATGAACACTTTCTTAATTACACGTAAGGGGCTTATCTATGTCTTCTTCTTTTTCTATTTAATCTTTTTTGATTTTCTTCTTCATGAACACTTTACTACTGTGTAGGATTGATGGTTTGAATTTTATTTTTACGATTATATTTTGATTTAAGGATGACAAAAAATAAATATCGATTGATACCTTAAACATATTAACTGTTTACACACATCATTTATTATACATTAATAGATGACTTGATGTTCTTGATATGATTGTATGATAGACTTATTTTTCATTGTATTTATATTGCTATGAATGGGAAAATGGGTGGATTATGAACAACTACTTCTTTTTTTTCCTTTTTGAAGTTTGAATTATTTTAATTTTATTTTAAAAAAAATCCTACGATTGCTATACAATTCATTCTTTGATTTGGTTCATCATTATGAATGATCTACGATGAGATTCCGATTTTTCAGAACTGTGGGTCCTGCAAGCAATGGATATTTTCTCTTATTTTGAAGGTTAGAATTGGTTGGGTATAAAAAGCTCTAGCTCTCACTCCACACCACAAAGGGTGTTGTCACAGGTTGGTGGGTCATCATGGAAGAGTCATTTGAGATTTGGCTCATCTATTGGTCTTCAAGCCCCTTTAAGGAAGCAAATAGCCCATTTTGTAAGAACTAAGAAGAGGACAAATGAATCTTTCGACAAAGGCACCACAAAGTAAGGGTGTTGTCACTTGTCGGTTGTCACATGTTTGTGGGTCGTCTTGGAATACCCATTTGACTCATCTAACATTCTTCAATCCCTTTTGTGGAAGAAACTAACCCATCTTGTAAGAAGGGTAAATGACTCTGTTTACCAAGAATGACAGAAAGGGAAGTCACTACTTCACAGTTTGAGTTGTATGACTCCTGAGAGATCAATAGGCATGACTTAGTTAATGATGATATTTCATACAACGTGAACCATTCACGATTATAAAACAATGCTACCAACGATCATTCTTGTGTCCTTTTCATTCTTTTGGCCATTTCCTGAAAACCTTTGACTAATCTGGAAACACATTTTTGTGAAGTATGTAATCTTCCGTCGCGGCATTGGCATTGATCGTACAACTGATTACTTTGTTATGGAGAAGCTGGATATGATCATTTCACGCATTTGGGGGTGGTTTCTTAATTTCACCAGGTAATGTACTACTTGGCTAATGCTTGGGGTTTGGTAATGAGCAGCTGTGTTTGGGCTGGATAGAGCTTAAACACATTGTACCTGTCTGTTAAGCAGGCATAGAGTCAGGACCTGGGCTACATGATGGTCACAAAAGGAGCCTGACTGAGACAGGATGGTATTTGTTAATTGAACCAATAATTATGTCCATCTATGATTTCAAGCTCTAGAAGCAGGCCAAGCCTGTTTTATGTTGGGTCTGTCTGAAATCCTATTGGGCTTGCTGTGTCAATGGCCAACCCCATCCATGGTGAATCCCATGAGAATATCAACTCATGTTCTTGCCAACATATTATTAATTTTGTCTTGTGACAGTCGAATACCCTTTTTCTTTGGGTTATGATGCTTTCAGACTGCAAAGGATCCTGTCTAGGAGGCCAAGCAGACGAAGTCAGAGAGATCCTAGGGAAACTGATGAAGTAAATGCTGAAACAGCACAGGACATGTTTGTTGAGAGAATTCGAATTGAAAACATGGAGCCAAGGTTCAAATTGATTTCCATGACTAGATTCTGAATAGCTATGTTTGTGTTGACATGCATCCACATTTTTTGGAGTTATAAAGCATGTTCATATTTCTTACTCATATTAAATCATCATCTTCATCGTATATTTATCAGTAATTTGACATTTTCCCTTCCTGTGTCTGTCCAGCTTGAGAAATCTTTTTGGCAAGATCACGATTCAAGAACCAACTTTTGACAGGATGATTGTTGTATACAGGTAGTGGTGCCCCTTCATCCTTATCTGCATTTGATTGTTGGGAATGCTATTAGATTGAAATGTAACATTTTTTTTTTTGGAGTGTTGTTTGAAAGCCTGGAGAACAAATTAGACAAAGCCATATATATACTCCGGTTATCAGATGCGCAATGTGTGCATGCAGCATGGGTGGGGACCATTGTATGGTCCATCCACATCCTTGTAGGGATCATCATGCCAGAGCCCTAGCTCTAGCAAACCTCATCTCCGAAACCCTAAACCCAACTCTGATTTCGAACCTAGTCCCGTTGTCTGTTGAAACCCATCACACAACTCCTTTACCATAACCATCTGTCTTAGTTCTTGTTACGAAAAAAAAAAACCTTGTCTTTCGAAACCCCTGCTACTAACCAAAACCCTAAGCTCAATCCACGCCCTGATCACCAAATCCACGAAAGGCCCCGAAATTATCGAAACCTGAATTCCTAACCTCTCTAAACCCCAAATCCCATTGTCCAACATCACCCAAACCCCAATAAACCCAACTTCCTTCAATCAGACCCCAATCCTAACCCCAAATCCCTATATCTAAAAATTTCCAAACGTCATCTCACCCCTGTCATGCCCTCCAGGCCCAGCCAAGATCTATTTGGCCGAACCTATCCTTCTTGAGCCTTCTTCATTTCCAAACCCATCAATCAACCACCCCTTCCCACCAAACCCTTTTGTTGATACCAAAAAAAAAAAAAAAAAAAAAGAAAAGAAAAGACACAGAGACAGAGGGAATCGGAGAAAGAAAGAAAGAAAAAAAAAAGAAGAAGAAAAAACTGAAGAAAAAAAGAAAGTAGAAAGAGGAAAGACGAAGAGAACTAGAGTGCAAAATCATACTTGGTGCACTGCAGACCACCGGATGTTGCCAGCACCACCACTACACCATCGCTCGCTGTCTCCACCTTCATCATGATCAAGATCGCCGGCCACCAACATCGAACCATCTCCTTAATAAAGCAGCTTCAACCAAAGTAGCAATAGCAAGCATCTCGAAACCCCATCGTCTCCATCGTTGAGGTGCAATAGTAGAATGAGGGTTGAATGTTTCAAAATCTGAAGACCCTTATGTTTAAAAGAAGAAGAAGAGGAAGAAGAACATTAAGAGGAGAGAGCTTTTGTGAATGTTGGTTGATGCACAATGGTGGTGATCGACTATGTTTATATACACTTAACATTGGCCCATTCATAGGCTGTGATTATAATTATTATAGTCTAAATATCTTTGATTACAGGCTAACAAGGAAA
This sequence comes from Sextonia rubra, assembly GCA_037013555.1. Taxonomy (NCBI): domain Eukaryota; kingdom Viridiplantae; phylum Streptophyta; class Magnoliopsida; order Laurales; family Lauraceae; genus Sextonia; species Sextonia rubra. The sequence continues at coordinate 15,656,529 of JASUAD010000023.1, forward strand.
CTCTAGTAAAATTACAATCATACAAGCTAAGTATGCCACGAGAGGACCTTTGACCAAATCCCACAAAGATCCTAGGTATGGGATAAGATAAAGTGTGGGATTTGGTACTGGGCTTGTCAAGGTGGGTCAATTGACCTATCTCTGCACTCCCCCTCAAATTGAGGTGGGGTAGAACAAAGCATTATTTTGGATATAAGATAGTCATGTCGATCCCTGTGTAGCCCTTTAGTAAACACATTGGTTAGTTGATCATGGGATGAACCATAGGATAGACAGAGTCTGTCAGAGACATAATGCCGACAAATGAAATGGCAGTCAATCTCTATGTGCTTAGTTCGCTTATGGAAGACGGCATTCTTTGTAATATGAATGGCACTGGTGTTATCTACATAAAGCGGAGTAGGGCCTTTGAGAAAAACACCAAACTCACTAAGGAGGCAACGAAGTCAGACAATCTCACCACTAGCAGAGGACATAAACCGATATTCAGCTTCGACGGTTGATTTCGAAGCTGTGCTTTGTTTCTTACTCTTCCAGTAGATGAGGATCCTAAGAACATGCATCATCCGGTTGTGGTGCGACGAGTATCGGGGCACCTAGCACAATCGGCATCAGCATAGGCTCGTAGTTGGAGTGAATAAGTGGTCGGATGAAACTGTTTTCGATCACAGGTGCCTTTTACATACCAAAGAATCTGAAAAATAGCTGGAAGATGTGATTTACGAGATCACTAATGAACTGATTGATAGTTTGAACGGCATGAGAGATATTTGGCCCTGTCATAGTCAGATACAGTAGGCTTCTGACCAACTGTCGTAACAATGTTAGATCTTCAAAAGGTGGCCCATGCACCGCTTATAAACTTGAGTAATTAATGGAGAAGAGTCAGGTGTTGTGAAGAAAAGAAGAAGAATTAGTGTGGCTTGTATACAGGAGACAAGGTGGAAAGGGAATAAAGCTAAGGAGCTCATGGATGGGTATAAGCTTTTCTATGCAGGAAAGAGTAATACAAGAAATGGAGTGGGTCTAATTATAGATAAGGATTTAAAAGAGAAAATTGTGGGGGTAAAGAGGTTTGGTGATAGAATTATAGCAATTAAACTAGTACTAGGGGAAGACATAATTCATATCATTAGTGCATATGCTCCCCAAGTAGGACTAGAAGAAAGTGTGAAAAGACAATTTTGGGAGGAGATGGATGATTTAATGCAAGAAATCCCAAATAGTGATAAAATTTTCCTTGGAGGGGATTTAAACGGGCATATAGGAAGAGATAATAGAGGATATGAGAGAGTGCATGGAGGGCATGGATTTGGAGAAAAGAATGAATTCGGAAACACTATATTGGACTTTGCAGTGGCATTTGATCTTATAGTAGCAAATACTTACTTTAAAAAGAGAGATGAGCATTTAATTACATATAAAAGTGGGAGTAATAGGAGTCAGATAGACTTTTTTCTAGTTAGAAAACAGGACCGATTAGCTTATAAAGATTGTAAGATTATCCCAGGAGAGAGTTTGACTACGCAACATAGGCTTGGAGTTTTAGATATTTGCATTAGAAGTAAAAAGAGAGCAGTAGTAAACAAAATGGACCATAAAACAAGGTGGAGAGATTTGAAGGGGGAAAGAGCAAATATATTTAAGGACAAAAGGATTGAGAAAGGAGAATGGAATATTGAAGGAGAAACTACAGTAATGTGGAATCAAATGGCTAATTGCATTAGGAATGTTGCAAAGGAGGTACTTGGAGAATCAAAAGGGAAGAGACATATTAATAAAGAAACATGGTGGTGGAGTATGGAGGTTCAGGAAGTTATTCGACAAAAAAAACATTGCTACAAAGTTTGGCAGGGGACTAAGAGTATAGAAAATTTTGAGTTGTATAAGAAGGCAAAGAAAGAAGCTAAGAAAGTAGTAAGTAGTGCAAAGTTCAAAGCATACGATGACCTCTATAATAGGTTGGGAACAAGAGAAGGAGAAAAGGATATTTTTAAGCTTGCAAAAATAAGAGAAAAGAAAAGTAGGGACTTAGATCATGTCAAATGTATCAAGGACAATGAGGAAAATATTTTGGTGAAGGACAACGATATTATAGAAAGGTGGAAAGAATATTTTAGTAAACTTTTAAATGAAGAATATTTGGGCAATATAAGAGTGGAGGAGGATACTTCATTACAAGAGTATACTTTTCTCCGTAGAATTAGAGGGGTGGAAGTGAAGGAAGCATTGAAGCGAATGAAGACAGGAAAGGCAACAGGCCCAGATGGTATTCCGATAGAGGTATGGAAATGCTTAGGATAGGTTGGAGTAAGCTGGTTATGTAGACTATTCAATAAGATACTTGTGACAAAGAAAATGCCGGATGAATGGAGAAGAAGCATTGTAGTACCTATATATAAGAATCAAGGAGATATACAAAATTGTACCAACTATCGAGGGATTAAACTTATGAGTCACACTATGAAGTTATGGGAGAGAATAATAGAGCAAAGACTGAGAAAAAAGACTAAGATTTTGGAAAATCAATTTGGTTTTATAGCAGGGAGATCAGCTATGGAAGCTATCTTTTCACTTAGACAATTAATGGAAAAATACCGAGCAAAGAGGAAAAATCTACATATGGTCTTTGTCGATTTGGAAAAAGCCTATGATAGGGTACCGAGGAATTTAATTTGGTGGGTCTTAAAGAAAAGGAATGTCCCAAGAGGTTACATTGAAATTTTAAAGGATATGTACGAAGTTGCAATAACAAATGTGAAAACCACATGTGGAGAAACGGGCGGATTTTCCGTGACTATAGGCTTACATCAGGGATCATCCTTAAGCCCTTATTTCTTACATTAATTATGGATGATTTAATTGTGCATATTCAAGAAGAAGTACCATGGTTTATGTTGTTCGCAGATGATATAGTATTGGTGGATGAATCAAGAGAGGGTGTAAATGTAACGACCCAGTCCCAAAAAGTACTTGTGAATGAAAGAATATAAGTAATAATCCGTCCTAAACTGTCGAGGCGCCTTTTGAGGACAAAACCGTGAGGACTTCCATAAAAAACTATAAAGTTAAGCGTGCTCGAGTCAGAGCAATTTCAGGATGGGTGACCTCCTGGGAAGTCCAAAGCGGACAATACCTCGATGGTGCAGGGCGGGTTGTTACAAATGGTATCAGAGAAGGGGATGGCTCTCCTCTGAGTGGTGGAGGGTGAGGCCGTTAGGCCGGATCCCTTGGGGACCGCTCGAATCCTGCTTCCCTCTCGAATCCTGCCCTCCACAAATAGGTAGGGGGGAACGAAGGAGGAGGAACGAAGTCCCACATCGCTTATGAGGCCGTCTTCGGTCCGACATTGTGCTAGATATGTGGATATGGGGACATATCCGGCGGAAGCTGGTGGGCCTGTAACGACCCAGTCCCAAAAAGTACTTGTGAATGAAAGAATATAAGTAATAATCCGTCCTAAACTGTCGAGGCGCCTTTTGAGGACAAAACCGTGAGGACTTCCATAAAAAACTATAAAGTTAAGCGTGCTCGAGTCAGAGCAATTTCAGGATGGGTGACCTCCTGGGAAGTCCAAAGCGGACAATACCTCGATGGTGCAGGGCGGGTTGTTACAGTAAATGCAAAGCTTGAGAGATGGCGGAGGGCATTAAAATCTAGAGGCTTTAAAATAAGTTATACAAAGACAAAATATATGGATTGCAATTTTAGTGGACATATACAAAGTGTTGAAACCACTGTCAAAATTGAAACCCATGAGATACCACGTAAAGATTCCTTTCGGTACCTAGGCTTGATGAGTAGTAAGGATGGGGAGATTGACGAAGATGTGGAGCATAGGATAAGAGCTGGATGGCTGAAGTGGAGACTAGCTTCGGGAGTACTTTGTGATAGACAAATGCCAACAAAATTGAAGGGAAAATTTTACAGGACAGTGGTTAGACCAGCTATGACATATGGAGCAGAATGTTGGCCAATTAAGAAGACACATATTCATAAGATGGATGTAGCGGAAATGAGAATGCTTAGGTGTATGTGTGGTAAAACTAGGAAATATAAAATTAGAAATGAGCGCTTTCGAGAACATTTAGGGGTAGCACCAATAGGAGATAAGATTAGAGAAACTTTTTTAAGATGGTTTGGGCATGTTGAGCGTAAGCCAGTAATGGCACCGGTGAGAAAAAGTTTGGATATACAGGTGGAGGGTCCATCAAGAGGTAGAGGTAGGTCGAAGAAAACATGGATGGAAGTCATTAATTCAGATTTGAAGAAGTTGCACTTATCGAAAGATTTAGCTCAAAATAAAACGGAATGGAGAAATAGAGTTCATGTAGCCGACCCCAACATGGTTGGGATAAGGCTTTGATGATGATGAGTCAGGTGTTGTGAATTAAGGAAGGTAAGAAACTTGGATACTGGGATGAGGAGAAGAGGAATAGAATGGGACATGTTTCAAGAAAACAACATTCTGGAAGATATGTAACTGGCATTCCTTGTGATGATAATAGAGGAAGCCTTTGTGCTTATCACTGTATCCTAGAAACATGCAGCAAGCAGCCTGTGGAGATAACTTGTTGCACTCAAGGGATGGGAGAACAAAACTTAGATAGCCGATGTAATATCCCTACTAGGACTCTTGGTAGAATTAGACTAAATTGAGGACATTAAAAGACTAGGAATTTCCACAGGACTCTCTCTAAAAAATATACTCTTAGAAGGACTCCCTTGTAGTCCCAAACAGGACTCTTAGTGCAAGGTTGTCTAAAACACTAGTATATATACTTATATAGAAGCCTATTTCGTTCTACACATCAACTACAGAGAGAAAAAGAGAGAGAGCAAGAAAGAGAGAGAGAGATTGACCTCCATTGTAAACCTGTAGAAGAAGAAGAAGATCGCGAAGAGGACGACGAAGATCAACGGCGGGATGTGCAATGTATGTCCAGTTCAAGATCACTCACAGCTCGGGCGACCAATTTCTATACCAGATGAGTAGAATTGTTTCACTGTTAGGTGAAAAATTGAATTCAAAGAACTTTGTTTTAAGGATTTTATTATATGGGGAAATCGAGAGAAATTTGATCATCCGAAGTGATGATTTCTGTCAAATACCATTACTACAGTAACTGGGCACATGATTTATGGTTTGAATTGATCTGTGGGGCCCAAATGATCCATCCAATGATGAATTAGATTTGATAATCTGAAATAAAATTAGTGTTCGACCTTAATGACCCTATACAAGTTTGGAAACTAACTCAAATACACCATCGATTGTGGAGAAGAAGACTCTTCATCACCGTGACAACTTTACGAAAAGGCAAATAGTCACTAAGACTTTCCTTCTAGATGCAGAAACTGGGGCAAATGGTTGCCTTGGTCTTGTTTTAACCTTCAATTAAGGCTTTCTTTCCATAAAGCCAGCTTCCATTAGAATTTAGGCCGAGATCTAAAATTTTTTAGTCGGTACCCGTCATACCAGCCTGAATGCAATTGGATTAGAGATCCTTGTGGGCTACCCGATCAGATATCAAGTTTCCACATCTAGTAGTGGACCCTAGGGCGACTTCAAGGATGATGGTCCCTTGTGATTCGGACCATTGGGTCCCACCATGGAATTACTCCATGTCAGGCCTAGCGAGAACCCTCCCCTGACGGCAGAAGCAGATGAGGATTGTGTAAATTTTATTGACTTGAACAGGCACTTATAAACTTAGAAATTACAGTTGGGCTCTTGTTGTCCTTAGTTATCCTTATGAATCCCTTAAACCATAGGATGAATTACGTGAAATAAGGATTATAAGTCCAACACCATCAAAAATACTAAACTAAGTGGGACCAATATCCAGATGTTTGTGGGCCCTTTCCTTATCAAATATTAGTTTCTGATTCTTTTAGATTGAAATAATTACATGTATTATATAACCTTGAATACAATGTAAATTAATATGGTATTCTTTACTGGATATTCAATTGTGATGGATTATAATCCCATATGAATTTATTATTTAGGTCCTGATTTCTGAGGTAAATTTTACGATGAATAAGTAACTTCCTCAATAAGAGATGAGCAATGTTATAGCTTGGTACGAACTTCGACTTGGAGTGGGGCGAAGACTAACCAGTGTTATGTGGTAATGATCAAAGAAAATAATAAGATGATTTAACCAATTATGATGGAGATGAATATCTAATAAAGCTTATTGAATTTTGAACTTGAAATTTGATGTTTGAAATAGAGTAACACTATCGGCTAGCACTGAGTATAGAATTTCTCTCGTGGATATTGGTTGAGGGAAGCAGGTCAACAATCATGGAGGTGAGATAGGCAATGTTGTTGACAGAAATGTAGATACTCCAGTATGAGAGTATTGAAACAGGTTTAACTATCATGGTGGATGACAAGTCATGTTGTTGACAGAAACGTAGAAACACCCATATGGGGTATCGGAACCATTTGATGCTGCGGTGGGAAATTACTCAACAAAGAAATTGATTAAGATGTTATTTTAATACCATTATTGAATATATAAATATTCATTTGAATAATTGGAAATATGCTATATCTTAATGTTTTCTTATTCTACTCACCAGTATGATTGACTAGTGGTTCGCCCTACTCTAGGTAGTGCATTCGTAGAGGTTGCGGGGAGTGATGGGGATTAGTCGGTGGATTTGAGTATGCGTGGCTGATCTAGAGTGCGAGGATCAAAGAATAGATTCATAGATGGGTTTAGCCCAATACTTAGATATTTTCTCTACTGTAAATTGGGATTTGTTTTTTTTTTTAATTCAGTAGTCTTTATCATGAAATTTAATATACTTAATGATTTAAATACAATTGAATTTGAATATTTAGACCTTGATGCTCATGGGAATTTGATTTATGCAAAGATTGAGAACGTTTTAAGAATCTGAAGAGCTCTAGATTCTTGGGTCGTTACAAAGTGGTATCTGAGCAAAGGTCGTGGACAAACTCTAAAAGATGTCGGCAACGCTAGGCAATGTGGTCAGTTCGTGGATTGGGTATTAAGATAAGGTAATTAATTATAATGTACTAATTACTATACTCCCATTGGAGAAGAAAGAACATGACTTCCCAAGGAACGCCATCCATAATGCTAATCAGAATGGAACTGAAAGTGGGACATCGAATTTGAATGAGGGACCGATTTAGGTGCCTGAATATGTGCAAACTATGTTTGATATTTTCATGAAGGCATATAATCAGGTACAAGAGCAGATATAGACTCTGGCACAACGTCAAAATGACAATGATCGACCACAAGGCGGGATCAATGCTGGTGGAGGTAGAGACAGAGAGCGAGACTCTTTGTGCAAGAGATTCAATGAGTTTCGTCCCCGATACTTTGACGAAACTACAAACCCATGGGAGGCGAACAAATGGATAGAGAATATGGAAGCAATCTTTGAAGTAATGGGCTGCTTGAATTACCAGAAAGCTTTATTAGCAGCATTTAAATTGGAGGGAGATGCGAAGGAGTGGTGGAAATCTGCAAAGAAAACCTATCCAGGTTCGGAGGGTGTGATCCCCTGGGCTTTCTTTAAAAAGGAATTCATCATGAAGTTTATACCTAATTACATCAAGGAAAGAAGAAGAGAGAATTCCAGAATTTAGTGCAAGGAGACATGACAGTGAAAAAATATAATAATAAATTTACAGAGTCGTTTCATTTTGCCGAGTGCTTGATAGCGACAGAAGAGATGAAATGCAATAAGTTCACTGAAGGATTACGTTTGAATATAAAAAAGGATGTACGGCTGAGACAGCCAGCAGCCTATGTGGATGCTTTAAAAAGGGCCTATGTATCAGAAGAAGCCACTTATGAAATCAATGGGGTGACTCCACCTAAAATGACAGGAAATGAAAAGAGAAATCGAGAAAACCACCCACCCCAAAAGAAGCAAAAGGTGGACTCTCAAGTTGAATGTAGTCGCTGCGTGAAGAACCATGAATTGGAGCAGTGCCCATGGTAGCCCGGTGCGTGCTTTACATGTAGCTAGATGGGTCATATGCATAAGGACTGTCCAAAGTATCAAAAAAAGGATCAGACACAACGATAGGGGCAGCAATCACATCAGGACCAACAAAATTTTCCACAGTCACGCTAAAACTATCAAGAATTATCCTCCCCGGAATCAAGGGAACCCATAGTAGACCAATCAACAGAATCAACCGCAGAAGAACCAACAAAACAGCTAGAACCAGCAGATGGGACATCCACAGAATCCGCCACAGGCAAAATTATAATCAAGTAAGGAACAATAAAGGCGGAAATTAGCAGAGACAACAACCAAATGCTAGGACCTATGCAATCACACATCAGGAAGCAGACATTGCAAACAATGTAGTTGAGGGTACGCTTTTTATCTTTGGTACTAAAGTCATTACACTATTTGATTCTGGTTCTACATATAACTTTGTTTCACATGTGTTTGCCTCAAAACTAAACATACAACCCTCTAAACTTTCCCAAGCTTTAATTGTATCAACCCCCACTGGAGGACAAGTGAATACTAGAAGCATATTTTATGGCTGCCCCTGAATCATGATAAAGTCACGATGCCCGCAAATCTAATATTATTGCCAATGCATGATTTCGACATTATTTTGGGAATGGATTGGCTAGCTAAGTATATGGCTGTCTTAGATTGTTTCAACATGATAGTTCGCTTCAAATTAGAAGGATATAAGGATGTGCGTATAGTGGGAACCAGGAGACCAGTGGAGTCTAGGGTAATCTCGGCGATCAAGGCCAGTCAATTACTAAGAAATAGGTGCAAAGGATACCTCGCATTTGTTACTGAGGAGAAACAAAAATCTAAGTTGGAGGATATTCCTTTAGTGAATGAATTTCCTGATGTCTTTCAAGATGACCTACCCGGCTTACCACCAGTGCGGGAGGTTGATTTCACTATCGAATTGGTACCGGGAACAACCTCAGTCTCCAAGGCACCCACCGTATGGCACCTGCTGAATTGAGAGAGCTAAAAGAACAGTTGCAGGAATTAATGGGTAAGGGATTTATTAGACCTAGTGTCTCACCGTGGGGAGCACTTGTACTGTTTGTTGAGAAAAAGGATGGAACCTTGCACATGTGCATCGACTATCGGCAACTAAATCAGGTAACTATTAAGAATAAGTATCCACTCCCACGGATAGATGAATTATTTGACCTACTTCAAGGTGCAAGATACTTCTCTAAGATTGATTTGCAGTTCGGATACCATTAGCTAAAGGTGAGAAATGAGGATATACCTAAGACAGCTTTCCGGACACAGTACGGACATTACAAGTTCCTAGTAATGCCGTTTGGGCTAACAAACGCACTAGTGGTGTTCATGGCACTCATGAATCAAATTTTCAAGCCATATTTGAATCAGTTCGTAATGGTATTCATTAATGACATTCTAATTTATTCAAAGATGGAAGTGGAGCATGGGAATCACTTGCGCACTGCACTGCAATTGGTAAGAGATAATCAGTTATACGCAAAGTTGAGTAAATGTGACTTCTGGTTAGTGCAGGTAAATTTCTTAGGCCATATCATTTCAAGAGAATGATTGTCAGTGGATCCTAGAAAGATTGAAGCCATAACTAATTGGAAATGACCAACTCCAGTGGTAGAAGTTTGTAGTTTCTTAGGGCTCGCAAGATATTACAGACGATTTGTGAAGGGATTTTCTTCTCTCGTAGGACCTTTAACCGGGCTCACTAGGAAAGATGTTTTGTTTGTTTCGAATGATAAATGTGAATCTAGTTTTCAAATATTGAAGGAAAAGCTAACTTCGGCACCGATCTTGGCCCTGCCATCTGGCAGTGGTGGTTTTGTAATATTTTGCGACGCGTCACTTCATGGTTTGGGATGTGTACTTATGCAGCATAGCAGAGTGATTGCTTATACGTCCAGACAATTGAAGCCTCATGAACAAAATTATGCGACACATGACTTAGAATTGGCTGCAATTGTTTTTGCTCTCAAGATTTGGAGACACTACCTTTATGGAGAAGAATTCCAAGTATATACAAATCATAAGAGCCTAAAATATGTTTTTACTCAGAAGGACTTGAACTTAAGGCAGCATCGATGGTTGGAATTTCTAAAATATTATGATTTCTTCATTTCCTACCACCCTGGTAAGGCTAATGTAGTAGCCGATGCTTTGAGTTGGAACTCTATTTAACTAGCCTGTTTGACAGTGGAGTGGAGATTACTGGAAGAGATCAGAGACCTGGAAGTAAATCTTTGGTCCATAAGTGACAAGGTATTAGTTGGTAATTTCAAAGTCCAACTAGAACTTATATAGCAAATCAAGGATCACCAGAAGGATGATGTGGCACTCTTGGTAACTTTCAACAAAATGGATAATAAGCCTGAATTTTCACTTGCCAATGGCACTTTGTATTTTGAGATAGGCTATATGTCCCTAATGTTTTGGCAATCAAAGATGAGATATTATGATAAGCTTACCATACACAGTATACCATTCACTCAGGGAATACCAAGATGTATCAAAACCTCAAAAAGCGATTTTGGTGGCTTAGTATGAAAAATGACAGTATAGAATTTGTAGGAAGGTGTCTAACATGTCAACAAATAAAGGCAAATCATCAGAAGCCGGGAGGATTGCTGCAACCACTTCCCATTCCTGAATGGAAATGGGAGCATATTACTATGGATTTTGTGTCGGGATTTCCGCGAAGCTTTCGGAACAATGAAGTAATTTGGGTTATTGTGGACAGTTTGACTAAATCCGTACACTTTATTCCCCTTAAGAGTAAAGCTTCGATGAAGGAATTAGCATAAAAATATGTCAAGGAAATTGTTCGGCTACATGGCATTCTGGTTTTGATTGTTTCGGATAGGGATTCTAGGTTTGTGGCTAACTTTTGGAGGAAACTACAGATGGCTATGGGAACTCAGTTACGGCTCAGTATGGCATATCATCCCCAAACTAATGGCCAGACTGAAAGGACTAACCAGACCTTTGAGGATATGCTGATAGCATGTGCTTTAAATTTCAAAGACAGTTGGGACGAACAGTTACTACTTATGGAATTTGCTTATAATAACGGTTATCATTCAAGCATTCAGATAGCACCTTTTGAGACGTATGGATGAAATTGTCTAACCCCTATTTGCTGGGAAGAGGTAGGTGACCAAAGAATGCTTGGGCCATATTGGGTGAAGACTTAGACGGACAATATCAAGAAAATTTGGGATAGGCTTAAGACTGCTCAAAGCAGACAGAAAAGTTATGCTAATAACCATAAAAGGGATTTGAAATTCGCCGTGGGAGACCATATTTTCCTCAAAGTCTCCCCAACCAAAAGAGTTATGAGGTTCGGGAAGAAAGGGAAGTTGAGTCCTCGTTATATTGGACCATTTGAAGTAACAAGACGAGTCAGTGATGGAAATGCTTTTGAGCTTACACTACCACCACAACTGTCAGGTGTACACAATGTCTTTCATGCGTCTATGCTAAAGAAATATAAACCAGACGCATCCCATGTTATAGACTTCGAGTCTCTTCAGTTACAACAAGATTTGTCCTATGAAGAGAAGCTAGTGGCTATTCTAGAGACGAAGGGAAGAGCCCTACGGAACAAAACTATTCGACCAGTTAAAGTACTATGGCAACATCATAATCAACTAAAGGCCATGTGGGAAATAGAAGAGGAGGTCCACGAAAAATATCCACACCTTTTTCCGCCGGGTATGATTTAAATTTGAAAGACCAAATTTCTTGAGGAGGAGAGTATGTAATATCCCCACTAGGACTCTTGGTAGAATTAGACTAAATTAAGGACATTGAAAGACTAAGAATTTCCATAGGACTCTCTCTAAAAAATATACTCTTAGAAGGATTCCCTTGTAGTCCCAAACAGGACTCCTAGTGCAAGGTTGTCTAAAACACGAGTATATATATACTTATATAGAAGCCTATTTCGTTCTACACATCAACGACAAAGAGAAAGAGAGAGAGAGAGAGAGAGAGAGAGAGAGAGAGAGAGAGAGACTGACCTCCATTGTAAACCTATAGAAGAAGAAGAAGATCGCGAAGAGGACGACGAAGATCAATGGCGGGACGTGCAGTGTATGTCTAGTTCAAGACCACTCACAGCTCGGGCGACGAATTTCTATACCAGGTAAGTAGAACTTCTCTACTGTTAGGTTAAAAATTGAATTCAAAGAACTTTGTTTTAAGCATTCTGTTATAGGGGGAAATTGAGAGAAATTTGATCATCCGAAGTGATGATTTCTATCAAATACCATTACTACAGTGACTGGGCACATGATTTATGGGTCGAATTGATCTGTGGGCCCCAGATGATCCTTCAAATGATGAATCAGATTGATAATCTGAAGTAAAATTAGTGTTCGACCTTAATGACCCTATACAAGTTTGGAAACTAACTCAAATACACCATCGATTATGGAGAAGAAGGCTCCTCATCACTGTGACAACTTTACGATAGGGCAAATAGTCACTAAGACTTACCTTCCATATGTAGAAACTGGGGTAAATGGCTGCCTTGGTCTTGTTTTAACCTTCAATTAAGGCTTTCTTTCTAGGAAAACAGTTTCCATTAGAATTCAGGCCGAGACTTGAAATTTTTCACAATCGGTACCCGTCAAACTAGCCTGAATGTAATTGGGCTAGAGATCCTTGTGGGCCACCTGATCAAATATCAGGTCCCCACATCTGCTAGTGGACCCTAGGGCGACTTCAAGGATGATGGTCCCTTGTGATTCGGACCATTGGGTCCCACCATGGAATTACTCTAAGTCAGGCCTAGCGAGAACCCTCCCCTAACGGCAGAAGCAGATGAGGATTGTGTAGATTTTATTGACTTGAGCAGGCACTTATAAACTTAGAAATTACAGTTGGGCCATTGTTGTCCTTAGTGGGACCAATATCCAGATGTTTATGTGGGCCCTTTCCTTATCAAATATTAGTTTCTAATTCTTTTAGATTGAAATAATTATATGCATTATATAACCTTGAATACAATGTAAATTAATATGGTATTCTTTACTGGATACTCAATTGTGATGGATTATGTTCCCATATGAATTTATTATTTAGGTCGTCCTGGTTTCTGAGGTAACTTTTATGATGAATAAGTAACTTCCTCTATAAGAGATGAGCGATGTTACAGCCTGGTACCAACTCCGACTTGGAGTAAGGCGAGGACTAACCAGTGTTATGTGGTAATTGTTACATAGGCCCAAAGCCCATCTGAAAAGAGCCCATCTGAAAGCCTATCTGAAAAAAGCCCATCTGAAAAGAGGAGCCTTCTTTACTTGGAATACTATTGCTGTAATTAGCTGTAATTAGTCTTCCTTCTTAACTTAGAATCTTAATTGATATAAATTAGTGAGTTTTCCTTTCTTAGAGCCTAGATTAAAGGTAATTAGCTGTAATTAGTCTTCCTTCTTAACTTAGAATCCTAATTGATGTAAATTAGTGAGTTTTCCTTTCTTAGAGCCTAGATTAAAGGTAATTAGCTGTAATTAGTCTTCCTTCTTAACTTAGAATCCTAATTGATGTAAATTAGTGAGTTTTCCTTTCTTAGAGCCTAGATTAAAGGCATGTAAAGATATATATATTGATGTATAATCTCAATAGAAGGACACACAAATTAATACATTCTCAAGAGAATTCAAAATCTCTTCTTTATGATCGTGAGTTTGTTATGGTATCAGAGCCCTGATTTACAGTCCTCTTCTCTTCTAATCTTCTTCTTCAACTGGTTTGTAGAATCTTGGTGATAACAGTCATTGGCATCCTGTCGTTGATTGTTCGTGCATGTTACATCAGCAGACCCTCCCATCCTGGTCGACCACTCATCCTGGAATTCTTGGACATTTTTTCAGATTTTTTCGATCATCAGAGGTAGGCCACCTCATCTCTTTTAGTATTTCAGTTTTGTCCAACAGATTTCATCTTAGCCGTTCAAAATTGTGGATTTTGATCCGTTTTGAGTGAGACCTCTTCCAGTAGTAGCGAAATTTGACTACCCTTCCATCCCCTGTCTTTGATCTGTCTCGAGATCACTTGGTGGGGTCCACGTGCTACCTTTTCCCCTGAAATTAAGGACGTACTACTTTCCTGTTGTTCTCTTTTGGCCAAAATCAATTTTAATCTAACATTGAGATGGACAAATCTGAGGTTACTTTGATCAAATTCACTGGACAAAATTACCCTGCATGGTCTTTTCAATTCCAAACCTACCTCGAAGCTAAGGAATTGTGGGGTTTTGTTTCTGGTGCTGATCCTAAACCCACTGAGGATGAAAAAAAGATCTCCTCTTGGTAGACAAAAGATGCCAAAATCAAATCCTGGATTCTGGGATCGGTTGAGCCTCATTTGATAATGAATCTCAAGCCTTACCCCACTTTTAAAGCCATGTGGTGGTATTTGAAGAAAGTATACCATCAAGATAACTCTGCGTGACAGTTTTATCTTGAATGTGCTATTGCTGAATATACTCAAGGGACTTTGTCAGTACAAGATTACTATTCAGGTTTCCGTACACTGTGGTCGGAATACGACAGTATTAAATATGCGGATGTGGCTGACAATGTGTTGGCGGTAATTCAAGACCTTCAGGCATCTAGTCAGCGAGATCAATTTTTGATGAAACTGCGGCATGAATTTGAAAGTGTCCGATCTGCTCTGATGAATCTGTCGCCCCTACCTTCCTTGGATGTATGCTTAAATGAGCTCTTATGCGAAGAACAGCGCCTTACGACCTCGGCTCATATTGCTCAACAAAAGACTAAAACCTATTTAGTCGCGTTTTCGGCACATAAAACTTCTCAGCCTCGAGACTTGAGCAAAACCCAATGCTACAGTTGTCAGAAATTTGGGCACGTTGCCTCTCAATGCAAACAAAAAGTCTGCAGTTACTGTAAAAAGTCGGGACATATCATCTCTGAATATCGTCGCCGTCCTCCACGTCAGTCGACACAATATCAGACTCCACAGTCTCCAGTATCGCAGTATCCTACTCCACCGTCTCAGACTCCGCTTGCTTATGTGGCTTCCTCGGTTATGCCTGTTCCTACATCTGCAACCCCACAGCCTGGGTCCTCCTCATCTCTCACTCCTGAATTGGTTCAACAGATGATTATCAATGCCCTCTCTGCTTTTGGTCTATCAGGTAAGTTTTCTTCATCTTCCACTTGGTTTCTTGATTCCGGGGCGTCTAATCATATGACGTATTCTCACACTCCTCTCTCCAATATGACAAGTTACACTGACCCTTTTCAAATACAAACTGTTGGTGGAGGACATGTTCCCATTATTGCCATTGGCGATATCCCTGGTTCCATCCCATTGAGAAATGTTTATCTTTGTCCTAATTTAACTTCCAACCTATTGTCAGTCGGAC
The DNA here is from genome assembly GCA_037013555.1 of Sextonia rubra. Lineage (NCBI taxonomy): Eukaryota > Viridiplantae > Streptophyta > Magnoliopsida > Laurales > Lauraceae > Sextonia > Sextonia rubra. The sequence continues at coordinate 15,671,953 of JASUAD010000023.1, forward strand.
AACTTGTTGAAAATAATTGTAACATCTCTTTTTCTTCTTCTGGTTGTGTTGTGCAGGACCAGATGTCCGGGAAGGAGATCGCGAGGGGGCCTAAGTGTGGACGCTTGTTTCCGCTGGAAATTTCTCAAATTTCTAGGAATCAATTTGTCAATAATGTGTTTTGTTTTTCTCTTAGAGATAATTGCCGGTTGTGGCATAATAGACTCGGACATCCTAATTTCAAGGCTTTGTCCCTTATGTTCAATTCTGGTTTATTAAATAAATCTCTTCGTTTATCTTCTTGTGTGCCTTTTGATTGTGCTACTTGTAAAATGGGAAAGAGCAAAACACTTCCGTTTCCTCAATCCACTTCTCACACTTCTCAGTGCTTTGATTTAGTTCATAGTGATGTATGGGGAATTGCTCCCACTCTTTCCCATGCTCACTATAAATATTTTGTGACCTTTATTGATGATTTCAGTCGGTTCACATGGGTCTACTTTCTGCATTCCAAATCTGATGTTTTTCATGTTTTTTAAATTTTTTTGGCTTATGTTGAAAATCAATTTTTCACCTGCATTAAAATCTTGCAAACTGATTCTGGCGGGGAATATATGTCCTCTGATTTTTAACAGTTTTTGCAAACCAAAGGCATTATTTCTCAAAGATCTTGTTCTTATACTCCCCAGCAGAATGGAGTCGCTGAACGGAAAAATAGACATCTTCTTGATGTCACTCGTTCCCTTCTTCTGGAATTCTCGGTTCCTACTCGTTTTTGGGTTGAGGCACTGGCTACAGCAGCTCATCTTATCAATCATATGCCATCAACCTCCATTGAGAATCAAAGCCCATATTACCGTTTGTACAAGACTGCTCCATCCTATGATGATCTTCATGTTTTTGGTTCCATTTGTTTTGTGCACTTGCCCCCTTCTGAAAGGACAAAACTCACGGCACAATTAGCTCAGTGTGTGTTTTTAGGTTATGCACCCCTCCAGAAAGGGTTCCTTTGCTATGATCCTCACATTCGTCGGTTCCATATCTCTAGGAATGTCGTCTTCTTTGAACATCAGTATTTTTTTCAAAAACACATTGATCCTCCTGACTCCTCTTTTGTGTCATTACCTGGTTTTTCTTAAGACTTGTCAGTTGTTCGTTTTAATCCTAATTTTGTGTATCACAGACGGAACAGCACAGCGCATACTAGAGATCCCCCTCCTGATCTTCCTCCGGCATCCGGTTCCGGCCATACTTCACTGCGTCGCTCCACTCGGATTTCGGTCCCGCCAGACTGTTATGGCTTCTCCCATACTTCCTTAATGGCCACTTTGTCTTCTTCTTCCATTCCACAATCATATTCTCAGGCTATGCAGGTTCCGTGTTGGAAAAAGGCTATGCAAGATGAATTAGATGCGTTAGCGCAAAATCATACGTGGGATATTGTACCATCTCCTGTGGGTGTCAAACCTATTGGCTGTAAGTGGGTTTTTTCTCTCAAGTTAAAATCTGATGGCTCTTTAGATCGATATAAGGCGCATCTTGTTGCTCTTGGCAATCGGCAGGAATATGGCATTGATTATGATGAGACTTTTGCTCCAGTTGCCAAGATGACCACCGTCCACACTATTCTTGCTGTTGCTGCCTCTCAATCTTGGCCTCTCTATCAAATGGATGTCAAAATGCGTTTCTCCATGGTGATCTCAAAGAAGATGTTTATATGCATTTGCCTCAGGGGTGCTCATCCGGCCCCGGTATGGTTGCTAAACTTCGTCGCTCCCTCTATGGTCTGAAACAAGCTCCTCGCGCATGGTTTGAGAAATTTCAAGCTGCTCTTTTCCGCTTAGATTTTCATCCATGCCTGTATGATCCTTCTATGTTTTTACATCATGCTCCATCCGGGATCACTATACTCCTTGTCTATGTTGATGACATCGTCATTACCGGTCTTACTGCCGGGATGATTCAGAAGCTCCAAGCGTCTCTTCGTGAGTCCTTTCAAATGAAGGATCTTGGCCCTCTCCACTATTTCCTCGGTCTTGAAGTTCATCAATCGCATAAAGGTGTAGTTCTCAATCAGCACAAATACACTGTTGATCTCATTTCCTTGGCTGGTCTTACTGATTCTGCTCCTGTTGATACGCCTGTCGAACTGAATGTCAAACTCAGTCGCGCAGACGGTGATCTTCTTTCTGATCCTACTGCCTATCGCCAATTGGTTGGCAGCTTGATCTACCTCACGATCACTTGCCCCGATATCTCTTATGCGGTCAACCTGATGAGTCAGTTCATGACTGCTCCTCGTCACCTTCATCTGGCTGCTGTTCGCCGCATCATTCGGTACCTTATTCGCACACCGACTCGTGGGTTGTTTTTTCCATCCAACAATTCTCTGACTCTCAAAGCTTATTCAGATGCTGATTGGGCTGGTTGTCCAGATATTCGCCGATCGATAACTGGATGGTGCATGTTTTTGGGTGATAGTCTCATTTCTTGGAAATGCAAGAAACATGACAAAGTTTCCAAATCCTCTACTGAGGCAGAGTACCGCGCTATGTCTGCTGCATGCTCCGAAATTCTTTGGCTCCGTGGTATGCTTTCTGTCATTGGTTTTCCCGCAGTAGGAGCTACTCCCCTCTATGCGGATAATACCAGTGCTATTCAGATTACTAAAAATCCGATTTTTCATGAACGTACTAAACACATCGAGGTTGATTGTCACTTCATCCGTGATGAGCTTAAACGTGGTGTCATCAGTCTCCCACATGTCTCCATTGAACTTCAACTTGCTAATCTTCTCACCAAAGGCCTTCCACGACCACGCCATCAGTTCTTGATTTCCAAATTGATACTTGTCGATTCTCCAGCATCAATTTGAGGGGGGGTGTTAAATAGGCCCTAGGTTAAATAGGCCCAAAGCCCATTTGAAAAGAGCCCATTGATAGGCCCAAAGCCCATTTGAAAAAAGCCCATTGTTATAACTCACGTGGGATTGAATGGGAGACAGGAGGAGCCTTCTTTACTTAGAATACTATTTTTGTAATTAGCTGTAATTAGTTTTCTTCTTAACTTAGAATCCTAATTGACGTAAATTAATGAGTTTTCCTTTCTTAGAGCCTAGATTAAAGGTATGTAAAGATATATATATTGATGTATAATCTCAATAGAAAGACAGAATAATACATTCTCAAGAGGATTCCAAACTCTTTCAATCGTGAGTTTGTCATCGTCCACAAATGATGCATCTAATTGTCCGATCACGAGCCCATTCTAGCTTCAAACATGAAAGAAGTCATGCCAACATTCTTCTTCTACATGGATGAAGAGATTGAATTAAACCTCCAAATCATGCAAAGGAAAGGAAGATCAAGTGGAAAATCGATAGTTCATATGTTGGATTTTCGATCCTGGAGGATATCTACATAACTCGAGGTCGAATTCTCTCCAAAAACGGGAGAGTTGATGCAGGATAGACCAGTGGTCCTCATGGGTTGACCTGCCAATGGGCCTAGCCCTTCTGTCTTGACCAATTCTTTGTGCCCAGCCCATCTATCAATTAAATATTCTATTTTATTTAGGCTTTTATTATCTTTTTAGTTATTTTAGTTGGATGTTTTAGTCTTGGCCATCAATGTCTTTGAATGGTACAAATTAATTTTAGATCTTATTATTTTTCTATATAAGTGATGTAAAGCCTTTTGGCTCCTCAATTGTTCATTAATGAAAATTTTATTGAGTGATTTTGGGTATTCTAGAGTTCTCTCATCTTTCTTACCTAGGATGGGGAGTTTGGTGTGAGGCCAATTTTTTAGGTGAATGCATGACCTATGCCTTCCTCTATCTCTACTCTCTCCATCTCTACCCACCTTGCATCTGGCTCCCCGTTCCGCATTACTACATCTCCATCTACCTCATAAGGTTCCTCTCCATAATTAAAGAGTGAGTAAAAAGAAAAAACAGAAGTCATAATTGCACCAAAAGTGCTACAACCCGTAAAAGGAGAAATCAAAAGTGACATTGAGAAGCAAGATCAAGAAAATAAGATGAATCAAACTTCCGCAAAATTAGAAGACACAGATATGAGTAATGGTGATCAAAAGATGCAAGCGACAAGGAAAGAAGGACCAATTGTTGAAGTCCCACACATTGACCTTTAAAAACTTAGGGGATTACCTTTGGAAAATTGAAGTTTGTGATTTGATAGTGCAAAATTTGCAGATGAAGCATCCACCAGTTTGATCGCATATCTAACCAAAATCTGAACATCAAAAGAAGTGGTGAGTCAAGCCTACATCAAGTTGGAGAAAGAGATCAAATAAAGCTTTCACGTCATTCATAGAAGTCGAAGTTCAACCGATGGATCAAAAGTTCGTTTGATGGATCTTCCATCTAGGAGAACATTTGCCAAATTTGAGGTTGAGATCTTCAAGCTGGGGAGAATGATGCAAGATAGACCCATGACCTCACATGCAAGACTATTGTGTTTCTTAGCTTTCTCATTTTACTATTGAGTTGTAATTAGAATTGGCTTTCTTGTTTCATAAAGTTTTTTTAATTTTTTTTATTTCCTAAGTTGATTATTAGTTAGTTTCCTAGTGTAAGTAGGAATCTTAGTCCCTAGGTTTTCTTTTATTATTTAAATGGCATTGTAAAGATGGAATAATTAGAGTTGATGAGTACTAGATTTGTGAATTTTGTCCCTTTTGAGGTGCATCCTCGTGTTATTGTCTTTGTAGGGACTTCTCATTGAGCTTCGACACTTTTCCACACAAGGCCTAACCTTAGGGCTTGCATTAGCTAACCATTTTGGCAAGCATAAACCAGTATAGTCCTTATGTAACCTTGATGAAAGTACCTCTCTTTCATTGAGGGGGAATGTCTAACTATTTCATCAACCACTGGGAAGGCATCTAAGGGCCTATTCGACATCATTCTTGTATTCCAAATTTAGTGCTCAGATTAGGTAGTGTTGAGATCGAGTTGTGTTGAGGCTATGCCATGCAAAACTTATCTGGCAACATTATCTTAGATTACTCTGCTGATCATGGAACTTGTTGGATGCATTATAAATTTTTTTTCTAAGGAACAAAAGCAAGAGAAATAGAGAATTATAAGATTTACTATGTGGGGCCCCACTTTTTATTGTTTGTAGCACTTTTTTATGGGACCAGCTTTAGAAATTGCAATTTGGTACCCATATTTATAAATTAGAACATGTGTCCTACATTCATAGGATTTACAATGTGGGCCAATCTTTTTGTGATTGTGACCATATCACACACTTTTAAGAATTGCAAAGTGGGGCCACCTTTCTTGTGTTTGTGAACATGTAACCCACCTTTAAAAATCACAACGTGGTACCCACCTTTAAAAAACAGTACATGGGGCACACATTTATAAGATTTACAATGTGGGCCTATATAGGAATTATAATGTGGGGTCTCCTTTTTTTGTGATTGTGAATATGGGACCCACTTTTAGTAATTATTACAACATGATGCCCACCTTTTGAAATGACAATGTTGGGCCTACATTCATAAGATTTACAATGTGGGTCACCTTTAGCAATTACAAAGTGCGGTCACCTTTCTTGTGATTTTGGACACTGGTGAGGGGACCCACCTTTAGAAATTACAACATGGTGCCAACATCTAGAAATTAAAGCATATGGCCTAGGGTCATAGGATTTACAATGTGGTTCTACCTTTATAGGATTTATAATGTGGGCCTACCTTTTGTGGTTGTGATCATGTGACCCACCTTTAGAAATTACATAGTGTGGTCACCTTTGAGATTGTGAACATGAGGCCTACCTTTAGGATGAGTGACAATATTTAAAGTCCTCTCTAAATGGGCTTCTTGAGATGGTAGGATGTAAGTAGGAGAAAATTGTCCTAGCAAGTTGTTTCTTAAAAGATAAAGTTTATTTTTTTTCCTTTTTTCCTTTTTTTTTATCCTAACCTGCTTATGGCAGCAGTTTAAGATTTTGAAATCCTTCCGGTGAGATCAAAATTCAGAGCAATGATTTACCTACCAAACAACCAAACATTTTTTTGCAATCTCTTCTTGTGGGAACATTGCACCCTAAGGTACTTGTTGCCTAGACATCATCATGGGGCATTTGGAATCTTGGATTGGTTGTGCTAGAGGTGGCAAAACATGGCTTAACACACTAACTCTAACCTAAACCGACTAGCATTTGACTCACTTAAATGACCTGGAAAACATTTGGGTTGGTTACGGATCAAGTTTATTTGGCTGCATAAAAATTGGTTCGGTTAGGGATAGCCCACTTGACCCACAATACCATATTTGACTCATAAGAAAGTAATTTATTTTTCCTCCACCCCACTATCCAAAACTTTGTGAAAATATGTGATTCCTTGATTTTTGGAAATTTAAAATTCTGGTTTCACAATTTTAGGAGATCTTTTTGTTAGGTTCTCTCTAATCCCAGTCTCCATGATTCCAATAAAATCTCTCCAGACTAGTAGGCTCTACCCTCCACCAAATACTTTTTGGAAAACACCAAGTTCTTAAAACTGCAATTCTGCAAATTATTTGTCTTCACTTCATTTTTGACAGTAAGCTATCTCACCTACCAAAAGAAAAGTCAGCAAGCTAGATCAGTGTTATTTTGCAAGCGATCTCCTCTATGTTCTTGCAAGTCCTTTTTTCTTTCATTCCATGTATGTTGTTTGTTTGTCTTTTTTCTTTTAGTGGAAGAAGTATTAATTTTAAAAAGAACAAAAGATAAAATTATACATCAAGAAAAGGCAAAATAGAAAGACAAAATGCCCATCACACCCAGTTAAATGAAAAGAATCATCTGAGGTTCTTTGGTACTTGCCATCCAAGAAGAGTTATGTTGCAACAATATTTTTGAACTAGTTACCAGCAAGATCTAGGTTCTACTTAGCCATGGATTGGAAGTGTGATTGTTGGTATGAGATGGTTCTATTGTAGGCATCTAATATTGTACCTTGATGAAAGGAGGAAGGTAGCATCCCAACACCACAGAGTTTACGAGTTATATGGCTTAGGTTGTGTCAATCCGCATAATTGTTGGTTAGGTTGGGTTGACCCATAACGGGTGTGGGTTGGAGATATCTTTTGAAAATGGGCCAGATACTCAGATGTGGGTTGGGCTTGAAAATGTGAACTCCAATGTTTACTTGACCCATTTGCTAGCACTAGGCTGTGCTTTAATATTCCCTTTATTGGCTGGTCCACAATATCCTACTGCTGGCTTGCAAATGGAGTGATGCACTTAATTAGTAGACCATCTGATGAGTTTTTCCCCTATGTAAGGCCCACTGCAAAAAATTTCTGGCTTATATATGTTTGTTGTGCTGGATCAAGCTTTGTCTATTTCCTCTCTGAAAGCAATGTGGATGTGTTTTTTTTTTTTAATTTATTTTTTTGGCTGGAAAATCAATGTGGATGTTTGGCTGACAAGAATGGTAGCTTTTCAGGCGGGCAAGTACCAAGACCAAATCAGAGCGAGGTATTTATGTGAAGCATTTCAAAAACATCCCTATGGCTGATATGGAATTAGTTCTGGTGAGTCATTTTGCAACACTCCCTACTTGATGGAGTACTTCTATTGACTTTATTGAATGATGTTGGGGTCATGATTGTTGCAGCCAGAGAAGAAAAATCCAAGTTTAACACCAATGGATTGGGTCAAGTTCCTCGTTTCTGCAGTTCTTGGGCTGGTTGGTCTTTGATTTACTTAATGTCCTTTAGTCATTTTTGAATACACCAATTCTTCTTACCTATCATTGCCTTCTTTCCAGGCCGCCCTTGTTGGTTCACTCGAAATGCCTAAAGCTGATATTTGGGTTATTATTGCCATTCTTTCTGGATTGGTTGGCTACTGTGCTAAAGTCTACTTCACGTAGGTTTACCCTGCATGGTGTTTTGACGTATCTATTCTTATGCTAACATCGACTCCTTCAGAACCTTCGTTTAGGTGTTAGATCTGGCTAATAATGCTGATATTGAATGTTATTGTTGTAGCTATGGGGTTGGAGATGAGCTTGGTTCCAAAGATGCTATTTACTAGTTGAGCCTAAAATCAAGCCCATGCCTGTGTATCAGGCTTGGACTCAGGCGTGGGCATTATTATATATATATATATATATATTATATTCTGTCAAGTTCTGACCCAAATATTATTTTGGCTTGAAAAAATTGCACAATTTGTGCTCATTTGCAGCTTCAATGGCTGATGAGAAGATCCATATTTATGTAAATTGCCATTCATTGCCATGTAGGTTTCAGCAAAACATGGCAACGTACCAGAACTTAATCACACAGTCGATGTATGACAAACAGTTGGATAGTGGCAGAGGCACACTTCTTCACTTGTGCGATGATGTTATTCAGCAGGAAGTGGGTACTGAGTGATGTAATATTTTTAGAAGATTTATGATGTTTGCCACTTTTTCCCTTCACTTCTCATTGTCTTTATTCTCACACACATTGCATGTATGCTTGAGATCGAAACCATTCATGTCTTGGGTCCCATCATGATGGTTCATAGCCCAAATGGTGATTCATTGGACAATCCCTACCCTTAAAAGCTGGAGGCTTTTTTCAGAAGAAAGAAATACTTAGGTTAATGGTTATTTGGTTGCATTTTTATTTGAGATCCATTTTCTTTCATCAAAATCCTCTAATCAGATGGTTAGAATTGCCTTGTCACTTTTTTCTTTTTTGGGCTGTGGCCCATACATGGTAGGACCTATAGGATCATCTTTGGTGCATCATCTTCTCCATTTTTGCTGCATATGTGAAACTACTCACTCCCCAAATTAGTTGAGACAAGGCTTTGATGATGATGATGACATGAATAAACTCACTGATGCTTCTTACATGTTCTGGAAATGTCGATTAAACCACATTGTTCAACTGGAGACATTAATAATGGGAGATACAGTTGTGTTGAATCTAAACAAGGTTTACAATCTTGACAGTGCACTTATTCTCAATTAGGAGCTGATTCTAATTCAACGTAAAACTAAGTAAAATTATGATATAATTTTTTCTTTTTTTTTTTATGAGTCTGCAAATATTCACTGGGTTTTCATGTTATTAGGAAACTATGTTAACCATGATTCGAGCCTGGATTGAACTGAGTCTACTGAGCTAGTTTCTTGAGAACTTAACTGAGAGTATTAATGCTATTTATGCACCAGATAACTAGTCTAATTTCCTGTGGCATATTTCAAATGTGCAGGTCAAAGAGGTCATCATTTCATTCTTTATTTTGATGGAACAGGGTAAACTGACGGTTGAAGTAAGAAATCTCCATAACCATAATATTTAGTCTTTTACATGTGAAGTTAAAATTTACGGTTTGAGATTAATAAAGAATGTTGTGCATGGTATCTTACCATCACTTTAATAATATTTATAGGAGCTTGACTTGCGGTGTGAAGAACTGATTAAAGAAGAGTTTAGTGAGGAATGCAATTTTGATGTGGTGGATGCTGTCCAAAAGTTAGAGAAGCTAGGCATTGTAGCAAGAGTAAGTTGTTATATTTTCATAGTCTCTTCACTTAATTCTTGACCTGTCCCTAACCCCCATTGTTTGATTTATTTGGGCATCAGTTTCTTGCGTGAACTGGTAAAAATGATTCCTGCATTTTCTTTTTAATCTTTCTAAGAAAGGAAAAATAGAGGAGGCTTTCTCCAACCTGTTTTTTTATGTCAGTGATAAAGTCATTATACTGCAAGTGTTATGTCGCTGTATTGAAGAAAGAATCTGCCTTTGGCATTTAAGATGATTATCCTAACAAAGATGTTACATTCATAGATAAATGAATTGTGCACTGTTATTGATAACACTGCATAAGCTCCTTAGAACCTCTTTGCTGCAGATGTAGATTTTGTCTAGGATTAAGCCCTTTGAAAAGGCTACATTTGTGGGTTTTGGAATCAATTAGTACACTATAAGCCAAAATATTGATCCCCCTAAGTCACTCCATCCTGTATTACTGTCTTGTTAATAGAAACTATTCAATTTTTGTTCAAATTTAATGATTTTTTTAAATGGATTCAAATTTAATGATAGATTTACATATATATTTTTATAAGTATTAGAAATATCATAAATTATCATTAAACTAAAGTATAAAATAGTTAAGTAGTCAAGTAACTGATTGTTAACAGGTCACTGTACTATAAGCCCAGGCACAATGTATCATAGGCCCAAAAGTCCATTCTTTATGTGTAAATAGATTTTGTCAACTACGAATGACTCTATCTCCTTGTATACAAAATTATAACAGTAGGTAATTCATTGTAATTAGCTTTGATTTAACCTTAAGTAAGGCAATCAAGTTATACAAATAGAAAGGGACCGTCGATTATAGGATCATCCAAATTTCAACCAATCTTGGTGTATTTCTCATATTGGTGAAGATTGACACTGATGAATTACAAACGTGCTACAGCCTACAAGTTACAACATTAGCATTTTCAAGAAAATAATCTACAATCAACTCATAAGTAAGTTATTACTTACAAACATTCATTTTGAGAAACTTGAAAAAATCTATGAGATTTCAAGAAAAGCCCCAAGTTTTCAAAAACAAATTTTATAGATCGAGGCTCAAAATCACATGAAAACTAAGAGTCTACAACCAAATTTAGCTCAATGTGAGGTCTTGGTTTGTTGGTTGCATGTATTACACTTTTATTTGATTCTTTTTTCAAAATTTGGGTAAAAATAAAAAAAATTAAAAAGTACAAATAAATGTTGAAATCTTCAACTTTCCCTCTGAAACTCTAGTTCTAAGTATCTAACATGTTTCCACCATTTATATGCTTTTTTTTTCTTTTTTGAAAACTTGAAAAAATTTGGGCAATAAATCCAAGATGCTTACCTTAAGTCACTCGGTTTAGCTCTCTGGCTGTGCCATGAAGAAATCCTCGCAAATCTTGAGATTTGGTCAAAAGTATGGTTGAAGAAGTTGAAATAGGCCCTCTGCTCATTGGAAATGAGCTTAGAATAAAACAGAGAGAAAAAGAAGAGGAGAAAAGTAGGGTTTTGAAGAAAGGATGGTCGTCGGCCGAATTGGCCATGACTGATATTTTGAAGATATTGGCGGATATCTTGTGATAGTTTGGCTATGTTTTTCTTTCCAGGATAGCAGACTGATAATTATAAATTTCTCAGCGCGGTGATGGCCGATATCAGCCGATATTTTATACTAATCAGCGATTCTATAAGGAGACAGTGTGGTGGTTCCCTGGAGCACCATTGTGTCTCATGGTAGGATGGGCATAAACACTCCTTTCTAGGAAAAAACCTCCTTTATTAGTAAACAAAATAACTGATCTCTCTCTCTCTCTCTGATCATATATCTCAAATTGGATAGCGAATGATGAACTCTTGAACACATCACTATAGCCTATGCCCAATATGTGATAAATGATCAGTTGAGCAAATGTGAGTGTTTCATCTTTCGAAGAAGCGAAGCTGGTAACCATCCCTTTCAAATGAGCAACAGAAGGATATCTTCTAGGAAGCAAAAAGGTGAGTTCTTTTGTCATGAATATATAGGCTTGGGCTTCAATCAAGAGTGGATGGTGAAAGTTCATGGCTTTTGTCTTTTGGCTTTACTCAGTAACTGCTGTTAACAGTTGGCCAAATTGTCGATTTCAGGTCGCAAAGCTACGGTAACCAATTGAAGAGTTTTTTTTACATTTATATATTATCACTTGAATGAACTAAATATTGATTTGCAAGGCTGGACAAATAAGACATTTTCTTTCAGAGCAACATATAATTAGTGTCACAATGATTAGCGACATTTTGCAAATATCACAATATAATTGAAATATTAATTCCCTAATCATATCAAGGTATTTTAATACATCTTGAAAATGAAATTTTCATGGAATAGATGCTAGAAAGTATTAATATCATATAAAAATGAAAAGAATAATTAAATTGTATTAATCTTATTTTTCAACCTTTACTTATGTTTGGTTTCTATAGTTTGTATTTTATTTGTTTAAAAATATTTGTTTTCCGCATCAAATTTTCTAAAATTTCCATTAAAAAACCCCAAATTTGAAAACATCCTACATTTGCATGAGCAGATATTTTCTCAAGAATGATATAAATGTTTGTGACTGCATATTTGTGATAATGCATATTTTCTCTTTGCCTGGACAAGAACACTTTGTGGAAACTTCTATGAACTGCAGCCATTGATTTACTGACTTGTGAAGTTAGTACACAGATCTCGTGTTCATTTCCTATCTTCAACTTTGTCTTTTTCTTCTTGACTCGATATGGATTTACTTTCTAATTCAGGACTCCCTTGGAAGAGTGTATTGTGTGGGCTTGAAGCGTGCCAATGAGATCATAGGCACCACCACAGAAGAATTGGTATTGAAAGCAGAAAAGGGCACTGCTGCTTGATACCTGTAATCAAAGTGTAAGTTCTCACCAGGGCCAATTGATTCATCCAATTGATTCAAAGGGTCTATAGAGTATCTTTAATTGCCAGCTATAAGAAAAGTGGGGCTCATGGCTGGATTATCTAGTTGACAAAAAGTAGGGGTCTTCATGGATCAGACCAGGCTCACTTTGGCCTGGGCTTTGGCCTTAGGTTTTTGTACTCTGGCCGGGCATCAAATCTTTTTATTTGGGCCTGTTTAATAGATGTCTAGATTCAGTGGTAGAGAGCTCGAAGCTCGGCCACCCACCTGTAAAAATATTATTTAAGTAGAAATGGTGATATGACTCAAACACATGACATCTCACATAAGCATGTGTAACCAACCCAATTGAGCTACAACTTTGGACACTGTAAGAAGACCTTTGTTTTTGTAATAATGCCAACTGGGTCCAGGTTGAGGCATCTTCTTCAAGTGGGCTGGCCTTGGACCAGACAGTTATGGCCCAAGCCTGGCCTAGAGTTCAGAAGTTGGGCTCAGCCTGTATATTCCTCAGCCTGGCCCAACGAAGCCCATGAACAATCACAATCCCTATGTAAAAGTCATCCTTATCCTTTCTTTGGTTCAGAGAATGACTAAAGATGTTCCTCTTGTCTTTCTGCTGTGGAAAATTGTTGGATTGCATCCCAACATTCAAAATAAGGGACATTGCCTTGTGTCTGCCTTGTGTCCATAATATCAACTGTCAGGATCACCAAACTATGGGATCCACTCATAAGATATAAACATCTGGACAGAATGCCTATCCTGATACTTGGGGCCTCTCTAGTTCCATTTTTATCAAATTGTTTTATAATACATCACTTATAATAATGTGGCAACCCTTCAAGGGTGCATTTGCAGCTTGTTTGTGCTCATTTGCTCATCAACATGGATGGCTCTGTTGGAAGAATGGCTTTTCTTGGGCAGTGTTTGTTTCTCCCCCTTTGAGTCTGGTAGGTAATCCATGTAATACAAAGCAAGAAATCAATTCAATTTGTTTGTTTCCATTTATGTTATTTTTCAAGGTTTACAGTGTGCATGTGGGATGGTAGTTATTAATCTTGAGGCCTATCATGTGGAGTGTTGTCGTTGGAATTTTGGCTTCTAGTTGAATATTTTAGTAAGAATATCTGCGAATAGGTTTTTATTGAGAGGAGAGTTGATAATGAGAACTTGTAATATATCAGATAATTCTGCTCCAACCCGTTTCTTGTGATCCTTGTACTATAGATCAATCTTTATTTTATTTTATTATTATTATTATTTTTTTGTTTTTTTTTTCTTTTTTTTTTTTTTTGTTTTTTTGTGTTCCCAAAGGGTGTAATGAGATTAATGCTCAAGTTTAGTGTAACATCATCACTATTATCATCATCATCATCATCATCATCATTGTTTTAGCCTTTGTCCTCAAATTGTTGGACAATTTGCTAATATAGCAAAGATCCTAACTGCCCGCTCGGGGACAAGTGATCTCTCTCTCTCTCTCTCTCTCACACACACACACACACGTGCATATTTACATGTCAGGGCATGTTTGACAAAGGGGTAGATAACAGTAGAGTAAAGTTAAATTTTGAAAATTTAAATTTTCCCCTTTCTTTTTTTTTAAATTCAAATTTCTCTCATATTTTTTCAAAAAAAATAACAAAAGTCATCATTAAACTACAAAAAAATCTCTACTTTTTATATAAAAAGTCAAAAAGATTCCATATCAAATAATTAAAAACAAAAAGTTATCATAATTCAATCATATATTATTTTTTCTTGATTTTGGGTTTACTCTACTTTACTTTACCCTTCTCCTCTCCTAAACATGTCTTGAATGAGGGACTAGGCAATGAAGGAAAATGAGTACTAGAAGGTAGCGCTCTTAAAAAATGACTGATCACCTGCACCACGATTAACATTAGTCAAGCATTGGTTGAGCTGCTCTCAACCTTGTTATTTTTCAATTAACGAGTCAACTACCTTTAACATATGTCTCATTGACTCAAGCTTGCCTTTGTGAGTTTTACTTTCCAGTTGCACCTATTCCAAGTCGTTCTCACTCTACTATCTAACATTTCTTTGCTTGCTACTTGGTACGTTGTTGTCTTCGATCTACCCTTTCTACGTCCTTCCACTTGTAGCATTGTGATATGTCAACAAGGGCTGTGTTTTGAACTTGTACACGCATGTTAAACCATATCAAGTGACTATTCTTCATAAAGTTTATCATTAATGTACTCATTTCTGATTCTATCTTGCTTGTAAATCTACTGTTGCTGGAAGAAGGAACATTGTGTAAAAGATTTATGATATCCAAGTAAGCTAGCATGTGTGGGACTGTCAAAACCTAGTTTTCTATTACCATACTTAAAATAAGCTTGTATTCATGGATAGCAAGAAAAAAAAACTCAGTCGTTCAAGGGTGAGTTTTTAATCCCTATGCCCCAAGTAACTAATTATGATAAAACTCTTCTCATTATCTTGTTATCACCTATCAAACGATATACAGAAAAACCTAATTAGGACAGAGTATAGTGGCTTACTACTACTTGGAAGATGTATCACCACCATTCATGAGATTAGAGGGTCATTTACTGTTAAGAGGAAGGTGTTGACCATGTCTAAGAATCCCCGTTTTGACGTTATACTTGTCTTAAAAACACATGGAGGCATATGTTAGCCTTGATAGCAGCTTCTTTTTGCAACCCAGTCCATCCGGCTTCCATCTTACCTTCTTTGTTGTTGATGAACAAGGTCACTTTGGTGGCCAAGACGGTGAGATATAGACCAAATCAGTTCATAGTTTATTTTCCTTCCCAGAGGAAGTCGAATTGTCTTATTCCAATGGCTGAATTTTGGAATAATGGCGGTGGTCCAATTCAACCTTGTAAAAGGCTAGTGCTTGCATGAAAGTGCCTTGGATCTTGCAAATCAGTCCAAAACGTAGCAACCACGGATGAGTTGATGAGATGTGTAACTAGATTTGATCCACATGGCAAATACCCAACCGTGAGGTAAAAGCAGCTATAGCCATAGGATTGGTGCCATGGTGGACAATGAGAGGTGATGGATGTGTGGGCTCTATAACCCAGGGCTTGAGTTGGTGTGCTATCGTCTACAAGAGCGGGTGCAAGCATGAAGTACAGCATGCATGGTACGTTATGCCTGCCAATGAGAAGTATTCATTATAGGGGTTCTAAAAAAAACAAAAAAAGATAAAGAAAATGAATGAGAAATGATAAGATTACATCTCAGTTAATCTGAAGTGCTTTTTGTGGTTTACATCTATCCAAGATGTGATGTGGGCCACATCTATGATAAATGCAAACCTCAAAAAGCACTTTGGAGTAACTGGAGGAGTAAATGAGGGTATAGCGTAGCATTGAATGCTTCGTATATACCTTTCCAGAGCACATTTAGTAAGGGGAGGTGTGAGAAATTTGTAGATATAAGGATTCTTCTATGCCTCCAGAAAGGGGATACCTTGGGGAGGGTTGGTATGGCTGAGAATCTCACCTGAAAATCGGTGCATATTGGTGTATGTAATTAAGAAAATATGGTTTCAATTAGAGATAGTAAAATCTAGCCTGACACGCCAACTTAGCCCCACCTGGCCCGTTTTTGACCACCTCACTTGACCTGTTTAAAATACTGGTCGGGTTAGATTTATGGTTTACTAACTCGTATAAAAATGGGTCGTGTTAGGGTTGACCCGCCTAACCCATTTGCTTTGTTTAGATTTTATTTCGCTTTCATGCGACTTTCTTATTCATGTGGGCCATAAATTGTGTACTCTTAATCCTATGTGGAGGAGTTATGCTCAATTTTGATACGTAGAATATAAAACTTATGTTTTAGTTTGACAATATGATGTTTTTGTGGTTGAAATATTGATTTGTGTCTTGTATTTTTATATTCGCATAGAAATTTAACTTTAAAATATGGATATGAATGAAATAAAATATAGGTAATGAGTGTTATACTCATGTTTAAATATGGAATTATAAAATTGAAAAAAAATTGAAAAGGGTTTATCTCAATAAATGGTCTAGAAAATATTTTTGGATTTTTACTTTATTTTTTACACCTTGAAACACAATAAATTTTAAATTCATGCTCAATGTAACATTTTAAATGAATTTAGATATAAAGAAAGTTTTATAAATGAAATTGGGCCATAAAAATGAATTAAATCATATACTAAATGAGAATTAAATAGGTTAAGTTGGGTCAACCCGATCCAACCTACATCAAATTTGGGTTAGGCGGGTTAGGCTTAGTTGGCTTGCCATGAGTGTAGGTTAAAGGTTTCCAGCCCATTTTAAAATGAGTCGAGTTAAGGTTGGAACCAATAAATTCGAGTTTAGTTGACTTGACCATAATTTGGTCAACCTAACTCATTTGCCAAGTCTAGTTTCAGTGCATAAATCCACAACATCAAGGATTTTCAAATCCTATGGGGGAGGTCATATTTGTAAATCCTCAGAAATTGAGGATTTTCATTGGTCTAAATCTTGGAGGATATACAATCGCCAGGGTGGTTTTTTCATAATTTTGTGAAAATGGAAATGTTTCTACGAGATTTGGCTACCAATGTGACCCTAATGTTTTAGGAGTTATAAATAGGCCCATTTGGTTTCAATAACTAGTGATACATCTATTTTTTTAATTATTTTTATAAGATTTTACCCAAAAAATCATTTTAGGTGAGCACTAAACCAAAACTGGGCCACTTACTTTTACAAACACGGAAGTGGTCCCATAGGGTCACTTCCACATCCGTTTTTTCAATGAAGAGTTAACAAGGGGTCAAATTCGACTGCCATTATAATAGGGGAGGTTTGAATTTGACCTCCCATGTTTTATCAAAAGCTACTTTCTTCTTTCTCCTTGCTTCTTCATTGGGCTTCTATGAGAAGAAATCAACCAAGATTAAGACCATGATGATGTAGATCATGATGATCTGAAAGTAGGAATATAGTAAAGTGGGACCTTCGTGTATTAGAAGTACCCACTGGAACATTTGCCTGTAGACGCCCTGTAGGAGAAAATTCCTCGTTGCTGGGCTGCATCGTCATTGTAAATGGGTTTTCTGTTTTCAATCTAACTTGGGTTTTCTCTATGATGTTGAAGATGTGTTTCAGCCATACATAGTTTAAAAACTCTTCAACTCCCCCCGATTTTCTCAAGTTGAGCTATGATGTGAATTTAATCAATCTACTTAAAACTGATGATACACAGTTGTCCTTTTGAGAAAATGACAAATACAGGTTAAACCCATATGGAGCACTTTTGAAATTTCTCTTTAATTAAGTTTTAATTTCTTTAAGAACATTAAAAAAGATGAAAGAGATAAAAATGACTTAAAAAATCTAATTGTAAAGTGCAGGAAAATCAATAATAAAAATACAAATTAGAATGTCATGAATCCATTAAGTAATCACACTACCATCCTATGCAACCAATATAATAGATCTTTTTTCCAAAAATCTTTTAGAATAGAAACAAATATATGTTTATGATCCGGATAATTTGTCTATCACAAAGCATAATTTTTTTACAATTTATTTGAAGCAAAAATCTCCTTCACCTAGTAAAATTATGAACTAACTAAAAATTATATATTAATCAAAGATAGATTATCAAAGAACTTAATTTATGTATAACCTATTAAGAAAATATATATGAATAAAGTATTGTTCAATACAAATTAAATGGCATAGGTTGTCTAAGACAGGAGACAGATTTATTATTCTAATGAAGTATGCAAGAGACAAAAATATTTAAATTAAATCACATAAAAGAATGGTGAGATATACTTAATTTCATCAGACACTCGAATCAAAAGATCTACTCCATTGCAAAAGATGTGAACTTCATTGAATCTTTAAGATGATTATAAGCTCTCAATACTCTATTCTAGCCTCACTTCTAAAACAGGGCTCTAGAATACCCAAATTAATTCTCTATTTTTTTTACACTAGAGAGAGAAGAGGAGAAAGGAGAGAGAAAGAGAGAGAGAGAGAGAGAGAAAAGGATGGAGAATGGACGTCCAAGGCATGCTTTAAATAGGACATGCGATGCCGACTTTTTTTTTCCTTAGATCCTAACTAGCCCATATCTCGGTGAGGTAGGTTTTCTTTCCTTGTCTCATTTATTTTCGCTTTTTTGCAATAGCCTTGTAGCTTTCTTCCTCTTTTAAGGAATTTTCTTTTTTACCATTAGACTTTTGAGAGATTTTTGTAAAGAGAGCATCCAGTGGTGAGGTGGCATTCTTTTTTTTTTTAAATATTTTAAATTTGCTTGAATTGTCTTGAGAATAATTTAAGAAAATGCTAGGAAGGATGGTAGACTGCACTTGATTTTCAATGTACTTCATTTGAGGAGAGATAGACGCCACCCAAATGTGTGTAACATGGAGAAAATTCTCATACTTTTTGCAATCTTGTTAAAAAATATGTAGCCAACTTCTCGATGCAATAACTTTGTCGTTCAATTCTGATTGATGTAATGTTAGAACTTATGGTCATCAACTCAAAAAGAGCTTTCCAATGGTAGGTAAATTGTCCAATTCCGATACTCAGTTTGAGAGTTATAACCTATTTAATCTATGTTGTTCAAAGAAAAATGGGATTATCTTTTTATTTTTGAATTCCTCTTCTTTGACTTTCCTTTTCTTGAATTCCCTCCACTATAGCTTTTTTTCTTGATTCAAATTTGAATTTTTTCAATAAGTTGAGAGTGAGACCCCCTTTGATCATCCAAGCATGTGTGCACATGTGTGTGGAGTCCTTATGAAGCCAATCTTCCAAACTTCATGCATGGGATGCCCTACATGATCTGCTCACATCTTCCGGCACATTTTAAGCAAACCCATAAAATATTAAAGAGCCTACATTGAAGTGGGATCCATTTGGATAGAGTTTTACTCCAATTGAGACTCTTCGGAGAAAAATTGTAAATTTCTAAATTAATGCAAAAGATGTGTGAAATTTGTGAGAATTCCAATGCATATGTGAAAATGCTTAAAACGATGAAAAGAACTAAACATTCATGCAAATCACCTAATTAAGTCCCTAATTCACGCTAATTCATGCTAAAATGATCCAATTTCATGACCTTAGCAAGTTGTTTCTGTAAATCACCGAATTGGAAGAGTTGACCTAGAATGACTCTCATAACTGTATTTGATGCATCACACATGAGCTCAAATGGAATGGTCTAATCAGGTGATTGGATGATAGGGGCTGAATAAATTCTTGCTTCAATATCTTAAAAGCCTTTAAAAATTGTCATCAAATTAAATGGAGCCTCCTTCGTCAGTAATTGGCACAACAATTTAGCAATTTTACTAAAATCCTTGATAAATCTCTGATAAAAAAACTAGCATGGCCCAAGAATGACTGAATCTGCTTAACAGATTTTGGTGGTGACAATTTTGAGATCAATTTAATTTTTGCTTTATCCACCTCAATCCCTTTCTCATAAATTATGTGTCCCAAGACTATCCTTCGTTTTACCATGAAATGACACTTCTCCCACTTTAAAACCAGATTTTTTCTCTCTACATCTTTCAAGCACATGTGATAGATGATGTGAGCACTTCTCAAAAGAATTTCCAAAGACCAAAAAATCATTTATAAAAGCTTCTATAAATCTTTCCACCATGTTAGAAAATATGCTCAACATGCACCTTTAAAATGTGGCTGGTGCGATACATAGCTTAAGGCATGCGTCTGTAAGCAAATGTGCCAAATGGACAAGTGAAGGTGGTCTTTTCCTGATCCAAGGGTGCAATTGGGTTTTGATTATAGCCAGAAATACCATCAAGAAAAAAATAATAAGCATGACCGGTTAATCTTTCAAGCATTTGATCCATGAATAGGAGTGGAAAGTGATCTTTGTGGGTGACTAAGTTCAGCTTCGTATAATCAATGCATATTCTCCATCTAGTCAATATTCTAGTGGGTACCAATTCATTGCCCTCATTTTGAACCACTGTTATTCTAGATTTTTTTGGAACCATTTATACCAGGCTCACCCATGCACTATCAAATATGGGGTAAATCACCCCTGCATCAAGTAACTTCAAAACTTTTGACCTAACTACTTCCTTCATTGTAGGGTTCAGTTGCCTCTGTTGTTCATGAGTACTTTTTGCTTTTTCTTCCAAATGGATTCTATGTTGGACCACAGATGGGCTTACTCATTTAATGTCTACTATGGACCACCCTATAACTTCCTTGTATTCATTTAGAATTTTTATGAGTTTTCCTCTTGGACAAGGTCCAAGTCTGAAGCTATAATCACTGAAAGGGTTTCTAATGGGCCTAGAAACACATATCTTAAAATATCTGACAGCTGCTTGAGTTTTAACTTAGGGGGCTTTACGATAGATGGGATAGGTGGGGAAGCAGATAGATTCAAAATTTCATGCTTTGGTTGCCACTTGGTACAGTCTATGATTGGGTTTGAGTTCATCAAAGCATTGACTTCCTCAATGTGTCCATCGATGTCAAAATCACTTCCAAAGTGAGCCAGACAAGCCTCTAGTGGATCTTCAAGATTGAAATGGGGTGTGATTTTCCACTAATTCATGAATATAATTGACTTCAAAAGCCCCATCATCCGCATCAGGAGATTGTTTACTGACATTAAAAATGTTCATCTGAACGGTCATGGTCCCAAAAGAAATTTGCATCACCCTATTCCTACAATTGATCAAGGCATTTGAAGTGGCTAGGAATGGTCTCCCTCAGATCACTAGTATTTTGAGTTCATCCCCAGATGTGTGTTTTGCATCCAAGACAACAAAATCAATGGGAAACACAAAGTCTCCGACTTTGATTAGAACGTTTTCGACTACGCCCTTGGGGTATCGAATCAATATATCAGTCAATTGCAAGGTCACATGAGTCTTTTTCAATTCCTCCAAATCTAATTCTTCGTAAAGAGAGTACAGAAGAAGGTTCACACTCACACCCAAGTCTAGCAAAGTTTTCTTTATGTGATGGTCCCCTTTCTAGAATTAAATGGTTGGACATCCTGGGTCCTTGTATTTGATCGAGGTTGGACAGGAAATTATCAAGCTAGCTTGTTGAGCTAGAAAAGCCTTCTTGGGCACATTGATAGTCCTTTCGAAGGTGCAAAGGTCCTTAAAAAATTTGGCGTAAGTTAGAATCTATTGGATAACATCAAGTAGTGGAATGCTGATTTTCCTGGCCCTAGCCTCTAGGGGTATGGTGCCTTAAGAATGTAAGCCCTAGAATGTAGGCCCTAGGAGTGGGCTCACTCTAGATAGTTCAACATTGACTGGGTTCTCCTTGACTGGCTCTGGTTCTATTATGGGTTCAGCATTCACACTTGGTTCCTCAGTTTCCATAACTTCACTTGATTTTTCCTCATGTTCCTTGGATAGTTTTGCCTTGTTATCAACTTGTGTACCTGACTAAGAGTGATTATCAATTTGACTTGCTCCAAGCCTTTTCTTTTATTATCACGAACAATTTGGCCCCCTAAGATTAGGTTCAGGTTGACTAGGGAAGGTTCCTTTGTCTCTAGCACTAATGGAATTAGTTAGTTAGCCCATTTGATATTCCAATTTTGTAACGATCTGAGTATAGCCATTTAAAATTTGAATAGTGGTCTGCTTGAATTGAGTAATACTCTGAGACATGAGTTTCATGGCCTCTTCCAAGGAATCTATCCTTTGGGTTAGTAGACTAGGGTTGAAATTGGGTATTTGGAAACTAGGTGGGGCATTGGTTTGAAATTAAATGGGTTGAAATTGATTAGCTTGTGATGGGCCACCCTGAGTTGGACATTTGGTCCAAGAAAGGTTCAGATTGTCCCTCTAACCTAGATTGTATGTATTGGAACATGGCCCATACCTCCACTAATTATCAAAATGAGTGTTTTGATAAGGCGCGTTTACCTCCTCACCAAATTCAGCTTGATCCAAAGTTATTGAGTCAATTCCACTATTCAATGCCTGATTATACTTTAATGACTTCAAAGTGTTTGAAATAAGCGTTTGGTTTTGCTCTAAGGCCTCTATCCTCCTCATCAGTGTGGCCAATTTGGCTTCTGCCTCTATTTTGGCTTCAGTTTTGAACATCCTCCCTTTCTCATGAATGGAGAGTTTGGTGGGCTCCTTGTTGATAAGGGCCCATTGTAGTGTATTATTAGCGGTTTCTTTCAAAAATGTTCATGCTTTATCCATTGTTTTCTATGTAAAATTCCCACTAGAGAATGATTCCACCATTTGCTTAGTTGGGTAATCCATGCCCTCATACACAATCTGGACCAATCGAATCTTTTCAAATCCATAGTGGAGACACAAGATTCAGAGGTCCTTGAAATGTTCTAAATAATTGTAGAGTGTCTTCCCATCCATCTGATAAAACTCATTGATGGCCTACCTAATCGAAGCAGTCTTTTGTTTTAAATAGAATTTCTTGTAAAATTCTTCGAATAGTTTAGCCTATGTAGTGATGGATCCAGCCTGTAAGCCATAAAGCTAAGCTTTAGCCTTTCTTTCAAGGAAAAAGGAAATAATCCAAGCTTGAGGGCATCTTCCATCATATGATTTATTCTCATGATCCCACAAATGTCCTTGAATTCCTTAACATATTGATATGGGTTCTCTTGGTCTACCCTATGGAACACTGGGAGCATTTAGATCATGCCAAATTTCTGCTCAAAGGTATCATTAGTATGAGGTAGGGTGATGCAAGATGGTTGAGTTGTCCTGGTGGGGGTACATGTAGTCACTCAAAGTCACGGGTGGGTCCACTTGTTCTCCTTCAGCCATTTTTTCTTCGAAAATTGATGAACTACCTATGATGGTCAAGGCTAACTCGGGCTCTATCTTGATTAACCTGCGGTTTTTGCATTCCCGTAATTTCTTTCTTTCAAGTTTAGATAGCATGCATCGGATTCAATCCTAAAAATAAAAATATTAACCTAATCTACATGCAAGGTCCTAACGATCCTAATATAATGCACGAATCAAGCAGTCAAACACAAGGATTAAGCATAAGAAAGGTCATAGGGTTAACTTAGACACTAGATAGCTCGTAACTAGTGAAGAGAACACTTGGGCCTCTAATTCAGTCCTATGAAACCCTAGTTAACTAAGCAACTACCACAGAGTTGTGGGGATGAACCTGTTTAAGTACCAGTTCCCTGAATAGTCAAACTGTCACACCCTCAGGAGCAAAGGCTTTCTTGGCCATCAACTTCTGTCATAGAGCACAATTGGTGCAACTATTAGTGGTCTTCATCCTACTAAGCTCGAATCCTAGGGTCTCGTTGCTATTTGATTTTAATTAAGGCTAAGATCTTAATACAAGAGATGGTTAAACTTATATAGGCCAGGATCTGGTGATGAAATCTAGTCTCTATTTTATGGGGTAAATTACCCTTAACTAAGTATGTGGGTCCAATTTAAATTGCGTGCCATGCAAGTAGTCACAGTTTGCAAAATTTAAATCAACCAAGCTGTCACAACCCGAGCCCAAGAGATTGGGGGTTAACAAAAACCTAACCAGTGACACACGCACTCCCGTGCATATGCACTTAGACCCGGTCTAGATGCACATGCACAAGGGAAAACACACATGCAACATAGGTATGCGGCAGCTGCAAATATCAACATGCGACACGAGACACACAAGAAACAAAAGGAATGATATCCAAAGACTGACATGGATCCAATCACGAGGTATAGAACATGAGTACAATCAATGACATGAAAAAAAAAGCAATATGCATGCATGCAGAAAACAGTGGCGCTCTGGTGGAGTGATAACGCACACTCCACGATCTTGAAGAGACAGTTGAAGTCTCCCCTGCAAATTAACGACCGACAAGAATACGATCGAGGGTACCTGAGCCTGCAACACCAAGGACAACTCTTGAATACGACGATTCAGCAAAGTATAAGCAGTAACAAGTTAACACGTATGGTCTCTAATAGAATAAAAGACATAAATAATCATAATATGTCAATGTAGTAGTCTATGCAATTGTGCATTTGAATTAACATATGCTCTATGAATCAATGTGTAAGTAACATAACATGTACATACTAGTTGGCAACTACGTAGGCCATATGCTCCCAAAGTAGGGATCTTGTAAACGTGCTGAGAACACCATGGGCCAGATGGGTCTCGGGTTCCTGGGGTTCGGATTCCCCAAGACATTTCCTTACCACAGCAAGGCCATGAAAACGATACCAAAGTCACCCCGTCGGGATCCTAAGGCTGAGGTTCAGTAGTGCCGGACCATATGGAGTCAAACAAACATAAGAACCTGCATATCGTGACGTGCATAAAATAACGTGCATATCATATCGTGTGCATAGCTTAACATGTATATCTTATCAGAACGTAACGTGCATGTCTGCTCAAGAGGTCATACAATTTAAACTAATCATAAATGTTGAATCGAACAACCAAATCAACTTAGTAGATCGGATGACAACAGAGTAGAAAACATTAAGATAACCAAGGATGAAGACATCTCAACTCATGTGCCTCCAACGGGAATATCAACCATGTAAGACCGCTATTCCACCTGGGATTAACCATGGACAGAGCCAGGAATATCCAATCGTTTGCCCTAGCACAGAACGCGTATAGGAGAGCAAAGACCGAAGCCAAGATGCAATGCAAATCAGATTATCTTGTAGGAATTACGATCTTTTACTAGTCAATCCTATTCTATTTATCCAGTGTTTCTAACCGTGCATGATGATGTAGTTTTAAGTTGTCCGATGCACCATTGTCTAATGTTGCAGTGTATCTGGAATGTGCACCGAAGTCCCTTAAACCAACACCTATGGGAAGGTGCTAAACAACTGGATAACGTATATGAATGAATCGCAGCCCTCGAGATCATTCATGTCATACATTCAGACCATTGGGCAAGTCTAGATGATCTACATTCTATCATGAAGGCCATATCAATCTCTTTCTTACGCCTATCCTTGTTCTTTATGTTTCAGGGGTGATACGGCTTAGTCGTAGGCATTTTACGGCGTAGCCGTAATCTGCACTGTGGCTCCACCGCGGTTCCCTTTACTGTTCATCCGCAAGTACGGTTCACCTGTATTTTGTCCTACAGCTTAGCCGTGTGCTGTTCTACGGCTTAGCCGTGGCTGGGCCGTAGAAGGTCTGTCAATTGCTTGCTTTCAATTAATTCAGAAAAAGGTACCCTGTACTGATCTACGGCTGGGTCACGGCTGAGATACAGCTTAACCGTAGGACAATATATGGCTTAGCTGTGTCATGGCTGTAGAAGAAAATTGAGTTTTTCCCTCTCTAGACTTTAAGCCAAACGTGACTTACGACTTAGCCGTGATACACACGAAGCATTTTCTGAACTGATACAAAATCACTGAAACATAGCTAAACTGACGAAATCACATGTAATAGAGGGAAATGATCACAAGATGGGCTGTAAACATAATTCATAAGCAAGAACACATGACTTAATCTTAATCAAACACATACCCACATGGTTTAGCCAAGTTATGCTTATACTTGCCTCAAATGGGGTCTAACACACTCTTTGTTGTCCTTGAGCTCAATTCACACTACCAACGAACTTCTAATCACGATGCATGCAAGGAAAGAAGAAAAGAGAACCATGAGTACATGTACCAACTGATACTGAGAATGAGAACGAAAAGGAAAAGGAGAAGCACTACAAGAAACTCCAACTCATCTCAAATCACACGAGGGATGCTCAAGCATAGACATGCACAACTTCCTTCCCCAGCTAGATCAACGAAAAGGAAGGAGGAACGAGCAGCAGAAGAAGACTCGAGAGAGAGAGAAATAGAACAGTGAGAGAGAAGGAGAAGAAAGGCGGCGATGGCTTATAAAGATAAACATAAAGACACATTTGCAAGAAAGTCCAAGCAGTAAGACTAATTCCAGTTTGAGTCATTGGCGGGTCTAACGGAAACAATTGACATACTTGGCAAACGATGTAGTTACAGGAATCAACAAGCGTACCAAAAGATACGCGTTAAAGCCAAGATGATGCATGAATGACGACATCGAACACAATCGAATATTACGAAAAAAGGCTTATGTCTACCTAAACCAGGTTAAACTCAACCCAACTACCTATCCATAACCTGAAACCAAACAAAAACAAGAACAAAACACAATTAGCAACCAAATCTCAAGAATTAGCTGCTAATCCGGATTAAATTGGGTCGGGGTGTTAAACAAGCTCACTTGCGGAAAAGGATTCATGGGTTGATGATAGAATATCTTATAGTGGATCCACGCAAATCTTATTTGTGCCAACTTATCTTCTTTTTTAGCATTTTTTGCAAGCAATTCAATATAATTGGACTTTTTTTATAGTAGTTCCCGTAGTTTCTTATTTTTATCAAATCTTTCCACGCAATGCAAACTACCAAAATACATGTGTATATATATATATCTTGTTTGTAATTCCTAATTTGAATGAAACTCCTATCTAAAAAAAATCGAAATCTTGTCCTAATCTAAAACAAAGCGATAAAAATATGAAAACTCTAAGTTACCAAAAAAATAAAAATTCTAGAAGATTGCAAAGTTACTTAAAATAGTCAAAATTGAAATTCAACTAAACATAATCCAATCAAGCCAAGAAAAACACAAACTAATCTAATTAAATTAAAAAATAGTTTTTTTATATGTGCTTATAACAAAGAATCCTAAAAGAAAATAAAAACTACTCTAAAAAAATCAAAAAGAAAAAAGTTATATTGACTTTTTAACTTCTGAAATTAGGGAAAAAAATTTTTGAAAATTTTTTAAATTTTTTTATAATTCCAAAGTCTCAAAAAAATAATAAAATAATAAAATAATAAGAAAAATTTTCTTTTCTTTTTCAAAAAAATAAAATACAAACTACTACTAATTTCAAACAAAGTTAAGAAAACAAACTAAGTGATTGAACAACTAATAACACAACTTAATGAGGAATATGAATGCACCTAAAAACACAGATTTAATAAAAAAATAAATTTCAGATTTGGCTCCCTGGCAACGATGCGAAAAACTTGATGTGAACTTAATCAATCTACTTAAAACTGCTAGTGCACAGTTGTCCTTTTGATAAAATAGTAAATACACGTTAAACCCATAAAAAGCACTTTTGAAAATTCTCTTTAATTAAGATTTGATTTTTTTAGAGCATTAAAAAAGATGAAAGAGATAAAAATAACTTGAAAAATCTAATTGTAAAGTGCAAGAAAATTAATAATGAAATACAGATCAGAATGTCATATATCCATTAAGTAATCACACCACCATTCTATGCAACCAATAAAATAGATCTATCTCAAAAAATCCTTCAGAACAAAAGCAAATCAATGTTTTTGGTTTGGATAATTTGTCTATCACAAAGCATAATTTTTTACAATTTATTTAAGGCAAAAATCTCCTTCTACTAATAAAATTATGAACTAACTAAATCATCATCATCATCATCATCATCATCAACAAAGCCTTATCTCAACCATATTGGGGTCGGCTACATGAATTCTGTTTCTCTATTCGAAATTATGAACTAACTCAATAACATATATTAATCAAAGATAGATTATTAAAGAACTAAATTTAAGCATAACATATTAAGAAAATATATATGAATAAAGCATTATTTAATACAAATTAAATGGCATGGGTAGTTTAAGACAAAAGACAGATTTATTATTCTAATTAAGTATGCAAGAAACAAAAATATTTAAATTAAATCACATAAAAGAATAGTGAGATATACTTAACTTCATCTAACAATCGGATCAAAAGGCCTACTCTATTGCAAAAGATGTGAGCTTCATTTAATCGTCCAGATGATTACAAGCTCTTAATACCATCTTCTAGCCTAGCTTTTGGAACAGGATTCTAGAATGCCCAAATTAATTCTCTATTTTTTTTACACTAGATAGAGAGAGAGAGAGAGAGAGAGAGAGAGAGAGAGAGAGAGAGAGAGAGAGAGAGAGAATGGACATCTAAGGCATACCTTAAGTAGGACATGTGATACCAACTTTTCTTTCCCTAAATCCTTTTTTGTAGCTAACCCATGTCTTGGTGAAGTAGGCTTTTTTTTTCTTGTCTCCTTTATTTTCTCTTTTTTGCAATAGCCTTGTAGCTTGCTTCCTTTTTTAAGGAATCTTTTTTTGGACCTTTGGACTTTTGAGAGATTTTTGGAAAGAGAGCATAAAGTAGTGAGGTGGCCTTCTTTTCTTGAAAATATTTTAAATTTTCTTGAATTGTCTTGAAAATAATTTGAGATAATGCAAGCAAGGATGGTGGAACTCACTTGATTTTCAATGTACTTCACTTGAAGAGAGATAGATCCCGTGTAATATGGAGAAAATTCTCAAACTTTTTGCAATCTAGTCTAAAAATATACAGCCAACTTCCCAAGAGCATAAATTTATTATTTCAGCTTCAATTGACGTAATTTTGGATCCTACGGAAATCTACTCGAAAAAATCTTTCCAAAGGTAGGTAGATTATCCAATTCCAACTCTCAGTTTCAGAGTTATGACCGTTTTAATCTATGCTATTCAAATAAAAACAGGATTGACTTTCCATTTTCGAATTCATCTTCTTTGACTTTCCTTTTCTTGAATTCTCCTTACCTTAGTTTTTTTTTCTTGATTTAAATTTAAAAATTTTCAACAAATTAAGAGTGGGACCCTCCTTTGACCATCCAGGCATGTGTGTACATGTGTGTGGGGTCCTCATGAAGCCAATCTTCTAAACTTCTTATATAGTATGCCCCACATGATCTGCTCACATCTTTTTGCATAATCTAAGCAAACTATAAAATACTGAAGAGCCCACCTTGAACTAGAACCCGTTTAGACAGAGTTCTACTCCAATCGAGACTCTTCGAAGAGAACGAGAAATTGTAAATTTCTAAATTAATGCAGAAATGTGTAAAATTTGTGAAAATTCCAATGCATATGTGAAAATACTTAAACTAATGAAAATAACTAAAAATTTATGCAAATCACCTAATTAAGTCCCTAATCGACACTAATTCATGCTGAAATGATGCAATTTCATTACCTTAACAAGCTAGTTTTGTAAATCACTGAATTGGAAGAGTTGGCTGAGCATGTGCCTTAAATGTTGCCTATAAATGTCTGATCCTAACGGAGAAGAATATGCAAGAATCAATTAAAGAGATGCATAAGAAGAAAACAAAGCCTTGAGAAGTGGAATTCAACATTTCCCTCTACAAAATTATAGTGTAAGTGCTTTGTATTTTTGTTAATAATTCCCTTTTATGTTTCATTTTTAGAGCATGGTTATGGTTGAATCATTTCTCATCCTATTAGGATGGTCATGACTTGTCCTAGTAGGACGGTCATGATCACTTTACAACAACTCTTTTATCTCTACTTTTGGATCATCATGTTTTGCATCATCATGGTCTTAACTAACCTTGGGTACTTTCTTCTCATAGAAGCCCAATGAAAATAAGAGGAGAAGGAAGAAAGTAGCTTTTGCAAGGAGGGTTGAATTTGGCCCTCGTTAATACTTCATTAAAGAAAACGAAAGTGGTCCCAGGTGACCATTGCCGTACCTATAAAAGTAAGGGGTGTTTTTGGTTTAGTGCACACCTAAAGTGATTTTTCAGGTGAAATTCTCTCTCTCTCTCTCTCTCTCTCTCTCTCTCTCTCTTTTATAATACCTCCCGTATCCCAAAATGTGAGCCTTGTGGCATGCAACCACAATTTTGAGTGAAATGGCACTTTTGTCCATCTTTTATCCAAATATGCATATTATTTCAAAAGCTTGGGCTTGTGTTTATCTAGAGATTGTAAGGTTTGCAGTTATTATATTACATTTAGTAGGAGAAGGGAACCGTACATAAATCCACATCTCGCAATATGGGGCCCATTTTATTCAATCCAAATTGATGATAACAAGAATGAGCAACTATACTTATATAATTGGTTCAATCCAAATTGATGATAACACCTATACTCACATAATTGGTTATAATTGGTTTAGTTTCCCAATACATTATTAGCTTTGTGTGCATAAGAGAAAGAGAGAGAGAGAGAGAGAGAGAGAGAGAGAGAGAGAGAGAGCGAGCTTGAGATTCAGCATAAAATATTGGTACCTCTGGAAGTAATGACATTCATTTTTGTTCAATGGATGTAAGGGTAAATTTGTCATTTTCATAAAAAATTCAACAATCAATTTCATGTATTTTTCTATGACATGGAGCCCGCAGGCCCCCTTTGTGATTGATCATTAGCAAAACACCAAATGCACAAGACCACTCACTAGCACTGTGTATTAGGTAAGGCCCAAACGTCTCAAAGCCAGGACCTCCAAACCTAATGTAGTTTGCCCATTCTTATTACAAAAATTGATTTTGAAGACATGGAAGGTATTCATATAAAAAATAAAAAACAAGAATGTATTACTAAATAATGTGATTTTTGTTCACAAATTCTATAAACCTTAGTAGGATATATACAAAAACCTCAAGACGTTTTGGATGATAGCCTTAGCATAAAGTCTACATCAACCATGAAACATAGATAACTTACCACATCACAACAGTTTATAGTGGCTCGGCCAAAATGCCTACATTTATGCCTAGCTTGTGTCCCTACACACCATTGATATTCTACTAATTAAATGCATTTTAAGGCTAAGCAACAACCTTTACAATAAATGTTTTTTTAGGATAAACAATAATCTTTAACCAAATGCTTTTCAAAGCTAAGCAATAACCTTTACACTCAATGCTTTTTAAGGCTAAACAATAATAGTTGTCTTTTAAGAATGAGTCTAAGATATACAAGAAGAGATACATTTGAAGTACATGATTGAGCATCTAAAATAAAAAAAATTATAAAAGTTATTTTCTAATCAATAACATACACAAAATATAGGTTCAAAGGTTGTAGTCCAATGAATATGTGTATGTGAGCTACCTTCAATCAAAATGAAAATGAAAGCTTATGAAAGTTAGCCAAACAAAATGGATGTTGAAAGTGAGTTCAAGAAATGATATGATTGAGGTAATACAACAGACACATGTTATACAAATTACAACTTGATATTGTAATGAAAGTCAAAGTCTAGCAGGTTGAATTCAGATTAAAAAACATGGCATGTTATATGAAATGAGCAATGGTTAATCCCAAACGTAAAGTTGATTTGAAAGTGACCTTTCATGTAATGGAATTATTAAGTGAAGGTTTCAAACAATCATAGAAATCATGTAATAGATGAAAATCAAAGATTCAGAACAGGCATGAAAACATAAGAAATGAAAATGACACTAACTTGATGTGATTTGAAAGTGCAAATTCACGATTTAGCCTTTCCTTTTGCTCCACTAGCATTCCTCAACTCTATTCCCTTGCTCTAGCTCATTTCTTCTCTGAAAAGTTCACCCTTTGAGCTTTGGAATGAGCTAGTTTAAATAGAAGAAGTTTCTCAACAACTAATTGGCGGTTAACATACTGAATTTGGCGCTTAAGCGACTTTTACAATGGTCATCTCAAAGGCTGGTTTGACTTTTGATCAAATTGGGAAAATCCAGGTAGGTTAACTGACTTGTAGAAGTAGGTTAACAACTAGGTGACCAACGTTTGTAATTTGAAATTTTTTGCCCTCAGAAAATATAACCGTAAATTGATGGTGGTTAATGGAAAATTCTCAGATTTCAAACTTAATTTGGGATTGAAAAGGAGCTTGAAACACAAGAGAATCATACTTAGATTCATGCTTAAACTATTGAAAAGATCTTTTTCAAAACATGAACCTAAGATGCCTTAGTGATATGAAATTAAAATAAATCAAAATGCATAAGAAATGCAAGTTTAAAAGTTAAAAACATGCAAAAAAAATAAAGCTTAAAACATGAAAGAGTATCCAATCAAATTGCAACAATACAAAATTCCTAATAAGGGAGCCTTTTCCCCTCATCTCCAATGAGGTTTTAACACGACCATAGTTTAGTGCAAGGTGCTTATTATACACGTCAATCCACCGATTTAAGGGTCATTAATCCATTCACTATTAAAAACATTAAAACGTTACCTACCAACTCATGACACCATAAATGAGCTAAAGACGCGCAGCTAACATGAACAACATGTGTAATCAAACAAACAAAGCACATATATCATATTAGATACATTTATTTACTTGTCTTTAGTATCTTTCACAAAAAGCCCTCTTTGGTACTTAGCTTTCCAAAATCTTGCACTCCAACCAACACATCCCATTCTAATTCAAGGTTACCACCCACCTTCCTACGTGCCAAAGAAGAGAAAAAAAATACCAAACCATGAATGCACGTTCCTAACCTGAATAATAAACTCTACATGAAGATTGGGGAAGGTTGGCTTACCTAGAAAGTGAAAAGGAAAAAGAAGATGATGGAGAAAATAAAGATGAAGTCTTGAAGGCTTGGGAGAAGCTTGTCTTAGCTTGGAAATTCTTTGGGAACTTGAGCTGATGGAGGGCAGACAGTGAAGAGAAAGGGGAAGGTAGAGAAGAAGAGGAGTAATGGGGAAAATGGGCTAGGAGGTGATGAAGGAGGTAATGGTAATACTCTAAAGAAGTTTGGGGATCGTTGGAGATGCTTAGGAACTTAGCTTGGAGATTGGTGAAGGGAGAGGAGGTGGAGAGAGTGGAGAAGACGATGGGAAACGAGGTGAAAATGGGAGGATAGAGGGTTAAGGGATTTTGTAGAGAAAGTTTATTGCATTTATAAATAAGAGCTTGGGCTTTTGTACAGAAAGTTTAGGATATTTACAAATAAAGGTTTGGGATGAAGTGAAATGGGCTTTAGAGACCAAAATGAAAATAGGATCTTAGCTGGCTTTTAGGCTAACGAGTCATGATGGGTACAGCATTAAAAATGTCATGCATGATGAGAAGTGTCCAATGCACCAAATTACACGACAAACTCAATCAATTAAGCCTAATACTAATTAATTATACTAATAACCTAATTAAGGCTAGGGACCTTACAGATTCCTCATTTAAGCTCTCTTTATGGGCGATCCATGTGATTTCCATGGATTTCTCATCGTAATCATTCTAAAGTCATAATATTGTATTTCCTATTTAAAATCCATACATGTTCTTGATGGTCCCCAAAGACAATTTCTTCTTAAAAGACCTTTTGGTGATCAATGAATTGCTTTTTTACTTGATCCTCCAAATCAAACCATTAATCAAATAGTATTTGAAATGAGGAAATTGTCATAACTAGAGCTCGAGAATTCTTAGGTTAGGGTAAGTCATGAGGCATGACATACGTACTCTTGTGAAATTTTCACCCAAACCAAGATTAAGGCAAAATTCGACAAGGAATATCTACATCTAGCACGTGTGAGGATTCTTTAATGGACACATGTCTAAGTATCTAACACACAGAAGCCTATTAATATCTCCTATAAAATTTTCACTTTCTAAATATCAATCCATGGGTATCTCATTCATGAAAACAATCTACTAAGAACAATTCAAATATAATAGAAAATGTACTTCATTTCTATTTTCAGCAAACTGTAATTGTACATCCAAAACTATATGTCATGAACAAGTATATGTCTATATAAAGAGAAGAACATCTATAAACAAGTCTAACTAAGACATGCACTATCTATCTCCAAACTATACAAAAGAACTATCATATATGCATGTACAAAAATCTACTATCATATATGCATGTACAAAAATCTATGTAAGATAATATAACCCCCAAAAATTCAATATACAAAACCTTAGAATGTGATCATTACACTCTCCGGTACTGGGATCAGTCAAAGGGCCTTTGTTGTCTACTCGTCAAGACCTAAAGGAAATGCTATGGTCTCCTCCTCTGCCTTCTTGGTCTCTGCAAGATCGGAATTGGTATCCGTGCTAATAACACCAATTGGACAACAGTGAAAAAACTACTTGACAAAGCATAAGCATAATTAAGGTAATACAAGCTATATCTAAAAGAATTAAATGACAAATGATTATAAAAGATCAATTTAGTATACTAGGCATGTTAAGCAGCGAATAAAGTATGATAGGTATTAGAAATTTTGTAATCAAATTGGCTACTATAATTGCTAAATCCTCCCTGTAGGGATCCTGTCATTGAGTATACCAATGCCCTGGCCTACGTATAGTTGGGTCCCTACAAGCTTGGAGTCTAGAAGCTCCAAATACCAACTTCAACGGTAAACAAGTCAACTCTACACCCTATTTAGCCCTACCGAATTTCATAAGGTTGAAGCTATGCAGTGCTAGACTAATTGAACCATTAAGTTACAATTGAGCAAGTATGCAAGGCTATTCAAGATCATCATGTTATAGTCTAGTCAAGTCATTTCTTACTCAATTGAATTCAAATCATTAACAAGATATTAGTGAAAACTACAACAATAAACAAGTCATGATACATGAATAACAATTCAATTATAACAATAAAAAGCAAATTTAGACTCTTCAAAATGCAATGCATTTCAATTAAAGGAATCAAGGTAATTTACTAGCAAAATCTTAATCTAACCATCCATTGTCTCTAACCATCCATTATGAAGTAATTTTACATTATTCGATACACAACTACCTTTGCTTGGTGTTACCTACACGTTTTGTTGATCGCATAACTCCAAGTGTAAAGTTGTCCTATATAGTAATATCTCGGTAAGTACGGGGTCGAATCCACAGGGAGCAAATAAAATTAAGATCACTTTTCAACTTATACTTGTCCTATTAAAATATAAAACTAGCCTACTTTAAAAACTGTCAAATATATCCATTCCTACTTTGCAAAAATAAAATTAATTACAAACCAAAATAAAAAGAATAAAAACTATCGTAAATCTAAAAAACCTAAGTTTAAAAAGATCTAACTAAAGTTGTTGCAAAATAGTGCACAAGTCAGAACATCTAAAAATAAGAACATAAACTTAAAATTAGAAACTACATCTATGCTAACTTTCCAAGTCTTATAGAACTTTCCAATTTCAACATCTTTGCAATCAAACACTTTTAGAAAGATTTTCAAATCTAGAAATTATTTAAAACTATCGAAAACCTAAAATTAGTAATAAATCTAAAGTTAGAAAATCAATAAAATCAACACAATCAATGCAATGTATGCCATGTAACTAATGCAAACTTTCTTAATATGAGATACAAAATTTAAATAAAATATGACCCTAATCTAATGCAATCCTAAACTAGATTTAATGGTTGAAAGTCATGTTGTACTGATGCATGAATCTAAAAAAAACTAAAATTGAAAAATAATGTTAAGATGCAAAAACTATGCATGAATGATGGTTGCCAAAAAAATTCTGATATGCAATTGGCGAAAAGCCCATGTTTATGCTTCTGGAAATCAATCTTCCCAAAATCTTTTTAATATGAAACTCTAGAATTTTGAAGTTAGCTCATCAATATTTACTTCCACCAATTTTTACAGAAAAAATCACTGATTTTTTAGGGCAACTAATATCAAACTTTTGGACCATAAACGGCACTACTGTACATAAAATTTTCTGACAAGTGCGGGTTTAATCAATTAAACCAGACTTCCCAAATTTATTTTGCACTAAAATTTTTATGATAGAAAGTAATTTCAACAAACAATAATACCTCCAATTTTTAGGCCAAAATAAATTTTTTCTATTGAGTTTTAAAATGTTAAGATTTATAAAAAAAAAACAACGATTGTTGTTGTCTCTTTCTAGGAGTCCTTCTTAATCCGAATTTACCCTTTTAATTTTAGATTAAAAATCACCAAATGCAGAACTAAAAATCTCTTTTCTAGAAACTAAACCAATACATGATGATAATGCATGCTTCTAAAACTTATTCCAGCCATAAATCATGCCGCATGAAGGCATAAGAACACAACTAGAAATAAAGCGAAAAGAACATAGAATTTAAATGTAGTATTTTTCAGAAATTTAAATGTAGTTTGACTAGAATTTTAAATGTAGTCAACTAAGTTTAAATTAGTGAAAAATAAAATTAAAGGTAGTTTTCAAGAATTTAAATGTTGTTAAAAAATCCATCAGTCACAAGATTTATCCATTATTTTAACCATAATATCATAGATTAGGGTTGTCAATCCTATCACAAACATCATAATAAAAAAAAAACAAGACCAACCATGTAAAAGACAAGATCTAGCATTGGGTCCATTCCTCCGGCTAAAATTTGGGTGGTTCTGCCACGCAAAATTGTATTTGTTCCCATGGTATTTGTATTGAACGGCTTTTGGTAAGAGTTCAATATGTTAACCTGTTCTTGTATTACTTCCTGTAATGCAGGTCCAGTTGGACAGTCTACTGACATGTGAATTTCAGAAGCACACCACAAACCATGATTGTATCCTTATTCTTTCCAAGTTTCAAGGTTTCTATTTCTCTTGTAAGTGCACTAAGCTTGGCTTGGATTTCAGTTTGATTGCTCAATTGATATATTCGTCCTCCTTTAGACTGCTTCAATGACTTGGATTGATTTGCCCTATCAGATGAGGCCCATTTTTGCGCATATTCGGCCATTAACTCCAAAAATTCCCATGCTTCATCAATTTGCTTTTGATCGAATTAACTATTGCACATCATCTCAATAAATTGACAGGTATCAGGAGTTAAACCCTCAATAAAAATTTCGATGAGACGATATGTTTCAAATCCGTGATGAGGACCTGTAAGGATTAATTCGTTAAATCTTTCCCAACACTTACAATAGGGTTCCTTGAGATTTTGTCTAAGCATCATAATCTTCCTTTTTAAAATGATGATCTTGTGTTGTGGGAAGAATTTCTTTAAAAATTCAGTCTCTAGGCCTTTTCAGGTATTAATTGAACTAGGTCTAAGAGAGAAGAGCCAAGTCTTCGCTTTATCTTTCAAAAAAAACAGAAATAATCAAAGTTTGATTACATCCGGCACTACATTCTATAATTGAAGTGTTGAGCATACTTCATCAAATTCTTTTTAATGTAAGTATGCACTTTTAAAGTCAAGCCCATGAAACTTAAGTAGAAGTTGGATCAAGCTCGGTTTGACCTGATTAGGGGCATCACTATACATAAGGGTGTGGTTTGACGTGCGAGCTTCAAGTAATCACATAAAGTCCTTGGTGGCCGATTAACCTCCACACCATTGCGGTCCCCATTATTATTTCCATTCCTGAGTTGGGCATTATTATTACCGGACCCACTCGCCATTTGAGAAAATCTCAAAGGACTTAAGGGTCCAGAGATTCTTTCCTTTCTAATTTATGCGCTGATCCTCTTTGCCAAATTGGCTAAGAGGGCTTGTCCTTTCTTTTTGGAATTTTGAGGATTTTTTTATTTTTTATTTTAAAAAATGAGAAAAACCTAGAATCTAAATAACTCCCTAAGGTTAAAAAGTTTTATTGAGTTCTCCAATCCGGTCCTATGAAATCAACTCGACTAAGTTAGCCACCAGAAAGTGGTAGAGTCACAAATGGACCCATTTGAAGGACCAGTTTCCTGAACAAACTAGCTATCGCGCTACAGGGACAAAGGCTGTCTTGGACACTGAAAAGATTAAGGATAACAATTGGATGACTTTTGGTATTCTTTCTTCCAAATAAGTTATGACAAGTTGAAAAACAGTAACTTTTTTCGATTTTAAAAATAACTGTGATGTGACTTTCTAACAATCCATGCACTTCCCTATTACAATTGAGGGTGATTCATCATTCTATGCATGTCCTTCTATTTCTAGCAATATGCCAAAATTAAACCACACCCACTAAGCAATGTAAATAAGGAAAGTTAAAAAAGTTACCTTTACTAATGCTCTCTGGCAACGGCATCAAAAACTTGTTCATCAACTCCAAGTGTAGAGTTGTGATGTAATAATATCCCAGTAAGTACAAGGTTGAATCCACAGGGAACAATGTGTAAAGATGTTTTTAACTTGTCACATGCCTAAATTAAATTCTAAAACTATCCTAATTTAAAATCTAACAAATACAATCATTCAAAAATATTAAACAAGTACAATAACAATTCCTAAATTAAAATTCCCTAAAAATAAAAACTAAAAAAAATTCTGCAAAAGAAAACACACATTAGACCTTCCAATAAAACAAAAACTAAAATTAGAAACTTACTAAAAATAAAAACTAAACAAAGTTAGAAACCAATTAAACTAAATTAAAATAAAACAAAAACTTTCCTAAATTAAAAGTTAAGAATCTACACTTTCTAAAACAAATTCTAAATTAGAAAGTTAGTGAGTAAGAACAAAAATTGGAAACTAACCTAAGTTAAGCTATTTCTAAAACCATACAATGTATATGAACCAAACAATGCAACTTTCTAATTTAAGAATGCAACAAATCAAACATGAAAAAACTTTCCTAAATATGGTAAATATAAAAATGAATGCAAATCTGAAACTTAATTTTCCTAAAGTAATCTATGATGTATGAATGCAAACTAAAAAAAGACTACATGAATGAGTGGATGAGTGGGGCGTGTATATTTGTATGATCGGAGATCTTGTTTACTTCAGAAATCAGATTTCATGGGGATGATTCAGTCATGTTTCAGATCTGAAACTTCTTCCTTTAATCACAGAAAATCACTTTTTAAAGAGTGATTTAAACAGTTAACATCAACATCAAATAATCACCTTGAATACGGGTCATCGTTCACTATAGTTTCAGAATTGTTTTGGACAGTTTTAAAGTGCATTTCAAAACTAATTTTAGGTTTAAAAGACTGTTGAAAACATAGGCATTCAACAATTAAAACATGTGCAAATCTATCTCTAAAAAATTGTCCAACATGTAACCCAGTTGAGAATATTTTCTGCACAAAAATATGAATTGCTTTCAATGATTCTCCAGGTTTGAATTCAAATGTAAAATAGTTGTAAACATTAAGCATTTGACTGATATAAACATGTACAAATCAAATTTTCCAAAATTCATCAAACATGAACCTTGTTAAGAATAATTTCCGGATTGTTTTTAATTTAGACTCATGGAACTTAGCAAACTTGAAAATCTGATTTCCAAATTGAACATAATCATCACCATTAAACATGATTAAAAAGTAAGATATGCATGAATCTAATGCAACCTACAACAATAAACAATTCAAAAGAAAAACTGTGCATGAACATAAAAAGTGCAAAAAACTAAAATAAAGTGCAAAAATTAAAAATACAGAAATATATATATATATAAGTGCAAGAATTTAAATGTATGGTAAGACAATAATTTAAATGTGTGAAAAACAAGAAATTTAAATGTGTGGAAAACAAGAAATTTAAATGCGTGGAAGTGTATGATTTTTTTTTTCTTTTCTTTTAAATTCTTCTTTTATCCTAAATTATGTTTGCTCAAATCATGTTCTTAGGCTTCTTTGGGTTGTCAATCCAAGAGCAATAAGGTTAAAAACAAACAACAATCATCGATTATCAAAGAAGTAAAAAGAAGTAAATAAACAAAACGAAAACACATACTTTTACTAGATATGAATGTTTTTACATAAAGATAGAGAATAAAGAAAAAAAAAACATTATATGATCTAGGATAAAAGATCCTCTTCTAATGGAAGCTTCAAGTTAGAGAGAGCCTTTTTTAATAGAGCAAGTATGGGATAGAAAGATATAGAGAGTGTGGAGGGACAGTGCTAAAGAGAGGAGGTCTCTTCTTTCATGCCTTGGAATACTAGAGAGGCGCCCTATTTATAGTTTTTCAACCCCTATAGTTTCCATCTTCACTTGATATGATACAATCCTAAAAAATAATAAAAAATTAAAAACACATGGGCTCCACAAGAGGGTTGGACGTGGATCTCCATCTTGTATTTTTTTCTCTTTTTTTTTCTTTCTTTATTTGGTAGTCCTTCTTTGCTTCGTCTTTCTTTTTTGTTCTTTACTACCTTGCATTGAGATCTCTTGAAAGATAAGTTAAGGATAAGAATCCTCTCTTCGAATCAAACTTAGTCCACATGAGGTGTAGAACTTCCTTTTTTATCTGTTGTTTTGTTAACTTGCCTTCTTTAGAAAGTACTCCTTCTTTACTTCAAACTCAAAGAGATCTTTTGAGATATTTTGAGATAAGTCTCTTGATTCTTTTCCTTCATTTTTTCAGCCAAAAATCTGATCCAGATCCTTGTTTGGGCGTGGGATCCCTCTTGGATGGTTTTTTTATTTTTTATATTTTTTTCCAATTCTTGTCTTTCTCAAAGAATAACTCTTATATGGCTTTCCTTGTTTATCTTTGATGAGATATTCTTCAAATTCTCTTGAAAATATCTTGAAATTGTGCAACAAATAAATGAACCCCTTCTTAAATGTCTTACAAGTGTACCCCACACATGTGTATGCGTTTGTGGGACCATGAAGCTAATTTTTTCATTTTCTCTTTTATCTTCTTTTCTATCTTTAATTCTTCTCTCTCTTTTTTTGAAAATGATTTCTTTGCTCAATTCTTGGAAAAAGGGACCCATATCATCAATTTCCTACAAAACAAATGTAAATTCATGAAAAGTAAATTTTAACCTTAAGATCACAATGCATGATTGCAGGCCCATTTCTCATAAAATGTTAATGAAAATGCACACCATTTTTCATGATTTTATGTGAATGAACTAATTATGATGAAAATTCAATTTATTTCATGAAAATATAAATTTTCACAAAACTCTCCAAAACTAGATTTCTAAAAATGACAAGTTTTATGAATTTATGCAAAAAGTGTGATTTTTAAACAATTTATGCAGAAAAATATTAAAATAAATTTACAATGCATGAAACCATGGTATCGCATTAAATGAGGCTCTTTTGATTAAATAAGTCGTTAAAATGGTTTAAAATGTGTATGAAAATATGCACTTTTAAAGACTCATCAGCATCCTGTGGCCACAAGCTATTTTACACAGCATCCTGTTAGTGTCATTGTAAGAATATGTTGTCAATTACGTGACCAAAGTGTAGTTCAGCTCTATAAAGACTTAGTTACATCTTTGAAGTTCAAGATCAAGTTAGATTAAGGAAGCTCGAGGTCTATCAATGAAGATCAAGCAAGTTCAAGGAAGATCAAGATCAATCAAGAAGATCCTTTATGAGTGCCAAGGGATAAGGTAACAGTGACCCTTAGTGCCCGTAGAATTAGAATAGGAAAAAGGGTTTCTAAACACCCTGTCTGTGTACTACAGCTTGGACCACGGTTAAGCCGTAGAACCTACGGCTCACTCTCCAGAGAGAATATTTTGAGACATTTGTTCTACGGCTGAGCCTGCGGCTGCACCGAAAAATGGATACCGCTAAGCCGTAGTATGATTCACGGCTAAACCATAAAATCCACGAGCCACTGTGCAGAGAGTGCTCTTGGCTATATAATGCCTACGATTGATCTTACGACCAAGCCGTAAGGCCTTCATGGCTAAGCCGTAGTATAATTCAAGACTAAGCTGTAAGGTTTACGAGCCACTTTCCAGAAAGCAGTTTTGGGAGATTTCAGCTTTCGGCTGACCCATGGCTAGGCCGAAAGGTACTCACGGCTAAGCCGTAAGCTTAACCGTAAGAAGGAATAATGTTGAATCTGGTTAAACTAGCCGTTGGATATTGTCAGAGCATACGGCTAAGCCGTGGCCATTTTGTTCTCGGCCGTAAATCTAACCGTTGGAGCTTTCCTGTATTTAAAGGGGACCTCTCCTTTCTTCCCATTATATTGATTGAACTGAGTAAAATCCCAACATAGATGAGTCTTAGCGCCATTAGTAAAACCATACTAAAAGCTCCCACAGCCACTTACTCTACAACTCTTAAAGTGCCATTATTGTTCCAAGAAGAGTAATTGTGCATTTAGGAAATGCTTCATTCAATCTGAGAAAATCTTAGCCTTCCAAACCCTCTTAAAACCTCTTCCCTTGGCTGAACACTCATTTGAAGATCTTCATCACCAAGGAGCAAGAACAAGAGGTCAAAGTTTGGAGGTAGTCTTTCAAGCATCTAGAGCACCACTCAAAACTAAGGTATACAATTCCTTGTTTGGGTGTTCTTCTATATTTCAATTCTCTTTGCTATAGT
The DNA here is from genome assembly GCA_037013555.1 of Sextonia rubra. Lineage (NCBI taxonomy): Eukaryota > Viridiplantae > Streptophyta > Magnoliopsida > Laurales > Lauraceae > Sextonia > Sextonia rubra. Next base: position 15,714,476 of record JASUAD010000023.1, read on the forward strand.
TGGTGGAAGACAAACCACCGCATCAAAAATTATTGTAATTGGTGGACTAGATCAAGGATTAACCACCTGATCAAAATTCCAGTTAGTGGAAGACAAACCACCGGATCAAAAATTGTTGCAAGAGGTGTTTGTTATGTAAGTACCTCATAATTAGTGGAACCAAGAAAGATTCCTCTTAAGAGTGGATGTAGGTCTAGGACCGAACCACTATAAATTACTGTGTTTATTGCTTGTTGTGTGTGGTGCATGCTTTATATTCATTTTACTTGTGTTGATCATCTCTGTAAGCTATATCTTCCTTATTCGAATAGCATTTCTATACACTATCAACACACACAACTTTGAGCATCTCTCTTGATCTTGCTTGTGGACTTGTAATTTTAATTATTTCACTCTTATAAAACCTCTTTTCTGGAAAGAAATTTTTAATAGTCCTATTCACCCCCCTCCCCTCTAGGACTTGGTGAGATCTAGCTGTTGCACTTTCAATTGGTATCAGAGCGGGTTACTTCTTAAGGGTGTAATAACCTGAAATAGATCCATCTTGTGCTAGAATCACCATGAATCCTGAAGGAAGCTCTATCACCCGGCCTCCTTTCTTTGATGGAACAAATTATGCCTTCTGGAAAGCCCGGATGACAGCATCTTTGAAATCCATGGACTGGGCTGTTTGGGAGGCTATAGAGAAAAGTTGGACGGAACCCACTGAAGATGTGACTATAAATGGTGTCACAACCACTAGACCATTAGATCCAGCAAGATGGTCTGCTGCTCAGCTACTTCTTAGACAAAATAATGCTAGAGCTTACAATGCTATAGTGTGTGCCATGAATCAAGAAGAGTTTAAAAAGATCATGACAACCACTAATGCAAAACAGGCCTGGAGAATCCTTGAAGTGACTTATGAGGGTACCTCTGTTGTCAAAAGATCTAAACTTCACATACTCACAAGTCAGTTTGAAAACATTCGCATGGAAGAAAATGAAATATTTATTGACTTTCATACTAAGCTTATGAAAATTGTAAATGAAATGTGGGCTCTGGGGGAAACTCTTCCGGAAGGTAAAATTTGTAGTAAAATCTTGAGATCACTTCCGAAATGATTCCATCCCAAGGTAACCTCTATAGAAGAACACAAAGATTCGGAACAAATGAAAATTGAGGATTTAGTGGGATCCCTTCAGACCTTTGAACTCAAATTTAACAATGACAAAAAGAAATCAATCGCACTAATCACCTCTCATAACACATCTTCCTCTAAAGATGACATAGGAATAACTAGTAATGACGAGGATGAAGATGTGGCCCTTTTGGCTAAAAGATTTTTGAAACAATTTAAGAAAAGAGAGTGAAAGATTATAAAAATAAAAACATTAATGATAAATACAAAGGTCGGTCGAGTTCCCTCTCTAGAAGTAAGCATAAGGAGCCCATGTTTTACAGGTGTAAGAAATTTGGACACATATCCACCGATTGTCTACTAAAAGGAAAATCCAAAAAGAAGAATCTAGTAGCCACTTGGGATGATTCATCTGAATCAGATTCTAACTCAGATGAATCACATCAACCAGACAAATATACAGTTCTAGTAGCTACCACTACAACATTCAATTTCTCTGAGGAAATGATTAAATCTGAAATATCGAATGAAGAAATCTCAGGAAGTGAGTCAGAGAGTGAATATGAAAATTCAGGTGATGAGGATAATGATAACACCATGGATTCCTATGAACTACTTTATGAGGGAACCTGTAGACTCGTTGAAACGGTAAGCAAACAACAAAACAAAATTAAGAATTTAAAAGAAAAGGTTGATAGTATTAATGCTGAAAAGGAGGAATTAATCAAAGAACTTGAAAGTATAAAAGCCCCGTTATTAACAGAAAAAGAAAATGTAATCAAATTAAGAGAAAATAAAAAAACACTTTGGAAAATAAAAGATGAAAATAATGCTCTCCACAATGAAGTGGATGTTCTGAAACGATATAAAGAAAAGTATGAGTACATATTTACCCAAAATGATGAGAAGTATATTAGACTGTTTAAACTTGAAAAATCTTATAAGGATATGACCAGTCTTGGATATGACAAAAATGTTAATCAATCTCTAAGTTCCGGAACTATCTTTGTCAAAGGTGCTCTAGAAAAGGAAGATACCAATGTTAAAAACATTTTGGATAGAGCGTCTACTAGTACTCATGCTGTGTCATCAAATGTCATTTGTCATTATTGTGGAAAAAGAGGTCATTTCAAAATGGAGTGCAAGTTGAGAAAAATTCATCATAACATCAGTCTAAAAAAAGAGAAAAACACCTCTAAGAAAGTGGAACTTGAAAACAAAATGCTGAAGCCCCAAATAAACAAGTTCCCCTTAAACCAAAAGATGAATAATCTGTTAAAAGAAGTCCAGAAGTTAAAAAAACAATTTAAAATATACAAAAGAGATGAAGCAAAAATTGGAGCAAACTTTCTTTCCCCCTAACATAAAACATTTCAAGTGAAACACCAAAAACCAGTTGGGATCCCCACTACTAGTACACTCAAGTGGATTCCTAAAAATAAGAATCTAGTGGTCCACACAGCTTTTAAAGCTGCAGATCAATCAAGATGGTATCTGGATAGTGGATGCTCAAAACATATGACTAGTGATAAATCATGTTTGTCTAAAATGATTGAATTCGATGGAGGCACGGTTACTTTTGGTGATGGTAGTACTGCAAAAATTATTGGTAAGGGAACTTTAAATGTTCCAAACCTACCACCTTTTGAGAATTGTCACAACCCGGGCCCAGAAATCGGGGGTTAGCGAAAAGCCAAACCAGTGACACACGTACTCCCGTGCACGTGCATCCAAACCCAGTCCAGATGCACACACACAAGGGATCTAACACGTGCGAAACAGACAAACGCGGAAGCTGTAGATATCATAGCAAGCAACAAAGAAAATAGCGGAAGCCAAAGCAAATACAAATACGGAAACGACAAAGACAAATACACTGATAGAAAACCGAATACACACCAAAACCAATATATACAAAATATACAGAATACAAGTCCAAAGTCCAAAGATCCAAAGTCCAAATACAATATCCCCTGAAACCAAAACTCAAAATAAAAGCCACGGGTATGCATGCACGCACTTGGCAGAAGTGATCAGGCCCACTCTGCCAAACCTGAGGGTGCCTCTACACTCGCCCCTGCAGCCTCCTCGACCGCCGGGGAGCTGGGCAAGGTATCTGTGCCTGCAACACCACAGACAACACAAATGAATACAACGATCCAGCAAATATAAGTAGCAGAGATGAAACACTCATAGTATCAAAGCTGAATAAATGACAGAATAGTAATTTCAGAGTTTCATCTTAGTATGCTAAGTAAATCGTGCGTAGAAGTAAAGCGCATGATATGTGAATCAAAACATAGAAATACTAACTAAGTGGCTACTACGTTAACCATGTTCTCTCCAATAGAGAGCGGAGCAAAGCAAAGCAGAGGAGAACACCACTGACCGGGCCAGGGTACAAGTGGGTCTCAGGTTCCTGGGTTCCGGGGTCCCAAGACAAAGCGACACTGCAGTGAATACAGAGATACGGAGATCTAAGCCAGAGGTAACCCCGTCGGGCATCCCAGGGCTGAGGCTGAGTAGAGCCAGACTAATACCAATCAAATCAAAGCTAAAAGAAGGGAGATTATCCGCTTTGGACTCACCGATGACAAAGACCGGATCTTATCCTCACGTATTAATCTCTGGGCAGAGCCACCCGGGAATACCCAAAATCAGAGATAGACAAAGCCAACAAAGCATAGATATAAAGCCAAAACATAGCATAGATCAAGGCTTAGTGCAGAACGAAGAATAAAACAGATATACAGAACGAAAGCAAAATGACTGAGAAATGCATAACTATAGATTAACAGAACAGAGGGCAAAACTATAAACAATATGCAATGCATCTCAGATTCATCCGGAGTCAAGGTTCATTACAAGCCAGTCCTAAGCTAGTGGTTCACTGTCACTAACCGTGCATGTTGATGTAGTTTTAAGTTAATCAATGCACCGTTGCCATCAAAGTGTTGCGTAATCTTTGCGTGCACTGACGTCCCTTAAACCAACACCCATGGGAAGGTGCTTAACAGTGATCAACGCTCACATGAATGAGTCACAGCCTAACAGACTACTCATGCAATCCAAAACATCCATTGGGCCGGTTTACAGGGGTGGTTAACCCGTATTTGAGCCCTACAAGTCTCACCATTATCCTAAGTTATGTTTCAGAATTGCCATACCTAACGGTTTAGCTATGAGGGACCTAGGGTTGAGCCGAAGACATCTTACGCGCTCGTCGTAATATGCACTACGGCTTCACCTTGGTTCCGTTCAAAACACAGCTAAACTGATCATCCTTTCACCTCTGATCTGGTATCCTTTTTCGGCTAAGCTACAGCCAGTATACGGCTTAGCCGTAGACCAACCCACGGCTTGGCCGTAGCATTCGACGGCTTAGCCGTAGCCACACCGTAAGAGTTCTGTGTTGGAAAAGTTTCGACTGATCAGAGATTTAATTCACGGCTGGGGTACGGTTTGGGTCACGGCTAGCTTACGGCTCAGCCGTAGCACAAATTACGGCTTAGCCGTAGCCTAGCCGTAGAACAAAACTGAAAATTGAAGTCTCTGGAAATCAAACCGTAGAAGTTCACGGCTTAGCCGTGCAATACAGAGACTAAAATGGGTTGAGTACAGAAATTGAAATTTGACACAGAAACTGCACAAAATGAGTTACAGAGGTTCCAAATCACCAAATGTGGCTGTAAAACATCAGATACACTAAAGAAGATGGAAATCCAAGCATTCAAATAGAGCACCCATGTGTGTTATAAAAGTCTGTACTTATACTTGCCTCAAACTCTGACAAATCCTCTGAAACAAGCTCCAAATCCACTAAAATCAAAACAAAGCAAAGCAATAAACCATGCATGAGATGAAGACACATCAACAAGAAAGAGAGCTGCAATTGGAGAAGAGGAAGGGAGAGTTGGGAAAGAACCCACTTACCAAAGCTACAGACAGAGATGAGATGAGAAGGAAGACCCAATTCAAGATGAGTGCAAGCTCCCCAACACCAAACAAGAACGAGAAGAAGAGAGAAAGAGAGAGAGAACCGAAGTGAAGAGGGAGAGAGAACGTGGCTTCTCTGGAGATTGCATGCAGTCGATGAAGACAAATGGGCAAGACATCTGGAAGCTGACTTATATATATATTTTGGGAAGTTTAAAACAAGGTCCGGTATGTTTAAGCAATTTACAGTTTAAGTCACACGAAGGTCCAACTTCTCCAATTGACTCCAAACGGATCTGACTCAGTTACGGAATTTGTCGAGCTCAACGAAACACGCGTGCTGACACCAAGATGATGCAAAGATGATATGAGCAAAACAAAAGCAAAATTACGAAAAAGGGCTTATAACTAACTATCTCAGGTCAAAGGTCACTCAACTACCTATCCAAGGCCCAAAACCAAGTCCAAAAGAATAAAACAAAACAAAACACACTAATGAGCCACTAATCCGGCTCAAAGGGGATCGGAGTGTTACAAGAATGTTCTGTGCGTTGATGGGTTGAAACATAATTTACTTAGCATATCTCAAATCTGTGATAGAGACTATGCTGTGAACTTTAGTAGTCATAGTTGTGAGATCTCAAGGAATGGAAAGATAATCTTGAGACGTCTTAGAACTACCGACAACTGTTATGTGATGGGAAAATCAAATACTTCATCCTCCACCTCTTGCTTATTAACTAATATTGTTGAAGCTAAGTTGTAGCATCAAAGACTTGGGCATGTAAACTACAGGAACTTATCCCATCTAAACAAATATATTGAAGGACTGCCCAAGATCAGTAGCCAAAAAAAGATGATCTGTGGAGAATGCCTTCAAGGAAAACAAATTAGAAGTGCCCATAAAATGGTGAATGCTATGAGAACTTCTCGACCTCTAGAACTTATTTATATGGACCTAGTTGAACCCACTAAAAGAGAAAGTCGAGGTAAGAAAAGGTACTTTCTTGTCATCGTAGATGATTACTCTAGATTCACTTGGGTTGCATTCTTGAGAGAAAAATCTGAAGCCTTTAGAGAATTTAAAAGGATTGTAAAACAAATTCAAATTGAAAAAGGTACTTCAATAGCCCGAATCAGAAGTGATCATAGTGGAGAATTTGAAAATGATCAATTTGACAAATTCTGTGAGAAATATAGGATTCATCATGAATATTCAGCACCTAAAACTCCACAACAAAATGGGGTAGTTGAAAGAAAGAATCGAGTTCTTCACGACATGGCCACAGTCATGCTTCACAGTAAGAATCTTCCTAGAGACTTGTGGGCTGAAGTTGTTAATACCAGCTGCTACATCATCAACCGAGTTTATCTTAGGACTGATACAAATCAGACAGCTTATGAATTGTGGCATGGGAAAAAACCAAATGTGAAATATTTTAAGGTCTTTGGAAGTAAATGTTACATTTTAAAGGATAGAGAACAACTGAGTAAATTTGACTCAAAAAGTGATGAAGGTATATTCTTAGGCTATTCAACACGGAGTCGAGCCTATCGTGTTCTAAATATGAGAACCGGAGTCATCCAAGAGTCAATAAATGTTATTATAGATGATGAATCCACAATTTCTAATGATGTTGATGAAGTGGAAGTTCTCTCAATGACTAAACCCACATGATCCATAGTAAAAACTGATGTACCTACTTCCACTAAAAATTTGGTGAATGTAAAAGATCATCCCATAGATCAGATTATTGGTGACCCTCTAACAGGTGTAAAAACTAGGAAACAATTGGAGAACATTATGAGTCACCTGTGCTTTACTTCTATTTTAGAACCCACATGCGTTGATGAAGCCTTTTCAGACAATGATTGGATAAAAGCAATGCAAGAAGAATTGAACCAATTTACAAGAAGTGATGTTTGGTACCTAGTTCCAAGACCAAAGGATAAAAATGTAATAGGCACTAAATGGATCTTCAAAAATAAACTTGATGAAAATGGTGTTATTATTAGGAACAAAACTAAGTTGGTAGCACAGGGTTACTCTCAAGTTGAAGGTATTGACTTTGATGAGACCTTCGCTCCAGTTGCTCATTTAGAATTAATTAGGATTTTGTTATCTATAACGTGTTTTTTGAAGTTCAAATTGTATCAAATGGATGTTAAAAGTGCCTCCCTAAATGGAATTTTGAATGAGGAAGTGTATGTTGAACAACCTAAAGGTTTTATGACACAAAATTCCCTAATCATGTATTTAGATTAAAGAAAGCTTTGTATGGTCTTTAGCAAGCTGCACGTGCTTGGTATGAAAGATTGACAAAATTCTTATTAGATAATGATTTTCAAAGAGGTAGTGTTGATAAAACTCTTTCATCTAAAAAACAAGAGAGTCAGTTTTAATAGCGCAAATATATATAAATGATATCATCTTTGGGTCCACGTGTAATGAGTTGACTGCTCAGTTCGCTCATCTAATACAATCTGAATTCGAAATGAGTATGATTGGCGAACTGAATTTCTTCTTAGGTTTGCAGGTCAAACAATTACGTGATGGTATCTTCATTTCCCAATCCAAGTAAGCAAAGGAATTGGTAAAACGATTTGGTCTAATGGCTGGGAAACATGTCAAAACCCCCATGAGTACAACCATCAAACTTACTAAAGATGCTAATGGTAAAGGGGTTGACTCTAGCCTATATATGAGTATGATTGGAAGCCTGTTATACCTGACTGCAAGTAGGCCAGACATAGCATTTAGTGTGGGAGCATGTGCACGATATCAATCAGATCCAAAAGAATCCCATCTGACTGCTGTAAAAAGAATCATTAAGTACATTACAGATACAACTGAATATGGTCTGTGGTATCCTCATGACTCATCATCTTCCATTGCTGGATACTCAGATGCTGATTGGGCAGGAAACTTAGATGATAGAAAATCCACAAGTGGCGGCTGTTTTTATGTTGGAAATTGTCTAGTAGCTTGGCATAGTAAAAAGCAAAATTCTATATCTCTTTCCACTGCAGAGGCTGAATATATAGCCACCAGAAGCTGCTGTTCTCAACTCTTGTGGATGAAGCAGATGCTTATGGACTATGGCATTAAGCAAGGAATAATGAGCTTGTATTATGATAACACTAGTGCCATACATATTTCTAAAAATCCGGTCCAGCACTTTCGCGCCAAACACATTGATATCCGACATTATTTTATTAGGGAATTGGTCAAAGAAGGAATCATTGAGCTTGAATATATTCAGACTGACCATCAACTTGCAGACATATTGACCAAACCTCTTAATGTGTTAAAATTTGAAATTTTGAGGAAATCTATTGGTGTTTGCTGTTTGGATTAAATTGTTTTTGCCCAGGACTTACGGCTATGCCGTCAATCATTTCACGGCTACGCCGTAACAGGCTTTACGGTTAACCCGTATTTGCGCAAACTTTTACCCTACGGCTCAACCGTCAGGGTTTACGGCTCAGCCATAAAATACTCTACGGCTAAGCCGTACAAGGTTATTTTCGCCCTCATTATGCACGCCGATGTGTACTTAAGGCTGTCCCTTCGTTTTTTTTCTCACTGCGCCTGGATTTCTTTTGCCCTAACCTCTCCGGTTTCTCTTTCTTTCTTCGTTCTTCCTCTGCTGGCCTCCTTCCTCAAGGTATACTCTTCCCTTGCATCCACCGTTTTGATCCCCTCTTCCTCTTCTCTTATTTTCGTTTTGTTGTGCTTGCTTCATCTGTGTCGATTGTGTGATTCTCCCTTTTTTTTTTGTTTCTGGCTTACGTTCCGTTCTATTCCGTTTTGTGGATTGGTTTTACTCTTGTTGCCTAACTATATCTGCTCGGTCCCTATGCCTCCACGGACCAAAAATGCTTACCCTGCGGGTAAGAGGCCTAGAGCCTCGGGCAGCTCCTCCCGACCTCGACAGAGCTCTCCACCCTCTCCCAGAGTTTTGGTTCCACGGGAACCCACTCGAGATAGGTCCTTTTTCTCTCGTCCAATTACTGTGGAGAGAAATGTTAATATCCTTGCAGTTGAAACTTATGGTGTTCATACCCTCCTCACCACGGTTGGGTGGGAAAATATACTCAAATGGGGTGGTCCTGGCTTCCCCTCAATTGTGCGAACCATGTATGCATCCATCAAGGCAGCATCCTTAGACTCTCTCTCTTTTGAGATTGAATTCACTGATGGCTCAAATGTTATCACTCCTGCCATCATTTTTGCCCTTCTGTGTGTTCCTCTCTCTGATGTGCCCCCTTCGGTCCTCAAGGATTCTTTCTCTAAAGAGGAAAAACAAACTGCCACTTTCGCTCTATGTGGAGCAACCATCCCTTGGAAGGACAAGAGCTTCCTCCCTGCAGCTTCTTTGCTTCCTCACTACCGGAAATTGCATGCCATCTTCACATGTAATATCTATCCTAAGAGGGGTAATTTCTCGGACCTGACCCCTTTCATGGTTAATGTCCTCTTTTCTGTCCATATGGGGGTCAAAGTGTGCCTTCCCTCTCTTATTTGTGCTTCCATTATTCGTTTTTGCCTCTGTCCGAGTAGAGGCACCAATGCTTGTGTGTTTGCCTATCTCATGACTCGCCTTGCCTCTCATTGTGGGGTCAATTTACCATCTGATGAAGCTCCTGAGTCTCACCCCACCTTTGGAACTGTCAATATTCAAAACATGTGCTTCTCCAAGCAACATGCGGCTGGTCCCCGCTACCATGACTCTGGGGATGAAGAAGACTCACCGGATGGGCCTCCTCCTACAGCACCCTCTACTACTTCCCCGATTTTGGTTCCTCCCCCGGCTTCTTCCTCTGCCTCTTTTGAAGCTCGGCTGGCAGCGCTCAAACAACGGCAAACAAAGATGGAGAAGCTATTGAAGAAATCCTTTCAATATCTTTCAAAGATCTCCAAAAACTGCCGGCGAGACGATGTGATGATTCCTTCCCCCTCTCCACCTTCTGATTAATGTTCTATCATGTGCTTTGTTGGCACTGCATTCTTTATGTCTTTTGGCCATTGGCTGTGCTTCACCTTATGGATATTAGTTATATCTTTTGTCATTGTGGGTGATGCGCTCTTTCTGTGTTTTGAAAATTGTCAAGTATTTGTGCCTTGTACTGCACCTCTTTTCTAATATAATTTGGCCATTACTTCGCCGCTGCTTATCTTTGTGTGCACTTGTTTTTCTTCATGCCCTTCTTTATGCTTTATGGCTGTGGTGCTTATTGTATACCTCCTTGTCAATATGGTGCCAAAAAGGGGGAGAATTTTATACATGCCTTCAGGGGGAGCTTTCTAACCTCCCACCTTTCTAGTAGACTGTGTTTTGCAAACTTTTGCAGGTTAAGCATCTTCAAAGGGGGAGCCTCAATGTGTTGAACTTTTAGGACTTATGTAGATCTGTTTGGTTAAGGTGTATTCAGTATTGTAATATTTGTTGTATCCTATTGTTGAGTTACAATGTTGTATCATCTTCATTTTATATATTTTTGTCACGAAATTGACAAAGGGGGAGATTGTTAATGTCATTGTAAGAATATGTTGTCAATTACGTGACGAAAGTGTAGTTCAGCTCTATAAAGACCTAGTTACATCTCTGAAGTTCAAGATCAAGTTAGATCAAGGAAGCTCGAGGTCTATCAATGAAGGTCAAGCAAGTTCAAGGAAGATCAAGATCAATCAAGAAGATCCTCTATGAGTGCCAAGGGATAATAAGGTAACAATGACCCTTAGTGCCAGTAGAATTAGAATAAGAAAAAGGGTTTCTAAACACCCTGTCTGTGTACTACGGCTTGGACCACGGCTAAGCCGTAAAACTTACGGCTCACTCTCCAGAGAGAATATTTTGAGACATTTGTTCTACGGCTGAGCCTACGGCTGCACCGAAAAAGGGATACCACTAAGCCGTAGTATGATTCACTGCTAAACCGTAAAATCCACGGGCCACTGTGCAGAGAGTGCTCTTCGCTATATAATGCCTACGGTTGATCTTACGACCAAGCCGTAAGGCCTTCACGGCTAAGCCGTAGTATGATTCACGGCTAAGCTGTAAGGTTTACGAGCCACTTTCCAGAAAGCAGTTTTGGGAGATTTCAGCTTTCGGCTGACCCACGGCTAGGCCGAAAGGTACTCACGGCTAAGCCGTATAAGGATTTACGGCTAAGCTGTAAGCTTAACCGTAAGAAGGAATAATGTTGAATCTGGTTAAACTAGCCGTTGGATGTTGTCAGAGCATACGGCTAAGCCGTGGCCATTTTGTTCTCGGCCGTAAATCTAACCGTTGGAGCTTTCCTGTATTTAAAGGGGACCTCTCCGTTCTTCCCATTATATTGATTGAACTGAGTAAAATCCCAACATAGCTGAGTCTTAGCACCATTAGTAAAACCATACTAAAAGCTCCCACAGCCACTTACTCTACAACTCTTAAAGTGCCATTATTGTTCCAAGAAGAGTAATTGTGCATTTAGGAAATGCTTCATTCAATCTGAGAAAATCTTAGCCTTCCAAACCCTCTTAAAACCTCTTCCCTTGGCTGAACACTCATTTGAAGATCTTCATCACCAAGGAGCAAGAACAAGAGGTCAAAACTTGGAGGTAGTCTTTCAAACATCTAGAGCACCACTCAAAACTAAGGTATACAGTTCCTTGTTTGGGTGTTCTTCTATATTTCAATTCTCTTTGCTATAGTTGGTGGAAGACAAACCACCGCATCAAAAATTGTTGTAATTAGTGGACTAGATCAAAGATTAACCACCTGATCAAAAATCCAGTTGGTGGAAGACAAACCACCGGATCAAAAATTGTTGCAAGAGGTGTTTGTTATGTAAGTACCTCATAATTAGTGGAACCAAGAAAGATTCCTCTTGAGAGTGGATGTAGGTCTAGGACCGAACCACTATAAATTACTGTGTTTATTGCTTGTTGTGTGTGATGCATGCTTTATATTCATTTTACTTGTGTTGATCATCTCTGTAAACTATATCTTCCTTATTCGAATAGCATTTCTATACACTGTCAACACACACAACTTTGAGCATCTCTCTTGATCTTGCTTGTGGACTTGTAATTTTAATTATTTCACTCTTATAAAACCTCTTTTCTGGAAAGAAATTTTTAATAGTCCTATTCACCCCCCCCCTCTAGGACTTGGTGAGATCTAGCTGTTGCACTTTCACATTCCACAGCCACTGTCTCACCGCAGCACATTTCAACATTTTTTTCAGCACTTTTCCTACATTTTAACTAATTTTCATGTCTTTTGGCCAAATTTGATCACAAATTAAAAAGAAAATAGTTTCCCTCATGCGGTTTCAATCTTCTGATCGCACTTGAAATGTGATATGAAATGCAACAAAAAGTCCAGCATTCACACACTTCAAGCGTTAAGAAAAATGGGAAATAACTACAGTTCATCATTATATTTTCTTTATGTACATGGGTTCAAATGCTCTGACAGTGGAGATGCAGGTTGTTTACAAGTTATGAAAGATTATAACCCCTCCCTCTAATCTCAGATGTTATCTAAATCTAAAATTTACAAGAAAATACATGAAAAAAATGAAAAAAAATACAAGAAAAGGGAGACAGTGGACAGTGACCATGGGCGCCACAGTCACTGGCTCCCTGCCAGTGACCATGGCTCACGACCACTGGTAGAAAGTGGTTGAAAAACCATTGTTTGCCTCCTTTTCTCTCTATTTCACTTCTATGATGCTTCCAGTGTGCTGAAACTTGTTTTTTGTTTATCTTTGGAGTGTTGCAGTACCATCAAGAGGGCTTGGTTTTCCCATGGAATCAATCAAAACCTTCGGTGATCATCACTTTTGGTTACGAATTGTTTTTGTACAAATCTGAAAAGAGTGCTATATGTAAGCAAAATTGAGCTAAAGTTATGTCATTCTGAACCTATGATTTTCAAAGGACCGAATGAAGCCTAAGGAGGCTTATTCATAACTTCCGGGATGACCCCGAAACCCTCCCAAGTGAGAAAAACAAAGGAATTGATTTCATCCTTTGTATGCTTGATGAAACTCAAACATCATCTTCTCTAAATAATACACATACTCCTTCTCCTTCTCTAAGCCATTTCTCACGTCAAGTTAGTGAGAAGGAGAAGAAGAAGTGGATTGGGAATACTTGGAGTGCCTTGTGAGTTGCTTGATCTTGCTTATAACTCTTTGAAGTTGTTTGGAACCTTGGATTTTGTCTTTTCTCTGAGCCATTTAGTATGCTTGATGAAACTTCAACATTATCTTCTCTAAATAATATACATACTCCTTCTACTTCTCTGAGCCATGTCTCACCTCAAGTTAATGAGAAGGCGAAGCAAAAGTGGACTGGAAATACTTGGAGTGCCTTGTGGCTTGCTTGATCTTGCTTAAAACTCTTTGAAGTTGTTTGGAACCTTGGATTTTGTCTCTGGGACTTTGGAACTAGTGTCTGGAACCCTTTCCAAGTGTCAAACCTCCTTTTTACACAATTTAAAAGTTGTTTAGGAAGTTATGGGAAGTTAAGGTTCAAAAGGAAGTGGAAGGAATTGCTGAAAACTGCAAAGAACTACTCCACAGGTGTTAGTGACTGCGGCCGCAGTCATTGATAGGTCCTTTTTTAGACTTTTTACACATGTGACCCATTTTCTCCTGTTTGGAGTCCAAATGATGTTTGATCTTCATGAAACTTGGAGGAATGCTTTTTGACACCATTTTGAGTGTGTCGTAGAAATTTCAACTCGTTTTGACCTTCTGAAGTTAGTCAACTCTCCTATTGACTTTTCATGAAAATGAGTCCTTACATCAGCTGTTTGAAGCCCAAATGACCTCGATTTGGTTTGAAACTTTGAGGGACTAATGTTAGGGGTATTTTGGATGTCGATCTGAATTTCATGTAGTTTGGATTTGTGGAAGTAAGATTTCGAAAAAGCGACCCACTCATTACATGTTCTAAGTCACTATTCACCTCACACTATAGGCAGTTAGCTTGTTTTCTACCCGAACAACGTTCAATTAACTTGAGACTTTGAAAATTTAACTTTGAATATATTTTGAATCTCCCTTTTGAATTTCATCAGCTTTAGCTTCCTAAAAATAGGACTTTGGTTTAGTGACCCCCATAATTTAGAAATCACGGACTCCTAGCTGACATGTCATTGAAGTAGGCTTAAACGAAATCCTTTTGACTTGTAAATTTGTAGAATCTCCTTTGAACATGACTAAAACTTTGTACCCAAATTTCATCAATTTTGAGCATCGGAAAGCAGGACTTTGGTCAGTGACCCCCATGACTCAAGGGGTCACTGACCCAAAGTTGACATGTTTATAGGCTTTAGGTCAAATGATGTCTGTTTGACCACCTAAAATTTTGTAGAGCATCCCTTGAGCATAATTTGAACTTCCTCCAGGAGTTTCAGCTAATTTGATCTTCATGAGGTATCACTTTGCATAGTCCCCACAAAGCTTAGTAGACGACCATCTAAACTAAGTTTGGGTCCAAATGAAGTCCAAATGCTCTGAAATTTTGAACGATAGTCTTTAAATGCATTTGAAGGCATTCTTCTGAGTTTTAGCTTGTTTCAACATGTAAAAGTGTCAATTTCCATAGTGACCCCCAAGGAGCTAGCAGACAGTCACTGAAACTTAGTTTTAACTGAGATGAAGTCCAAATACTTTGAAACTTTGAAACATCATTCTCAAGCATGCTCTGGAGTTGCCATGAGAGTTTCAGCCACTTTGGTAACCCCGAAGCTTGAGCGTATTCAATGACCTTTAGCTTCTGAGCCAATGAACCTTAAATATAAAGTTTGGTGAGTCAAGTGACCAAATGAAGTTAACTAACTCTGGAATTGAAACTACTACACTCTAAGCTCATCTAAAGTCTTCTAAGTAGATTGCATCAACTCTAAATGTCTAGATGCAGTACTTGACTTGTCATTCCATAACCCTGGGGTTTATGTACCCTTGATTTGGAATTTGCTTGTAATATCTTCACTGTAACATTTGTAATTTTTTATGAGTTAACAAGTGGCTCAGTTGGTTTGAGGCTGAGTTTGCTCTCCAGGGTCTCAAGTCTGACTTCCTCCCATTGTGTTATCTAGGTATGTGTGTGGTCACATATGTACCACCTAAGAAATACCTTGCTCATTAGAATTGCGTAACCCCTCAGCTAGAGTCCAGAAGTCCTAAGGTTGGGGTGGCAAGGGATACCCTAGGTCATAAAAAAAACACTGTAAGCCCTATGAGATAAATGGTGAAGAGCTGAAAAGAATGCATGGCCTGGAAACTGTAGATTGCACAGTCAGTGTATTCATTTAACTCACATAATCAGGGCTTGAGAAGAAATTGGAAGATTTCTTTTTCTTTTATTGAGGGTAGAGGATTCTTCCAGACATTTGAAATGCCATGATTTGGTTAATTGGTTTTGGTATTACCCAAAGATCCAGAGAACAAATATGCGCAAGGTCCCCAAATGTGGCCACTTGAATTTATAATGAATACAATCCATGTGGAGACCACTCAACAGCCATAAATTCTCTAGAGTTGATTTCTTCACCAGTTTTCACTTAATACTTAACCACCCTTGGAGTAATTGTCTTATCTAATTCTTTCGGGAGAGGTGAAAAAAATCCCAATGTGTTTTCAGGATTTTCTTGCTTTGAAATTTTTTTTCCAAAAAATCTAGCTACTATTAATAGCCAATGCCCATTAAAGCGTGCTACCATGTAGTTGGTAAAAAATAATCAATAGACACCCACTAGAGGGAAGAATAGAAACTTGCAGAAGAAAAAGAAAAAAAAACATTTCATTAGCAAAATACTGTACTCAAAGAAGAAAAAGAGGACAAAAAAGGAGGACCTACGGCAGAGGAAGCACGGCGAGCATAGTAGAGGAGAGGGAGAGAGCAGAGAGAATGAGTAGCAGAGGAAGAAGTTTGGCAGCACGACAGAGAAGAAGATACACAGTTCATGGTAGAGCACGGCAAAGATCAGTAGCGAAGAAAGAGCAAAAATTGGGGTTTTTCCCTTTTTAACTTTCTCACGTGGATCGCGAGAGAGAAGAGAGCAGAAAGGGAGGGAGGGAGGAAAAGAAGAGAAGGAGAGATAGAGTGGGAGAGAGCAAACAACGCCAGTGAGCAGAGAACGCCGGCTCGTAGAAAAGAAGAGACACTGGTACAGAAAAGGAGAGAGCAGAGAGGCAAGGAGAGACAGAGAGAGCATTAAACACCAATGAGCAAAGAACACAAGGAGAGAGGGAAAGTAGAGAACAAGAGGAGAAAGGGAAAGATCGCAAAGCAAAGAGTGAACAAGGGATTTGGTGGCGGGGGAGTGAAAAACGGTTTCTAATTGGAGGCAATAAAAAGTAGACCTTCACCAACGATCTATTTTCGTCTCCAAAAGTCCAAAATTAATTAGTAAAAATTTATTTTATTTCAATTTTCTCTAATAATAAGTTATAAAGCACTGCATTTGCCAACGCACTATTACTGACATTTACAATTAATCGTCGGTAATAATCATAACCGACGATAATTTTCGTCGCAACAACCCAAACTTCTTTGGTTTTAATTTTTTATTTTAATTTTTTTAAAAAAAAGTTAAATGGGAGTAACCTTTGCTGACGAATATTTATTTTATGTTGCTAAAAATGTGCCTTTTACCGATGTTTTATTAAAAAAATGTTGGTAAGAATAATTATTACAGATGATAATTTCTGTCGCCAATATCCAAGTATTCATTAGCCATAAATTTTCTTATTTTAATTTTTTCTAGAAAAAAGTTGAAAGGGACTACCGTTTTGCTGAGGAATATTTATTTTACATCCGTGAAAATCTACATTTTACGAACATTTTTTACGAAAACATCAGTAATAATAATTATTACTGACGATAATTTTTGTTGCCAAAATCCAAAAATTCGTTGGCCATAAATTTTCTTATTTTATTTTTTTTTCAGAAAAAAGTTGAAAGGAACTAACCTTTTGCCAATGAATATTAGGTTTACGTCAATTTGAACTTTACCAACGTTGTTTAAGAAAATGTCAGAAAATATCTGGGTTTTTACTGATGAAAAGTATATTTGTCAGTAAATAATTCCAACCCCAGAGTAATAGCGGACATTGGAGGCATTATGTCAGTAAAAGGTGACCATTACAGATGAAATTAGAAACTCGTCACTAAAAAATGTTGCCAAAAATGCATCTTCTTGTAGTGCCTAAAATCCTTCATCGCTTGACTAGTGGAAGATAAGTAACATACTAGTTAGATGCCGATCTAAGACTCTTAATCAAGAGTCTATTCCCAATCCAAATTCTCCTATGGTTATAGATTAAGACTTAATCGGCAGATCAACCATGGTCTTTGCCACATACTTAAAAATCACAACTTGACAGAGACCAAAAGGGATGGATTCAAATTCTAATTTCCTCACTTCTCTCCACAATCTCTCATTTCTTTTAACTTCTATATGTATATCTATTTTGTCTCACAAGACCAAACCTAATCTATCACCCTCCCTCAATTGCATGATCCTTTCTATTAACATTAAAAAAATCTGCCAATTTCTCATTTCTCTTGATATTTTGTAGGATCTTTATCTTTGTTGGTGAGTACTATCTACCTAGTAGAGTTATTGTTGTAAACCTCTCCTTTTGAGTCGACGGTACCAATGGCCCACTAGATTAGATCTTTTATAATTCTTCCATAAGCATTCATCATACAACTTCATGAAGAAGATGGGTCATGAGGTTTGGATTATGCATTGGAGGGAGGACAACTGATTTTATTTATTTATTTATTTTTGCTTCATTGGTTCAGTGGCCAAGACTTGTGAAGGAAAGGGTGCCCACTAGGTATCGATATTTGGCGGGCACTTTCGAAGTATACCCGGTGGGCACTATCAGAGTAAGTGCTTATACGACCAAGATAATCCTAAATTCACGACAGTGGATTTTCTTTATTAAAAAAAAGTTGATGAGATTAATGAGAAGCATAAGAGAGGAACTGCAGTTGATTTAATTGGATCACTACGAGACCTTGGTTCTAATGCCATGAAGAAATTTATGAGGTATCACATTCTCATAAATCACATTCCCATAAAATCACCAAATGAACTTTAATTCTACTTTTCTCACCTCTCTCATCAGTTCTCTGAACTTCGCAGTACTCCTCATAACTAATGACAAAATAGTTGATTTTCAACTGGTTGCCTTATCAAATTATATATATTAAAGCTCTAAGAATGAGGACTGTAGAGGGTGCCACGTCAGCACCCCTTACTTTTCTTTTCTTTTTTTCTAGAGCAACACGTCAGCATCCTATAATACTATCATCTCTCCTGCTATAATTTCTCTCCCTCACTCTTATCTTTTAGGGAATTAGTATTTTTTAAACTTGGATCTCCTAAAATCTCTCTTTTTATCCTCTAAAATCTCCACTTGATTTTTCCTCTTAATATCTAATCATTCCATTCATATCGCCTCAAATCATTCTTGTCTCGCTCTTTCTGTCCTGGACGACTGAGCTGGCATCGAGTGCGAAGGAGAACTCAAGGTCGACGAATCGGAAGCTCTTTTGGTGTTTTCCTTCTTCTTCTAAAAAGGAGGAGGCAGAGGAAAAAGAGGAAGATAGGGATTTGTTTTGTGGGGGTTGGAGCTTTTAAGAAGGAGAGAGGAGGGTCATGTGAGATCTCATGTGACCACCCAGAGGTTTGCCATTGGAGAAAGTCCTGTTATAGAGCTTGTAAGTATGTTTTTCCATAGGAGGGGGAGGAGGAGGAAGAAAGAGATGGAGATGGTGATGGTGGAAGACTGAAACTTTCTCTCTCTTTCTCTCTCTTTGGTCTATTTCTTTCTCTTTCTCGTTTTTTGTTAGGAAGAGTCCCTTGGAAGTTGAGGAGCTTTCAAGATGGTCACTCAACACACTAGTGTACACGTGGCTATAATTTTGGTGAATACAATGTGTACATGATGTGCGGCCCACCAAAAATATGTTTCTATTGATAGAATTTAAAATTAGGAAGATTCTTATGTAACTACTATTATCAATGTCGGCTCTATTGATAAATTATTTATTATTAAAGTGGACCATTGTACATTATATTCTCATTAAATCTAAAGTATTCAAAAATAAATTTTAAAAAAACATTAGATTTTAATATTTTTTTTCTAAGTGTTTTAATGTGTTACTGGTAGTCAGTCCATTGGGATTAGAACATTAATTTATTTATTTATTTGATTGTTATCAGGTGTTGATGATTATTGCATGATACTATTAAAATAAAAGGAATCAGCTATTGCTATTCAAATGTTTTTCAAATCAGGTATGATTTATAATTTTGTATTTTTACGCATACAATTTTGTGCAAGTAAAGATGTACTCATGCCATTGTCGCTATGAATATCATTATTTATACTAAACAATATTAAAACATTTGAAATATACTTGATTTTCTTGACTCGGGCTCAACACGGGCATTGGTAGGCCTCCTCAGATAAACATTTAAAGTTATTGATTAAGTTCATAGCTGTGTTTGAGGAGGAGATGGGATCAATCTATGAATATAATAATCAAGTTTCTATTTTGCAATAAATATATTTTCTCCAAAGAATTGCTATCTAATCTTTGGATGTGATTTTCACAATTCTTTCATATTTAGAACTATTTTGGTAAACTCTTAATTAATTTCTCAAATTTAAGAATAAACTAAAATAGGCTATAAGTCAGAGATGTTGCTTGCATTTCTATAGGGTTTTTGTTATATATTTTTTTATAGTAAATTTCAAAACTTACCATAATTTATTTTTTGGCTCAGGCTTAGCATAAGCCTTAGTTGCTAGTATGAGAGTAGAGGGGGACTTGTCTGTGATTTGTTACAAAAGGTGTTTGCATATGGTAAGACAGTAAAGTATTTGACACTAATTTTTCGAGTCAAATAAAAGAAATATGCTTGTCTTGCCATCAATCTCCACCTCCCAATTCACAAAGCCCAACCATGGCCATTGTAATGCCAATTAACATTGAAATACATAGATTATTTTCCTAAATTTAATGTTTGGATATCGAGCCATCAATTTACACCTCCCACTTAACAAGCCCGAGCATAGCTCCTAAAATGCCAATTCACATTGAAGTACCAAAATACTAGCAACGAAGGCCTTAGGCAAAATATAAATATATTAAGATTTAAAATTTTTTTGAAATATAATTAAGGAAAAATAAATGTAAAAGGAAAATATATTATATATAATTCTTAAATTTTATTTTTGGATCAAATTTTAAATAAGAAAAGAAATGAAAAAGATCACTAAAACGTGCTAAAGAGGAAAGAGAAGTATATATTTCTAAAAATATATAAACAGAGATCGCAAGATCTGAGAAAAATAGAGAAATTGATCAAGACCATTATTAGATCAACATGTAGCAGATGGTAAATTTAATAAGGGCAATGAAAGCCCAATGAAAGAAAGGTTTTGGAAGGCAAAACCATTATTTGGATATTTGAAGAATCTCGTGCCTAATACCGGCCCAAAAGGACCGTTATACTGTTAATCATGTAAAACCTTTTAAAATAAAAACAAAATTGAAACCAGACAATATAAGACTTCGAGATTGTGGTATTTTTTTTATTAGTGGCTAGCCTTTAGAGACTATGGGTCGGATTTTGTGTGTGAAACTAGTGAAGGGTTGGTTTTCTCCAGTATAGAAAAATTTTATTTTATTGTAGATGATATTTTTACTAAAAAAATAAACTTGCTTAGAGGAATAAGCATAAATATATATATATATATAACAAAGTATAGTAACTACTACAAAAGCCCACTCACGTACGCATGAGAAAAAAGCTCACTCATGTGAGAAAGGAATCCACACACGTGGAAAGAAAGCAGATGAAAGTGGGAAAGGAGCATATGAAATAAAATATTTTTATTTTGTAAAATAAATAACATATGGAATTTAAATTTCAAAATGGATAAAGTTTCAAGTGTAACAGCCCTCAATCAGGTTGGGAGAAACTAATTAAAATTCTTTGAATAAATAAATTACAAAAATAAATTTTAAAAATGCTAGAACTTTATTATAATCCATTTTATACAAACCTCCTCTTTCACCATTGTCATCAACTTCTTTGAATTGAATTGCCATACAAATCTTATAAAAAAAAGTATGAAACTCCTTTGGGATCAATAACTGGGCTTCTACCTTTTGAAACTTAGAACTACACTGCAATTGCTACTACGTATCAAAAAATGAAAACTGGACAGAAAAAATATAGAATGCCGCTGAAATGGGGACAAACTTGTTCTTAGGTATGCATTGTCTCCATGAGACTATATATTAGGATTCTTTAGAGAATAATCTCAATACTTATCCACCCATACATCCATACATCGTCTTTAATTAAAAAAGAATTGCTTGAAGAACAAAGATCACCTGTTCTTTGATTCATGAGACTCAAAACGAGATGAATTGGACTTGAGAATTAGGAGATCTGTAAAGATATTTTATGTCGTGATTCACTTGTTTACAATATTAACTTGTATTTATGAGAATAAATTAGATCTTGAAAATTTAAATTCAATGATATTAAATGTGGGAGAGAAATTATAGGGATTATGATGATACATGAGAGAGGGATGGTAGGGATTCTAATGATAAGGGAAGGAGAGATTTTTGGAGAGTGCTGTGGCAGAGGGAGTTTGTTTATGTTTGATGATGGAAAAATGGTGGATGAGTGATACATTTTAGTAATAATTTAAAATGGGCTATAACAAAAATGGTGCAAAAAACATGAATGAGTGAGAGATTTTAGGGATGGCGATAGAGGGAGAGATCTTTGGGGAGTCAAAAGATTTATTAGTGCCATGTGTGATTTTTTGAGAAATTGACGTGGCACTAAAAGCAATAAAATAAAAGAATGCTGATGTAGCACCCTCCACAGGTTTCCCTCCTTGTAAGTATAATATATATAAAGTTTCTAAAATGTGATGGTTGGATTCTAAGTACACACTGTAAATTAAATTACAATATATTACAAAAGGTATTATCATAGGTGGATGTCCACATTGGGACCCACATTAGATAAGAAGAGCACTTAGGGTTAAAGTACTATCATATTAGGTTACTGGGGGAGGAAGCAATCTTATTCTATAAATAAGATCATCATCCTCCCTTATTATATACACATAACTATCAATAATAAGATATTTCTCTATTTTTCTCTATATGGCTCTCTCTTATTTTCTATCATGTTATCAACACGATAGGGTTCCCTATGGATAAGATCGGCTCTTCCATCCGTTATCAGCACTTTTTTTTTTTTTTTGAAAAGAAGCAAAGGTAAAAGGATAAAAGAAATTTCCTAAAAGAATATCCACTCATATCGGATCTCTTCAAAATCTAGAATGATTAAATTTTCAGACTTTTCAACATCTAGTTCACAATTCTATTTTTGGAAACTTTCTCAAGTTTAACCAAACTTGTGTGCACGGTGAAAAAAGTATACATTAAAAAATGGTTCCAAAGATTCCACAATAATACTACAAAAATAGAATTTTCCTTCAAGTAGTCTAATTCTCTAAAATTTAGCAAAAATATAATTTCCTCTCAAAGCCACTATAACGGCTCTCACACTGTTGTTAAAGGTCGTAAAACTTCTCCGCTAATTACATATATACATACTCCTTTTTGGGGGTTTTGTTTTTAGTTTCATGCATCATTCAAGTTTATTTTATCAGCTATTAAATTTAGTTCTAGGTTACATTAGATTAGATTCATATTTTTTTTTTAGTTTACATGTCACACTAGTTGTTTTGCATTAGGAAACTTTCATAGCATGCATCGCATTGTAATTTATTTTTTATTAGATCTAGACAAATTCCAAAATTAAAATA
This sequence comes from Sextonia rubra, assembly GCA_037013555.1. Lineage (NCBI taxonomy): Eukaryota > Viridiplantae > Streptophyta > Magnoliopsida > Laurales > Lauraceae > Sextonia > Sextonia rubra. The sequence goes on from JASUAD010000023.1 coordinate 15,737,424, forward strand.
TCTTTCTAAAAATGTTTTATGTTAAGTTCTTAAATTGAAAAGTTCCTTGAATTTGGAAATTCTAATATAAGATAGTTTTTTTAACTATAACAGGTAGATAATTTTAGTTTTCTAACTTAGAAAAGATTTTAACTTAACATAGTTTCTAATTTAGATTAGATGTTAGATAAGTTTCTAATTTGAGATTTTTATTCTTAGAAGGTTGTTTTTGTTTTGATTTGATTTTGATTGTTTCTAACTCTGATTGAATAACTTAGATTTGGAATTGATTTGTTTCTAATTTTTTTCCATTTTACTTATTTGTTTTATTTTTGGAAAGTTATTATTATTTTTTAGAATGTTTCTAATTTGATGTTCTAATTTGTGTGCTCTTTTGCAGTTAATTTAAAATTGCTTTTTAAATTAGAAAATTTTTATTTTTGGGAATGTGTTTAATTTAAAAGTAGGAATGGTCAATGTAATTTTCTAGTTTTTAAGTTAGTTTTAGATTTCATTTAGGGCAGGTAACAAGTCAAATTGGAAACCTTATTTTAATAGCTCTCTGGCGATATACCTAGTCTTACCTGTTTATTATTACAATCAAAACTTTGCACTTGGAGTGACAATCAATTTTTTGGCACCGTTGCCGGGGAGCGCTATTTAAAGAAACTTTTCTGACTTTCCTTATTTGTATTGCTTTGTGAGTATAGTTTAATTTTGGCATCTTTCTAGATATAGGAGGACATGCATGAAATATTAAAATGCCTTAATTTGAAATAGGAAGTGCATGGATTGTTAAAAAATATACATCACTCTAAATTTTAGAAACTTTCTAAAATTGAAAAAAAAAGAGTTACTACTTATTTTCAAGTTGTCATAACTTCTTTTGGAAGAAAGTTAACCAAAAGTGACCTAGTCGCTATCCATATTCTTCTCAGTGCAAAGAAAGCATTTGCCTCTATGGTGTGTGACAACTTGTCTGTTCATGAAACTGGTCTTTCAAACGGGTTCATCTGTGACTCTACCACTTCCAAGTGGCTAATCTGACCAAGTTGATTTCATCGGACCGGATTGGAAAACTTAGGAAAACTTTTCAATATTAGAGATTTACTCAGTTGCTTCTTGTGTAATCTAGTTTTTTTTCTCATTTATTTTAAAAAAAATAAAAAGAATTCAAAATTCTAAAAACAAAGGCCAAGCCCTTTCAACCGAGTTGGCAAAAAGGTTTAGCGTATAGATTAGAAAGGAAAGAATCTCCTAAACCTTCAAGTACTTCGAGATTTTCTCAAATGGTGAGTGAGTCCAATAACAATGATAACCAACTTAAGAATGGGAATAATAATGGAGACAGCAATGGTGCAGAGGTTAATTAGCCACCGAGGACTTTATGTGACTATTTGAACCCTACACGTTAAACCACACCACTGTGCATAATGGTGCCTACAATAATAGGTCAATTTGAAATCAAACTTGGCATGATCTAACTTCTGCCTAAGTTCCATAAGCTTGAATTTGAAAGTGCATACTAGCACTTAAAAGAATTTGATGAAGTTTGTGCAACACTTCAATTACAAAATGTAGTGCCGGATATAATCAAACTCAGATTATTTCTGTTTTCTTTGAAAGATAAAGCAAGGCTTGGCTCCATTCTCTTAAATTAAGTTCAATCAATACTTGGAATGGCCATGACACTAAATTTTTGAAAAAATTCTTCCCACAACACAAAACCAACACTTTAAAGAGGGAGATCATGATGTTCAAACAAAATCTCATGGAACTCTATTATAAGTGTTGGAAAGATTTAATGAATTAATCCCTGCATGTTCACACCACAGATATGAAACATATCGTCTCATCAAAATTTTTATTAAGGGTCTAACTCTTGATACCCATCAATTTATTGAGATGATGTGGAATGGTCAATTTGATATAAAAAAAAACAAGTTGATTAAGTGTGGGAATTTTTGGAATTAATGGCCAAAAATTTAGAAAAATAGGCCTCGTCTGATGGGGCAAATCAATCTAGGTCATTGAATCAATCTAAAGGAGGAGGATTATATCAATTGAATAATCAAACTGAAATCTAAGCCACGCGTGCAGCACTTATAAAAGAAGTTGAAACCCTAAAACTTGGAAAGAACAAAGATACAATCATGGTTTATAGTATTTGTGCTTTCGAAAGTCACATATCAGCAGGCTATCCGATTGAACCTGCACTACATGAAGCGATTGAGGAACAGGGTAACGCTTTGAACTCTTATCAAAAGCTATTCAATACAACGTATAATCCTTTATGGCGGAACCACCCGAATTTCAGTTGGAGGAATGGATCAAATGCTAATCCTGAGTTTAATCCCCAAAGACCATCAAATTTTGGTGCATATGTGCATCAACAGCATAACACTCCTTAAGCATAATACTCCTTATGCACCACATGCTCAGAATAGGTCACTAGAGGAGTCATTCAATATGCTGATATAATCTTAATAGCAATTTATGCAGAACATGCACAATAATCAACAGATTATTCGAGATAACCAGCTGGCTATCCAGAATAATCAACAAGCTATCCAAAGGTTAGAAACTTCTGTCGAGTAAATCAAACGAAACCTTCAAGGACAAGGGAAAGGGACCTTTCCAACCCAACCCCTACTAAACCCAAAAGGCTAGTTTGAAGTGAATAACATAACTAACCCAAACTATCAGGAGCATGTGTAAGCTGTCACTCCACACAGTGGCAAGGAGCTTAAGATAATCCAAAGAAACATAAACAACATGTCTCTTCGGATTTGAATGGGAAGAATGAAAAGATAGCACTAATGCAAAAACTGTTGTTGACACTGAAAAAGTCCTGACCCCACTATTATTAAGTCAGTTGGCCATTTTCCTCTAAGGTTGACCCATCCTAAACAGAAAATCCTGAACCAAGAGATTTTGGATGTTCTTAAAGAGGTCAGGATCAATATCCATTTGCTGGATGCCATTAAACAGGTCCCTAATTACAATAAAATTTTGAAAGATCTTTGCACCGCTAAGCATAGGGTTCATGTTCCAAAGAAAGCATTTCTCATTGAGCAAGTAACTGCATACCTAACTCAAACCACCCCTCCTAAATACAAAGATCTAAGATGCCCCACTATTCTATGTGTCATTGGAAACCACCATATAGGTCAAGCTTTATTAAATCTAGGAGCGAGTGCGAACTTATTACCTTACTCAGTTTATCTCCAATTAGGGCTTGGGGAGTTAAAACCTACGAGAACTACTCTTCAACTCACTGATCGATCTGTTAAGAAACCAAAAGGGTTAATAGAGGATGTTTTGGTGTAGATTGAGCACTTTTTCTTCCCAGTAGATTTCTATGTGCTAGATACAGAACTTGTACAGAATGAAAAATGGTGAAATTTCGGTCATTCTGGGAAGACTATTCTTGGCCACTTCTATTAACTGCCATAGTGGATGACTCAAACTTTCTTTTAGGAACAATTTTTTTGGTTAGAGTACTATCATATTAGGTTGCTTAGAGAGAAAATAATTTTATTCTATAAATAAGATCCTCCTCATCTCTTATTATATACACATAACTCTCAACAATAAGATATCTCTCTATTCTTCTCGCTCTAGCTCTCTTTTATTTTCTATCATGTTATCAGCACGATAGGTGTAAGGTCCCGAATCCCACTAATCTTGATTTACGTTAATTAAGCTCATTCTATATTAATTGAACTCGATTGAGGCTAATTTAATCTAATAATTAGCAGGTTTCGGCCCCACTTTAGTAGTTAAGGGGCCTTTTTGTAATTTGTCCTCGCACCCCTTGGACACCTCGTCCATTTCCTTAAGTGTAACTTTACACGTGGATCATCTTTTGTGTTGGGCCCGAGTTAATCTGGACTCATCTTGGGTCAATTGAGGCCCTATCGGTCTAAACCGAAATTTCTGGAATTTAGTGGACTTGCATGCAACTTCAGGAGAAATTATGTTTTAAAGAGAGAACTCCACATACCTTGCTCCTTCTTCCTTCGTTGCAGCTGTTGGAGCTCTCTCACTTCATCTCTCTCTCTATTTCACCTTAGAGCTGGGAAGGAGGAACTGGGAAGGAAGAGCTAGATCCATCTTCATCATTTTCTTCCTTGGGCACCTCTACCTCTCTTTAGAAATCACACTCTCCTCTACCTAAGGTGAGAGTTGTATCTCCCATTTCATCTCTGTAAGCTTGTTAGAGACTAAAAGGCTCAATCACATGATAGGCATGTAAATCTAAGCCTTCATATTCCACATTTCATGTTATTTGTAGAGAACCCATTTCATTTTCCAGAGATTTTCCTGAGCACACAGCAAGAAAGGGAGTTTGAGAGGGTTAGCACTGTTAGAAAAGGCAAGTACTTGAGCTTATGTGCACTGCATGTGTAATTGTTCATTGCATGTTGAGTTAGTCCTTCCAATTTTCCCACTGCAGTCTCCTCTGATGGGTGTGTATGAATTAAGCTGTTACTTAGGTGCCAGTGGGGTATGAATCAAGTGGGAATGGAAAATGGAAATAGAGGGTTTGGGAGTACAGAACACCTTAATTTGGTACTTCTAGTAAGTCATAGAACCCCCTCCCAAAAATAGGTTCTGTACTGACTGAAATCGAAATTGAGCCACAAAACTTATTCAGATTTCTGAAGCTTACAATGAATCTACGGCTAAGTCATAAGCATCTACGGCTCAAAGTCCAGAGAGCATCAAAACGTGATTTTGTACTATGGCTCACCACGGCTATGCCGTGAATTTCACCACGGCTAAGCCATATCCAGCCCGTACCTAAGCCGTAGGTCTTCCTACGGCGAGCTTTCCAGAGAGCTCATGGAACACAATTTCTTCTACAATTTGCACACGACTACACCGTATCCTCCCCATAACCTAGCCGTAGGCTTAGCACAGCTAAGCCATAGGCCAACAGACGGTTGGGCCATAATTGTGCCTGAAAATCCGGAAGGAATTTGACCCACTCGGCTAAGCCGTAGCCTTGTACACGGCTAAGCCGTAAGAACCCAATGAAACAGGATGTTAGGGACTCTCAATGATTTTGTAGGACCTTAGTATGGGCACCTTCGATACCACTACACAGGCCAATGGTAAGTACATGTGTGGGGAGAATGAATGATTCCCGGAGGGTCTCCCAATGGCAAGTCATGGATGTTGGCATAAGAAGGGTGTCCCGTGCACATAAGGCAATACCAAGACACGGTAACACAACGACACCGAACGTCTTATGTGTACATCGTGTTGAATGTCCTTGGGGACTATAGGTTACTTATTATAAGGGGTGAAAGTAGTAATTCCTTGAGTACTCACTTAAACTGAATGCATCCATATTGTTACGATATACCACCTTCAACATGAATTACTTCTTTTAGCAAAACCCTGAGGCAATTCAGACCTGAGCTTCTAATGAGTGCGTGTCTGACAAGCCAGAGCTTCTAATGAGTGCAAGCTTGTTAGCCAAGGGTATGATATGACTGATACAATTGAATCTGAGTCGGCACCACTCAGCTTACGCCCTTTTGGGTATATGTTATGTATGTCACCACTGCAGTAGGTTTACGGAGGAGTAGTCGGCGCTCCTCTGGAAGCTAGCTTGATCCCCTAGTGACCCATATGATATGTGTATGCTCCATTTTGGGAGAACAGAGTGTCGTGGTTGCCATTCAGTACGTATGACATTTGAGTTGTGATTTCTCACTCATGCATTATGTTCAGTGATTATCCGTATTGATATATTATGTTATACTTATTTCATATGCCTCAGTACTTGCTTAACTATCGTGTTAACAGTGTTACCTTTGGTATTGCAGGTCCAGAACCCGGTCCCAACGCGGATACTGACGCGCCCCTGGAGGGTACCCCAATGGTACCTTGGGGTGTAAACGAGTGGAAAGATGGCGACGTCGTTTACTAGCCATCCTACGAAGCGCGTTTATTTTGGGAAGATATCATTATTATGCTTGGGATCTGTTGTATCACACTCCTAACTAGTATTTTGAAATGTAATTAAAGACTTCAACACTATCATATGTATATATTTGTTTACTTTTGAAAGTTAACAGACTATAAACTTCAGGTGCTCTTGATAGTTACTGAGTATTTCGCAGGCATTCGTTTATGGTATGTTATGTTTGTATGTGTGTCAGCTTACCTCAAATGTTCCTGTGGAATCTCCCTTGTAGGAATTTGTGCATAATTCTTCAGGGCACGGATTTCTGCGGGATTATATATCCACGCCCTGGTGGCCCACTCAAATCCCCAAATTCCCGGGATCGGGGCGTGACAATAGGACTCCCTATGGACGAGATTAGCTCTTCCATCTTCATGAGCTTTCACCTCGACATGGAACAGAGAATAAGAGAAAGCCTTCTTTGTTTTCTTGGGCACAAAAACCAAGGAGAGGAAAATATATTAGATAGACAAAGGCAAGGTTTTATGCCTTTTCTCTGGGTGAGATCATGTGTGATCCAGAGGTGTTGTGCAACCGGCAGATATATGTGGGAAAAGAAAGAGGATAAGCAAGGTGGGTCATCGATTTCATTTGCATGTGCATGATCTCGATTGGTTTCTAGAAGTGAAGCTCTTTGTCAAGAGTGAGGGGGACTTGTACTTTCGAAAATAAAAAAAATAGCAAGTCTTTTTTGTCTTTTGTGGAGAATTGTTTATGATTTCAAACAGAACAGAGAAAGGAGTTTCGTCTCACTAAGAAGGATGTCAGCACTAGGCAAGAGCGGTGGTGTAGGGATTCAAGCCTGAAGACGCAGGAGAAGAATTGAGAAAAGAAATAAATTGATTGGAGATGTTACTGCCACCATCCGACTGCCGCTGCTCCGTCTCAATGTCATCGTCAACCACTGCTGCTTTGCCCATTGCTATTGCTACTCAACAATCTTTAGCCGCCTGCTCACCTTTGTCGAGGAAGAACATAGGCTAGGGGAAAGGACTTCCAGTCCCTAGTTGCAAGAACCAGGGAGAAGACGAGAAGAATTAGGACCTGGGTTTCATCCGAGGTCAATTTCTGGTTGGGTCAGACCTAACCCAGAGTCTAAGCCCAGTTTAGAACAGGGCCAGGCCAAGTCAATTTTGCGTCAAGGTCAAGTTGGGTTGACCTGACCTACTAGTAGCAAGCCCAGCCTGTGCAGAAGTGCAATTTTGATGTCAATGAGGTGACATCAGCACTACATCAGCATCTTTATGGTCAAAAGTAGATTTGACTAAATCGACAGTTGAACCTTGTTTTGTCGATATCTTGGCCGTCCGATGTCTGATTGACGACCCGTTTACACCTACAAAAAGATAAGATTGTCTAATAATTAGTGCCACAAAACACACTATATTGAAAAACCAAAAGTTTTCTCAAAGTTGGTGTTTAATTTGTGCAAGGTATCAATTATGATTGGATCTATATAAATATTTGAATGCTCCGGAAGAGTTCACATAATGTTACCAAATAGTATACACATATGCATTAAGGATGTATCATTCTTTAGTGGTTTCCGAAAAAACTTGCTTAGCTTCAAAGACATCATGATGAATGGGTACCATATATAGAAATCATAAGTGAAGGTAACACATAATATTTGTACATCATTACTAGTATTGACAACCAAAAGCTGATACTAAAAAAGCTATGTGCATTCTCCCCAAACCACATGGATATATTAGAAGACAATCTCCAATATCAAATCACATTCGATTATGAGCAAAATGACAAAGTTTAGCCAAAAGCTTAAAATAAGCCCAAGGCCTAGTTATCCAAAGGCTTTAATGCTTTGGCATGATAGGTTAGTCACCCTGGGGCTACTATGTTAAAGAAAATTATTGGATAAATCTTTTGAGCGCTCCTTAAAGTACCATCAATTGACCATCCTTTTTGCAAATGATAAAAGGTGATATTTCTGAACCCATAAAATCCCCCTAGTGGACCTTTTTTTTTTTGGTATTTTTATGATTTTGATTAATGCCTCCGCTAGTTGGTTAGAAGTTTGCCTTTTTTTTAGCTTCTACCCACCTATTAGCATAAATTATTAAACTTATGGTACACTTCTCTGAACATCCTATTAATTCTATAAGGCTTGATATCATAGGTCCGTCACCTTCATAAACTGATAGTGTAGATTAGGAATCTATGTTGGTTATAATTCACCCTCAATTATTAGATATCTAGAACCAATGATAAGAGATGTATTTACTACTCATTTTGTCAATTGTCATCTAAATGAGACAGTCTTTCCGCCGTTTAGTGGAGATAAGAGAGTTCCTGAAAAACACCTTGATCTTGTAGAATAACCCGTTCCTAAAAAATGACGAGAACTAACATAACTCATCTAGATCTATGTACTTTACAATGTGATAATGAAATACAGAGAATTGTGCACTTAATTACAAACGAATTCCCTAATACTTTTTAATGATTCAACAAAAGTGACTAGGTCATATGAACACACTTGCACGAATTAATGTTCCTATAGGACAAGCATGAATTAATGTCCTTGTAGGACCAAAATTCAAATATGCAGCAAATGAATCTATTACACGTTGGAAATGTAGCAGACCTATAAGTTCCAAAGACCCAACTCTCCAGAAAAGGAGATATGAGCAATCATATCCCAATCACACTCCAAAAGGAGTACACTCGAAAGAGGTTATGGAAAATCATACGCTAATGCAGAGGTTCACCGTTTCACTGAAGAAGAGGTTACAGGAAAATCCACCCTTTCTAAAATTTCTAAAGAAATTAATGTCTCGAAAGAAATCGAGTCCTAAAAGAGACTCTAGAAGCCTCTGAAGAGGCAAGGGTACCCGATAATAAAGATATCTTTATGCTTTAAATCGATTCAAAAGAGATGGAATAGAAAAGAAATAATTATCAATAACACATTTGCATATGCAGTAGCTACACATATATCAAAGGAAAATGATGATTAGGATATATAATCACGTTCTATAAATAAATGTCGACAAAAGATAAATTGGCCAAAATAGAGAGATGTAATCAAGACAGAGTTAAAATCTCTCAATAAAAGTAGTGTATTTGAACCTATAGTACAAACCCCAAAAATTGTTAACCTTGTAGGTTTCAAATGGGTGTTTGTAAGTAAAATAAATGAAATTACTAGATACAAAACAAAACTTGTATTACAAAGTTTTCTACAGAAATCTAAGATTGAATACATACACAAACATAGATATGAAAATCCTAAAAGGCTTTATTTTGCCTCAAGCAAAGTCAAAGAGTATGTACTCAACACAATTAAAACGTTCATTGTACAGCCCGAAGCATTCTAAAAGAATATGGTACAATCATCTTAGTGAATGTTTATTTAAAAAAGGGTATGAAAATAATCTCATTTGCCTATGTAACTTTATAAAATCCTTAAAAGGATTCACAATAGTAGAAGTTTATGTCGATGATATAAATCTAATCGGGACTTCAAAAGAGCTCAAAAAAACTATTGACTATCTATAGGAGATTTTGTCTCGGCATACAGATCGAAAGAAGTTCTAATGAGATATTTCGTTCTTTGTAAATATTTTTTCCAAATATAATTTTGCACCAACTAAAAGGCACTGGATTGATATTAAACATATCCTACGATATTCACGTAGAACTACTCACTTAAATTTGTTTTATTCTCATGATTGTAATAATTCAAAATTTGTAGGTTACGCAAATTCAAGATATGTCTTAGATCCTCATAAGAATCAATGTCAAATAGGTTATATGTTCTTTAGTAGGATATGTGTGTAGCTAAAATATTTGATTTAGCATATTCATAGTTCTTGATAATTGCTTCCTAATACAAGTAACCCCAGCATTATTTATGAAGACAATGAAGCATGTATATAACAGATTAAAGAATGGTACATTAAAGGTGACAAGATGACGCACATTGCACCAAAAGTTTTTATTCACACTTGAGCTTCAGAAGAATAGTGAGATTGAAGTCCAACAAATTTGTTTAAGCAACAACCTAACTGATTTGTTGACCAAATCATTACCAAAATCAACATTCCAGAAGCTTGTATATAAGATCTACATGAGTAGAGTCTATCATCAAACAATGTAAAAATTGTTGTTGTCAGGGGGAATAACTGATAAAGGGTATCCTGAAGCATGCTACCTAGGATATATGTGTGTTGTACTCTTTTTCCTTTTCTGAATTTTATTCCATATGATTTTTTTTGGTAAAGTTTTAATGAGGCAGTATTATATACGTTCAACACCAATTCAATGATCTTGTAGAACGTTATACTGTTTTTCCTTCGCTTTGATTTTTATCCCACTGGATTTTTCCTTTGTAAGGTTTTAATAAGGCAACTATCATTGAATGGTGGTCATCTAAAGGGGAGTGTTATAAAAGGTATTAGCATAAGCGGATGCCTACATTATGACCTATATGAGATAAGAAGAGCACTTAGGGTTAAAGTGCTACCGTATTGGGTTGTTGGGAAGCAAGTAATCTTATTTTAAAAATAAGATCCTCCTCCCCCTTTATTATGTATACACAACCCTCAACAATAAAATATCTCTCTATTCTTCTCTCTCTAGCTCTCTCTTATTTTCTATCACAATAGCAATAATCATTCAAGCAATAAGCCTTTTTTTTCCTATAAAGTAGCGCTTTATTAGATACCGAGCCATATTTTTAAACATCAAGACAGTATTGATCACACCTGAAAAAAAGAAAAACAACAACAACGAAAAACCAAAAAACCAAAAACCTTTTAGATGTAAAATTTTTATACCCATTTACATATGCAAATGACTCATATGCATACAATCATATGTCCTTATGTTCGTATGTGCTCATTAATTATACAAATTGAGATTGTATGAGGAAAAATTCCACGGTGATCGTGGTGGGACCTAACATCATCAGTAGGTAGCTTGGCATGCACTAACAAACTGCCTATCGGTGATGTGGTGGGACCCATCCGGTCACCATGAGGTTTTTAACTAGAGAATCAATACTCTTAACTATTCATGTTATCCATATATGTGATATGAAAAATAGTGCATAATTGCTGTGCATTTTTTTTTCACATCTTTCCACTTGCAAAAAGATACTAGTACATTGCTTTATATTCTAATTGCAAATTGGCTATATAATCTGATATTGGATCAAATCCCCTCAACCGCTGTCCCTTTTACCACTCATGTGGGCTCCATATTTCTAATCCAAACCATTCAATATGTGGGCCCCAATCCAAACCAATAAATCTCAAGACTTTTCAGTTGGCTATCCTAGAATTTTTATAAGTTTTTGAAGAATTTTTGAAAAAACATTCAAAAAGATTTTAACCTTTTAAATCTAATTTTCTCCAATTTTGTAGGCCTCTATTTTCATGATGATTGGGACCCACCATTTTCACATTAATGATAAGCATCGAGATGGGGGTGGGCCTGTCCAATTCGAAACCCAATTACGATCAACCCACGTGGGCCTTTGGCGGCTCTTATAAAACCCTAGAATCTGGATCGGGACTCAATTGACGGCTCTGATTAGATGACCTCCGTATCCAACGGCCCTTTTTCATTTCTTCTTCCGACCATCTCCTATAAATGTCGTCCCTTGCTCCGCTAGAGTTTCTATCTTGCCAATCGCCAAGATGGTAAGGATCCGATTCTAGGGTTCTTCCTAAACGCATCTGTTTCTAGGATTTTGTTTCTTGTTTGGTGTTTTAGACTCGGATTTCTTTGTGGGCTTTTGATTTCGAAATGCATTGATGGTGTTGTTGGGTTTTCTCTTCTGATAGTTGGTGATTCTTCTTGTTGTTGTTTTAGGTCCTTCCGAACGATATCGATCTCCTCAACCCTCCGACGGAGCTTGAGAAGAGAAAGCACAAGCTCAAGCGTCTCGTGCAGTCTCCCAATTCCTTCTTCATGGTAAAAAAAAAAATCTTCTAACTTTACTTTACTTTACTCGGATGGAATCTACATTTAGTTGAGAAATTGTGTTCCTTGAAATGACTGATCTGATTCGATGTATCAATATTTCATATGAGTAGTTTGTGAAACCTCTCTAAAGTCTCCCATGGTTTCTTAATTACAAAGTGTCCTCTTTGAAAAAGAATCACAAAGAGAAAAGGAATGAAAAATACGGAGTAAAAAATGCCTAAGAAAGCCCATTCAGATTTTTCTATTCTGCCTAAGTGAATCTAGCGCATTGTGCTATTCGTTTGCACTTGAAAACAAGCTTTACTTGGAAATGAGATTTCTTGCATATGTATGAATCTCTTTCCCAGATGGAATTCATACTATTGCATCTTGAATAATAGGATTTTATCAACTTACTAGGGTGATGGGTGGTAATGGTTTCCTATGATAGTGGTAAGGAGATGGAGTGTGACTTCAAATGAAGGAACGGGGTGTAGGATGATAAACCATTGGTGTGAAATTCATTTCGTTTTGGATGAAATTTCCAAAAAATTTCATTTTGGTCTTTATACCGCAACGGAACAGCCATACACAACCTTTTGGTTAAGATTCCAGTCAATTTCGGTCTATTTATGTCAATTTCTGCTGATTTCGGAAATTTTGGTGGATTTTGGAAATTTTGTCCAAATTATTAAAAAAAGGGCTTGTTGCAAATTTTTTCTTAGAGACCCCAACCCCTTCCCTAAGCTCTCTTTGGAATAGAAATAAAGGAATAAATAAGTAGAAGAAGAAGAGTTCCACTTAAAATAAATTTCTTAATCAAATTCCACTTAAAATAAATCTCTAATCAAACTTCCGCATGTATATATATATATATAAATTTATATTATTTCAAAACATAAATCCAAAAAGTTTCACCGAAATTTTTGAATCGGCTGGAAATTGTCATTTGGAGGCCAAATTGAAACGGCATTCAAAATGAAATTCACAACTATGCCATGAACACTAGCCTAAGATGAGGGTCTGAGATCAAATAACAAATTAATATTAAAAAATTCCAAATATATTATAGCATTAGATTCAGCTCAAGTTATATTGAATCTCAAGTTTTCAATGATGCAACAATTGCAAGCCTGCTCACATTCCTAAATGCAAGTTTCCTTTCTAATTTTTTATTGAGGATTTGAGGTTTCCAATGAAATGCTCAATCTCCACTAGCCTAGGGATCACCCTTTAGTCAATTGTATTGTTCTTGAACTTTCTCTAAAGGATTTCAAGAATAGGCTATTTTTTTTTTCTTTTGTTCCTCTTTTTTTCCTTTGCTCCTCTTTTTTTCGTTTCTCTCTGGCGACTGCATTCTCTTCTTTCCCAAATGGTTGGTAGGAAGAAACACATGCTGAAACCGAAGCCCCCGGACGCAAATCATGGTCTTTTGGGATCAAACCTCAAAAATCTTGTTCTTTATGCAGATTTCAATGCCTATCTAACCTAGATAGTAACTCAGAAATATCTCTCTAGGAGCTTCATTTTACAACTGCTATGGTGATGAAGGAGACTGCTCAATCTCAAGAAGTGGTGACTGATTAGGAAAAGTATGATCAAAACAATCATGAAGAAAAGAGACCTGAGCAGCAGAAGGAGAAATTAGGCTCAGAGAAATTGGGTCCCCATCCTGTGACCCCTATAAACAGAGACAGAGACAAAACTACAAAGCAAAGAGGTTCTTCTTCAAAGATTAAGGGTATTCTGAGAAATCAGAGAGTGGATAAAAAGGGTTCTCCTTCCACTTCTCAGACTTCTAAATGAGTCTCCTCCTCTGGAATGTTAGGGGGATGAATAGGCGCCCCATGCAGGCTGAAATCAAGAATAAAATTCAGGTTTCACAGCTTTCTCTAGTTGCCTTTTTAGAGTCAAAAGTTATGCCCTCGTCGAGCTATTTGGTTCAGCAAAGAGTTGCCCCTCCAAATTGGTTGGAAGTCTCAAACCAGGAGCTGGGAACCTCTAATAGAATTTGGATTCTTTGGAACCCAAAGATCTTCTCCCTCCAAGTTCTTCACACTTCTTACCAAGCAGTGCACTGCCTACTCTGCTCCTCTCAAGGCTAGTTTTGCCTACTTGTCTGTTATGGGGCTAACTCCTGTATTACCTGTAGAGATCTCAGGGGTAATATCGTGGATTACTCCCACTCTACTCCTTCCAATGTCCCTTGGATTTGGTTTGGGGGGGGGGGGGGGGGGGGGGGGGGGGGGGGGGGGCGCGCGCGCGGAGGTTGTTAGATGGCCATCTAAAAAGATGGGAGGGGCTACTCCTAGACTGCCTAACACGATGGAATTCAACTCCTGTATTGAAGCAGCTGGCTTGCAGGACATACCTTCGGCTGGGCAATTCTTCACTTGGACTAACTCCTCCTTAGGCCAGTCTCGTATCTCCAGTAAACTCGATAGAAGTCTAGGTAACTCCTCTTTCTTCCACCTGAAGCCTTTAACTTGTGAAGTTCTCCCTGCAGTTTTATCTGATCACTCTGCCTTGCTCTTCACCCCTATGGTCCCCTGCCAAAAAAGGGCCTCGTTTAGATACTTCAACTTCTGGGCTAAGCTAGATGGCTTCTTGTTAGGGAGTCTTGGAGGATAGAAACCTCAGGCACCCCTACGTTTCATGTCCTATATAAGCTGAAAAGACTCAAAATTCACCTAAAGCAGTGGATAAAGGACCAGCACTCAGTGCCTACCAGAATCCAGCTTGCCCATTTGTGTTTACAATCTATCCAACAATAACGGAACCTTTCCCCTTTCAACACTAATCTTTAGGTGCAGGAAAAGCTGGCCCAGCCTTCCTTAGATCAAGTCTTGAGAATGGAGGAAAGCATGATGAAGCAGAAGTCTAGGGATCAAGCTATTAACCTAGGGGACAGCAACACCAAATACTTCTACAACCTGGTGAGGCAGCGTCAGGCTTCCTCCTTCATTCCCTCTATCATAGATACTGATGGCACTCAGCATTGTGATCCAAATGATGTTGCAGAGATCTTTGTAAATCATTTTAAGTCCAGATTGGGAGACCAGGATGAAAGGGTACTTCCTACCATGAACCACCACCACGACCGACACACCCCCCCCCCCCCCCCCCCCCCCACACCAGCCTTCCGAATAGGATTCTCTTAGAGGTTGATTTCCTGCAGCTTCGGCAGCCTCTTTCGAGAGCTGAAATTGAAAATGCTGTGAAGCAGGGTAGTCCTCATATGGCTCTTGTTCCTGATGGATTCAACAACCATTTCTTCAAAGTTTGCTGGCCAATTATAGGGCAGGATGTTTGCCATCCTATTCAAGAGTTCTTCCTTTCCTCTAAGCTCTTAGGGCAGCTGAAGCATACTTCCATTATGCTGGCACCCAAGCTAGAAAACTCCACCACCTCTGACAGGTACAGACTTATTTCCCTGAAAAATGAGCTCTACAAGATCATCACCCATATTCTGGTTGGAAGATTGAAACCTCTCATGGCCAAAGCTTGTGGGTCCTGCTCAATCAGCCTTCATCCTGGAGAGATCCATCTCTGATAACATTTTGCTGGCTTAGGGCCTTCTTCACAGGTTTCATATGAATAGAGGCAAGCCTCGCATGTGCCTTAAGTTGGACTCGACTAGGACCTACGACAATGGTAGGTGGGATTTTGTGGAGAGCACCCTCAGTATGATGGGTTTTCTAGAAAACTTTATAAACATGATTATGGCTTGCATTTAAAAACCCTTCTTCTCTGTTTTGGTTAATGGGCAAGCTGAGGGTTGCTTCTCAGGAAGGAGAGGCCTTAGACAAGGGTGTTCCCTATCCCCCTTTCTGTTTGCTTTTGCTATGGAAATGTTCTTCATCAAAGTAGTCTCTCTAGTTAGATCAAACATCATCCCCACTCCTTACTGTAGAGCAGGGCATTTCATTTCCCATCTATTGTTTGCTGACAATGTTATCATGTTCAGTCTCAGTAACCTCCAGGTGGCAAACTGCGTTAAGGTTCTTTTGGAGGAGTTGAAGCAGGTGACTGGTCTGACTGTCAATGGGGAGAAAAGTATCATCCTCTTTTCCAATACCTCCAATGAAGTGAAGAGCTCCATCTTAGACGCCCTTAGTATGGTTGAAGGGAAATTTCCTGTTCGTTATATAGGCATCCCTCTCTCTCTCTGAAGAAGCTATCTTTCCAAGATTGTTGATGCAAGCCCTAGGGTTAGTGCTTGCGTGGAAGTAGCACGTATCCAAAGACACTTCGAATCGTCAAGAAGACTTCAACACACACGAGGACACACCTCTCAGGGGTAAAACCCAATTCTATTAATCAACCAAATCTGAGAATCTCTTCTCTACAATGCCATATATAGTAAAAGCGAATTTAATACCTAAGCAAACCCTAAGCTATTAATAGAAACTTCCCTAATAACAACTTAATTAGAAATCTATTAATAAAAATAATATAATCCTAATCTAATTTGAAGAGGGGCTGCTTGTGGGACCTAGACTGCATCATCTGTTCAGCCATCTTGGAAAAGTTTTAGAAAAAGCTCTCAAGTTGGCATGCTAAAGGTATATCCTATGCTAGGCGTATGGAGCTAATAAAGTCCACTTTATTCTTTATTCTCATGCATTGGACCCGTCTTTTCCAACTTCCTTTATCTCTGCTGGATGCTTTAGAACAGCTTATTAGAAGATTCTTCTGGAACAATTGGTCTCCTTCCTGCCTCTACCCTATAGCTTGGGATACAACTTGCTCTCCAATGATAAAGGGTGTCTTTGGTTTATTGCATCTGAGAAAGCTTAATGAAGTCGCTCTCTTTCACCAAGTGTGGAATTGCGCTGCTCTCAAAGTTAATTGCTGGACCAGCTGGGTTAGAGTTAAGTATCTTTAGCAAAGGTCTTTCTGGGAAGTCCCCATTCCAAAGGCTGCCTTTTGGGGTTAGAAGTCTATTCTCTAGCTTAGGGAGAAAGCTCTTCCCCATTTTCGTCACCTAATTGGGGATGGAGCTAACACCTTTTTTTAGCAGGACCCTTGGGCTCCTGCAGGAAGACTGATCACGTGCTCTACTTCTAGAGTTATTGATGCGCTGGGGCAAGGAGCCCATGGGAAAGTCAAGCAGTTTGTGGGAGCAGATGTTTGGAGCTTCCCTACCTCGCTGCCTCAGTCTTCAGCCCCTATAGTGCATCAGGTCAGTCAGACTTTGTCCTTGGAGCCCTCTCTACAGGATGAGATTGTTTGGACCTGTGTTGATTCTGGCATGTTCACATTCTCTTCTGCCATTCAGTTGGTGGATTCTGTTGCTGGGCATCTGAGCGTGGATTGGGCCCCTTTTATTTGGTTTAAAGGCTATATTCCCAAGCATTCTATTTGCTTTTGGATGTGTTTCTTGGGCAAGCTCAAAACCAAAGTTTTCTTGCGGTCACGGGGAGTTCAATGTGATGTTCAATGTGTTCTTTGCAATGGAGCCCAAGAGGATTTGGACCACCTTCTCCTCCACTATCTGTTTTCCCAACAAGTTTGGTTTGGGCTACTCCTTAAAGTGGGATTACAACCTCCTCATCCCCTCCCTCTCATAAACAGGGTAAGCTTTACTATTTCTACCCTTCAAGGATCGTCTACGGGGCTCAACTGTTTAGCGCTCTTCTCCTCTTTCCATCCTTCACTTAGAATCTTTGGAGAGAAAGAAATCGCAGAATCTTCTAGCATTTCTCGAGATGCGCTAAGCAAGTGCTGTCTCACATCCTCCACCAAATCCAGACTAGGCTTATGTTCCTGCATGCTCACCTTCCTTCTCCTTATCATCAATGGTAGAACCTCCCTCCGGATTCGGCTCTTCGCCTCCCCAGCCCCGTGGTCAGCCAACCATCCCAACTGGGTGGAGAATCTCCCCTTTTTCATCAGTAGGATTACTTTGTGGGGATTGTATGGCACCCATCCAGGACTCCTCTTTCAGCTGTTTTGTTGGTTGAAGAGCATCTCCCTCATGGTTTGCTGGGTTTTCTTCGTTCTGCTGTGTAACCTCCTTCTCCTCATCTTAGCCTAGAAGTTGAAGGAGCCTTCGTAGTTGCCCTTCGGTATCCAGATCGTTCCCTGTGGCGAGATCATTTTGTGTTCAGAAAAATGATTAAGACCCTGCAAGAGGCGGAGTCCTATTCCTTCTCTGCTATTTCAGCCCCTGCTAAACGGTTTGGGAGCAAGTTAAAGAATCTTTTCTAGTCGCCAAAAAGGCTAAATACTCATGAATGTACTTCCATTGTCACAGAGTGTTAGTCTTCCCACTAGAGGCTGTTTTTGTTTTTTGCTATCCTTGTTGGGGTGTGGTTACCAGTCTTTCCTAGGGGTTTTTTTTGTTGCTTTCTGTTTCTGGTCCATTTTTGTTTCTTGGTGCCTGTTTTGGGGCTTTTAAGCCTTGTATATTTTGTATGTTATTTCTGGATTTATGGAACACTAACCTTTCCAAAAAAAAAAAAAAAAAGGTATGTGGTCGAACCGTAATTAATATGGAGTTATTCGGCACATTTGTAAATCAATAAATAGCAGTGGGTATCAAAGACATAGGTTTTGATTTATTCATTCAACAATCCTTTAGTTGGCTAATATATTTTTTTTTGTTGAATCATCACGATTCCAATGAAAAGATCTCAGATCTTGCAAAATCTTTTAATGTTTGTACAAGTTATTGTTTGCATCATGGAAGTAGAACCACGTGATTTTCTTCCATAGAGATGCCTTTTCCTTGACCCTCGCTTCTGCTGCAAGTTATTAATCATGAGTCAGGAAGGGCCTCACAGTTTGCATGAGTGCGCATAAACTCAACTTGACAAGTTGTCACATGGACATGCCCTGTTACACAAGTTTGACCCCAGACTTCATGTACCAACTTTTCTGTCACTTGTAACAAGAGATGTATAAAGAGAAATCAGGATCCTGACATGATGAGTGGGGCCCACCAAATCGATTCCACTTAAGAAAGTCCAATGCGTGTGCGTGAATCCAATGGTGTATGGTGATGTCAACCAAAGGAGATCTCACGTGGAGTAGTTGACTGGTGTATGAGATGGCTTGGAATGGGTGACGCGTGGTATGGATGAAGAGGAAGATTCTGCTCGTGTTAGATGGATGGGAAGGGTTGCCGGCTGTATGGGTATTAGTATTGATGGAGTCTGGATGTTGGGTTATAGGACAACTTGAGTTCAGTAGATGTAAGATGGGTTTTGAAGTGGTCTGTCACGTGGAATATGGAGGAATAATGTTTGACTGGGGTATATTGGGTTTGTAAGTGTCGACTTTGGGTTTACGGGGTTGCCGTGTTTTTGGATTTCAGAAGATGGTGGGGTTTGATCATGCTTTTGGGTACTATGGGTAGTGGATTGGAGAAGAGAAAAACACAGTAAGAAATTAACAATGAGCAAGAGAGCAAGAAGATTGCATTGGCTTTCCTAAGATTTAAATTATTAGGGTGATGGTTGTGTATTCATTTCTCATCTTCCCCTGATTCATTTCTAGAAAGGGGATGTTATTTGATGGTCCATTTTGTACATTCACTGTTTAATTCTTCCTTTTTTAACCAACTCTAGCAATACAAAGCGAGAATGAACGTAGCACTTGCAATGGGTGTGATGGCCCACTGCAGAAACTTTATATAGTGGCATAGCGGTGTGATTTGAAAAATCATTAAAAAATTTCTATAAAATCCAAAATATTGGAAAAATTATAGAATGTTTATTTATTTTTGTTATTTTTATTATTTTTTGCAAAAGTAACAAAGGTAAATGGCCTAGTGGTCCCCTCATCCCCTCATCCCATGAGGTTTTGTATTGTTGTCTTAGTTATGTTAACTTAGAAACTAATGAAAGGCTTATAAAAAACTATTTCATGAAGAAATATTATCAAAATAAACAATGCACTAAACTTGAAGTCAAGACTCAAGACTTAAGAGTTAGGACTTAGGGCTTCAATAGTAAACACTAATCAGGGAACAGTCAATACAACAAATGTGAAAAGACATAATAATTAATAACTTCATAATAAAAGTAATCTACTTAAAAAGTATAGAGTTGGTGAAGGAATACCTCATCTTGTTGGCTCTAATACCAAAGGGATTGTCTACCAGGATATATGACGTCGCTGTTTTTATCCCCATCGTTGTTATCATTTGTTGTGCCACTACCATATTGCATGTGCTCACCTTATTGAATTTGATATTGGTGGGCATGAGAATCTTAGAATGCGAAGAAGGCATCATAGGAACTTGGAGGAGGTGGATATCTATATTGAGTGTGCCATATGAGTAGGACCTTGATAGAGGCTCTCTCAAAGGGGTTGGCCGCGAGGACATTACCTAGAGAGGAGCCCTTGAGGGGAACTTTATGCATTGGCTTCAATTCAGCTAGATCCTATATGTTTTAGTGTTATTTTAGTTTTAGAAAGGTGAAGGAGTTACGCAAAAATGTTGTTTGAAGAGAAGAATGAAAGAAATAAGCCTTATTATGTATTTGAAAAAAATTTGAAAAGTAACTTTCAATTACACTGCATAGCAGCTCCATAGTGGCCTGTAGTGGCCACTATGCAAGATAAAGGCACTAAATTCAATTTAGTGCAGCAGTGTTGGCCGCTACACCCGATATAGTGGCTGCTACTCTATGTAGCAGTCACTGTTTTGATCAATGATACAAAGTCTTAGAATTCCTATGAATTCAATTCCACAAACAGGTCTTTAATTCTTCTTTTAGCATCATTGATAGAAAGGCATTGCTTAGAAATGCTTGGAACTTATCACGGGTTAGACAAATGGATCCATAACCATTTACCTAAGAAGCACGGACACAGACACGGGACACAGATACGACACGATACGGACACGCCGATATTGCATTTCTCAAAAAATTAGGACACGGACATGTCGGGGGACATGTTAATAA
This sequence comes from Sextonia rubra, assembly GCA_037013555.1. Classification (NCBI taxonomy): domain Eukaryota; kingdom Viridiplantae; phylum Streptophyta; class Magnoliopsida; order Laurales; family Lauraceae; genus Sextonia; species Sextonia rubra. The sequence goes on from JASUAD010000023.1 coordinate 15,758,232, forward strand.
TATATATTAATTTATATATATAATCATCTACTAAAAAAATAATATCATTTTAACTTTTTTAATCAATTTAGCAATCAAAAAATAAAAATTCAAGTACCAACTAGCAAACATATCAAATTTTCAAATATCAATACAACACTAGAACATAATTTATAATCATTAAACATGAAATATTCATAGTTCCATAAAATCCATATAAAGAAAAGGACGGATCATCTCTTTTCCCGCCCTAAAAAAAATAAATAAATAAAAAGCAAAAAAGATGCTAATCTTGAGGCCTATTCTTTAGTGAAATCTTTATTTGTCTTTAGTTTGTGATATGATTAATATTTACAATCATACATTTTTCCATGGTACAAAATTATCATATATCAAGTTTATAAGTTTTAATAACAACATGTTAACAAAGTCTCCAAGAGATATCAGCCACATATTTATTTTTTAGTCATAGACACAAGCTAAGAATCATGGGACACATTGCAAAAAGAGTGTCGAACAAGTGTCTGAAATTAAGATTTTTAGTTCTTAATTATGGACACGGCTAAATAATATTGGACGCGTGTCCGAGAGTGTCCGTGGAGTGTCAGTGTCCAACACGTATCCGACACGGATACGTCACGTGCTTCTTAGCCATTTACCATTATAGTTTAAAAGACAAAACCATTTGCCATTCTTTGCTGTGATAAAAAGGCATGGCTTAGAGATCCTATGATTTGATCCTGATTATTCAAATGGCCCTCTGTAAATTTGCAATCAACACTTTTCAGTGCAGCCATTTGATTCTCTACAATTTGATAATGCTATTGCCTGATTAATGATATTCTTGAGCTGTGGTCTATTGTTGGGGATCTAGTTCAGCGGTAAGTGTGAGCTGTTGCATTCTCTATTTTAATTAGTTGATGAGCACCAGCAGCATGATGTGGAGCATCTGGTCAGCATGCAATATGCATTCTTTACTATGCTTCACTTGTGGTGTGACCCATAAGATTTGAGCATTGAACTGGTTATATGTTAGCAGCAAGTACAGCTGAGTTGATGTTACTATGTCTTCCTAGCATGTTTCATGGACGTTTTGTATTCATACTCGGCATCCAGTGGTAATAACCAATATTTTGGCTCATTATTTTTATTGCAGGATGTCAGATGCCAAGGATGCTTTAACATGTAAGCCCACTTAACAATTTCTTTTTTGAATTTTTTTCTTTAAATTTCAGTCTTCATCGAGGTGAATTTTGTTGTTGTTGTTGTTGATTGATTATAATTTGTTTCTCTGAGTCTGTTTCTTGTTCCTCTAGAACTACTGTTTTTAGCCACTCGCAAACTGTTGTGGTATGCGGGAACTGCCAGATCATCTTGTGCCAGCCAACTGGTGGGAAGGCAAGATTGACAGAGGGATCTTCATTTAGAAGAAAGGGTGATTGATAATTGTTCTTTTTTGTTTTGCCCCTGAGCATCAGTTTTGTTATTTATTATGTGGTATGTTTAGAAATCAAAGTTAAGGGATCTTTGATTTTGATTCTATGTTCTTTCTCTTCCAACAGTGGAAGAGATTGGTATTTCCGTATGATTTTTTTTTTCATGGGTAACTGCGATTAGATTGTTTTGTGAAAACTCTACTTTCTATGAGAGTACGTTATTGTTATTAATAGTTTTCACAGGCTTTTGATTGTTGCATGTCTGTTCGTTCATTTACATGGTTTCTTGTTTTGTGTTTTTATAGAATATTTTCTTTTCTTTTCTTTTTCCTTTGTTTTTCCGTTTTAGGTTTTAGTTGTGCTGATAACGTTGGTTTTTTAAATCTTCTGTAGGCAGGTATTGGATGGGTTCTTTAATCTTGCCTTTTCTTTTTTTTTTTCCTTGTTTTGGAATGTGAGAACTTTGAAAATGAGGAGGGTTGAACTTACTATTTGGAATAGAGGAACCTAGGTAGATAAAAGCATGGAGTTTTTCAATTTAATGAAAAGAAGTTGAGTTAATGTATGTTATTTGTATGAAACAAAATGGAAACAGGATCAAGCTAAAGAATTTACTGAAGATTATAGCCTCTACTACAGAGAAAAGAATAATTCCATAAATGGAATAGGTATAGTAGTGGATGAGGATTTTGGAACAAATGATGTGGGTAAAGAGGCCGAGTGGTTTGACTTACAGAAATAAAACTAATGTTAGGGACATGTTTAGAGACAATTTTGGGAGATGGATGGTTTAATAAGAGAATTTCCAACTGGTAAAAGGATTTTCTTAGGAGGAGACTTAAATGAGCATGTAAGAAAGATAGTAGAGGGTATGAGAGTGCATAGAGGATAGGGATTTTTGCAAACCTAGAGAAGAGACTAAACCCATTTAAACACAATCCAAACCTAGAGGACAAGGATATGGAGAGAGAAATGCGTGAAGAGTGACATTATGTTAGAATTTACATTAGCATTTAACCTTGTAATATTAACTACCTATTTAAAAAAGAGAGATGAGCATATAATGACATATAAAAGTGGAATTAATTGGAGCCAGATTTATACTTAGAAAGCATGAACAAATTGCTTATAAAGGCTGTAAGATTATTCCTATTGAGAGAGTTTGACCTCATAACATAAAATAGTAGTTCTAGATATTTGCATGTTGCTTTTGAAGGAGAAAGAGATGAGTCGTAAATAAGGTGCCCTAAAACAAGTTGGAAGGTTTATTTGGAAAGGAAAAGTGCAACAATACTTAAGCATAAAGTGATTGAGGTAAAGAATGGCATTTAAGAGGAGAAATTACAATGATGTGGAATCAAAGGGTTGAGTATATCAGAACAGTTTAGAAGAGTTACTTGGAGAGTCGGAAGGAAAGGATATTTTAATAAAGAGACTTGGTAGTGGTGTGTTTTGAAATTTAGAAAGATGTTTTAAATAAAAGATGTGCCACGAAGTTTGGTATATGACTAGCAATGTGGAAAATTATGATATGTATAGAAAGACAAAGAAGTTAAGAGCTTAGTAAGTGATGCTAACACCAAAGGATATGATAGATATAGTTATCTGGAACAAGAGGAGGAAAGAAATTTTCAAGTTTGCAAAAATTAGCAAAAGAAAAAATAGTGATGTAGGCCCTAGGGTTAAGGCTTCTGGAAAGTGCCAAAACACATATTCTAGGACACTTCAAACATCTCCACAGAGACCGCAAACGAGGAATATTACATGTCTACAATGCCATCTAAACAAGGAAAGATAGTTTAGGGCTTAAGAAATCTAATTAAACTAGGAAACTAAATAAATTAGAAACATAATCCTAATTACAATTTTTTAAAATAAAATTAGGAAACTAATGACATAGAATTAAAATCCTAAATTTATTTGGGCCCTACACATGTGGCATGAGGTCTATCTTCATCGAGTGGGGCCTTAGATCATGTCAGATGTCTAAAGAGCGGGGGCCAAAAGGTTTTAGTGAAGAACAGTTGTATTAAAAAAAATAGGAGTGAATATTTTAATGAACTTCTAAATAATGATTTTTATTGGAGATTTAAGATTGAGAGATGATGCTTCATTACCAAAATAGACCTTTCACTGAGAATTAAGGTAGTGAAGTGAAGAAAGCACTACTAAGAATAAATATAGGAAAGGCTGCCAGACTGGATGACATTCCTATAAAAGCTTGAAACTGCTTAGGAGAGATTGGATGGGTTTTTTTAATTAGGCTTTTTAATAAAATATTACGCACAAAGAAAATGTCAAATGAATGGCCAAGTTGTTTTAAAAAATGGAGACGTAACTAGTTGCTCCAATTTTAGTGAGAAAGCCTACAACCGGATACCTACAGTAGATGAAGATGGAGAAGTATCCTACGCCTTACAAAATTAGTTAGATCAGCAAAAACCACAAAACAGGGAGGTGAGCAATGTCGACTCAAACAACAATGATGTTGTCTACCATGTGGTTGACATGGATACCTACAATATGTGTGTGTGTGTGTGTGTGTGTGAGAGAGAGAGAGAGAGAGAGAGAGAGAGAGAGCATTTGCTTTGGTCCTTATTAGAGGGGGTATTGGATTTGAGAAAGGGACAGAAACACTCTTTTTTTTTTTACTAGAAGGCGGTGTTTTTAGAGAATTTTTCTATACATATGTAAGGAAAATATTCATGTGCCTCTATCATGGTGAGAGATAACATAGTTGGGCTGACTTTATATTTCATCCAAACCATCCACACACATGGGACCTCTAAATTACAATGAATAAGCTCAGTTTTCACTAATCCCAATGGATTGGACCATTAGATCGAGGGCTAATTTTTTTTCTTTAATATAAAGTTAAATTTGTGGGGGATTAGATGCTTGAGATTGGCCCCAAACTTGATATATGGGTCCATCTAAGATGACTCTTACCATCCCCATCAAATCTCATTATCATAAGGGCTCAAGGTGGGCCTTGTTAAGTTTGTCCCTCACTCTATGACAGAAATGAGTATCCCCTTGTATATTATTAGGAAATGTCAACATTTTTGTAAGAGATGGCAGAAAATCACTCTGCATAATGAAAGGGAGGAGCAACCATTAACGTCTAAAGTGGAGGGAAAATTCCTCATAACCGCTTGCAATGACCCTGGAAGATTGGTGAAGTTGTAAGGTCTACAGAGAGTGACAGATAAACGAATACCTTAGGTGAAAGAATCTATGGAGATTATACTGGGTGATCTTGATGGATTACCTCTTATGAGGGACATCCAACACCGTATTCATTTCATCTCTGGTACTAGTTTTCATAATCTTGAACATTATTGTATGGGCTTAAAGGATAATGAGATTCAGCAGGGTCAAGTAGAAGAGTTGATTCGGATGGGTATGTTCTCCTCTGCTAACATCGGCATCTACAGTCCAGTGGAACTCCCAACAGAGGCTTAAAATCCTCATCAAATTCAACAAAAGAGCAAGGTGCTTTTTGTGCGACATCTTTACTGACATAACAGACGAAGCATGTTTCATTGCAAATATGTAAGAACTCGGAAGTCACATGGTTTATTATCACTGTAGAAGAAATCCAGACTAGACGTCTGGCGAGTCCAATACATCAACCAAGTATTCAGCAATTGCTGCAGAGGCTGGGTTCTACTAAAATGCGAGAGTTATAGTCCTCAGTTACAAGCTTTAACTCTACAGCAAAGTCCAGTGTAACAGCACATTCTGCAACAGCAACATAATTGTAGTCTATGCATTCATTACACATGCAACCATGGCCAAGCAATTTGGTTTTTTAATGATTTTAAGTAATTGTCCTCATTCCAGTCTTTAGATCTTTGGCCTTTGGCCATAAGGTTACCCGATTCTGACAAGTAAGGACTATTCTCTGTGAAGCGATTTTTTGATATCAGAATTTGCGCGTGTTGGCTTATGCAGTACATCTATCAACAGTGAAAGATCCCTATAATTTTGATATTGCCGATTTATCCCATCACCATGCCCCCGGAGGAACCATTTTATCTAGAGACCAACTTGAGAGCTACTTCTTTTCAAGTAGGTAAGATGAATGGAGGATAGGTTCAAAATGAAGCCAGAAGGATAAATGTTAATTTCAAAGTCAAGCCGAAAGGAGAAGCGGTACTTTCAAATGGATAATGCTAATTTCAAGAACTAACGAGATAAATAGGGATAAGTACTAATTTGAAAATTTGAGTGCCAGGTACTTGGTAAGGTTCAGTAATTTAGAGTCTATGGAAGTCATTATTATGTCTCTACGGGGAAATAATATGACATTAAGTTTGTCTTTATAGGTATTGTTCCGGTTTTCTCCTTGCGGATTCAAGGTGTTGATTCTACTGTGAAAAAGTACACGAGATGGTTTAGAACTACGCACCTAGTTTCTTATTAAACTAATTTAATAACCTTCTTTTTTTTTCCCTACAATTTGCAACTGGAAGTCAGAGGAAGGATTTTCATTTTTTAATAAAAAAACTAAATCTAAATAGTGGAAAATGTATTTTAGTGCAGAAAGAGATCTTTCTATTTGTTAGTTTTCTTCATCATTCTTGGTCGGAACCAACTTATAGTTCTAGCCATCCCTTGTTTCGGGGGTCTGCCTTCTATTAACCTCATGTTAAATATGGTTTTTTCAACTTTGATATTAGTCTGACCATTATTTATCTTTAAATTTAATTAAAAACAGTGCCCTACATAAAGCCATTAAGCGTTTGTCATTAAAATTAAGGGCTACAAGCCTTTGATTGTTCACCTGCTTTATTTTACGACCCTCTGGTCAACCCTTCCCCAAGGCATTTTATACTCATTTCAGGCTTATAGATCTAAGGCCTTTTTTATAGTATCACTTAGATGGAGAATCTTTCTATGCATCCATCCCTCACCATTTTTTTTCTTGAGAACTTTAGGTGGAGCCCATCTATCACTCAATTCAAACCTTGCAATATACATGGGACCTCATGATAGCAACTCACCCCAACTTTTGGTAGGATCCGAATTTATTAGACCGTTGGATTGACTATACACCAATTCAAATGGAATGAATTTGTGAGCCACGGATGAAGGGGGTTAGGGATATGTGATTGGGACCAAATTTGATATGTAAGGTGCTTTTACATGGATCTTTTCAACTCCTCCAATTTCATCGCTTGGTGGGGTCTATAGTGGGCCCTACCAAAGAGTGTGTACGAAAAGTCCATGGAGACGTATGTATGGAAAAAGGCCCCCACTTAGATTTAAGGTTGAAAATGTTAAAAGTAATGACTGGAGTCCAAGGTGACTTGCTCTAGATGCAAGAGGGCTTTTAGAATCAGGTTATTTATATATTATGCTGATCTAAGTAGATCCAAAGGAGTAGGCAACGTATGAAAAAACCTAACCGACCTATTTTTTTCTCTCTCATTTGGCTTTATCATAACTAGTAGGTGAATTGGTGGGACCAGCAAGGTAGTTTGGACTCAATTTCATATTTATGGATCTAAATTTGGAAATATGTAATGTATTCTTCAGAATCTCTGAAGCAACTGACTTTACTAAATGTAAGAAATAGTAGGGCGTTTGAGTCTAGTCATCTAAAACGAAGAATTAAATTTTGTATGTCTTGTGATATTCTAATACCATTATTATACTTTTATTGCTTCTTGTTTAGGCTTTTTATATTATTTTTATTTATTCTTGTTAGTGCAAAAAGAGATGTACTCTTTTCTGTTAATAAAGATACACTTTTTCCTCTATATAATTACTTGTTTTGCCAATCAATTTATAAACGTAGTTTGTACGTGCATAGAACTTCTAGAATAGAGGGTATTCCAAATATCCTTTTAAATAGATAATTATAACTCTCAATTTTAAAAGTCTAAACTAATATTATTTTGAAATGAATTTATTTTATGACTGAGATCGAACAACGCTTAAGGGTCAAATTAGAGTTAAATTGGAGATAATTCCAATTGATAAAAGATATGTTAATATAAATATTTTAAAATTTTCAAAAAAACTGTAAATATTTTAAAATTTTCAAAGATAAGACTCTGTTGTAATGATTTCATATGTGAAAATTCATGTAAAAGATTTAAAATAAATTTGAGTCTTTAACTATTTCTTCTTTGAAGAAATAAATAAAACTATATGTCTAAAATGCAAGTCACCAAATCACATAAGACTTTGTCCGATAAAAAAATGTTTTTAGAGACAATTGATTTTTTTTTCAAAGTTGAAACATTTTCAGCAATTGAGGTTAGACATGATAATGCTTGGTCAACACTCGATTCTTGGTAAAATGTAAAATTAATAATAATAATATATAGTGGTTTATTTTTTATTTTGAGGCCATGGGCCCTACATTGGCCTAGCGCTGCCTTTAGGGTAGGGCAAGAGCTTTGATAGTGCAAGCCCAACGAGGGGTTTGGCCTGCCCAAATCCGGCCTTACATATAGTGAGGGTAGGGGTTAGTAAAGCCTGGCTTGGTCCAACCCTTTGACAGCCCTCATTGAGTGGTTTTAGCACGTTAGTCTCACATGTATGCCTAGAAATTAATTCATTAGAAATGACTAATAATTAGAAGAAAATTATACTTCAAATGGTTTGTCATAATTTTAGTCAACAATTTATACAAGCACCACCACACAAGACTAATAGGCCTGGAATTGCACAATTACACCGAATTTGGTACTTTAGAGATAAGGGTTAAGAAAGTTACATTCATCACAAAAAGAATATATTCTTTAAGAAACCCCTAACCTACTTTAACGAAAGACAAATTGAGGCCATTTAGATCTAGAACCTTATCCCACCGCCACTTTCCTTGAAGGCTCAAGACACCTCATCTTTTTAAACTCTCTTTCCTACCAATTTTGAACATCTAATGGGATCGTGGGAAGGACGCGCCGTTTAACTGAAGGCCAGCAACATTCTTACCTTTGTAAAGATTTTCAAAGAAACAAGCAACCTCATCCTTAATTTCAAGAGGGCCCAAGGACTCTGAGCTCATCTTATCCTCCCAATAAAATTTATAAAGCTTTTACTCTACTCAAAATTCCCATCCGATGTATAGGTGGGAGGACTCTGCTCGTCATGGTATGTACTCCTGTGAAGATGGCCCAGGTTTAAATAACGTGACCCATTCTGAAATTTGACCCCAGCCCAACTAATTTCACCCAACCCAGTGCAGCAAGTAACAAGGCCTGAAAACCGGCATGACCCAGAGGATTGGGACTTGGGGGCTAGTCTCAGATCTGATCGCCACGACCTGTCAGACTGGCCCATTGGCATCACCTACGCAAGACGGGACGTGACCCACAGCTGTAAGAAGGGCCGGCAATGGGCAGGTTAGGTTCGGGTTTGGGTAGAACCAAATTCGACGCTATTGGCATTTCTGCAATGCCATGCTCGCTTTGACCTGTGATGGGTTTGATGGTTGTCATACCAAACCTACTGCATAACAAATGCAGGTAGGATTGTTCTACTAAATGGGGATAATCGTCCTTTTCATTTTCATTTTTATTCTCCCCTTCCCCAAAGAGTTGAAGCCATGCACTCTTATCTGGGAGGTTTCTAGCCATTGGTGTCTTTAATTAGCTGAGCAGTGAGTCCAGATTATCTATGACAACTATTATTGGAATCATGTAACAAATTTTTTGTAACTCCATTGTAGGGCCCACATAGAGATAGTCTAGACCATTCAAGATAAATCCTATCTGCTCTATATTTTGGGCTTGTTTGGCATATCTACTTCTTTTCTTAAAAACCCATCCAAAATAGGGCCATTAAAAAAGAATGATAAAAAAAGGGGCTAAAATCAAAATATATGTTCGGTAATGTAAGGATCTATTTTGAATAGACTTTTTAAATCAAAGGTTAAAATTTTTTCATAAATTTCTTGAGATCTATAAGATATCAAGTCTTGAAATTTGACCTCATAACTATATTCATCTTTCCAAAGCAATCTAACAGTTTGGATATTGTGTTTTGGCACAAAATTTCAAAAAAAAAAATCAAATAATTCATGTTAATTAGTAAATATCTCAAGATTGGTGATGATCCGATGGCTCAAACTTGGTTTTCTAGTGATCATTGATCTCAGTAATATTTTTAATGGTTTGTATAGTGATTTATTATTCCAAAAATAATAATATAAAGGAAAAAAAGAGATTGCCCGTAAAATGGTCTAAAATTGAGCATGTTACATCAATGGTAGAAAGTCTTTAACAAATTTCTCGAGATTCACAAGGCATCAAGCCTTCAAAATTGACCTCATAGCCATTTCCAACCTTCCAAACATTTCTAATGGTTTGAATCTTGTGTTTGGGCCCCACATAATTTATAAAATAGTATCTAATAGCTTACAATATCTTACACATATCTCGAGATTGATGATGATCCAATGGATGAAATTTGGAGGCATAGACGTGTTTGATTTTATGAACATTTCCAATGATTTGGATCTTGAATTACCATACCAGATTTGAAGAAAAAAAAAACTAAATGTGCATGATTAACCCCAAAACACTGTAGTTCCGTTTCTTATTTTTTGCCTCTATTTTTCAAAGACCTCATTACAGGGAATGTGTAAATCAGAGGCATTGCATCTACTTCTCTAAAATGGGCAAAGGCTGAAAAGTGGCGCCAAACACTTTGTTTTTCTAATTTAGAGAAAGAGTAGAGGAAAAAACTTAAAACTGCCAAACAGGAGCTTAGATACTTAAGTTTTAGTTCAAAAGGAGACGGTCTCACCTAGGGTTGCAAAGGGGTATCCAATTATCCGATTATCTGGGGTTCCAACCCGTGAAAATTTGGGCTTGGAACCTATTTTAGATTCTGATTTATAAATGAGTTCGGGTCCGAAACCCAATTTAGGTTTCAATTAATAAGTAGGATTGGTCCTGGGTCCATACAGGTTCCAATTTATGGCCCCTTAACCCGGCATAAGAACTATTAATATTGTAAACTGTAGCTCAAAATCAACTTTAGTTTGACATTTTTATATTTAATCTTAAAAATTATAAACTTGATGAATTGTTATATGTCGAAAGATAACCTTATTTTAAGGAAAAATTAAAAAAAATTATAAAGTTAAAAGAAGTTACAACAGATTTTAGAATTAGAATCCAATTGTTTAGTTAGGCTCGGTTTCGGAACTAAATCCAGTCTTGTTATTGAAATTGGGTTTGTATCAATAATATAAGTTTCGAGTCAAAACTTGTCTCGAGATCGAAACTTTCATTTACAATCCGATTCTAGATCCAGTGTGGTTTTGAGTTAAAATTGACTCCTTTGCAACCCTAGTCTCACATTACTACCTTAGTTTCACCGTATAATTGATCACATATGGAAATTGTGATTGACACCCAAGACCAATATGCAATTTTTTTTATTACTTTTTTTGATTCTTGGACTGAAAGTTTAGAATACATACATGGATCCAAGTGTTACTCGGCGGGTGCCTCTTAAATAATCTTTAAAAAAATTAAATTTTATTATTTGACTATCGCCTTCACTACCCAAATAAAAATCATGGCCTGCCACTATCATATGTTCCTAGAGGGTATAAAATTCATCTTAAAATTATGTGGGCTTCGTGATTGAGTTCCCGGCGTGCATAATCCGGCTCTCCTGCAGGAGCAGCCGACAGGGGATCCATTCCAGACTCGAAACTAGAGAGAGGCAACCAGAACCCATAGTTGGGGGGTCTCGAGGATTTTTTCTTTTTCAGGTTCTAGAGTTGAAGATCGCAGGCCGGGTCAGAAACTCAGAAGTCTCTCCTTCCAGCCTGTCTGTTTTGGGCGTCCATCTCGTCATTTACATCAGATCTGCATGAGCAACATCCCATCAATCATGGCCGTCAAACGAGTCGTCGTAGTCAATTCTGTTCGTCCCTACCGCAAAAAGCGAGATGGGGACGAGAATAAGTGCCACGTGTCAGCCTCGAGCCGAAAGATCTGAAAATATGTCGGGATTGGAAAAGCATCATTGTCAGCTTCGATTCTCTGTCTCTTACACTTGCTTTTTCTTTTGACCATTGACTGTCTCCCTCCAATTTGGACGTATTGCTTCTCGGTCGTTACGGTAGGTTAACGACCGTTTTGAATTCCGCTAAAAAACGACAGGTGGAATGGGGGGCCAACGTACCAATCATGGGAAAAAGAGCTTAGGGGTTCATTAATTACAATATTATAAGAGAAAATCCTTTATCTAATGTTACAAATTGCATAATTAAGGGCACATTTATGTAACTAGTCAGCCTTCTTTATTTAGTGGTGTGAAGAAGTGACGCAGTCAATTGGGTAAGTTTGGACGGTCCAAAGGGTCTAATTGGGTAAACCAGAAATTTTACTTTTATTATTATTATTATTATTATTATTATTATTAGTCTAGTGGATTATGATATAACTAGGAAAGAAAAAGGTTCATGTACATATAGGTGTTTACGAAAAGCATAAATGAATTGCAAACAAACAGCCACTATTCATAAAGCAAAAATGGTTTTGAAAGGTATAGCCGTTGCAGTGAAATTACATAAAATTCAAGCAGACTTTGTAAAAAAAAAAAAGAGGGCTTTAATTTTCTTTGAACGTAGTCCTTTTTTTCATAATTTCAATCCTCACGTTTCTGTAACTTATTATTAAACTTTTTATGTAGCAGCAAAAGAGAATATTTGAAAGGGCTTTTTTAACAACCCACGAAAAAAAAATCTTTTTAGAAATTGGAACCATTATTTAGGAGTACAATTATATGCGAAATTAAAATCTTCAAAAGAAAATTTCATCCTTACACAGAAAATGAAAGTGAACTTGTTAAAGTAGCGAGTCATTATCAATCCATTGATAGTTTCACCGTGAGACACCTTCCTTCAAGGAAAACAATTAAGTGACTGTAGCATTGGTGGTGAGCAATCTACTTGAATGTGTATTTCTTTTCAAGAATCTTTGGAGAGAAAATGGTAGCAAGTAGGGGTGTATAAACAATATGTCGATCCATTAAATCGATCTGATCCAATTCGATTCGTTGTTTTTTAATCGATCCAATAGTTAATAGTTTGGTAACAGATTAAAAAAAATCATAATTCATTAATAACAGATTGGTGATGGATTTTACGTACCCTTAATTCGTGGATTTAAACTGATTGGAACCATTGAAATAAAAAAATATATTTTTTGACTTTTATATAAACAAAATATTAAAAAGCAACAATTTTTATTCATCATCTAGCTTTTTGTTACAAACAAGCCTAAGTGTAAGGGGTATATTGTAAAAGAATTTTTATCATTAGTACTACCAACGGATTAAACGATTTTAACTGATTCGAACCGTTAATTTACGGTTCGATTTGAATTTAAAAGGCAATGCATTAATAACATATTATAAAGCTGTCAATCCAAAAGTAACAGTTTGATGACGAATTTGGTTCAATCCGATTCAATCCAAACCGTGTACACCCCTCGTCCCAAGCCATTGAAATAGTTATTCCATTTTCTTTTCAACTTCCATTTTACAAGGGATGGAACTCTCCCAACCTCTGCTACATACATATCTGACTGGTTGATCAACATGCTTGGACAAAATGATTGTGCTCAATAGACACATACAGCATTAGATATGCCACCTTGGATTATCTAGATAGTTAGCTAGATAGTTAGCGTGATTTTGCCTCATCTTCTCTCTCTCTCTCTCTCTCTCTCTCTGTGTGTGTGTCTCTTTTGTTTTTTTTAAGTCATCTTAATTATTTCAATGCACTCGGAGTCAGAATAGGTAATTAACATATTTAGGTTGCTTACAAGAAAAAATTCAGTCTAAAATCCAGCATTATGAGGGACAAAATGATGGGAATGTTCTGCCCAACTCTATTTGCAATTTGGATATTAGATTATTAAATTTTGTATTAAGAAATGAGAGGATCAAAACCTTGATTCATTTGTTCAAACTTTGATGCGGCAACTCAGTTGGTTTGAGTTTTAGATTTGCTCTTCAAGGCCTCAAATTTAAATTCCACCTCTGCATTATTCGGGTATTAAGTGTGTGACCATGTATGTACCTTCTAAAAAATAATCTTTTCTCGTTAAATACAAGTGACCCTTGGGCCAAAGGTCAAAGGTCCGAAGCTTGGGCTGATAAGAAATACCTTTGGTTATAAAAATAATAATAATAATAAAATGATCAACCAATATCTTAATTCATATAATCCGCTTTTGGTTGTATGAAAATCTAATGGGACCTTATGCTATCTTTTACTGATAAACCCTCTTTATAGGTGCGGCCCATGGGTGAAAAAAAAAATTTGAACTCGTGGTTGTTTCTCTCGTTGGGTAAAAGATGCTGAGTATTCCTTTAAATATTTGAAAATTAATTTACCGTGGAGTGACTTTCTGTAATGTTTAAATTCAAGGGTGATAGCTTTACAAAATAATATTAATGGCAATGATTGTGAGAAAAGCAGAAGTGCGTCGTGACCTTAGCAATTAGCATTGAGTTTCTGGTCGCTTGGCTGCTATAGTTGTCCACTTGCCCTGTTTTTTATATGACAAGTTGACAGCTTCTCTATCTCTATCAATAGCTGTCCCCGTTCATCTTTTCAGCTTATTTGCACGAACAACAGCACAGGGGATTCACCTACCACCACTCTAACCTCCTGCTTGGGTGTATTTGAATATGGGGTAAATTAAAATAAAATAAAGTAAATTTAAAATTAAAAAAGAATAATATATGATGGAGTTATGATGTTTTTTAATTTTTAGTTGCTTGATATGTAATCTCTTTTACTTTTTATATAAAAAGTAGAGATTTTTTTTATAATTTAGTGATGGCTTTTTTATTTTTTTTAAAAAAGAATGAAGAAAAATTGAATTTGTTTTAAAGAAGGAGAGAAATTTGAATTTTAAAATTTTTATTTTACTCTACTTTAATCTACTTCACATCCAAACACACTAATATAACAATTGTGGCATTGAAGAAGAGCTTAGCGAATAACACTTTTATTAATTAACTTTGGTGTTTTGACATATTACTCTCCTTAAATTTCGACTTCAAATGTCATGATTTCAATTCATAATTTCACCAGGGTCTGTGGTTAACATTTTTCTCTACTTTTTTTTATGCCATATCCTTTGATATCAGTTTTTGTATTATAAAATTCTACAACCAGCAAATAAATTTCTTTTTTACGAAATCTGAAAAATGACATTTTGTGAAATGTAGATTCATATCTGGCCACCATTTTTGAAGTTCTATCATTTGGAAACTTGTTTCCCTAAGATGCGGCATGAAAGCTATGGCATGATGGGATAGCCCAATGATTTATTAAATTCTGTGACATGCCCTATTTCTATGATCTTAGGCAAAAAAGTTTAAAAAAAATTATTAACTGAAGTCAGGAGAATATAGTGACCTTAGTTAAATCTCAATCATGAAATTGGGAAAACCGGATTTAAAGAGGACTAAGATGTTAAAACCCAATTATTTCTTTATTTTCAAATTTTTAATGAAATAATAATAAGTGACATAGATTCAAAGTCATTATTTACCTTTACTGAAATGACTAATAATGGTCAGTCAATGAGTCAGATCTTTTACTTATAGCTAAACCATCAAGTTCATTTTTACGTTGCATAATCATTTGGCTTCACTTAAACAAAACAATGTTTGTGTTAATCCAACATGCCATTAACTAACGAAAAATGATTTATATTTATGAGATTTATCTTTACTTGGTCAAATCTATTTATATCTCTTTATCTAAGAACATGATGAATTGCATTGGTCATGCATAAATAAATAGAACTATACATTGTACTATAATAAAACTTGCCTATCAGTCCAAAGGTGACTTACCCATATGGAAGGAAAAGGTTACTAAGTCTAAGAGCATCATATATTCATATGGAAGTTCGAGTAAAATCATTTTACTATGGGTGTAACTTGACTAACTGCCCAACTTTTTTCCAATTACCTCAACTTGAGTCATATAGCACATCAACATGATCTATTACTTTATGAATGTTGCCTTTAGTCCTTGGATATATAAAATTGTGAATCCTCGGTTGATGAGGATTAGAAAAGAGAGAATCTGACAGAGACTCACTCAAAATAAAAGCTTTGATCGGTCTGTAAATAGGAAGACAACCTTACAGTTAATAATATTGTCCCAACAATAAGCTAAAAGGGGACTTTACCTGTGATCTCTATCTCCTTATATTGTATATTTTATTTGGTTTACATTTATCAACCTAGCCGATCTCTAGTGCTCTACATCTTGATCTATCATGCCCCCTAGAACTGAGTCAGATCATAGCCCAATTCAAGGGTGTGAGAATTGTGGTCAATTAAAATTTTCTTTTGAATTTTATTTGAGCCTTAATTCTGAGCATATTGAATTATGCGATGAGGTTATGAATTGAAAGTTTATAGTGCCCTAGGTTTTTTTAACATTTTAATTCGATTACTACTTTTATGCGATGAAAAAATAAAAGTAATTAATCATACAAAAAAAACAATACACAATTTAATATGGAAATGCAAATGAGAAAAAATACAAGTCCAAAGTGGATAAAATCAATAACTAATTTCCGCAATACAAGATATACTTACAACCCTACAGTCAGTCTTTCGACACAAGGCGTTGTAGTTATTCTTATTAAATCTTTATGACAAGCAGTCCCTCGGTGCCCTGCTATTAGTGCCTTGATCTTTACAATGAAAAAGTCTCTACAGCGAGAGAATAATTTTCTACAAATAACTAGAAGCAACAAATCTCCTACAAAAAAGTAGAAGCATCAACTTTAAAACTTAAAACCTTTAGGTTAATTTCTCATGAAAGCTCTAAACAATATCTTCAATGATAATCTCAATTCAGAACTTGAATATCTCTACATGTTGTGTTGTGTCCCATAGTGTTGAGAGAAACACCATTTTTATAACCCCTAATTCGTGCCTTAGGGTTAGAAACTAAATCGAAATAAAACAGGCAATTCTAACATAGGAGAGGTTTTTGTGCAAGTTGGTGGGCTTTTGTCATTTGTGCACTTGAGCGTGATAAAATAAGCACTCAAGTGCGCTAGCTACTATCTTGGGTGCTTAAGCGCGTATAAAAACAACAATTTTTTTCAAATTCCCTAAAGCCATAATTTTGTCATTTTAGCCTTGATTTATGCAATCTAAGGCTCTACAGATATCTACTTGAAACAAGCTTTCCAATAGTAGGTAGCTTGCCCACATCTAAATGGTCGGTTTGAGAGATCTAACCTTTTTAATCCCTGTTATCTTCAGAAAAAACATTTCAATTTGCGTTCTCTTCAATATAGCTTATCGAGCACGCAACCACAGTCCATTTTAAATATAAAATACTACTCAATGGACTCAGATTTTATCTAACCCATGAATTAGCCAATACAAAAATACTAATATGAATGATGATCAATTGGCATAAACAAACGCAGAGGTAATGATTTATACAGTATGCATAGTTGGTTAACATTACTATGAATCATAATAACAAAGTTATTACAAGTAACAAAAGACATTACTTATGATTCCACTACAACATATATTAGAGTTTTAATGATGGTCCAAATACCACAATCAATACTCTAACAAACATAAATCTTTGTAATGCCAAAATGAAAGATGCAAAGTGAAATATTCTAACTTTGATACAAGTTAAGGTCCCAACACAGATTTTTTATGTGTAGTTAAACAAACAATTAACCTTAGTTAAAAAGCAATCAGCCATAAAAGATGGATACAATATTTTACATGTAAAACCAAACAAAAGAAAACCACGGAACCTAATACCGATTCACCAACATTAAGCACTATAAACTCGAAGGTTACAAAATATACTTACTACCCTTATTCAGTTGCACACAACCTAAAGGACTGACGTTCTTCTTGTTGATGCATACCCTGTTCGCCTTCTACATGCTTGATCCAACACTTCTTGAAGATGCTTAAGACGAATCTCTAGGAAGAGTAGGAAAAGAGGAATCTTAAGAACTCAAAGTTCCAACACAGCAGGGAAGAATTGCTCTACAGAAGACGGAGATCTCTCAAAAAGTGTTCTAGAATTTAGACTGTAAGAGAGATTATTTGGGCTAGGAGGAGTGGAGTACTTATAGCCCAATATTTGTGGAGTGCAAGTAGGGATAATTTTCATAAAGAATTAGGAAGTTTGGTTCAAATTGGAAGGCAATTTCTAAATAAAATTGAGAAACTTGTCGTTGGCTACTAGAGTGTAGAAGTGGCCGCTCGAGTAGTAATTAGTTATGTGAAAGAATACTAAAAGTCAGGTCAAAGCCACTTGAGCGCAAAATGGCTGCTCAAGCGCCCATCAATTCTATCTGAGGTTTGGGATTTTGGTTAGATTGCTTTAATACTGAACTCTTTAGTTCCAGAACTCTAACATGTGCTTCAGTCCATCTAGAAATATAAAATTACAACTTTATAGACCCAAGTTTTGTCCAATCCCATGAATATGCCAATATTACAATCCTTATAATCTCCCATTTTGACAATTATGGACAAAACTTCTTAGACAATACAATCTATCCAAATGGAAAGAAAACCCCGAGAACAACCATAAACTCCTTCAACACTAGGTACCCATAATATTTGTCATGAAATAGATCTTGACAAAAGATCAAGTAATATATCATGAAAAATCATAACCATAAAAAATCCACATTTTCCCCCGTTTTTGGACATAAATTGACAAAAGAGAAAAATAATAGAAAACAACATTGAAGATATGAATTTATTCCTTACAACTGCAGTGAATATTAAAAATGAAGAACATAATAGAGTTTAAGAAACAAAACAACTAAAGATAAATATAAGTCAAGGTCTAGTCAATGCATTAAACTTAAAACAGCTTCAAGCCATAGATGAAGCAAAGTACAAAAAGAGAACACAGATTAATCTATGCACAATTACATTTGGCGCATCTGTTCCAAATGGCATCAAGCTTGCTATCCATCCTATCAATCTGTTGATCAAACCTGGCATGCCTTGTATCCATTTTATGTTCCAGGCCTGAATATGGGTAGACTAATAAACTAGGGCATTCTCAAAATCACCAAATTGACTTGCAAGGTTGGAAGACGAAGTATCAAAATTAGGTTTATCATCTTCACCCTAGTCTTCAGCTGCACAAGCACCTCTTCCTCTCTGAACATAAGATTGAGATTGCCTCAATGTCTTAACATTGATCGGAGATCACATCTTCATCATAGGCTCATGCGCGGAAGGAATCTTCTTATGAATATTCAAGAACTTACTGATCATTACTCCAAATGGAAGTATAGCAGTCTTTGAAGCTATTCTTGTCTTCATCATCCCTTGAAAAATGGCTAAAGGAAGATCAATGGGAAATCTAGTACCAATGGCATACAACATGGAAGCAAAGTCTTTATACACATTCAAAGTATGACTTCTACGCTCAACATTTGTAGACACAAACAAATTCAATAACCTGTAATCTACTGTCAAGTCCTTCTGCAAAATAAGGCCATTGTCATCCCACTGAACTGGTCTACCATAAATTGTAAAAGCAACTTCCTCATAGTCAATTTCATCGTCCATGTCATCATCATCATACAAAGGAATAGGGTACTTAGCAATAAATGCTCCATGGATCTCTAGAAATCAACGAATCACATCTGGGGTGATAGTAAACTTTTTCCCATGAACATAAGTTTTGAATGAAAGCCCAAAAGTTTCATACATATTATAGTAAAATTCCCAAACCCAATTTGTAAAAATCTCAACATTGCCAAGCTTATACAAGGAGCCTTAGTTTCTATTGTTCAACCATGTAGTAACACTGAGTAAAAATATGTTGTGATTGATGGAGCATTCCAAGAGCAATTTTTTTTGTTGGGTAAACATTTTCAAATAGTTTTGCACTATTTTCAATCAAAAGTCTCTTTGGACAAATTGATGTGAAGAAGATAATGATGCACATGAAATAGTTTTCTTCAATTATGGAGCCATGTGAACAATGTGTTAAAATAACTCAAATTACCACAATTTCAACCTCCCTAACCAATGCCAACACCGCCAAACAACCTATAAGCACAAAAAAAAAAAAAAAACAAAACCCCACCAATCACAAACAAACTTCATATAGGCATTTTGACAGACATGTAATGTGTATCAAATTATCATGACAAATCACTTGTCATAGCCACCGCAACTCAAAAAATCTCCAACTACAACAACATTGTCTCAAAATTAGCCATGCAAACTTGCCAATCACATTCATCAATAATAGCAAAAACGAGCTAATTGAGTAGACAATCATTCTACCTTGGGCATAAAGACAAAGAAAACCCAATAAAATCAGGTTGCAAATTTTTTTTTTTTTTTTGGATTTTTTTTTCAATGCAGTCCAATGGAAAAAATCCTATCCTCAAAATTATGCTAAAAGTGCATCACTGCAAAAACTTAATCAAACCAACTTTACGAAAATTCTCGATGATCAAACACAATAATTCGCAAAATTTAAGAATCCAATTAGATCTAGGTAACACAAAATTTAGGGATTTTGATATGTGTATAGTATATGTGTGAGAGACAATTTCAAATGAAACAAACACGAAGAAATTAGTGACATTCATCAGGTACGAAGTGAAATTCACACTTAAACATAAACACACGACCCAATTAAAATGAGTAGGAAGCTCCCCCTTAATGTGGTAATATTTTTTAATTTTATTTTATTGCTTGAGTATAATGTCAATAACCTTTATTGGTGGCTGCATGCTAAGTAGCCATCTCTAAGTATTGGTAGCTTTCCCCTAAGGTAGGGCGGTCAATTCGACCCTTTCACGAGGAGGCCTGTCCCGCCTTGGCCAGCAAAAGCCCTCAAAATGAGGGCTTTGTGTGTTGGCCTAAAGCTTGAGAGTAGGATTGGGTCCAATTTTAGCAAGCCCACAATCTTTAGTGCTGAACTGAGGCTTGACTTAGTTGGGCCGATCTAGGGCTTGACTTAGTCGGCCCAAAGGGGCCTGGACTGGCCCTTTGTGTATAATAAATAAATAATATATAAAATATATTAATTAATATATGTGTGTGTGGATTTTTATAAAAGAAATTATTAAAAACTTCACTAATTAGAAATTATTAATAAAGACTTAATATTTTGTCAAACAATAAAACCAAATCTTAGGTAAATTTTTTTAATTAATATCCCCATAGATCACTATATTGTACCTATGTTTAATTTTACATTTTATTTTGAATAGTATGCTTGATTCTATATTTGCATAACATGGACATATTCTTCAATGAAAAGATAATTTAAATCTTCATCTATTAAACTGATTTTACCATTATAATCTGTTGAAGTTTGAGAGTTTAGATGGATAGTCATCAACATCCTCATTGACTGGGGTTGAGTTTTATACATTAGGATTGATGCCAATTTCTTTTTATCCCTTTACTTTTAGGGTTGTTGTTTCATTCAAATGGACCTACATATGGACTCTACATCTACAGTTAAAATTTGTGACTCATTTATCAAATCCGCGCAGTCATTCATTTTCAATAGTCAAACTTTAAATTTTTTTAATAAAATCCAATAGTGATGTTTCTAAGAAATATAAGTTAGGATTAATGCTAATTCGAGAGTGGTCTAATGTTTATTTGAACTAGGCATACTAAATAATTTATTTAAAAAAAATCTAATGCCTATGTGAAATAAATTTAATTGAATCATATGATAATTGTCAAACATGATCTGGTAGTCAATATTATTGTTTTATAAAAAATATATGTAGTACCTGAACTAGTAAAAAAAGGTACAACTAATAGAGCTTTAATTGCGATAATCTTACTAATAGCCTAATGACAAATAAATCCGGATATATTTCTTAAACTATGTAACTACTGCTAGTGCATTAAGGTATTTAATAGTGTCTTCCACATCTTGATTTAATGTCAAAATACTATAAAATTAGCTTTATTTTATCTATTTTTAAATAATAGTTTTATATGATGACAAAGTAACTTATTTTGTGCATTTTCAGAAGTTGTAAAAAAGTATTGACATTTTCATTACCCCAATCCGTAGCTCAAGTAAAGGAGAGTTAACATTATGGTACAGAAAAATTAATACATATAATAATGTTAGAAACAAATCATTTCATTCAGCCCTTCTCCGGCCTTAGCCTCGTCTGGGCCTTTGAGGGAAGGGTAAGGTCTTCGGTATTGTGGGCCTATTAAGAAATTTGAGGGCTTTGGATTAATTTTAACCCGGTCCACATATATGAGGGTAGGGTAAGGGCTTATCCTGGCCTGGCCTAGGTCTAACCCTTTGATAGCCTTAACCTAAGGTAGCCTTTTCCTCTATGTTAAAGATGTTTAAATGAAAACTCTGCTAATCAACACGGCATAAGAAACTATTAATGTCGTTAAACATGACAGCAACCTCTTAGTATTTGAGAGATTTTATAGCAGATTTCATCTTTTCAGCTCATAAGTTTTTATTTTTTTAAAATCACTAAGAAGAGAGCATAAGAAAATACGGAAAATCAAAGTCGATGCTTTGAAAATGTGCAAACCCATTAAGACCGTGAGTCCTGTTAATCTTAGTATCACACTAACCCTAAGTGAGTACCCAAGTTAGTTATTGTTAATATTAGACATAATAAAAATGCTTAAAGAGTGTACTAAGATAATCAGCTAAAAAAAAAATGTAAACCAAAGTGTATCACATGCCAAATGATCATAAAATCAACATGAAGAAGCATGCATGTGCAAATCAAAATTTGAATTGAGTAATTAGGGATGTAGGCCAATGCCTAGGGACTTGTAGTGGAATTCAAATATAAGAGGCTTAAGAGGTTTTGTGAAGATGTTAGCTAATTGATTTTCTATAACAATGTGCTCCAAAACTAAAATTTTCTCCTTAGCTAAATTCCGAATAAAATGGCTCCTTCTGTCAATGTGCTTAGTCCGAGAATGTTGAATAGGGTTCTTGAGATGTTTATAGCACTTTTGTTGTCATAGTAAACTGTCATGAGCCTTGTGTAATCTTATGATTTGATAACATCTGTTTCATCAACAACAGTTATGTATAGCAACTTCCAACAGCAATGTGCTCAGCCTCAGCAGTAGAAAGTGAGGTCGAAGTTTGTTTTTTGCATTGCCAAGCAACTAGTTGTTACCTATAAATAAGCATCCATTAGATGTGTTCTTCCTGTCATCCACACATCCAATCCAGTCAACAGCAAAGTAACCAACTGAAGTGGTGTTTGTGTTCCTAGTCAGCCAAATACCATAATCCGTGGTTCTACTCTCATACAGACATACTTCATAATCATCTTAACAACTTTAACATGTGATTCTTTTGTTGGGATTGGTATCTTGCATTAACATGTGATTCCTTTTGTTGGGATTGGAATCTTGCACATGCACCAACATTGAATGCTATGTCAGGTCTACTTGTAGTATGATAAAATAGACTTCCAATCATGGTACTGTACATTGTGTCATTGACATCATTTCCATTTGAGTCCAAACTTATTTTAATGGAAGCACTCATGGGAATTCTCTCCTGTTTGGATATAAGGTCTACTTACAATAAGATAAAGTAGACTTCCAATCATGGTACTGTACATTGTGTCATTGACATCATTTCCATTTGAGTCCAAACTTATTTTAATGGAAGCACTCATGGGAATTCTCTCCTGTTTGGATATAAGGTCTACTTACAATAAGATAAAGTAGACTTCCAATCATGCTACTGTACATTGTGTCATTGACATCCTTTCCATTTGAATCCAGACTTATTTTAACAGAAGTACTCATGGGATTTTTCTCCTGTTTGGATGTAGTCATTTCAAATTTCTTTAATAAGTTTCTAGCATATTTGGATTGAGATATGAAAATAAATATCTTCACCACTCTGCTTGATTTGTAATCCTCAGAAGAGCGACAATTCACCAACGATGCTTATTTCAAATTCATTTGCTATGATCTCAGAAAACCTATTAGCCAAATACTATGAAATAGACCCAAATACTATGTCCTCCACATATACTTGTACAATTAATATTTCCTTTTTCTCTTTTTTTATGAATAGCATTTTGTCTGCACCACGTGTTTTTTCTGCACCACCCCTCTAGAAGCCATTTTTTGCCAAGACTATAGTTAACCGTTCGTACTAAGCACGTGGGGCTTGTTTTAAACCATACAAAGCCTTGTTGAGTCTGTATGCATGATCTGGAGACTGAGGGTCATGAAAATCTTTCGGTTGTTCAACATATACTTCTTCATTCAAAAAATCATCGATGAACGTACTTTTAACATCCATTTGAAAGAGTTTAAAATTCAAATAGCAAGCAATGGCAAGAAGGATCCGAATTGATTCAAGCCTAGCAACGTGGGAAAAGGTTTCATCAAAATAAATAACTCAGCCCGGTTATAACCTTTGCTATAAGCCTAACTTTGTTCCTAATCACTTACCAAGCTCATCAATTTTGTTCCTAACGATCCACTTTGTACCGATGACATTTGTGTGTGTTGGTCTAAAAACAAGCTCCCAAACTTTGTTTCTTTTAAATTATTCAAGTTCCTCATGCATGACATTTATCCATGAGTCATCTTTAATAGCTTCAATTATTTTATTTGGCTCAAAAGTAGAAATGTAGCAAAGAAATCTTACCTCATCACTTGCTTGTTGCTGTGTTCTGGTAGAGTCTTTTGCATCTCCAATGATGTCAACCAAATAATAATTTTTCCAAACTCTTGCTTTAGGACTTATTCTAGATGAAGTTTGCTGTTGGTCATCTTTAAAAAATGAGTAAGGAACAACAAGTGCAGAAGATTAGTTCTTTTCAGAAGTTGGGGTCTTTGGTTCATCCTTGTCCTTTTCTTTTTCCCTGGGCTCATTTTTTTTATGTCCTCAGTTTTATCTTCCTACAAAAAAATGGGAGAAAAAGTCATTTCATCATTGTCATAAAAAAATGAGATCTAGCATCATTAACAATGACATTAAAGGACTCTATCACAATAGAGTTTTTCAAATTGATACTCGGTAGGCTTTACTATTCAACGAATATCTAAGAAACACACCTTTATTACTTTGGGAGTCAAATTTACCAAGATGCTTTCAATCTTTCAAAATATAACACTTACTTCCAAAGGTCTTAAAGTATTTAACATTGGGTTTCCTACCATTCCAAATCTCATATGGAGTGGTTTTGGTTCTGAGCCTGATGTAGACTCGATTTATAACAAAAATTGCGGTTTTAACTGCCTTAACAAAAAAATGTTGAAGAACATTCTTATTATGAAGCATTACTCGAGACATTTCATGAATAACCCGGTTTTTCCTTTTAACAACTCCATTCTACTGAAATTCATAGGAGGGTTTTTCCTTTTAACAACTCCATTCTACTGAAATTCATAGGAGCTAAAAATTCATGTTTTATGTCATTTTCAACGCAAAAAGATAGAAAGAAGGAACTCTCAAACTTTGTTCCATGATCAGATCTAATTTTGGAAACTCCACCAAACGTGTTGCCTTTATCTGCAATTAAATGCAATAATAAGTAATGAAATACATTAAATGTTTCCGATTTTTCTCTAAAAAAATGAATTTATGTGTATTAAGAAAAATCATCAATGGTAAGAAAGATGTAATACTTGCCACCAATACTCTGAGTTTGAGCAAGGTCCATGATTTCCATATGCAACAATTCCAATGGTCTTTTTGTAGTCAATTGATCAAGTTTCTTATGGGTTGATTTGATTTGCTCTCCAATTTAACATGGGCACAAACATTGTTTAATGGCTTTGAAGTTTGGGCCAACCTCGAATTAATTCTTGTTTTGACAAGTGCTCAAGATCATCATAGTTCACATGCCCAAACGTTGATGCTAGAAATCAACACTGCAAACCTTAGCTAAGTGGCAAGTGAAATCATCAAAAGTGGCAACGACATAGCAATTATCACAAGTTCTCTTGCATTGGAGTGCATTTTTATCCTATTTATCCACAATAATGCAATCATTTAATGAAAAATGTTCTTCATGCTAGAGTCATAAAGTTGATTGATACTCAATAAGTTAGCCTTTAGACCATTTATAAGGAAAACATTGTGAAGAGCAAACGTATCTGGAATATTGACAATGCCTTAACCTATGACTTTTGACTTGATGCCATCACCAAACTGAACACTTCCACTATTGCGCTCCTCAAGAGAAGCAACTTTTCAAGAGAAGTGAATAATGATTTGTTCCCTAACATATGTCTAGAGCAACCACTGTCCAAGTATCATATATGTAAATTTTGTGCTCTTAGTGCAATGAAGACCATACTATGGCAAAGTTAGGCTTGCTAACCTAGACGGACCTAGTCTTGACCTATTGAGGAGAACAAAACTTCTCCCTCCACTAACATCTATTTTGTTTTCGCAGTTTGTCACAATGTGATCTAATTTGCCCCTTGATTTTACAAGAGTGACATACACGAACAAAAGCAGAAAGATACATAATTCTTTTTGAAGTACTAGCCATATTATTGTTAAGTGCAACATTATGTGTAGTGTGTGCATATTTGGGTACAGAATTCACTTGTGTAGGTTCATAAGTATTAGGTATCATAGAGACCAGGGTTGTACCTTTGACAAATTTAACATTGGTATTGATCGACGCTCGTAGCTAAGTCCACATTTGTCAGTAAGAATTTTCTGAACACCCAAGATTTATTCTAACTTTTTAGATCTAGTGTTCATCCATGCCAAATCTGCTTTGGCAGTTATCAAGCTCGGTGGTAGCCATTTTAACTTTTCGCTCAAATCAGCCTTTCTTGCATCCTAAACGTCCAATTCTTTTTTTAAAGCATCCAACTCTTTTGTAGATTTTACAGATTGTTCATGCAACGAATTTCAATTGTCACCTGAGTCAATTAATTTGTTAGACAAGATAGCTTGTTGTGGATCCAATTGGGATATCTAACCATGAGCTTTTTCTAATTCTTTTTTAAGAGAAGTGATCTCTTTTGCAGCAAACTTCCATTTTTGTTTCAGAACATCATTTATTAAAGCCATTTTCCTTAAGTCTTTCCGCAATTGGTCATGTGCTTCCAACAAATCCTTTTCACTTTGTGATAAACTATAAAAAGTTTTAGCAACATCATTATTAGAATTAAAACTTGGGTCATGGTAAGATGTATCCTGGACAATAGTGGTGTCGGATTTTGCCATAAAAACTATGAATTTACCATTATTAGTGAAAGAGGATTCAGGTTCACACTCATTACCTTCTCGATCATAATTTTCATCCCAAGTGACATTTAATACCTTACCTTGATTACATTGATTTCTAAAAGTCTTGTTTACACATTGAAAAGTATAATGTCTAAACCCCTTGCACTCATAGCATTGAGTGTTCTTTGGAGGGATCTTAAAACCATTCTTGTCAGACTTAGACACAGAATTAAAATTAGACTTGAAATTTGATGTGAAATTTAATCTTATTTTGTGCCTTTTTCTTCAGGAAAGCCTTTTTCCAATCTTTTAAGTTTTCTCCTCTAAAGACTTTTTTGAATTTTTTTGTGAAGAAGACCTCAAATTCAAGATCCTCGGAGTCAGGTTCAAAATCATCATCATTGTCATTCGCAGACTTCGAAAACACAAGTGCCAAGCCGTTACACTTTTTGGTAGACCTAAGATTTGCTTCAAAGGTTTGCAAATTATCTACCAGTTGATGAATCTCAAGGGTATTTAAGTCACTATTTACCTCAATTGTTACAACTTTTAAATCAAACGTTTCAGGTAAAAACCATAAAATCTTTTTGGCAATTTTGCGGTTCAGAATTGTTTCACCCAAACTGAAGGTTGAATAAACAACATCATTGAATTTTGCATAAAACTCATCAAAGGTTTCATTGTCCTCCATTTTCAAGGCTTCAAAAGTAGTAGTCAACTTTTGGAGTTTTGAGCATTTAACCTTAGCAGTGCCTTCTTGAACAGTCTCCAAGGTATCCCAAACATCCTTGGCAATTTTGCACTTAGAGATCTAATGGAACTCTGTGGGTCTAACTTTATTAAAAATAGTGTTAAATTGTTAAAGATGAATACCTGTTTATCTTCTTCGGTCCATTAGGGCATAAGTTTTGAATTGTAACTTTCCTATCAGACATAATAGTAGGATATATATATATAGCCATTAACAATAGATAATCAAACTTCTACATCAAAAGATTGGAGAAAAGCAAGCATTCTAACTTTCCAATAAGCATAGTTAGTTCCATCCAACATAGGGGGCTCGGTGGTTGAGGAACCATCTTAAGGAAGCTTCATATAAGAAATCTAATTTGATTTCACATGAAAGACTTGTGTGAACCCTCTTTGATACCACTTAAAGGATTCTAACCTTGACATAAGTTAAGGTCATAACACAGGTTTCTTATATGTAGTTAAATAAACAATTAACCTAAGTTAAAAAGCAATCAACCACCAGATAAGCCCTTGTCAATCTCGTAATTATAAAATTCCTTTTACAGAGTAATACAAGATAACAGATAATTTATTTGCACAAGATAAGAGACCATTTAATTTGGCTTGATTTAAGGATTATGGTTGTTAGTTGGAATATAATATAGAAAAGATATTGTATTTTGCCTGTGTTGTTGTCTTTTTTGAAAGCATACCCATCATGATAGTTTTATAACTCAAGGATTTAGAGATTGGAGGAAAAATAAAATAATTGGAGATCATGTGGGAAGCCCAAATAGTGCTTGCAATTAAGCATATGTGGAGTGCTAGAATTTATTAAATCAAAAGAAATACATTAAGAAAATCATTGTTAAGCAATCGGATCAAGCTTGAAATAAGTATCGAATCAACTTGATGACAATAGTTGATTCCATTTGTTTTCTTTTATACCAAGAGTTGCCTTTGTGTGGTTATGATGAATATGAGGATTCAAACAACATGGGTAATTTCCTTGAGCTTTTGCAAGTACTTGTTAACCAAAATGAAGCTATTCAGAAAGCCGTATTGCAAAATGCTCCTGTAAAATTTGAAATTGACATCGCCTAAGATTCAGAAAGAAATTGTGAGTGCA
This sequence comes from Sextonia rubra, assembly GCA_037013555.1. NCBI lineage: Eukaryota > Viridiplantae > Streptophyta > Magnoliopsida > Laurales > Lauraceae > Sextonia > Sextonia rubra. The sequence goes on from JASUAD010000023.1 coordinate 15,786,742, forward strand.
ACTGCCATGGAAACCACCTAAGCTATTATTTCTGGTCTTGGAGATGCTCTGTTTTCCCTTCAGATGGATGAATCTCATGATATCTCTATAAAAGAGCAAATGCTCATTGTTTTACGCTATGTGGATGAGAAGGGATGTGTGATTGAATGTTTTTTTTTTAAGTAAAACATATCACAAACACCACTACTCAATCACTTATGGTAGCCATTGATGCAATATTTTCCAGCCATGGATTGAGTATAACAAGTTTGCGTGAGTAAGGTTATGATGGGGCTATAAATATGTGAGGTCATCTTAATGCATCAAAGCACTTATTCAGAATGAGAATTCCATTACATTTTACTTTCACTATTTCACACATTAGCTTCAATTGGCACTCACGGTTATTGCAGAAAGTATATGCCAATTGCCATGTTTTTTGACTCAGCCTCCAATACGTTGAATGTCGTTAGAGGCTCTTGCAAACAAAATGACATGTTAAAAAATATACAAGCTACAATAGTTGTTAATGCACTCAATACTGGTGAACTTGAAAGTAGACAAGGTTTGAATCAAAAGACTAATCTCCTTTGTGATTGATGTTCTTAAGATTATTTTTAAAAAATGATACAAGTGAACATGTGGGTATTGTGGATAACTTATTGCTTTAATTAGAATATTTTGATTTTACATTTAAAATGCATTTGATAAGAAATTGTTGACACACAGAAATTTTAATTGCAACAAACGGTAGTAAAGAGGCAATTGACTTAGTCAATGTTATTCAAAAGTGGTCTAACACTTTAAGAAAGCATGAACCAAAGCTCAAGGCAAACACAAGAGGAACTTAGGAAGCTCCTTTGAAGTTGGTGAGAAAAAGGAAGCATAAGAAGGTCAAGAAAATGCAAAATAACACTTACTGCTTACAATTGTCGGCGGCCAAACCAAGCACTAGCTGATTCACATACCAAGTGCAAATCGTCGCACACCATGTGCACCCACTAGTGAGTGACGCGTGAAATAGCTGGTGCACCATTCAAAAGTAGTTTTTACCAATTTACACCCACTATTAGATATGCTGACCAAGTCAACCACTAACCAACCCCGTGTATAGCTGCTAGTAGTCCACCACAGCAAGCAAGAAATGACCATTTTCCACTATCTCAACTACCTGCAACTACCTTTCTTAGAAAAAAGCTATAAATAGAGCCTTAGGGTAATATCAAGGATCCTCTTTTGATCTATGGATGTCTATCAGAAAAACAAGCTACTAGAAGATTCAAAGTTTTACCGAAACTCTACCAAACTTCACACCATCCACTCTTTCAAGGTATTTAACATCTGAAACATAATTAGAGGATACAAACTAAGTATCTAAAACATGGAAGACCATCTCGAAACCCACCAAGCACTTGTCTTTTGGGACGTTGCTTGTTTTCTCTACTCATAGTGTCTAGGGAGGTTCTTAATTTCATTGTACTCGTTGTTTTGGCTTACCATATAACAGCCCCAAAACGACACAACTTTGGACACTTCGCTGGCATACAAAATCCATTAACTCCATCAAACTTCGCCCTTTTGGAACGATTGAAAAAAAAAGAGTAATAGACTACAAGAACTATCCAATTGACAATCCAATTCAAATCACTACTTCCCAACCATTTGGGTAGAATACACCAGTCAAGTTGCTGCTGAATGATGAATAAAATGTGACTAGCAAGTCTCTATAGGCAACTGCCAATAGTCCATAGATGGTCCCCCAAAATAGTTCCCCCAATTTGTTTCTCTCTCTCTCTTTCTCTCTCTCTCTCTCTCTCTCATTACAATCTATAAAGTTTCCTTTCGATAGTGTTCAAGATCGGACAGGGGGTTGCATAAAAAAATGTGTTGTCGAAAGAGGAATGAAAAATGTGAAATTTATCTTCGTGTTCTTATCTTCAATTATTTTCCTTTTCATATCTTCTTGTTTTGTTTACTTTGACTTATGGTTCTTTCTCTCACAAACTCATTTTGGGCATGACAGAAATATATTAGGGATCATTAATGAATTGTTAAAAACATTATAGGAAAAAGATTAAGATATTATTAATGATTTGAAAATGGTAAGAGTATCAAAGCAAAGATTACAAATGACGAGAGACGATGGATGGTATTCTCTTTTCTTTGAAGTTCATTCATTTTGTAAAAAATATGAAATCCCAATCCCAAATATGGATGATTTGTTTGTTGATCAAAAGTGATTACGACGCAAAGCTGGAGTGACAAATCTACATTGTTTTCACATTGAAATATTCTACACCACTATTGACATGCAACTTCAGGAGCTCAGTCATTACTTTGATGAGTTGACCGTCGAATTGCTTCTTTGTGTGGCTTACTTGGATACAAGTAATTCATATTTCTCTATTTTTAAGATGGAAAATTGATGTATTTCTTAATTTTATCTAGGTGATTTTTTATACTCATATTGGGTGATGCTTGTCAATTAACTGGAGACTTATATTATTAATATGCACACCGATAGAAAGTTTTTTGAAGTAAAAGAAATAAGTGGCCATGCTTAGAAAATGGTTGAAACAAAAAAGGAAATTTTATATCGTTTGTTTTATTTGCTTTTGAAATTAGTGCTAACCCTACCAAATGCTACCACTACTATTAATAGGGTATTTTCTGTTATGAAAATCCCGAAGAGTTGATTATGCAATCGTATGGAGGTTGGAGGATAAGTGGATGAATGGTTGTTTAATTTGATATATCGAAAAGGCCATATTTAACAGCATCAATGATAAGATAATCATGCAACACTTTTAAAACATTAAGAATCATTAAGGGTAATTGTAAAAATTTTATTTTAGAGTTGAGATATCACTTTTGATGAGAGAATGTTAGTTGATCCATTTAAATATTTTGTATTCATTTAAATGCAGTATGGGAACCCCTAAATTATAATGGATCCATTGAGTCTTCATTAATCATAATGGATTCGATTGTTTGATCAGAGGCCAAATTTGTTCTTTAATATAAAGTTGTTAAATTTGTGTGGACGTGGATGCATGAAGGGGTTAGAGGCTTGGGATTGGACCCAAACTTTATATATGGCCACATCCAAGAGCGCACCCCCCCACCCACAAAGTCCCATGATCAATGGAGCTCTAAGTGGGTCCTGATGTTTGTCTCTTATCATATGATAAGGGATGGATGCATATGAAGCTCCCCCTATATTATATGTGTGTGTATTGAAAGTTTATGAACTACATGTTGCCAACTCTTTGAAGTGATTTTGTTGAGAATAGATAGTGGCTATTTATATAGTGCATCAATGATTTTTACTCAAATTAGGAAACGCAATCTGACATAGAACCTAATCAAACAAGAAATAGAAAACCTAATTAGATACAGGCACTAGCCATATATAACTCATACCTAATCTAATGTAATCTAATCTAAGATGCATTCATCCATTCTATATCTAACATTCTATAAAATATTCTTTAATATAGACCATATACCTCTTATGTTCATTAATTGCAATTGTTATGTTGTGGAGTATAATATAAAAAAAATATATTTTTTTATGATTTTATTCGTTGTGTTTGATATATACATAATGAGAAATTTTAAAAAACTCTTCATTTAAAGGGGAGGTTTTTTCTCTTTTAACTTATCTAATGAAATAATGCCACCTCACATGGTGCATGCCAATTAAGCACAACCCATTTAGGAGATCTTTCTTCCTGCTCATCTTTACATATATCTTCTTCTTCTTACAAAATAAAACGTGTTTGGAACTCTACAGCGGAGCTCACATGATGATAATCTAAACCATTCATCTTGAATCCCATCCCCACCAAGAATTTATTTTCAATTTTCAATTAAATATGAGCGGGTCCCACCAACCAATTGAGCATATGACATAAGCACGCCCTTAAAAAAAGGTTGTTTCTCCCACTTGTGTAACATCCATGAGAGGGGAAAACTACAAAATCTTTTATGATGTTAATATAATTGTGGGACCAATTCATATTTGACTAGAATTTCTTGACAACCAAAAAAAGATGTGGGCATTTATTTTAATCGGTTTGGATTTTTAATAAATAGGCCCACTAATGATGCATACCAAATCACCCATATGTAATTTACATAATTGATTTGAATTGATTTTCTAAAATATGCTAAAAAAAAGGAATAGGAATAAGTTCCTTCATCTTGAGATAAAAAGCATGCTTTTTAAGAAAGAGGAAAAATAAGGAAGGAGATCTAAGGAAGGAGATCAAAGTCATTAAATATAGGGAGAAAAAGTAAGAAACAAATATCATTAGGATAACCATCTTCATGGCAGCACCTCTTTTTTTTTTATTTTCTTTTTCATTTCTTTTCTAATTTGTTGAATAGAGGGGTGTTTTGCTTTAAAAAACCAGCCCTCCTCATGCATAATACATATATATTGTTGGGAAAAGTGGCGCAACGGAAACTAGTCGCGATCGACGGATCAACTACAATGAATACAAGCAATCACACCATCAAGCAATTACACACATGAACACAATAATTTTTACGTGGTTCGGCAACCTTGCCAACGTCCACGGAGGAGAGAACCCATCTATCATGATTCTATCTCAATCTCCTCAGGATCTAGGGTTATAGTATATCAATATATATAGTTTCCGCTTTCTTGGCCAATAAAAAAACTCATACATAATGACTAAAAAACCTCTAATCCTGAGCCTTGTTCTAGTTAAATTAGACGACCGATCCGGCTAAACCGGAATACAAGACAAAACCCAACATAAATGCATATAAAACATAAACAAGCAAATAAGAATTTAGTGAACTTGCAACTTTAGATGAGGATTCAATCCTCGAAGAGTTTTATAAATCATAAATGTAGTCTGGTCGAGCTCATCTAATCCATATGCCTATCCCAATCCTCCTAAATAGACTCGGGTTGTTTCTAATTAGATTAAGCTTCCATTATAGCCATTGATTGGATGCATACATTTATCATATTAGTGATCCACTATACTTCCAAATAGTCCAACACTTTATTTTATTCATGAGATTCGTCAATATTACCATCTAATTTATCATACTTCAGCTAGCCCCAAATTCTATTTTATTTATGAAATCGCTCAATATCACATCCAATTTAAACTTAATTTTTTTACAAACATTATCAAGCTAATCATATCACTGTCCTATCTTAATTTCTTAATCAATCAAAAGTTTTGTTTATGATCATGATTTTTTAAATCAAAATTTGCATCTATCACCTACCTGCCTTATTAGGGTGAGATAAGGGCCTTAATAGGTCTGGCCCTCCAAGGGCTTGATGGGGGCAGGGTTGGCCCACATAAATGAGAGCAGGGTAAGAGAAGAACTTCATTCTGCGCCGTCACAATCAAAGTAAAAGAGTGCACAAGATCATCTCTAAATAAAGTTCCTTATATTGGATTTGTCAATCCAATCCATTGTATCTGAATGGTGAGGCACCTCCCCTCCAAACAAACAACTAGGATGAATCCATTGTTGTAGCCATGAGTGTAGGGACTTGGGTAAGGTGTTGGGTACAGGATTATTTACCTAAAAGGGCTTATTTTATGAGAAGAAAATCCTTCAAACATTGTTCCCCTTACGGAATTTTATAGTGCTCCTTAATTTGTAAATGCTAAGAAGGTTTTTTTTTTAAATAAAATTAAGAAGGTTCTTTATGCCCTAGATTAGGAGGCTAGGATCGAAGGGAGCTTGCACAGATAGAAAGATGAAGTCGAAACCATGAGCAGGAAAACCCATACGATTGAAAAGAGTGGCATAAATTTTTAGACAGCCACGTTACATTTAAGGTCACCAACCATTTGAGCAATGCACTCTGTCAAATGCTAAAAGGTTGAAAGTTTAATTTCAGGAATCTAGAGAAGAAACATCATATTTTTCATGTCGAAGCATGGCCATTATATCAATATCATAAATTTCTAACAATGCAAATTCTTGTTAGGAATTCAGCTAAATGGCCCAAAATTATTTCAAAGTGCTCAAAATCACCTTTTTTAAGCATTAACTCAAAGTCCTCTTCCATTCCAATGGAAGTAGCTCCAACATCCATTAGATCAATGCAGATGATTCTTTATGTATCCTAATCACATATTTGACTTATGACCACTAATTTTGAGGGTCTAGGTAATAGAGAGATGGGCCCCACTTTCCCTGAGAAAAATCACAGCCCCCTCTCCAGGGCAATTTTGTAAAAAAGCAAAGAAAAGAAAAGCAGTGACATAGTCATCTTCCCTGCTCTCCTCCTCCCCCATCACTTTTCACTGCCACGCCTTCGTCTTCCTTGCTGTCATTTGGTTCTCTTTTCCTTTTTTCCGCCAAAGGTTCGTTTCTTCCATTCCCTTGATTTCCTCCCATTTCCATGAAAATCGAAATCTTCTCCACACCCTTTCCTCATTTTCCTGGTTCGTCTCTCCAGGCCACTTCTTTCTCCCAAAACAACAAAAGTTCTCTTCTTTTTATGTAATGCAATGGGATTGGTTCTCTTTATGCATTTTCCATGAAATCTTGTTTCTATTGAAGCTTTTCCCAGTTCGCGATTTCCTCCTTTTTGCTTCATTCTCTCCATGTTTTTCCAAGGCCAGTGAGTTTTACACGTCTCTGGGTGCAGATCTCCGATTGCAGAGCGTTGAAATGAAGTGCTTGAGCTGAAATCTGGTGGGTCTCTCTCTTTCCAGTGTTGCAATGCAGGGGAAGATGTATGGGGTGTCTCGAGCGCCTCAGCTGTCCGATTCCAATCGAAGGATCATTGAAACCAATGGCCCCTCGAAAAGGGTCTATCAAGTTTGGAGAGGAAGCAATGTGAGATCTCTTTTTTGCCCTCTTTCTTTCTTTTTTGTTGTTTGTTTCTCTGGGTTTTATGTAGAATCTTGGTTTTGTCAATAGTTTTGATTCATGCCAGTGGTATGGGTTCTCTTCTATGTGTTTGGAATTATGTGGGGTGCTTCTATTTGAAAAGATGATTGTTCATTCCACTATGCATTTGGGGTTTCTACAGGAGTACTGTTTTTCCTACCCCACACTTTTTCTTTTTTTGTTTCCTCTGCATTTTTAGCTCTAGTGGGATTTCCCCAAGACCCCAGTAGGAGATTTTAATGGAGTTAACCGTTTGTTGGGCTAGAATATCTGGAAGGGGTGTGCTTGGTTTTGTTGATCTTGTAAGATGTTAATGGTTATATATATTTTATTGCAATAGATTGTTAGATGTAGAAATTGTCCTTCTATGCTTTGACATTTTGTTTTTCATTGTTATGTGTTTTCGGTTTAGTGTTGCAATTTGTGTATTTGCCTTTGGATTTTGTTATTATTTGTGTCGCTCCGGGTGCCCTCTCTTTAAATGTTTCATCTCACAACAAGGTGAGCAAATAGAGAAATCTTGTTAGAAGCTTATCCTGAAAGAAGCTGAGTGTTTCCTGCAACTTCTTGACTTGTTTTCCACACTTTGGTATGATCTTATGATCTATCCCAGTTGTTTAGTGGGGTTGGACTGGTGGTATAAAGAACTGAACGAGACATTTTGTACGTCCAATTGTGAAATGTGAAGTGGCCCTGTGGAAGGGCATCTTGAGCAGGAGATTTGATCAAATTTAATTATGGCTAAAGGTCGTATTGTACACAAAGCCGGCCAGGGCCTTCTTTGGCTCTTGGTGTGGGAATCTCAGTGGGACACAGTGCTTTCTTGCTTAGTTCCATTTACTTTGGGACTGCAAACTGAATACTTCATTGTACCTTCATTTTTTTTTTTCGTTCCTTCTGATTATTGATTGTATACAATGCTTCATTATAGAGTGATCTTGTCATTGTTCTTTTGAGTTTGCATTTAGAAAGATGATTTATATGTTTGGAAGCCCTTTCATTATTTGAAAAGGGAAAGGAGGGGAGGGGGGAGAGAGAGAGAGAGATTTGGTTTGAGGTTGTTGCTTGATCTCCATCCAAATTGGAGCTCCAGACATCAGAACAATATGTGACCTCTTGATATCATCATTATATCTTCAATCATCTTGAAGCATTTCCTTGAAAAATGTGGAAAGAAAAAGGCACACATACAACATGAAATGCAAGTAGGACCCTTTTTGTCTTTAGGATGATGTAGTAGATCTCTCTATCTTAATGGACTGGTCCTGTTTCTTTGTACATTCTCTCTCTTAGTCGGTGTAGCCTTTGTTTCTTTTTGTGGATGTTACCTTTATTAATGTTATTAAACATTTCTGAAAAATAAAAATCTCTATACTTTTTCAGTTTTGGGTAATATAACTTTTTTTCTCTTCATCACAATCTGTTTTAATTTTTAAAAATTGTGTTGCCTCAGAATTTGGCGAGGCATTGGAGTCTTTGTTATGTTCTACACTTACGACATATTTTTCTATCAATTATTTGCCAGATTAATGAAGTTTAGATTGAAAACTAGAGATCTAGTCTAGATGTTGATGTTCTTCTTGAACTTGAAGGAAAACTGATCCATCATTCCCTCAAAACCTTTTGCAGCGGTTCTTCCTTGGAGGCAGGCTTATATTTGGTCCAGATGTAAGGTCACTGGTATTTACAGTATTTCTAATTGTAATTCCAGTGATCCTGTTTGCTGTTTTTGTTTCTCAAAGGCTTGTTAATGAGTTTCATCATGATCTTGGGGCTTCAATTATAGCTATTGCTGTCGTCTTTACTGTATATGTGAGTATCTTCTTTCTTCTTTCCGATTTTGCCCTTATGCTACATAAAGTGGAGCACATACTGGCCGAGAGATCATCTTTCTTTTTTAAGTTTGATTGACAAGCAGATCGTTAGTTCTCTACAAACAAATCATCTATGATTATGCAATGGTGATGGAACCAATCAAGGATTATAATGGAAACCACAATAATCAACCAACTCAACTGCATGTTCTTTTTTAGTTTTGATTGACAAGCAGATTATTAGTTCCCTTCTAACAAATTGTCTATGACCATGCAATGGTGATGAGACCAATTGAGGATTATAAAGAAGCCACAATAATCAACCATCTCAAACTGCCTGTTATCTCTTATAAGTGATTCTGTAACTTCACAAAAATGGATAATACTATGTGTCTGTCAAATAGTTTTTTCCCCTTCTTGTAAATACTCACACACCCACTCATGTAACTTAAAATCCTCATCAGCACAACCGGGGACGTATCCCTTGTAGTGTTTTTCAAATATGGATGTAGGTTTTAAACATGTTGACCATTTGATGCCTACTTGTTGACGTGACTGTTTGTGTTACAATGTTCAACTGTTATTAGTATATTGATATAATGCCCTTGTACTTTTATTCGTATGAACATGTAAAAAAACGCATAAAAAATAGGGGTTCTCAAATCTTCACAGCCATGTTCAATAAGAGAGAAGGAAAACAGCCATTTTCAGTGAGACTAGAAAACAATAGCATCAATCATTTTCTTCCATCAATGTTGTCTAAAATTAAAGTGCTGATGAAAGTGTACAAGTCTATTCTTTTTTAAATAGATTCAAATGTGACTTTTTTTAATTCTGGTTTCAGAAGTTATAAATATCAAGTAGCAAAACAACTTCCTCCGACAAGCTTTTGATAAATAATTTAATAACTAGAGTAGCATAGAATAAAGACCAAGGCATGTTTATTTTCCTCAGGACTTCGTTCATACATTTTTAAGTTCCTTAGCGAGTTCGACTCACAAATCTCTGCTATTACTGTTGTGTTGGTGCTTATGCATGCAGGATATCTGCATTCTTCTCCTCACTTCTGGTAGAGATCCAGGCATTATTCCTCGTAGTGCACATCCCCCAGAGCCAGAAGATGGTGGTGTCTCCACTCTATCGGCTAATTGGACAGGAAATCAGGGCACTGTACCAACCATACCACTCACAAAGGATATTCTCGTCAATGGGATAGTAGTCAAGGTCAAGTACTGCCAGACATGCATGCTATATCGACCCCCACGATGCTCCCACTGTTCTATCTGTAATAACTGCGTAGAGCGTTTTGATCACCATTGCCCTTGGGTTGGACAGTGTATTGGAAAGGTACGATCCTCTACCTTCTGGTCAATTCTTTTTAACTTATGTCTGAGTATTGTCCACTTTTGGAGTTGGAAAAATGGGTTTGTGGGGACTGTAGCTAATTGCAAAGAGCTAGCTGTCCACCATAAACATTCTATTGCTATTGCTATTGCTATTGCTATTTGGTCGAGTGAGAATGCCTGTCAGCATATATGTTTTTGTGTTTAGTTGCCACGAATGCTACTCTTGATGTTTTTTGAATTATGAATGCTACACATTAAAGCTATAATAGACGAAAAGTTCCCTTGTAACACGTTGAAGTAGAACAGGTGTCAACTATTGTATGTTTTCAATTTGTTTGAAATGCTATGGCCTTTCTAGTAATGTTGGGGTTGTTTTCATCACCTATAGAAGTTCAAGGACAGTTTGATCCATTTGGTAACCATTAGATTGGTGGCACTACTTTTACTTGTTGATTAGCCTCCTCAAACTGAGTCCTATGAGGAAGAAAAATACTCTTTTTTTTTTCAATATTCTTTTTATGAGAAGATGTTGGAGAGGCTTCTGAGCTCCTTTTACATGATTTTGGAAGATCAAAACCATATTTGTGGAAAATCCATGTGTACAAGGTTTCAAGGTAATGATCAAACTGAATGAAAATCAAATTCAACCACCTATTATTATGGGAAATGTTCTCCTACGAGCGGATCACACATTGCTTTTATGTGGTCCAGATCATGGAACCCACTTAGATGCTTTCTTATTAGTGGGGTGGGATAGATGAAAAGGTCTCCTTGTGGATAAGGATCAGGAACAAATTAGCTCCGTTAGATCATCCTATCCACAGATTTAAGAATCTAAAAGTTTAGTAGTTATAGCTTTCTATGGGATTAATCCATTGGTGAGTAAAGATTTGATGAGAGTAAAATTCTGCTCTACGCCAAATCATGGGGGGATGAGAGTGTGAAAGGGCCTTCACTAATCAAAGTACGCCCCATGAAGCTGGACTGCACGTGTTGTTGCTCATAGAACATTTCTCCTTTTATTACTTAAATTCATTCTCATTTGGCTTGAATTGATAGAATATCATTCGCTATTTAGAAACTTTTTTTTTTAAAATCATTTTCCCACAACTTTTTTCACTATCTTGGGGCTTTAGTGGGTGTCTCAGCAAAGTCATCAATTGTGATCAAGTGTCTCCTCAAGTCCAAGTTTTAGAACCTTGTGTAAATTTCATGATTAAAAAATTAACCTAAAATGCATGCCATTTTGTGGGGCTCTAAAAGTCAATGCATTTGTTTTTGTTTAAAATACGAGTGCACGCGTGGAGCATGGCACACATGAAATGAGTGTACACATGGGGTGCACCTTATATTTTTCCTTTTAATGAGTGCTCTAATAACCTCCTTGTATAATCCTATCTTAGTCGTTGTGTTTTAGTCATCCAAATAAGGCTTGAAATGGATCCAAACAAATGGCTTAGTGCCTTAGACTATTTGGGAAAGTTTTTGTGAATGATTGATTCATGCCCACATGACTTTTGTCATGTGGCAGTTTGCATGTGCTATTTTACCATATGACAACTTTGTATACTACTTTTGCTTATAGGCCAATGTTCCTATAACTGTAAGATTTCTCTCACGAGAGGCATTATGCGGATCTCCTTGCTTAGGCATGTGGGAGTGTGGGGTCCCTATGATCAGTCCGATGCTTTCACACTCAAACTTTCAACACCCCCACGCCCACCCCCACAAAATGTGAAATTGGCACAAGCCAAAATTTGACTCTAAAGCAACTAATATTCATTGTTTGACTGAAATCCTAGAAAAATGATGCCTTTTAAAACCATTGAACTTGAGGAACATGTGTCACGCCCCCAAATCCGGAATCTCAAAAACCGAATCGGAACACCCATTTTTTAGGCATGGACAGCCAGGATCGTAGTCCGCAGTGAGTGTCCAAATTTGAAACTTTTCAAATATTTCCATATACAACATTTCAGTGGAAGCATTTGCATAAAATCACCAAAAGCAATCTGAAACGTAGATCCAAAATATGGTACCATCACCATATCATCCATGCATCTAATGGACAACAAAAGTACAAGTCATACAGCAATGTTCATAAACCCAAAACAGTTACTACATTTTATTACATCAATAACCTCACTACAAGGAAAGTAATATCTCAAACGGGAAGCTGTGATGCCCTCCGAAGCCATGTGACGAAGCCCAATCACTGGCACCCCACACAAAGTTAGCTACAATTGGCATCTTGGGGAATCGGTAATGGGCTCACTACCTACAGCATCAAAGATAAAAGAATCGGGTCTGAAGACCTGGCAGCACAATATATAATCAACATAGGATAAATGCATAACATAAAGTAAAGAAGATGAATATGATCAATGGAGTAACAATGGAAAGTTATCTATACAGATTGTGCAAGATATCCACATGAATCAATATATAAAACCTACAAATCATCCATCCATCCATGTGAAATGGCACATCCACATTGGCTACTACTGCAGGATGTTATGATGCTGCCCTCCCTTAACTACAAATGAGTTGCGGTGGGGAATGCGCGGGACCATAGCCCCAGCTGAGACAAAGTTCACCGGAGATTTTGCTACCATGCAAAGTTTGTGTGTCAAAGTGGCAAAGTGTGGTACCTAGTGGTGTATGTCCACCTCAAAGGAACCCATCATGGTGGCAAAGCAATGATGGCTCCTACCAAGGGTGATCAATCCAAGGCTAAGCTCCTCAACCAAGTGGATGTTAATCCTGACTCAAGAATAAAAACATACGTCAATGTTTAGCTAGACTCCCCTTGTGTAAGCAAGGTCTACAAATCCAGTGAAAGGGCGAAACCATCCAAACCATCATCATCCACCATGCTATAATACCGATCCATACTTCCATTCCATTACAAAACAATCCATCAAAGCGTAGCAAGCTATCAATAACAAATACCATCAAAGTTTAACTAACCATTCCATTTCATGTATCATACCAAGGCTCCATGTGCAAGGTATACCGAACAATCCGGCTATTGAATAGCCTGCCTAGCCTAAGACGTGTGTAATCCATCCTCCATTCACACAAGGTCTCCTCTAGGTAACCCTAGGTTGAGGTCCTCATCATCATCATGGTCCATCAATAGATTTAACAACTACATGTCTTATAAGAGATGAGGATAAAGAAATACAATGCAATGTAAATAACATTCCATCTATCAATACCATTAGAGAATGGAGTGTCACTAGCCAACCTAGGTCAATAGTCACGTTTTTCAGGTGTGAGATATGGAATTATCGCACATGATGGTTAAATCGGGTTTCAGATTATCTCTTGGTACTCCAACGGTAATTTACATCCAAAAGTCCCTCATTAACCACCCATAGACCTAACTCCACCCCCCATACCACCAATGAGTGGATGTTAAGCTCCACCATCCACACATCTCAATGCATCCATTTACTACCCATTGAATACGTTGAATTAGGTTTTAGGGTCAAAATAGACAGATCCTGTAGTTTAGAGAAACCCAGACCTACGGCTCGCCATAGCCTTGTCTTGGCTCACCATGAATGTGCTATGGTTAGCTTACAGTTGGCCCATGGTCGACTGTAAAAGACTCCACAGTTAACCGTGGGCTGACCGCTGTACAAACCTGAAAATTTACACAATTCTGGAAAAGTAACCGTAAGGCTTTCAGATTGTAGTACAGTTAGCATCACAGCTAGTCATGAGGTCCCCACAGCTGACTGTAAGGTGACCGTTGTTGTCTGAAGCTAATTTTACACATTTATTGGAAAAGTAACCGCCACACCTTCACGGTGAGCTACTGAGCCCTCACAGTTCGTCGTAAATGATCCACGACTAGCGGTGAGATCCCAGAACTCAAACTCCATATTTCGAATTTCTTTCCAAATCTCCTCCAATTCAATCCAAATGCCTTAGTTGCATTTGCCCGAATCTTCTACACCATTTTACCATATCAAATTAAATAGGATTGGGTTTTTCTCCCTCAATTGGGTTCCAAGCACGCCAAAGGGTTTCAAAACATGGGAATGAGCTTAAATCATATGGTTTTCTACAAATTTCAATAGAATTCAATGTAAATCAAAGTAGGAATCATCAATAATATTCATTCATGCTAGGAATCATACATATTACATTTCCTTGGATCAAAACAAAAGGGGAAATCCACCAAAACACCTCCTATGGCCAAGGAAACCTAGGATCTTCCTCTAAACCCCAAACACAAGGTAATCTATAGCTCCTACACCCAAATCCAAGGGGAAGACATGCATTGGGGTTGGAATTCAACAAAGAAACCCTAGGTAGCTCTAGAGATGGATTTAGGGTTTGTAACTTACCTTGATGTGAGGAGAGGAGAGAGATCTATCAAAGGAGATGATGAGAAGAAGAAGAAGAAGAAAGGGCTGAAAATTTGTTCCTCTAGTTGAGAAGAAGATCCAACACTTCCATGGCCAAATTCAACTTTTTTTTTTTTTAACTAAAAACGAAAGTTGAATTTTGCCATGGAAGTGCTAGATCTTCTTGCTCTCACCCTTAACTTGGAGAAGAAGGAAGAGAGGAGAGAAATGGAGGGGAAAGGAGAAGAGTTGCAATTGTCGTTGGAAATGAGGCTGGGATTTGGGATTAGTTATACAGGTTAGGTTTAAAATGGAAATGACCAAATTGCACTTAGTAGAAGTGTAGTGTTCTATAGAGAGTTCAAGCGTATCTCTGAAAAAGCAAGGAAATACACAATTTCCCAAAGGACCCCTAAGTTCCACCAAATCTCCAACAAGCGCCTAGCCTCCCACACTTCTAATAATTACTGAACACTGCCCTCTCACTAATCTAAAATTCAAATAACCCCCTAATCTCCTAAAATCAACTGAAAACACTACTAAAAGTCCAAAGCTGCTAATCACACCTCTAATCCATTGAATCACCCCTAAAATCACACAGCTAGAATTAAAATATAATTAAAGCTGGAAAAAGAGAATCATAACCTTACACATGGATCAAGAGGTTAGGATGATCTATTGAGGTTGTTTTTTTCGCAAACTTCTATCTCATTGAGATCTTTACATCCCCCATCCCTGTTAGTGGCATGGCCCCAGGTGGGGCCCTACACTCTCTCACAGTTGTCTGTTAGTATAGCATGGCCCTTGTATGAATTACAACTTCAGCCATATATCTTTTACCATATGATATGTTTGCTTTTTTCTAATTGAATTAGATATACCAACCAGTCAATTTCAAAAGGGATCTGATAGCAACAACTCTATTTCAAACATAACTAATTAATTGAATTAGGTTTATTTTAATTAGATTGGGTTTGGAACAGCTCTATTTCAGATACATCTAATTGAAACAGCTCTATTTATAACAGATCTAATTGAATCAGCTCTATTTCAAATAGATCAGACTTGCCAAACAGGCCTTTAATTTACAGTCTTTGCCTTCTTCCCTTTAATGATGAGACCCATGCATACTTCCTCTTGAAGGTCCCTCAGAGAAATACATTCTTCACATCTAGGTGGCATGATAACATGTTTTTTTAGTTGCAACTGGCAACTAACAACGGTTCTCTTACAGGGTTAATTTTGGCCACTGTTGCAACTTCAGAGTTTACACCAATTGAGCCTTGTATCTTTCAACTATGCTGTCAGATTGTGTTTGAGCATGTATGCCCACTTGCATCCTACTTCGTTCTTTCCTTTTTGTGGTGTAATTAGATAACAAGTCCTTTGCATTAAAAATTCCAATGCTTCCATTTCTGTGAGCATCACCTCATTCCAAGTTGGATGGGCGAGAGCATCATTGACTCCTAAGGATTGGTATAGATTGAAGATAGTCCATGTATCTATGAGAAGGGGAATCATGGGGCACAAAAATTGTTGATGATGCATTGTACATGCTCTTTTTAGGTTGTTTTAAGGCAACAGGTAGCTAAAGAGGATTAATATGTTCTGATGGAATATAACATGTTGATTTGGATGATTGTGGTGGTTCATCTAATGGATTTGTATTTTGTTTCTGTTTTTTAGCATGCTTATTTAGCTACTTAACCTCATGATTTCCAATTTGCCCTGTCAAGTCTTCATGATTGATGATTGGAAGGGAAGGACCATCGTCTGCAGAGATAGTGTCATTTGACTGTGAGGTAAAACAGTCTTTCCTAATTATGAGAAATAGGTAACTGTTTGGCAGTTAGATTACCTAGGAAGACAGCTGACTGATGGGGCCGTAACTTGTCTTTGTTCGTCCCAAGAATAAGAATGAAGCATACACATCCAAAGAATTTTGTGAAAAGGAGAAAATATAACTTTTTGTATTATCCCCATGGCCACGGACAAGATCCATCTACCTCTGTAGATGGCCTCCCATCCTTACTCCACTCTTCCACTATTCAAAACGTCCTCCCTTATTTTTGTGGACATACGAAGTTCCTTGTCACCTACCATGGTCTAGTCCCCTGGTTTTTTCTTCTAGTCCTGCCGAATCATATGCATCTGACCTCTTATAAGGTTCCCCATTCTTCATTGAAATCTCCCTTGACAGATCTTCGCTGCATCTCCATCCTTTTAAATGTGCCCTCATCTGCTTTTGTGCCATTTTTCCTTATCCCTTTCCAACAAAACAATTTTTACTCTTCTGCCAACCAATTTTTCCACTCTTATTCCCTGCACCACCACTATGAAGGTCCTCTTCCTTCCCTCACCATCTGCATTGTAAAAGTTTCTCATAACCCGTGTTGGTTGTTTGTTTCTCTTCTCACTGCCTCTCTCATTGTTTGGCTTCAACTGCTTCCCACTACCTTCACTTTGTCCTGGTTTATTATTGGTGGCTGGCACAGCTTCTGCTGGTTTTATCGATTTCCCTCTTCTTTCTTCTCCATATTTAGTCTTCTGCACTGCTAGCTTCTAGGCTCCCTTGAGATGGCGTATGGCTGTCAGCCATGTAGTAATTTTCCAATCTGATGAAATAGAAATGTTTAGATGTTTTGATTTTCCAATTCATCGGCATGAATATATCCATCTCTGTATGATAAGTTGAGAAAATGGTATTTATTGCTGCCTGGATATCTCTGTTGGAATGTTCCTTACATTATGATCTGTCCGAAAGGCCCTTTGATTTCCTCCTCTGCCTTTTGGTGTTATGACATTTCCCTATGATTTCTACATTAGAGCTTCCTCTCAACTAATGTTTTTTCTGTGCTCACTGTTACTACTATGTTGTGGTTTCACATCATCATCATTATTTTTGTTGTTGTTGTTGTTGTTGTTTTGTTATTTTTTGTTATAGCCTTTTTTTGTATTACTTCAACACATGGCTTCTCTCATCCATGCTCTCTTTATGCAGAGAAACTACCGATTCTTTTTCATATTTGTATCCTCCACAACTTTTCTGTGCCTGTATGTCTTTGCCTTCTGCTGGGTAAATATCAAGAAAATTATGCAAGCATATGACTGCAGTCTCTGGAGGGCATTTATGAAATCACCTGTTTCGGGCATTCTAATTGTATACACATTTGTAGCTGCTTGGTTTGTCGGAGGACTCACGGCATTCCACCTCTATTTAATTTGCACCAACCAGGTTCTATTTAATTGCCATGCTATATCCACTTAGATCTCACTACGTGCACACTTGTGTTCTGATGTATGCCACTTATGCCAGATCGAAGCTTCTATATTGAGGCTTCATGGTGATCTCCTGTCCAAAAATGAGGACTCTTGGTTTATTAACTATGGGTGTACCATCATCTATAGTTTGAAGGAAAAAGGTTAATAATGGTGTCAATTTTTAATGTTCTTGTGTTGTCCACCTGATGATTAGAATTGGTCAAGATCCATTGGACCCTGCTTCATGAGCAGCTTGGGTTGTAACATGTGACACTAGGGTTGCACAGAGGTTAGTTGCAGTCAGATTTTTGATGACCTATATCTGACCTGATTATTTTTTGGGTCAAAAGCCATGTCCAGCCATTGGTCAACAAAACATTATGAGAGCTTTTGTCTGCTATTTTATGGTTGATGCGACCATTGATCAGTTTCCATTATGAGGCCTGAAAGACCTCAAATATGGGTCTCTACATCTGGACCCAAGTCTACTGGGTCCATCAGGTCATCGGCTGTCCTAATCATTGAAAGAATTCTGCTATTGCTGTCTGCTCTCTTTATGATTATCATAACATATCCTCATTGATGATGCAGACTACTTATGAGAATTTCCGATATCGCTATGATGGGAAAATGAATCCATATAACCATGGATGCGCTAGAAATTTCATGGAAATCTTCTTCACAAGGACTCCAAAATCTAAGAACAATTTTCGAGCGAGTGTGACAGAGGACTCATCCATCTTCAACCCTTCATTATCTATGGGCCGCATTCTGAGTCCAGAAATGGCTAAAACAAGTTTTGACATTGAGATGGGGGGAAAAAGGCAGGCTGTTGCTGCAGAGGAGTTCGAAGATATACAAAACCAGTTTGGGTTAGAGCGATGCAGGCCACAACCTGAACACTCAGATTGGGGCGAGAAAGGCAACTGGGAAATCACGGCTGACATACAAGCATTGGCAGCTGAATTTGGCATGGAACATGGATATAAAGACAGGGACAGAACTCATAGAAGCTATTTAAACGGGCCTTAAGAGGCTGGTGTCTCTGGTTCTCTTCAGTACAAGAGAAGATAACTAATCCAGCTAACAGGAAAACAGGGTAGAAATAGAATTCATCGGAAACAGGAATCGAAAGATGCCTGGTAACTGGCATCAACAAAGAGATGCTTAAATGAGGAGGGACTTGAGGGTGGGGATCTGTTCCTTTGGACTTTGTAGAATCTGGTAATTGGAAGGACTCATATTTTAGCTGGAGATTGTTGTCAAATGGGTTTGATTGCTTTGAGTTTTGGGTGGTGTTGATATTTATTTTTCCTTTGGCAGAAACGGAGTCTCTTCTGGGATTTTGTTGATGTAGCACTGCTGTTTGTTCAGATGTGTTTTACTCCTATATGAGGTTTCAACAGTATGACCCACCAAATCTTTGATAATGGAAATTTCTTGTTGAACAAAGTTTGAAAATTCTGTGAGATACTGATTTATCTGCAATCATCTCAAGCACTTTGTATTGAAAAGATCATTTCATTCATAATGACGTCTATGGTGACAACATGACTGTTTTATCGTTTTTATTGCAAATTGGATCTATTTCAACTGAACCCTCTTATGGACCAAATTACTGTTCCCTCTCATGAACATATTTGACATGCATGGTCTGCAAAAGTCAAATCCTGTCTCACTTTTATGGAGCCTTTGATAAATCGGTCAGTGGTTTTAATGAAATCATCACCTATCCATCATAGCTAAGTTAAACCAAATTGACCGAGTACGGGAACTGGTTTTTGTTTCACTTCCAAATGCTTCAATGTTCCTTACACACTTTGATCAAATGATGTTTCTGGTGTTATTAAAGGAACTTGTTGTGATGGTTTGGTGTTTCAGGCTTTCAGCTCCATCATCGGGTTTGGAAAGTGGTTTCTCTTTCATTTCCAAATGTTTCAAATAACTATGCTCTCCACGGACTTTGACAAGGTAATCCTTTGGCATAATCAGTGATTTTGGTGTTTCGTGCAAGTTCTCATCATTGTGGTACTTAGCACTGCATGTGTTTTATGTCCTTGAGACTGTCCAAGTTTATCATCTTCCAGCATCGAAAGCCAGTGTTCCATCAAAAACTTTATGCATTTACCTCTGTGCAAAAATGACCAACTTCAGCAAACTGCAAACATTATCAGAGGCTGCAAAACCCAAATCCGTAAATCAGATTACAGCAACTGCTAACAGATTGTAATGCAATGAACTCCAAAGTGAAAGCAGATCCCAAAATTAAATAAATTATTCACGAAAAATTAAGGATGATTTTATCCACTTTTTGTTACTCTTGACAAAGCTTGTGGACATCCTTGTACATGTTCATATGGGTTTAAGAGAATATGAAGATTTGAACATCTGTACTAAGACACTTAAAGAGAAAAGTGTTGATTCTACACGGGTGATGTAGGATAGACCCGTGCTCCCTCATGGGTCGACCGACCTTTGGGCCCAGGCACCCTATCTTAGTTTATTTAGGATTCTAATTATGTTTTTAGTTATTTTAGTGGGATGTTTGAGTCCTAGCCTTCAAATTGTTTCAATAGTACATATTAGTTTTAGGGTAGTTTGCTTTCTTTATTTGAGCATTGTAAAGCTTTTTGGCTCTTCAGTTATTAATTACTGAAAAAAAAAACTTCTTAGAAGTGCTTTTGAGTTTTTCGGAGTGGACTTCTTTCTCACCCGCGATTGGAAGTTTAGTGTGAGGCCAAGATCCAAGGATTTTCCTAGCCTACCCCGTACCTCCATCTTTGATCTCTCGACCTCTGCCAATCTGGTGTGTTTGGTACCCTGTCCGCATCATTTGATATCAGAGCCGAAGATGGATCTAACCCTGTTTCGATCATCGACAATCTGTCTTCCGCACCAAACATCACCACCACCAGTCGCTAGTCCCTGCCATCATCCAAAATCCCACCACCTGATCACTTGACTGCACACCCCTCCCAAACTTCACCGATTCCCCTCCAAGGCCATTCCACATTGATCGAACCACACCTAGTTCAGATCTCCCAAGCCCCTTCAAAATGAAAACCTGTCCTTAAACGAACTTTAAAATCCAATTGTCCCCAAATCACCCTAAACCCAAGATTTCCCAAATCCCTAGTTTTGAACCCCTAAAATCCTAGGTCCCTAATCGATCCACACCCATTTTAGCCAAACCCAACATAACTAAAACCCCATTATCTTCCCCACACTAATCGTAAGACAGTGCCAAAACATTGACCTAGTAGTCCATCCCTAACCTTCCAACCCCGTTAATATCCAAGGCCCCGTCCATACCCAAAACCCAAAGCCCAGACCTGTTGATGACCCTCTTTCACAAAACAACAGTCTTAATGACCACCCCCTAGACCCCAAATCCCATTCCCGCACTCCTTCCCGTAGCCTAACCTCCACGTTTGCAAGCTCCAAAGTCCATCACTGTGTCCACATTTTCATCTCCATCACCTACACTCTCTCTCGATGAGGTGCTGTAGCAAAAAATGGGCAGAAGCCGTTGCCATTTCGTTTCTTTCTTTTCTACACAGAGCTTGAGGGAAACAAAAGAGAGATCCCAGTTCTGGGCTTCAGTTCCGGTCAACTCCAACCCACAGTTAGGCTTGAGCTAGCAACAATTAGGGGGAGAAAAAAAATCGTCTTGAGCTAAGCCTAGCCAACTTGAACATTTTGAAGCCCATATCCACTGCACGTCACAGTTGACCCAATTGGAGAGCACGACCTGCCCTGTCTGATATGAAGCCCACATAAGAAAGCATTCTAAATTGGGCTAGCCCAACAATCAAATTTATTTTGCAAGACTTTGAAGCCATTTGAACTTTGATCAGCAATTTGTCTTTGCTTGCAAACTACAATTAGTGAGATCTACACAGTAGGTCAGTAAAGCTTTGAAAAAGTGTTTTTTCTTTTTTAAGTATTCAATATGACATTAGAAGAGGAACTATCATGCAAAATTCACAGTGATATGCTTAGAATAATATATTCAATTAAGTATGAACAATGGTATGTTAATAATAAAGCCTACTTTGATTGATTTCTTAATTTGAACCAAGGCAAGCGAATAGTTGATTAATATAGTGATAAATTTTTAAGGCTACAGTACTTGTGTGGATTAGATGAAAGTGATGAATAGTATGTCATTATCTTTACAGGATGTTTAAGACCAAGTGTTTGGAAAATATGAAAAACGAATATAAAGATATGTATGAAGTATTTTGGGAAGCAATCCGTGTTGAGTGTTTGATAAAATGCTATCGTCTTAGATAAGCCAAGATGCAAAAAGAAAAGTTTGTGCAAACCCTAGAAGCCCATGTTGTAGAACAAATTGTGGAAAATGAGGAATAAAAGTAAATAAAAGTAAGGAACAATTGATCCCATGTTAAATTCAGATGAATTGGAGATGAATTGGAAGAAAATGAACTTGAGTCCAATCCTTCTAACAGCATTGATCAAGAGTTGCAAGCAGGTGAAGTAAAAGAGGAAGACAAGAGGATTGATGAATTAGAAATATTTAACAAGTTAACTAGACAACCCATAGATCTAAGGGCAATGCCACCACCAGAGAAGTTGGTTAAATCATCAGATGACATGTCCATTATTGAAGCGAGTCCACAAGAAGATCCGATCGTTGAAGTCCATCACATTGACTTTATATTCAAGGATCAATAGTGGAAATTTGAAGATTGCATTTTACTCTGATTGATTCTACATTTGCACTTCCTAGAGGACTGATTGCGTATCCCAACAAAATTCAAAAGAGGCTATGCGTCGAGTCTACTTCCAGTTGGAGGACGAGATCATGTGAAACCTCCATGTCATGGACAGATGACATAAATCAACCTACAAATCGGAAGTTCATATGTTGGATTTTTTTTTCTTGGAGGATATCTACAAAACTCGGTGTCGAGTTCTCTCCAACAAGGGGAGAGTTGATGCAAGATAGACCTGTGGTCCCCCCTGGGTTGACCGGCATTTAGGCTCAGCCCACCTATCTTAGTTTATTTAGGATTTTAATTATGTTTTCAGTTACTTTAGTGAGATGTTTTAATCCTAGCGTTCAATTTGTTTCAACGGTACATATTAGTTCTAAGGTAGTTTGCTTTCTCTATTTAAGCATTGTAAAGCCTTTTGGCTCTTCAGTTATTGATTGATGAAATTAAGAAAACATTCTCAAAGTGCTTTTGGGTTTTTCAGAGTTGACTTCTTCTTCGCCTGCGATGTGGAGTTTGGCAAGAGGCTAAGATTTGCAGGGATTTTCTTGACCTATCTCATCCACCTTCCATCTCTGATATCTCCATCTTCGCCTGCCCTGCGTCTAGTACCCCGCTCCGCATCAACGGGGATTCTCTACTCCTAATTTATCCTCATTCATCCACCAATTAGCTGATTACCCACTTGCCATTCTTCATCCAAATGGACCTACGATAACTGGTGGATGTCCAAGCAGGTGCTAAAACAATTGGCAAGCATTATGATGGAAGCGTTTGCAATGTTTCCAACAATCCTTACGGACTGAACTTTTACTAAAATAATAGCGAAAGATATAAATTTGATGTCTAAAGGTAGCCAACATAATCCAGCAAACAATACCATAAAGAACATGACCATATCCTTTCTTTTTAAAAGAAAATAAAGAAAGTAATCAATGAACCCAGGCCAAGACATGCAGCATACCCAAAAAGAAAAGACCCAAACGTCTCATCTTTATGCCCCACAGCCAACTTCTCTCTACTTCTAGCAAAAGCATACCATTTTTACAGCTAATTTCTCCAAATGGTGTGTTGTGCAAATGAACACAGATAATCAAGTGCCTAAAATCAAATAAAAGTTGAAGAAATTTAGATAATGGTGATGATAAAAGGTCTTAAAAATAGTTACTAGTTTGCATATAAGAACCTTAAACTAGGAATAGTTCATTATGAACAATTTGCGGTTCAGTTTGGAAACTGTTCTCATTAAGTTCTCTATCCTTAGTTGTACAAAATCCATTAGTGAAGTATATCTAAGAGATTCAAGCCACTCAAAAACGGTGCATCATATGTATCAAGGATCAACAATAGTCAATATCAAATTTCAAACATAGGTGTATCAACAATGTCTTCTATAAAACAAGGTGTTTTACTTCCTGTGACTAATTTGATGGTGGCCTAGCTCAGGATGGAGTGAATTTGTCCCACAGTTAATATTTACAGTTTTCTTTAACATTAGATTTCAACTATGGGCTCTAGTGATAAATAAAATGGACTCATCTGTATTGTGGTTGTAAATAGGTAGCAGCTGGAAACAGGATCCAAACCTATTGTATAGCTGTAACTAGCCATCTTTCTCCTGAATTGATCCCAAAGCAAATTGGGTTAGCTCAGGGTTATCCTGGTTCAGCCGGGTGCAGCTTGAAACTGGATCCAAACTTATTTTATAGCTGTAACTAGACATCCTTATGCCTGAATTTATCCGAAAGCAAACTTGGGTTAGGCTCAGTGTTATCCTGGTTCAGCCAGGTGCGAATTGAAACAGGATCCAGACCTAGTTTATAGTTGTAACAAACCATGTTTATTCCTTAATTTATCCAAAAGCAAACGTGGGTCAGGCTCAATATTATCCGGGTTCAGCCAGGGTCAAGTTCAGTGTTATCCGGTTCAGCCAGGATCAAGTTGAGTTGACATGTATTAGTGTGGAAGAGTGTCCTGGGCCTTCGCCTATCCCAGTGGCCTTAAGAACTGGTCCAAGCGCAGTCCAAAGCAGGCAGTCTAAAAGATTGGCCGGTTCTGGCACATAAGCTTGTAAGAACATGGCTTGACAGTAGGGGTGTGGTAGATAAGATTCAATCATAAAATCCTCTCAAACAGTTGAGCCCAATGTTTCTTGTGTTTATTATTGCCCCTGCCCATCTGATAAGTAGTACAAGTACTTACTTGTCATTGGTGCTCGTCATTGGGCTCTTCTAAGGCCACCATCAGAATGTTCTCAGATCTATAAACGTAGTTCACCCAGATTTTTTTTTTACTGCTTTTTTTGATGGATTCACGGTCACTCTGCAGGTTGCAAAAAGATTCTAGTTCTTTTATGAATTTACATGTTAGAAAGAAATCATCTTCATATTTTTTAAACAATCTTTCATGGTCCATATCTTATTGTAGAGAGATTTTACTAAAGCCAATTAAAAGTGAGACATTTATTTTGAGTAGCTTAAATTGGACTCACTGAGGAGCCTCATGGGATTCCTTCCAAGGCCCATATTAGGACTCCAATTTGGTAGAGCACAAAATAAAAAAACTAGAGAGGAGTGCAACCCGGAATTGGTTTTTAATAAAAGTGTCCACCTATGATCAATCTTATTCCTCTATTACAACGAAGGTTGGCTAGTTAGTTGGTAACCTGCATATTACTCCAACTCGGGTGCCTAGTCCAGCTTTTTTCACTCTATCTTGAGCGATTAGGAAAACAAATCCAGTCTTGATCCCAGGTATGCCACTCTTCCCATTGTGGCCTTCTCTTTCCAAACTTGTATGGGCTATTTTTCCATCTTTGAGGGCTTCTTCTTTTCACTTGTGTGGGCTTTTTTGGGTTCGAACACCTAAACTGTACCATATAGTAAATAAATAAATAAATCTTACTCCACCCACACAGTTACCAACTATGCATTGGCATTTGGCACTGGCCATAAGCTGATAATGATTCTATCAGTCTTCACGGTAAATTGAGCAATAAATAGTGATTAAACTTTAAGACTCAGAATTAAGGCTGATCCAAACCCTAGCAACACACAATTATCCTCCAATATTTATCATTATGCATCCGAGTGGGCCTTAAACGAGGAAAGAATGGTGAGTAAAAGGTTGTCATTTTCTTGTGGGATAAACTGGGCATATGTATAAATTCTGGTTTAAGTTAGGAAAAAAAAAAAAAAAGAATGCAAAATCGTTTTGCCTAATGAAGCAAAGCAAACTAAAGCGTGAACGGCAGGATTCGAACCTGCGCGGGCAGAGCCCACATGATTTCTAGTCATGCCCGATAACCACTCCGGCACGTCCACTTGGTGGACTACAGTTACAATTTAAATTAAATAATGTATAAACTTTGCTTACAGTATCCGCTGCCCAACCTGCATGTTAAACGGATCCGACTTTCTTAGGTCCAGGCCGTGTCCAGGATCAAAATAGAACGCCCTTACGTCCAAGCACTCCAAGCTGGAGCTCGTCGAAGACTGTTTTCAGCCAAAGATATCTCTCATATTCCATTCAAATAGACACTTAAAACTATACATGTATATTAAAGATTTTGTGCACAGCTACAGTCCTACCTACCTACCGTTACCAGGTGCAATAACAAATTCATGGTCAAGTGGTGTTGGCATCAGAATTTCGTCACTTGTCCTGAAAAGTTAATAGTATCACTTCCAACACCCAGTGCAACATATAACAAGAAATAAATGAATAACAGATGCAAGCTCAGCCTAGACTAGTGTGGATAAAATAGGGAGTGCTTGTAATTTAGTGATTATCTATCCAAACTATTACTAGAAAGCCCTGCCCAATCACATTTTTTTTTAATAACCGAAGGTATCCATCGCCAATCTAGCCTTTAGACCTCTTGCTTTCGGCCCTGAGGTGACTCGATTCTGACGAACAAGGATTATTTCTTGGGAGTTATATACATGGCCGCATGTATATTACCCAAAAAAGCAAGGGGCTGGAGTTGAACTCGAGACCTTGGAGAACAAACTCAAGGCTCAAACCAACTGAACCACTGCCTTGACTGCAGCCAACCACATTTTGAAGAGTTATGCCAGTGACAAAAATCTCAAATATATCCATTTTTTGTTATAATTAGAGATACTAGCAACCACTTCTTTCTCCATTGTGAGGTTGTGGCCAATGTTTGGAACCAATTAATAGCTAGGTGTAGTATGCTTGGTGTTGGCTAGAATCAATTGCAAAAGTAGTTGAGTCTTGGTTGGGAGGTCATTTTGGTGTTTGTGAACATACCCTTTGGAGAATAATGTCCTTTGTCATATTTTGGTCTATTTGGAGGAAAATGAATGATATAATTTTCAAGGGCCTTTTACTCTTCTCTGACAGAGCTAATTGATAGAGTTATCCTAAAAATTACAAAGTGGGTTGTGATTAGAAAGGAGTTTTCTAGTTTTCCTTCAATGGTATCTTTGTAAATTGGAAAGTTAGTATGGTGTGTGGCCAATCTAAGGTGGGGAGATATCTTCTCTTATCTTCCTTTCCTCTACATGTGCTCAAATTCAATGTTGACAGAGATAAAGGGGCAAGCAAAGACGGGCCAGAATTGAAAGGTGATCCGCAACAAATATGAGGTCTTGTTCATGTTCCCTAAGCGTGTGTCGGAATGGGTCATAAAAGTCAGGCTCGAGCCAATTTACTGAGTCAACCGGGCCAGGTAAAATAGGGCTTTGATTAATTTTGTGGGCTTTCTAGCAAAGGTTGGGCCTATTTAAACTAAATTACATGCACTTGTTAAATGGGCCTAGACGGGGCAGGCTTGGGGTTTTCTCTCATTTAATCCAAACCCAACGTAATTGTTAAATGGGCCTAAATTAAATATCCAAGCCTGGCCTAAAGTGGGCTGCGCCATGGTTCAGCTTGGGTTAGCCCAGCCATTGAACACCCCCAAGCATGTGACTAATGAAGTGGAGGTGGAGGCACTGGCTATTTTGAAAGCTCTTTGATATTTCTCAAGAACTTTTCATGGTAATTTTATTGTAGAAAGTAATTCTTCTAATGTGATTTAATGGATGTCGAATAGGGAAGTGAATCCTTGGACATTCCAATTCCTATTTAATGAAAACCGAAATTTATATTGCCTTCCAACATAAGTCAAGATTGGCCAACTTTATGATAGACATTCTTCCCAAATAGGGGACTAAAAGGATTACTCCAAGGTAGGAAATTATTATGTAAATTGTGATGTGAGTAGGGTAGATCTCTCTTGTACCTTCTTGCTCATTTGTATTCCCTAAGTTTGTATCTTGTAGCTTCTTACCAAAAAAAAAAAAAAAAAAGAAAGATCGTACATAAAAAACTTTTGTGTCTTCAACTTCTTTTAATGAAATTTTTATTACTGTTTCAATATATATATATATATATATATATTTGTGTAGGGGATTATGAATGACACCCAAACCCAAGCCCACATGGACCGAGCAGGCCAAAAGAAGTGAGGGCTGCCTGATCAGGTTCCGTTTCAGGTGGAACTTGGGCCTCTTCTCTGAAAATTATTCTCTGCTACTGAATGGGCAATTTGTCAGGAAGATGGGAAGATTGAGAACAAGATGACCATCTTCTCCGTGAGTGTACCAAAATCCATGAGAAATATGCTACAACCTTGTAGGAGTTTGTACCCTTGTATGCGCTGGTCTCCATTATCTTTTATGTGTGAGTTGTATCTTGTCTCTTTACGTGTGTGGGTCTCCATTACCCCGTATGCATGTGTAAAGTTGTGTGGGTTAAAAAAAAAAAACCCTCATGGGAGTTGAATTAGACCTTATTCATAGAACTGAGTGAGGATTTTAGTAAAAAGGTCAAAAAGGAGAGGGCGAGTTTATTTTATTATTATTTTTTTTTAGAAAATGAGAAGGAGAGTTATCACATATGTTGCACAGCATAGTTCTCTAGTGCACAGTTTGACTGATTCACAATCTAATGCCCCAATTGTAATTTGAGACAGGACTTGCTTAGCAAATTCATGGGAGTTAGGTTCATTTGGCTTACCTTTTGATTAATTTGATTCAAAGTCCAAGTTCAACGAGTTTGACAAACTAGGGGTGGGTCTAGTGCAGCACGCTGCATGCTAGTTTAGAATTGAGATTATATGAGGAAAAACTTCACGGTGACGTTGGTCTCCCATGTCACCATGGACCGGTGGAGTTTTTAATGAGAGGATCCCGGCTGGTTTGTATAAAGCATGAGTATGTGTGAGACCCACATATCATGCCGTGCAAGTCATTCCCCTAATCATAGCAGTTTTGAAGAATCTTTCATGGCTTTTTGAATTAATATTTTAAGAAATGCCCCTTAGATTTCCGTTACTTTCCTGGAGCAGAGTCCAAATTGATTTTGGCACAAGAAAGATGCATGCTCTTGTGTGGGTCCTACCATCATATTTCTAGTGTCCTTGAAATGCATGTATATCAAATCTCAACCGTTCATGTACTTGCCTCAGAAGCCCCCTTTATTTTTGTATACATACATGCATACATTTTTTTTTATGAAAGCATACATCTTTATTTTTGGTATATCTTTCTCGGCCTATTTGCTAACATCAAGCGGAGTTTCTATTTTTAGCTGTCTTATTTTAATTGGGCCCACTAAGTTGGATCAATGATGTAATTGCAATAGAAGTATAATTGAGGACATCATGCTTTGATAATAGTTCTTAAATTTTTAGAAAAAAACAATTTGCCCCACTTGTAAACTACCATAGGTCGTAGTTACCGTTACTTACCTTCAGATTGAAGTCTTAAAAAGTCATGTACTTACCTTCAGATTGAAGTCTTAAAAAGTCATGTCCTCCAAAATCATTACATTTGAGGGCCCTAGATCAAGGAATTAAGATGATTAGATGACTTTGCACCAATCGATCTCTCTGAGACCTTTCCATCCCCTACTTTTACCATGATTGTCATGGGCCTACATGGGCCCTGGTGAGTTCATTGCAATAGCTCAACTCCCCATATATCCTATTTCAAATTGTCACAAATTGAGTTGGATCTATTATGTAGTTGAATGTAAGTATAACTTGTGAAATCAATTATAATAACCTTTTATTTTTTTGTGTTTTTGATAGCTCAGCTAGGGGCGTTAGGACCCAAGGATAGCTTGGCACACCCGGGAAGGAAGCTCTCCTAAGTGAGAAGGTAGCCCATGCAAGCGGGAAGAAGGGGGGGCTATAGCTAAGGTAAACCAAAAGTAAAAATATTTTGAAATTTTTATAGGTATTATTAGTAATAAAATAAATCTAAAAGTAAACCAACTGTAAACATAAGTTATTTTAAATAGAGAATTTTACGGGAAAAAATCCCATAAATGTTCACTAAACACAATCAGCCCTCAATTAATTTTATGCACTAATTGGATCCCTAGGCTTGATTTCGTGCAAATTTTTTTTTCTTTTGGTATGCAAGGTTGATCACTTAGCCTCACATTATATCTATCTATCTATTTATCTTACCATATATAAAAGGCGTTCAGTGCACGAGGCTCCTGCATATCGGGGTCTGGAGAGGACAAGATGTACGCAGCCTTACATTCATTTTGAAGAGGCTGTTTTCATAATTTGAACCTGCATCCTCTAGGATGCTATTGATAAGCCTTTACCATATATAAAAAAGCAAGAATTTTTCCTCTTGCTTTGTCCTTTTTCCTGTTCTCGTGTGCTTATGTTCCTCCTGCTCTTTCATTCTCTCAACCCTTGTGGGTCCTACTTCGTGGACCCTCATTGGGCCCATTTGATCCATGTCGGTTAGTGACATCTATCTGAAAAGTGTCGGATGCTCAGCTAGTAAAGGAGATGGCATTCAACTGGTGTCCCTGTTTTGCTTCCCTCTATTCTCATGTCCTTATCCTTAGTTTGGAAAAAAAAAAAAAAAAAACAACGTGTGCTGAACAAGGAAAGCATCTCTGGCGAAGAAGAAGAAGAAAAAATTGAACAAAGAATCTGTGTTGGCTTGGTTTGGATCACTTGATTTGAAGGTATTTTTTCCCTAATTCTCTCGTTTTATCTTGTTAATTTTTTCTATGGATTCAAGTAAAATAATGTCTAAGTTTTTGCTTGATTTCTGTTATATGGCTAATGTTGATTTGCAATTGGTGGGTTGGTTGTGTGTTGTGGGTTGATGATTTTAGTTGTTTAGAGAGTGTGATTGGACGAGTGTCATTTGGAATGGGTGTATTGAATGTATTTGATGAATTGCCTGACTTAAGAAATTAGCTGCAGAATGATGTGAAAGGGAAAAACCATGATCAGTTAAAAGAAACAATGATAATAATGATACTGTAGATACAATGATAATAAAAGTAGCGATTCAGAACTAGACCAAATGCATTACAACAGTAGACACCTTAGTAAAATATTAGCCCACAACTGATATGAGCCTTACGCATACCAGAATTAGGAAGATTGCCAGTATCTGCTGACTCTATCAGTTAGCAATGTGGCTAGAAAAACAACAACTCAGGAGCTATGGATGGCAATTGATCCCTGTTTTAAATTTCCTCATATAAATTGTTTTGGGTCTAGATTCATAGCTTTGGCCACATTAATAATCAATTTCAGGTCTACATTTAGATAGATTGGTTTTCTAAGGACCAAAGTATTACAGTGTTTGAGTGCTTTTCTCCCCTGGTTGTTGGTCCTACTGGGGTGCATGACAGGGTTTTCATGGATAGGTCTTGATGCCTGGATAAATGTCAAATAGATATATATCTGCCCCTCGAAATGAGTACAAATCTATTCAAAATTAAGTTTTGGGAATGATTATCTGGATTTGATCTACTGCTCATCCTTTCTCAATGAAGAGATGCTTAGGAGAGTGAAAGAGTTTACTTGCACAGAGTGTGGCAAAAGCTACATGAAGATCAACAGTTGGAACAATCTTCAAAAGAGTTTGTACAGCTTATAGATTAGTTAACTGAAACCAACACAATATTCAACAAGCTAGTTCACTTGGCCCACCTGATTTAGCCACACTGGAACCATTTGGGTAGAAAAGTCCTCACCAACTGCAATCACAACGGCTGGTGTAATCTTGTCTCTTAATACTATTAAAAGGATCAAAATCATTGATAGCATATGCAGCAATAGAAATACCTATGGTTTGGTTATTGAACATCAACTACCAATCATAAGTTAAAATGCAATGACAAAGATTGAGAAATGCCTTTTAATAATATTAAAAAAATCTTTCTTTTCATAAAAAAAAAGATTGAGAAATGTATGAACTAGAGGGCCAGGGAAGCCACCAAGTGGCCATCCTAGAGGCCAATTCACATCATTCTAAAGAAGGAACCAATTCACATCATTCTGAAGAAGAGTGTATTCCTGTTCAATTTCATACCTGTGGATTACAAAAATAAAATAATGTAAAAACATGAATTTAAGTAGACCCACATTATTTGATAATAATTTTCTTATCCAATCTATATATATGAAGGGCAACAATGATGGCAATTCAATTGCAGTAAAAAGTTTTTTTATCCCTCACTCCAATTTATTTGTATGATGATCACTTCAAGCACACTAAACCATAGAGCAACAATTACCTAAATAGAAGAAAATCCATATCTGAGAAAGAGGTGGTCTTGGCTAGGAAGAGCAGAGAGAAAGGAAGTTGAGAAGTTGTGGAAAAGAGAAAAAAAACCCAAAAGACGTTCCACATAATATCCCTCCTAAATAGAAGAAAATCCATACCTGAGATAGGGGTGGTCTTGGCTAGGAAGAGCAGAGAGGATGGAAAATGAGAAGTCGTGGGAAAGAGAAAAAACCCAAAAGACATTCCACAGAGGTATCCCTCCCTCTAGCTAAATCTGTCCAACTAGCTTTTTTTTTTTTTTTTTTTTGTGTGGGTACAATTGGAAGTTTCTTTCCTACCTTTTGAAAGTACACCATATAGTAACATGATAAATAACTAACCTTAGCCTACCAACTGTCATCAAAATCAGAAATGCTTGATTCATTTGGTGCAACCATCTTGATAGACATTTCTAAGATTTTACTACTATTAAAAGATGATAGCAATGGCTCACCTTCATGCCACATCGATTTGATGCTTAGTATCATAGTAGTTCAATTGCACTTGACTATCATACAAGACATATGGCATAGTTGATTAGTTGAGTTACAACTTATCATATGCACTAGGTATAGCCCAAAAAATGGACTAAAAGTATCCTTACCACGGATTCAGTGGTCCTTCTCTGAATCTTCATTTTCTTCTTGTTCAATACCACATGGTTGCTTTTTGGCAAGTTGTATGTTCATTTTAATTCATTGAAACTTTTCTTTGATTTTATTTTATTTTTTTGCTTTCACTTTAAGTAGATAATTTGAAAAGAAATCATAGAAGATTCCCATGAAGAGAAATGTAAAAAATATAAAATGATCAAGCTTTCTACTTTAGACTAGAACCAAAACATGGTCATCAAAATACCCTTTAATTTTCACGCTCTTGACATGTTGTTTGACACTAAATATTTTGATATTATGACTGATTGTATATGTGTTGTTTTCTAGATCAGAAATTACACAATGCAATGAACCAACAATTCATACAATTAGACCCACACTTCTAGACTATTATAGCAATCTGATTGTTGGGTGGCAAAGAAGCAAAATGTATGGCCTATTTAGCAATAAAAAAAGAGAACAAAAAAGAAATCAGCAGTCTGTCCACCATTTAAATGATATGGATGACCAACGTATGGGTCCCACCTGTAAATCACATTCAGTGGTCAAAGGGATGTTGATCAAGTTGCTCGTTGAATTGTTATGGCTTATTCACTAGATTTCTTAGTTATGTTGGGTTGCTGTTCTTATTTGTTCTTCAAGGACCAAGATTTTCTCATGGTAATTTTTGAGGTTTGAATTTTAGTAATGTTGATTGGAATTTCATCATGGTTTTTGTTTGTGCTTTCACCCTATTTCCTCTAATGAAAAAACGTGGAGATTAGTGAAAAAAATAGAGCTATAAAAGTTGACCATAGATAGTTGAGGTGACACTGAAAACAATTTCCATAACATTGATGACCCATATTAGTGCAGATGTAAAAAAAAAAAAAAAAATCAATCACAAAATAGAAAAAACTGGTAATCATTTATTTGGATGAAACTAGCTAACAAACTAAATAGTAAATTGAAAATAAATAACTATTGAAAACTTTTACGTATTCAAGTTCTTTAAGGTTGAGATGGGAGTGAGAACAAAGAATCAAAACTCTAGCAAGTCAATGAAAGCTACAACAAAGAAAAGTTATGAAAAAAAAATTCCGATGTGTTATCTTTTTTGCCCACCATGGAGTTCTTGTTTCTCGAAAATGCTTTTAGTAAAATAGTTATACGTTTACAGAAATGGTTTTTGTTTTAAATTCAGTGTAAATGCGTATAGGCATAAAACTCTTTACGATATGGGCATACAATGATCAGAAAGTGTGTTTTCATGGACTGAATTAAAGATTTTCAGACTTTTCATAGTAAGTTTTTAGGTGCTTAAAGTTTCAAGATTTTATTGCAGAATAGGAGGTCAAAACTAGACATACAAGTTAAGATCTCCTAGATGTAAGTGTTTTGTTTTTTTTTTTTTTTTTTTTGTATGTGTTCTTTTTTCTTTGTGTTATTTTATGAATTATTTAAGTTGAAGGAAGTGCCATCAGTTGGTTTCTTATCTTTGGTTAATGTGGTTATGGTCTAATTAAATCGTTTATTGACCTTGCTATGGTTTTCTCATCTTGAACTAAATATAGAGCAAACCTTTTGTGAGGTAGAACCATAGAAGGAATTGTATCTTTTTACTATCAGATTTATAGAATTGTCTTTCTCTAATGTAAAGTATGAAGGGGTAACTAATAACAACTAATGCAATTGAGTTTATTTAATTATGTTGTGGTGCTAGTTATGCTTGATGTATGCTATCTAAGCGACATGAAAGTGGGCACTATAGATTCAAACAATGATTTTTAAGTTTGTTAAAAATTTGCTTGTCATGTAGAATTTGATCTGTAGAAATATTGTGAAGTATCTTGGCTCTGTGTCATGAATTTTTCTGTTTAAGTAGTGTTTTGGCAACATTATTTGGCTTTTTTCCCAAACTATTGTATGAATTATTTTTTTATGTGATTGTGTACTTTTTTGTTGCAAATATGATATAGTTTTGGATAATCTTTCAATTTTCAGAAGAATATTTTGTGTGGTTTGCTTAGTTTCAAAAATTTACATGTCTTTTCTCCTGTTGCACAAGATTGGTTTAGGTTGATGGTTCAACATGAAATGAATCGAACAAGATTTTGATGTGAAATTAAATGAAAGAAGAATTATGCCAATGAAAATTTCATAATACTACATTACTACCAGTCTACCACTAGTAGCAATTTAAACAAATCCATTTTTTCAATTACAACTCATAAATCCTTATGAGAATGTGAAGAAAGTGAAAACTTTATAATACTACATTACTACCAGTCTACCACTAATAGTAATTTAAACAAATCCTTTATTCTAATTACAACTCATAGATCCTTGCATAATTTTCCTTATGAGAATGTGAAAAAATGTCACCATTTAAAAAGGCTTCTCAATGCTTGAAGTAGATGTTCTTGTACCATATTTATTTTTTCACTATATAATTATGTTTTATGATTCTTGCTTAGCTGAATTTATGGTAAATAAAAATCTGAATATAAGTTTTATGGGCAATAAAGTAGCTTTTTTTCTTTTTTTTTTTTCACTGCTTGAGTTCCATTAAATTATAAATATGTTGGGAGATAGATATACCATTAAAATTAATTTTTGAATTCCTATTCTTTTTTTAAATTTTCCTTCTTATTTTAGTTTCTAATGTGAGGCTTACATTTATTTTTGTTTAATTTCTATGAACTTACTTGAGTCATATTGGGTATTTCACCATCATATACTTTAAAATAATATAGACTTTGAAAGGCATGTTAAATTCATTGGTGATATTATGTATTATCAACTGCTAAAAGGTTAAATTTATTTCTTAACAAATTTATAATCTCTTGACAACTAAATTTATTTCTATTTGTTTTTAATTTATCCTATTGTTTCTTTTAGTTGTTTTGCAGATTATTCTAAAGAACACCGCTTATCTAATTGGATACCTGTTTGCTTTTGCTCTATTGATTTAACTAAGGTTTGAAATATTAAATCTCAAAAATTATTTAATCTTCTTTTTCCTTATAACAATGTACTTTGAGATTAGTATCTTATACATCTCTATTTTATCTTCATAACATGGAAAAAAGATTCTTATAATGACTTCTCTTTATTTATTAAAGGTTTACTTAATGATATGTGGTGTCTAACGTACATACTTATTCACTATATATGAGCCAGATAGCTTCATTAAATTATCGGTAATGGAAAATGAAATGGAAAAAAAGAAGAAACACATAGGTGATTAATATCTTTCTTTTGAAATAAACAATGTATAAATATGTGTATTTTAAAACTCAAATATACTATTAAGCTTAAATACAAACTTAACTGTTCTTTTCTATAAAAGAGAAGGGTAAAAAGTGTCATAAAAACAACGTAAATCATATCCAAAGTTGTCTACAGACCAAAAAAGAAAAATCAACATGAAAAGAAAGGAGACAAATAAAAGGAGAAAAAATTACAAAATCAAACATTAGGAGCTTCTTTAAAGACGAAAAGCTCTACTTTCATAAGTGCAACTCCATCGAAGCCAACATCAAACTTAGGTTGGCTCTAAATTTTATAATATATTTATCTTTATAATTACAATAGATAATATCATTTGTAACTATTAATTATAATATTTTCATTGATATAGAAAAAACATAGCTTGAAAATCGTAGGCAAAAAAGACAATGGTATGCTTCGTTGCCAAAAGAAAAGCCTTTCTTCTACGGAAAAGGGAAGCTTATGCAGGAAAAAAGTTACTGTAAGGACAATTTCCTAGAAATAACGCTTCATCATTTAATAAAAACAAGCAAATAGGCATGCACTTATACATTCTTAAATGTAATATTAAAACTCTTTAACAAATATAATACAAATATATAATAATTATATTTCTAACTAAGTATTCTTTTTTTGCCCAAAATAAAAGCTATTGAAACATTACTGGGCATCACTATTAATGATACTCCCTCAAATATTAGAATGAAATGGAAGGAGTTTCTTATACTCATGAGATTTGTAAGTGATATATTAAAAGTACAATAAATTTGTTCATCTAATCTAATATATATTTATATTACAAAATCCTCAAAATTACATATATCTTCTATCAGGATCAACATCTAGGGAATCCAATGAATTTAATGAAGATATTTCTTCAACTATTTATTTACAAGATACCTCTATATTAAACTACAGAGAAAGAAGTAAGCATATTTATATAAAATATGAGCTTAAAGTTCATTAATATAGTGAAATTATATTAATACAATTTTTACATGTAGGTACAATGATTTTAAAATAAACATTCCCTCTCAATGATCAACATTAAAACAAAAGGCTGATTGTTATTATTGTGGAGTGAAGAAATTTGCTTATGAATCAAAGGGCTTCTGTTGTTCTGTTGGTCAGGTGTTGATAAGTTCAAATTCTATTCCTGAAGATCTTCGAACTCTATTCACATCAAATAGTGAAGAGGCAATTCATTTCAAAACACATGTTAGAACATATAATAATACATTCGCATTTACCTCCTTCAATGTCAAATGTGAGAAAGAACTTTGAAAGAGAAACAAAGGCATTTATACTTTTAAAATTCAAGGCCAAGTTTACCAATATCTCAATGAGTTGTTGCTTGCTAATGGTCATCCGTCAGATCTATAATTGTATTTTTATGACTCTAATCATGAAGTGAAGAATAGGATGCATTAGTCACCAAAGCTTAAATCTGATGTTGTTCAAAGATTAATGGATATATTGACCATTAATCCTTATTGTCAATTTTTTCGATCTCTAAAAGATTTGTCTATCAGTGATGATAAAAGAATATTTATAAGATGTGATCCCCAACTTGATCATACAATGCTCCTTCAACATCACAAGTGATAACAATTTGGAGTGAAACCTCAGATGCCAATCATTTAAGTGAATGTGACATCATAATATATAGTCATTTTGGAGATAGTCACAGAATAAAATACTATTTTGGTTGCCATGATCCATTTAAGTATTCACTATTAGTTCCTTATGGAGATGCAGGTTGGCATAGGGCATCAAACGAATACAAAGAAATGAGATGTTAAGTCATGCAAATGTACTCTCAATTGATGATTTGTTAAAGAAAAAAAAAACAAGGCATATCTTATTCAATTAGACAATTATAAAATTAGATTAAACCCTAAAAACTAATAATTTATTTTTTAAATAGCTTTGGAGAAAAAAAGCTCATCAAAACAAAAAATATCATGTCGACAATATTATTGCTACAAATTACAAATCTGACCATCTGAATCTTCAATCCTATTATATTCTGGTCATTTTTTACAACAATATTTTATTGATATGTATATAAAATTTGAAACATCTCGTTTAGATTACTTTTGAAATGATTAGCATTCGATCCGAGCATATTTTTATGAAGGAATAATGGATAGCGTTGGCATTGGTGAAACTTCTGGAAAGAAGATTGGAAAAAGAGTTGTATTGCCACTATCATTTGTAGGAGGTCTAAGAAATATGTGTTGTCAATACTTTGATGCAATTCAAAAGTTTGGCAAGCTAAATATATTTCTGACAATCACTTATAATCCAACTTGTTCAAAAATAAAAGATCGACTCGGTAATGGTGAAGAAGCCCAAAACATGTCATACTTGATTGCAAGAGTTTTTAGAGCAAAAATATTAAAACTAAAAATTGCATTGATGAAGAAGAATATTTTTAGTGTAGTTGCAGCACATGTGTATGTCATAAAATTTCAAAAAAGAGGACTTCCTTATGTTCATTTTCTACTAATTTTGAAACAAAGGTACAAACTTAAAACTCTAGAGATATATGACAGATTTATTTCTACTGAACTTCCCAATAAGAAAAGCTACCCACATTTATACAAAATGATTGTTCAACATATGATGCATAGGCCATGTAGGACTTTGAACCCAAATAATGTCTGCATGAAAAATGGAAAATGCAAGAATCACTATTCTCAAGAATTTTGTTCTGTTACAACACGAAAAAACAAAAATAATCTTATTTGTTATACAAGAGACAAAATACTAGAGAAGAGGTCAAAGCTCATGGTTGTTTCTTGGATAACCGATGGGTAGTTCTATATAATTCGTATCTGTTGGCAAAATTCAATTGCCATATGAATGTTGAAGTTTATTCGACAATAAAAATAGTTAAATATTTGCACAAGCACATTTACAAAGGATATGATAGAATCATGTTTCACCTTGATGGTATTAGTGTTTCTAAAGATATTGATGAGATACAACAGTTTCAACAAGGAAGATGGCTATCTCCTCTATAAGCAATGTGAAAAATTTACCAATTTAGTTTAAATCAAATGTATCCATCAATCAAAAGCTTACAAGTCCATCTAAAAAAAATGCAAATTGTTGGATTTCAAGGAGATACAAACTTATTAAGTATCCTATATAATGAAGAAGCATTTAAAACAATGTTGGTTGAATACTTTCAAATGAATTAAATAAATAAAGATGCTTCCAAATTGTTGTATGGAGAACTCCCAACATATTATGTTTGGAACCGAGATAAAAAATATTAAAGTAAAAGAAAGCAACAAAATTCAATTGGAAGACTTGTTCCTGAAAACCCAGTTGGGAGAGAAAGAAATTATTTGCGATTGCTATTAAATCATGTTAAAGGAGCTACGTCATACCAAAATCTTTAGACTGTCAATGGCATTAAATTTGCCACATTTCATGAAGCAGTAGAGTATTTCGGTTTACTTGAATCTGATAATTATATTGATCAATGCTTAGAAGAAGTATCATCATTCCAAATGCTTCTTACATTACGACGATTCTTTGCTACACTTTTGGTCTACTATGGAGTATATAATCCTGTAGCATTATGGGTCAAATATAAGGACACAACGTCAGAAGATTTTTTAAAAATAAATTTATTTTCTGTAAGCACCATTGAAGCAAAGGCATTACAAAGTATCAATTTTTTTCTTGAATCTATGGGTAAAAGTATTACTGAGTATGACTTACCATCCATAGTGACTATTGATAGTCCAGATGAAAATTTGTTTAAAGAAATTCATGAGGAGTTAAACATTCCAATTTCATAAAATGAGTTGTTCATAATTCAAAATTTGAATATTGAACAAAAAAAAGCTTATATCATTATATTAGAAAGAACAAGAAGTAACAATAATGGAATCTTCTTTATTGATGGTTGAGGAGAAATAGGAAAAACATACTTATATTGAGCTCTACTCATCACATTGGAATCGAAGGACATATTGCATTAGCAACTGCCACATCTGGTATTACTGTATCTATTTTGCTAGGAGGTTGTACTGCATATTCACGGTTTGAATTATCATTAAACTTTGAAGATAGATCAATATTTAATATATCAAAACAAAGTGGGCTAGCAGAATTGTTACATAGAGCAAAGCTTATTATTTGGGATAAAGCATCAATGACAAATAGATGAGCAATTGAAGCACTTAATATTATATTACAAGATATAACTGATTGCAAATAGTATTTGGAGGAAAAGTAATAGTGTTTAGGGGAGATTTTCGGTAGATATCCTTTGTTATCATTTGTGGTGGAAGAAAAGAAACAATTGATGCAAGCTTGGCAAAGTTAAAATTATGGAATAAAATTGAAAAAATGGAACTGATAGAAAATATATGAGATAAAATATATCCACATTTTAGTGAGTTCCTGTTACGTGTTGGGAATGAAATTGAAATAACTATTTCAGAAGAAAAAATTCAGATTCCAAAAACAATAATCATTCCTTATACAAATGATATTAGCTCAAAGGTTGAACTTATCAAATCTATCTTTCCAAATCTCATGGTGAATGGATATGGTGCTCATTTCATCACAAATCGAGCTATATTGACAATTAAAAATGAATATGTTGATGAGCTTAACCAAATATCGATTGAATAGTTTGCAGGAAATTCAATCAAATATTATAGCTTTGATTCTGCAATAGATGAGACTCAATAAAATCTACCAGAATAATTTCTAAATGGGTTAACTCCAAAACGATTATCACAACATGAGTTGATATTGAGAACAAATTGTCCAATCATCCTATTACGTAACATTGACACTTCTTTTGGGTTTCGCAATGGCACTAGATTAATTTACAGAAATTTTTAACAAAATGTAATTGATGCTGAGGTTATTGGTGATTATAAAGGAAAAAGATTATTTCTTCCACGAATTCCACTGTAATCAAATCAAGATGAGAAATTTTTATTTCCATTTAAGAGAAAATAGTTTCCTATTCCTTTCAGTTCTGCAATGATAATAAATAAAACTCAAGGGTAAACACTGAAAAATGTTAGTATTTATCTTCCTCAACCTGTATTTTTACATGGCCAACTATATGTTGCTTGATTAAGAGTTAGATCAAGTAAGGCCATCAAGCCACTGGAAAAAACTTTCGGCACCCCCATTAAGTTCTCTCTGTTGTTTTACCTTAGATTCGTTCTCATCTTTATTTCTTGTAGTCAACCCTCCATTTTCCTTTCCAGTAATAGTGGAATTGCCCCCCACTTTTGCTGCTAAAGCCTCCCCGTGCTGACCTTACCCGGCCATCACTTTGGAGTGCAGAGATTCTTTCTTCAAGAGCACAACTTTGGGGTGGAGAGATTCTTTCTTCAGGGGTACAACTGCTACGTGGGGATAGTCTGGCATCCTTTTTGTAGCCCTCTTCATGTAACTATTGTTTCAAATGACACCCCCATGCTTTGTGGGAGTTCTTTCAAGAGGTTCAGCAGTACATTTCTACTCAATTGTGTCTAGAGGTGGAGGGGTGGCTGTATGAAGCTCTCCAATCTTCGAGTCAATCCCCTTGGTGATCTTGGTTGCTTTTCAGGAAGATTGGCCAGCTTCTATAGAGTGTGGTTAATCTCTCCTTCTCTGTTGTTTCTTGTCATGCAAAGCGGGTTGGGCGCAGACTTCAGCAGCTTTATCACCCTCCTAAAATGCTTGATGCTTAAAAGTGTTCTCATCTGTTGCCAATCTAGGTTCTTGCTAGCTATTTGTTTCTGGAGAGGCGCCTATGGGTTGTTTTGTTCCCTCTTCTGCTCTTGTTTTGTTTTGGCTTTTGGGCTTCCCTTGTATAATTCTTTTATTTTAATGGAACCTTAATCTTTCTAGAAAAAAAAAAAAGCCAACCATCAAGATATTAATAAATC
This sequence comes from Sextonia rubra, assembly GCA_037013555.1. Lineage (NCBI taxonomy): Eukaryota > Viridiplantae > Streptophyta > Magnoliopsida > Laurales > Lauraceae > Sextonia > Sextonia rubra. Next base: position 15,828,534 of record JASUAD010000023.1, read on the forward strand.
ATCTTTCATCAAGAACAATGAAAGATCATATACAAGTAATGTTGTATATGGAGAACTCTTAGCATTTGCATGTAGTAACAAATGATTGTAAAAATCATATAATACAGGTATGTATTATTAGATAAACTACTTTCATACATTTGCTTAACATTTTCTATATACTATTATATATAAGTGATATTACATAAGTATAATAAAATACTAAATTCAAAGTGGCAATTACAATGTCATAAAGCAACAAACAAATTATATTATATAAATACAAAAACTTAATTATAAATCATAATGCAACAATTATGCATTATTCATAGATACTAAAAAAAATTATTATTTTATACAATTTATTCTCTTCCTATCTTATTCAATCACCCCATAATCCATATCAACATGTAACTCATTATTTATTTATGCTTCTATATAAATATTTTGTTTGAACTTATTTCATATTCTTTAATTTTATTCTAATACATTTTTTTTCATATATAATACATATTGTAACACAAACTTAAATTACACATTTATCTCCTTCTTTAGCATACAAAATTATATAATATCTTTAAATTTTCATTTTTGTCTGTATAATACAAATAAAAATTTTTATTAACCTTATTTGATATATTTTTCATGCATAATATACATTAAACCACCCCAATATTGCACATTTAATCTCTTTTAATGTATGAAATTATATAATATTGTTATTATAAAAGCTAAATTGAAATTAAAAATACAGATATTATAATCAATAATCTTATTATCATATTTCTTTTTTTTCTTCATATCATAAATTTTACATATTTGTTATTAACTTAGTAGTCTCCATTACCATCTTTCTAATATAAATTAAAATCTCTCTTTCTAGACTACTACTCCTCTAAACATATATTGATACAAAATGGCAAGGAAATATCAAGTGTTTCAAGAAATTAATGATGGAATTCAAAGCTGAACTCCAAAGGTTTAGAGGAGGCAACCACAATATTCAAAGAATGGCAAATCAACTTATCAATACCTAATCTTGATTGATGAAAAGGTATTGTTTTCTCTTCAATTGATATTATTAGAAAAATTAAGATAAAAATGCAAGCAATGATTTTCAATGATGATATCAATATATTTGCTTTAAGAATCACAAAGCATTGTACATACTACATATTGAATACTTTAATTAAGAAAATTCTATCACAATATAAACTTGTCGAGTGTGATTATCAAATGATCATAAACAATTACACAAAAGTGAAACCAGTTAAAGAAGGATGCACCATCAATACACAAAAGAAGTACAGGTTCACCCCTCTCAAGTCCACCTCAATTTATCCTTACTCAACAATACCAACTGGTATCAATTCTTCTAATATCTTTAATGTTTTGTTACTTTAACTCTTAAAAAATAATTGTTAATAATAAGATTTTTCATTTTAAGATATTATTGGGGTTGTCTTGGATATTCTCTCCCAAAAAAAAAAAAAAAAATTCAAGAGGAAATGGGGTGATAAAGATGCAATAATTCAAGAAATCGTTCTCATTGATTCAAAGTACATTTTTACATTTTAAGAGTTTTATTTTTTAATGAGTATATATATTCAAAAGAATTACTCAAACACCCACAGAAAATACTAACTATTTAACTTTTTAAATGTATAGTTTGCATCCTAGTTTTCTATCTACTTGGGATAAATTCATATAAGATGAATGTAAAGAAATATCTGAAATATTGCTATCTGGGCCAATCATTGTTGCAACAAATTTAACTACAAAAGACTTCAGAAGTATGAGAAAGATAATGCTTGTATCATTTCTACTAAAGCTTTTGGGATAAAAATATATAATTGTTTGAATACTATTATTAATTAATATTGCTTATAAATTTGAATCTCTATTAATATCTAATAAAATTTTTTTATTAGTGTCTTCATACTCAATTATTAGGAAGAAAGTTATTCTTAACAAAATCAACATCAAGTATCCTTATCAATCCTACCATACCTAAAGTAGAGGAATTAATTTCTTTGTGAGTATTTTTTTTATAAAAATAATTATACATGCTCAAGTAAAGGCTATCAATCTAACTATTTATTTTGCATCTTTTACAGCTCTATAGTAAAACAAAAGGTGTTGGATTATATTGTTTCCACGAATTCATACTTTGAATTACTAAAGCCTATAGAATTGAAAACAACATCAATTCAAAAAATTGTTGATTCTAGAGAACTCGTATGTATCAATTTATTTCATTTTGTTATTTATTCTACATATATGACATTGTAAATATATTATTAATATAGAACCACACATTAGATCAAATGTTCAATCACAAACATACTAGAAAACCAATAATTCTGATACATAAGGTGCAAATATTGCAAAAAAAAAAAAAAAAAAAAGACATGTGAAACTTGTAGTTCATTATTTACATGTCACAATTGTAATAGATTAGAGATTGTAGTGCCGAGGTGTGCTCATAATGTAGACAATTTATATGTATTGCTTTTATAAATGAAAATAGATATCAACTTTATTTAACTATAGATGTATTATCAATATTGAAATTAAATACTCATCAACAGTTATTCATGCAACGCTTTTTGAAGATGAAGCTGAAAATATATTCTCTTGTATAGGAGAATCCTTAATAAATGCTCAAATTAAGGTACTTTTATTTTAAACACCTTGCTAATTTTCAAAATATATTCAATATAGTTTTAATCACAATTTTTAACTTTTATCTTTCTTTTTCATTTATAGGAATATCGTGATCAAGTAAAAATATGGACGAAAGATTGTCAAGATAACTTTTTTTTTTCCATAAAAGTACAAGAGCACCAAAGTGGTCAGAAAAGGATTACTATCATCACATCAGAAAAGCATGAATAGTTCTTATATTTGTCTGTATATCTAAAGGGTAATTTTTCATGTATCCAACCACTTACATATCCAATCATTATATTTAAAATACTTAACCAATGATAAGTACCTATTTAACATAACTAACCACAATTTGAAAAACAATAAAAAATCATTATAAAATTGATAGCCTTATTCATTCACTAACTTCAAAAGTATTATTTACAACATTATTTGTAACTTTGTTATTTGTAAATCTATTGATTTACATCAATGCTTATTTCCAACCAAAGTTATATAATAGTAGTTTCTTCCTAAAATATTAAAATATCACTAAAAAAACCTTTAACATATAAGTATTTTTCTATTTTTTATTCTATAAATACAATATCCATTCTTGATTGGCCTTATGCTTTGCCAAGATGAAAGGAAATGACATAAGGAGATAATGATTATTACATAACTACAAATTTCAAGGCTTGGTGTTTAGGACTATTTAGTTTCTTTTGATGATCAACTTGTAATAACTTAGATATAATTAATTAACCAATTGCGACATATAAAATGTTAAATGAAAAGTTGTTTATATGGCCTATAATTTTTTTGTACTGCATATGTTTTAAAGAGTTAGTGTGTACATATTAAATGATGCAAAACTTTGTAACATTTCACTATCACTGCCTATATAGCTCACCGATATTTATTTCTTAACTTACCAATTTCTTTGGATAAACGTTTAATTAATTAAATTACTTTATATACATATCTCTTTGTCTTTCCAAGAATCATATCAGAATATAGAGGTTCAAGCTCTTCTGATAGGTAATTTTCCACCTTTTGTATTTTAACTTTCTCACAATTCTAACATTTGTAGATATTGCATTTATGTTTCTCTTAATCTCAACTAATTATTTGTTTTATTGAATCTAGGTTGTAATGAATCATAAATCTTCATTTCTAAGTAGCATTTTCTTTCCCAGGTAAAACTTTCCTATGGATGTCTCTCTTTATGATTGCTTATTTTTGTTTATAAGACTTTCACCTTTATCACTTGATAAGTTTTTATCTTTCTTTGATATACCTTGTGCTACTTTGTACTTGTATTTGAGTGACCAATTGTTAACAAGACAAAGGATATTTGATTTCTCATACCCAATGCATCAACCAAGGCTCCAACTTTAATGATCCTTCTTTTTTGGTTTCATCAATTTTTTTCAATCAATTTTGTGTTGGCCCAAAGGGAACTAAGGATGCTAACAATTACATGAGTTGGTCTTTCCATCTCAAGAATTTTATGGATGGTTAAGGATTACTTGGATACTTACTTAGATACTTGGATGGGATTTTTTGTTTTGTTTTGCTTTCTATTTTCAACTTTACAATATAATGTTTTTGAACCATATCATATACTCAACTACTGCGAACAAATTAAGAACAACATCTAGCACTAAGCACTTGCAATTAAGAGTATCATTGAAATGTCACTAAAGGTGTAAAAAGTTCCTTTTAGATTTGTTAGATAAAAATAGTCACTATTATTATTATTATTTTTTTGTAAAAGAAAACTGGTACTATTTGAAGATATCATTGTAAGAAAACCCACTTGAAATATTACATTCATTATTAGGTGTTTTGGGATTGGGCTTTCTTTTGTTTGAAACCAATTAAATGCGGGTAATTGTAAATTCCATGATGTCTGAGTATTTTATTACTCAATTGGAAATAACCGATGCCAAGCAAATTCAAAATATCAATCAATAAAAATTATTAATATTAGAGTTTGAATTTCATCTATATAGAAGTTTCATTAACAGTTAACTTATGTTTTAAATAGATGTGACAATACTTTTTGAATTTTACAACATAGTTGGCTTTATTTGTTGATTAGATATCTTTCTTGGTTGTAATGTGGATAAAAAACCCTCTTGGTATTGATGCAGTACATGATTTTTCTTTAGTTTCTTTGATGAGGTCAATATCTCAAATTTCTACTTCTTCTTATATTAATTTTTCAATTATTTATGTTCTCATTATGATTATTTGGTTTGATTTTTTTACTTTCCTATTAAGTAAAAAAGGACTCTACAGTTACTCACTTGGCTTCATTTATTGTGCATTTGTTTTTGTATGAATGGAGTTTATCGTCATGATTCTCCCATGAAATTCATGGATTTGACTACCTTTTTCATTTATGTGATGATCTTTATGATGGAGGGGTTTTGCTGAGAGCTATTGCAAGAAATGCATTTGCTTTCTCAAAAAAAATAATGTCATTGCTTTTGACAAAAAAGTAGAGCACTTGGAGATTGATTTCATTCTCTCCATTTAATATCTTCTTTATAGATTTTACTGCCTACATGACTTTGTTGTAGTGAATAGATAGATACCACTCTCTTGATTTAATTTCTTCTCTATATATTTTGCTGCCTATATGTTTTTTTGCTCTCTCATTCTCTCTCTAGAGTTTAGAAACAATGTCATTAGATTGCTATTTTAAAGTGTTTCCTTTAGGGCAGTTTTATTAGTTCTCTCTTAATAATATTCACATGTAAATATATGATGAGCTATTTGTGAAATATATAAAGCTAAAAACATTCCTTTAATTGCTGAGTCTTGTCCCATCCTCAATAATTTCAATTGATAAGGTCATGTTTTTGGAATTTTAATCCCATCAAAAGTATTTACCTTTTTGTAGTTGGTTAGGTTTGGAATAACTCATGTCAACCTAAATATCTGAAAGTAGTAATATTACTAATCTTGAATCCATTTGAAATTACTTTTGCCATATGTTGCCATTTCCATATTACTAGAAACTGAAGGAAAAAAAAAATAAGGCTTATGTTCAGTGCCTATGCTTGTTTGGATTTCTCTTAATTTCATGACTGATTATTAAGTCATTTGAGCTTTTGAGTTTCTGATTTCGATAAAATTGGATCTCTTGGATCATCCACACCCATCAGGTGGATTTTGATTGTTTCAATCTTATGGGTTGTTTGATTGATGAGTAAGATTATGATCACATTTAAATGTTCCCAATTTCATAGTTGTTTGCACGTTCGGTGGTGTAGATGATTATTTGTTTTGCTAAATGCTTGGGATGATACGGTGTTGTACTTTATTTTTCCAAATTCCCTCTTTATCAATGTTCAACACTACTTATATGACTTTGGTCAGAAAAGGCTGAATATGTGTTACTGTAGTTGCCAATTTCCATTCTAAAATGGCAAGCAAAATGAATAATCACTTCCTCTAAGATTTCCTATTTCTTTCAATTTGGATAAATCTAATTGCATATGAATGAAACTCTCACTTTGGTCCCTCCTGCTTTTTTTAAAAATTTTTTTAACATTCTATTTTTTCTATTCTACTTTTTTTTTCTAGGTATTTGCCTAAAGCTTAGAGGGAAAGTATGGATTCTTTCTTCTCACAGGTGAAGCATGTACTCCATTATATTTACAATTGATTTCATAGTACCATAATTTCATTTATAAATAGTAATGCATATATGTTTACCACTCAGTATCTGCTTGACAGACAACAGTATTGCCCATCTCAAATCCATATATGTAGAATCTGTGTTGTATACTGTTTGCTTAACTACTTTTTAATAACTTGAAGAACATTGCATGTTGTAAGATTTTAATGTTTTATGCTTTTTTTATTTTAGTTAACAAGTTTTATCTTGGGTTCTAGGCAGATTTCATTTTTACTTAAATATATTTAAATTTCTTTTGCATTGCAGAATTCCTATATCATATACAATGTGCTTCGCAAGCTTGCAATCTATCAGCCTAAATAGAACCTTCAGGTAATTCATTGCTTAATTTTAATGATGTACTATCTTGTATGCTCAAATATAGTTAGATAAGAAAACCAAAACCATCAGAATTTTGTTTTGGTAGACTAAGAGAAAGTGGGTTGTAAGTATTTGGTGACTCGAAATTTTTACAGATCTTTAGCGTATTTAAGTACCATCTGTAGTTTGAAAATTAATAAGGCATCTTCCTTCTGTCACAATTCAAAATGTGGCTTCGACTAAGTTGTGCATCCCAAGTTTTGTAGTCAAAATTGATATTACAATTAGTGTAATTATTTTAACAAATTACTTTGATTGCTTCCTAGCAATTTTTAAAATGAACGAATCTCTCTTATGCCGTGAATCAGTTTTTCATAAATTTGACTATGTTGATCTTCATCATTTAGTTTCTACGATTCTTTTGGACAATGTCAATGAAATCTAATGCTTATTTCAATATTTATCACTTCTATTTGCATGAAGATGACTATTTTATAAATAAAAACTGTACAATATTTATAATGATAACTATTACTGCCTTATTGAAATCAAAGAAAATCTTTACATGAAATTGATGTGAATATACAACTTAGAGAAGAAGATTTGTATTCAGATAAATTCAATCTAATAAAAAAATACACTACAAAATGAAAATCATGAATTGCTTTTATGTAATATAATAAAGATTTATATTAAACAACATTTGCATCAGCTATTTGTGTTTATTCACCTATCTAATTGATTTGACTCCTATCCAAAAAACTAAATACTTAACTAGATTTGACACTATACTTGCTTTATTTACAAACTCAAACAAACATAACTACAATTATAGGGAGTATTACTATGCATCCATCCTTCACCATTTTGGTGAGGGGCATTTTTTTTTTGTAGGCCTAAGAAGGTTAAAAAGGTGCTATGACGTGTGATGGTTTTTCCTTTTTGCATATTAATATTTTTCAAAAAAAGAAGTGTTCTTCACCAAAATAATGAGGGTTCCCCTACAATTATATACCTATATATTTATAAGCTTTTTTTTTTCAATAAATGCATCACTTTAAAACTGAATTTGACACTAATGACTGCATTGCACGTACATCCCACTAGTATTTATATTAAATTGAGGATGGGTTGAATCTTCATATCAAACATGGCCTAGAGATCTAAGTAAGAAGCGGGTTCTATTCATTTTCTCCATGACAACAAACCGGTGAGTGGAAGGGAGGAACCCAGATGGGGAATTTGATTTCGTTGTCTCCGTTTCCTCTGTAGTTGATGATAAGGCATTGGTGGAGGCGATGGGTTGGTTGAATTTAGAACCCAAGAAGAGGTGGGTTTTGGTCCCTATGAGAATTGCTTGAAAGGGGAAATGGGTTTTGGGGAAGAAGAGATTGGAAGTACCTGTGGTTACTTTACGCCTTTTCTTTTTTCTCTCGTGTCTTTGGCAACAAGAAGATTCCTTTTTTTTTTTTTTTTTGTCTTTTCTATTGAAGGGGAAACGAAGGTCGGGGTGCACTATTAGTTCGGTGATGTGGCGATGGCAGTTGCGGTCGGCAGCGGGAGTAGCACCGATTTCCCTGTTGTCGACATACTCGTTTAGAAATGGTGGTTTGGGTTTAGGGTTTCATTTAGAAACTCAGGTTAAAAAAAAAAAAAACACGAAATCAAATCAAGGGATCCTGATTAGTACACAAAATTAATTAAAGATTGATTGTGTTTAGTGAAAAATTATAAGTTTCTTTTCATAAAATCCTCTCTTAAATATGATAAAAAAATTGCCTCTATCAGCAATGGACTAGTAGGAAGAAGTGGTGCTCTTCTTTAATGGAGCTATACTTTGGTAATTAACTTTTTGTAGATAAGGGCTTTTCTATTTGGCTCATGGTTGACGTGGATAATGATAAATCAATCTAATTTTTAAAAGACTCATAGTATATAGAGATTGATGTAAATCTAAACTTATTAGGAGACCAAGAGAAATTCTAACAGAATCTTACATTGGATTAAGGAAAATGAACTTGATGTCGAATATAGAAGCACCATCTTTTATTGACGGCCAACATACTAGTAGCCCATGTATTTGATGAGTTGCATTATCAACAAAAGGTTAAGTATAAAACACAGGCAACAAGTGTTGTAACATGGTCATCAAATAGATTATGAGAATTTTAAGTAGGTCGAACTCAAATTGAGTGAAATTTGAAAGGGCCAATAGAATATAGTACATTTATTCTTTTGAATTTTTATCAAGTGGACTATTGATTTTTTTATTAATAACTTCTATTTTATGGGAGTCTGCAACTTTTTTGTCTAATTTTGAGGATAACAAAATAATTTTATGGATTTAAAATAAAATTTAGAAAGAGAAACATATTCAAATTTTATAGATAGCTTAAAACTCAATAAAACAATGGATCATGCTAATCTTTTATGTTCATAAAACATTTTTTTCAATTAATGACTTTTATGGGTACAACACAAGCCCCATAGAAGATGGGTTAGTTAGTTTTGTTGTCAAGTGCTAGGTTATGAAAATTGACCCAACTTTGATTAATTTAAATTTGTTGTCAGTGCATATGCTTCTCAAGTAGGACTAGAGGAAACTGTGAAAAGACAATTTTCGGAGGAGATGGATGATTTAATGCGAGAAATTCCAAATAGTGATAAGATTTTCCTTAGAGAAGACTTAAATGGACATATAGGAAGAGATAATAGAGGATATGAGAGAGTGCATGGAAAGCAAAGATTTAGAGAAAAAAATGAATTCGAAAATACTATATTGGACTTTGTAATGGCATTTGATCTTGTAGTAGCAAATACTTACTTTAAAAAGAGAGATAAGCATTTAATTACCTATAAAAGTGGGAGTAATATAAGTCAGATAGACTTTTTTCTAGTTAGAAAACAGAACCGATATGTTTGTAAAGATTGCAAGGTTATCTCAAGAGAGAGTTTGACAACGCAACATAAGCTTGGAGTTTTAGATATTTGCATTAGAAGTAAAAAAAGAGCGGTAATAAACAAAATGGATCCTAAAACAAGGTGGAGAGATTTGAAAGGGGAAAGTGCAAATATATTTAAGGACAGAATGATTGAGAAAGGAAAATGAAATCTTAAAGGAGAAATTACAGTAATGTGGAATCAAATGGCTAATTGCATAAGGAATGTTGCAAAGGAGGTACTTGGAGAATCAAAATGAAAGAGACATATTAATAAAGAAATATGATGGTGGAGTGTGGGGGCTTAGGAAGTTATTCGAGAGAAAAGACATTACTACAAAGTTTGGCAGGGGACTAAGAGTATGGAAAATTTTAAGCTGTATAAGAAGGCAAAGAAAGAAGCTAAAAAAATAGTAAGTAGTGCAAAGTTCAAAGCATACGATGACCTCTATAATATGTTAGGAGTAAGAAAAGGAGAAAAGAATATTTGTTAGCTCACAAAAATAAGAGAAAAGAAAAGTAGGGACTTAGATCATGTCAAATATATCAAGGATAATGGGGAAAATGTTCTGGTGAATGACAACGATATTGAAAAAAGGTGGAAGGAATATTTTAGCAAACTTTTAAATGAAGAACATTTGGGGAATACAAGAGTTAAGGAGGATATTTCACCATTAGAGCATACTTTTCTTCATAGAATTAGAGGGGTGGAAGTGAATGAAGCATTAAAGTGAATGAAGACAGGAAAGACTATAGGCCCATATGGTGTTCCGATAGAGGTATGGAAATGCTTAGGAGAGGTTAGGGTGAGTTAGTTATGTAAACTATTCAATAAAATACTTGTGACAAAGAAAATACCAGATGAATGGAGAAAAAGTATTTTAGTACTTATATACAAGAATAAGGGAAATATACAAAATTGTACCAATTATTGGGGGATTAAACTTATGAGTCATACTATAAAGTTATAGGAGAGAATAATGGGGCAAAGACTGAGACGGAAGACCAAGATCACTGAAAATCAATTTGGTTTTATGCCAGGGAGATCAACTATGGAAGCTATCTTTTTACTTAGGCAATTGATGAAAAAATATCGGGCAAAGAGGAAAAATCTACACATGGTCTTTATCGATTTAGAAAAAACCTATGATAGGATACCGAGGAATTTAATTTGGTGAGTTTTGAAGAAAAAAATGTCCCTAGAGGTTACATTGAAAATTTTAAGGATATGTATGAAGGAGCAGTAACAAATGTGAGAACTACATGTGGAGAAACAAGTGGATTTTCCGTGACTATAGGTTTACATCAGGGATCAATCTGAAGCTCTTATCTCTTTGCATTAATTATAGATGAGTTAACTGTGCATATTCAAGAAGAAGTACCATGGTGTATGTTGTTTGCAAATGATATAGTATTGGTGGATGAATTAAGAGATAGTGTAAATGCAAAACTTGAGAGATGGCGGGGGCCATTTGTTACAACCCAAGCCCAGAAATCAGGGGTTAGTTAGAACCTAACCAGTGACACATGTACTTTTGTGCATACACACTTAGACTTTGTCTAACTATGCACGCACAAGGGATATTTATACGTGCAATATGGTGTACGCGGAAGCTGTATGTATCATTGCATAAAAAAAGAGAATACACACAAATAGGAACAATAACTGCAAAAGATTATATTATTGAATAGAATGTACAAACAAAATGGGAAGATAGTTTCTGAAGGACCAAAAATACAAGATGGGCATGTTGAATAAAAATCCCTGGTACAGAAGCAAATTTCAGGCCCCACACCACAAAACAAGGAACTGATGCAAATGCAAGGCCGCTCTCTAATGGAGGGATTAAATTCACTCCTCTAACCCTGACTGGGCCTCTCGAGTCTCTCCTAGAGTCTGGCCAACCAACGAAGGGTCAGTAAGGGGATCTGAGCCTGCAACACCAAAAATAACTAATGAATACAACGATTCAGCAAAGCATAAGCAACAAAAAGGTAACACTCGTTGTGTCTAGCAGAATAGATAACAAATAAGATTACATTGAGTTTCAAGTTAGTCTACTAGGCAATTTGTGCATAAGAATAAAACATGCTATTAGAATCATAAAACAGATGTACTTACTACATTTGCCATATTCTCCCTATCGAGAGCAAGCAGGACGAGAACACCATCGACCGGGCTAGGGTACGAATGGGTCTCTCGTTCCCAGGGTCTAGAAGTTCCAGGATAGGAGCACACTGCAGCTGCAACAAGCAGGCTACGCTAAAATCAACCCCGTCGGGTATCCTGAGGCTGAGAGTGAGTAAAGCCAGATCGTATCAATCATTTCATATGGTGCACATCAATTTAGTGTCACATTCAGGCAATACAATGCGTGTTAATACAATGCGTGCATCACACTAGGGTTAAAAACTAGAATCATTTTTTTCACTACCAATACAAGGCGAACAATTACAAGTCGAAACAAGAATAAGAGCATGGAAGGTAATAATCGAAATCAATATGCAATGCAAGTCAAGTTATTCAGGGAATCATGATTGTTTCCTACCCGTGCATAATGATGTAGTTTTAAGTTATTCGATACACAGTTGTTTTGCTTTTGAGTGTTGTAATGTATCAAGAAACGTGTATCGAAGTCCCTTAAACCAACATCCATCGGGAGGTGCTTAACAATTGGACAACACACATGAATGAGTTATAGCCCTCAAGACCATTCATGCGATTCTTATATTCCGTTAGGCAAGTTAAGGTTGCTTACATTCTAGTTCAAAGGCCCTACTAGGTCTCTTTATTGAACCTATCCTTTTATCCACTTCTCAGTAGTTGTACGACTTAGCCATGGGTGAACTTACGGCTTAACCGTAGACATCTTACAGCTTAGCCATATTATGTATTATGGCTCAGCCGTGGTTCCCCTTGCTGTTCATCCGCATTTTTAGTGAGCCACAGTTGAACCGTGCAGTCTTTTATAGTTGAACCGTGATTGTTCTACGGCTCAACTACGATTGAGTACAGCTTAGCCATAGCACACCATACGGCTTAGTCGTGGCTGGACCGTAGAGGTTTGTCTCAATTTATTGCTTTCTTGGTGTCAAGCTATAGCTTGACCTGCGGTTGGGTCACGGCTAGCTTACGGCTAAGCCGTAGAAGGCTTAGTCGTAGCCTTACCGTGGAGTAAAATCTAGTTTTGCAGCCCTCTGGAAATTGAGCCGTAAAACTTTACGGCTTAGCCATAAGTTTTAGGAATGCACATTCTGAACCTGTTATAAAAAAACTGAATTTGGACCAGGCACACAACAGAGACAACAAGCATATAAAGAGATGATACAAGAGGGCTGTAGAAAATGAAAAACATGCAAGATCAAGTAGGAATAAACTAATTATCAATTACCAACCCATGTTCGTCCAAATCGTGCTTATACTTACCTCAAATGAGCTTTTACAAGTGAAGTAATTGTCTTTTGGCTCAAACCACAGGTCTAAAGGGAGTCTAATCATCATGCATGCAAGGAGAAAGAGAGAGAAAGAGAGAGAGAGAGAGTGCATGTAATGTGAAAGAAGAATTCAAGCCATGTAGAGATTAACAAGAACCTAGTCTTACCTTAGGATACACACACGATGGCTCGTTATAATGGATGTAAAGGATCTCCCTACTCTTGTTGATCGTAGAAGAAAAAGAAAAAGAAAGGGAGGAACGAAGAAATGACGTTGAAGATGGAAAGGTCGGTGCATGCATCAAGTTATATAAGATAAGGATTAAAGAATTTATATAAAAGTCTAAATGTTCACGATAATTACAGTTCGAGTCAAATAACCGTCCAACGGGAGCAAATGAAGTCGTTTGCATACAAGTCAGTCACGGAAGTTAACGGGCTTGACAAGATACACGAGTTGACATCAAGATGATGCAAGAATGACAAAATCACACAAAATCAAAACTTACGAAAAGGGCTCATGTCTACCTATACCAGGTTAAACTTAATCCAACTACCTATCCATGACCTGGAATGAAACTCAAAAAGACAAAATAACAAGCCTAAACCTAATTCGCTCGAAAAGTGCGTGAAACTACTGAAATTAGTCGCTAAACTGGATCAAGCTGGGCCAGAGTGTTACAGCATTAGAATCTAGAAGCTTTAAAATAAGTCTTACAAAGACATAATATATGGATTGCAACTTCAGTAGACATATACAAAGTGTTGAAACCACTGTCAAAATTGAAATCTATGAGATACAACGTAGAGATTCTTTTCGATACCTAGGCTTGATGATTAGTAAGGATGGGAAAATTGATGAAGTTGTGGAGCATAGGATAAAAGTTGGATGGTTAGAGTGGATACTAGCTTTTGGAGTGCTTTGTGACAGACGAATGCCAACGAAATTGAAAGGCAAATTTTACAGGACAGTGGTTAGACCAGTTATGACATATGGAGCAAAATGTTGGCTAATAAAGAAAACGCATATTCATAAGATGGATGTAGCGGAGATGAGAATGCTTAAGTGGATGTGTGGTAAAACTAGGAAATATAAAATTAGAAATAAGTGCTTTCGAAAGCATTTAGGGGTAGCACCAATAGACGATAAGATTAGAGAAACCTGTTTAAGATGGTTTGGGCATGTTGAGCGTAGGCCGGTAATGGCATCGGTGAGAAAAAGTTTGGCTGTACAGGTGGATGGCCCCATCAAGAGGTAGGGGTAGGTCAAACAAAACATTGATGGAAGTTATTGAATCAAATTTGAAGAAGTTTAACTTATCTAAGGATTTGGCTCAAAATAGAACGGAATGGAGAAACAGAATTCATGTAGCCGACCCCAACATGGTTGGGATAAGACTTTGATCATGATGATGATGATGATGTAAACTCATTAAGTATGTTTCCATTGTTCTGATTAGTTTGGATTTTTTTACAAGTGGGCTCATGAGGAGCCATAGAAGATGGATCCAACAACTTTGAACAGCTTGAATTTTCTGAAAGTGGTCCACATTGAAAAATATTATGAATTTATCATCAAGTGCTAGATTATAAAAGTTGTAATTGCACCCAGCTTTTATTAAATGAAATCTTATGATGGCCGTTTAAATATGGGGCTAATTATTTTGATTGGGTTGAATTTCTCTTCTATAAGTGGGTCTAATGAAGAGTCTCGAAGAAAGAACTTTCTAGGATGTTTTTATTGTATTAGAATGAATGTACGAGGATATCAAAGGAAAGATTTAAATCCAAGAGTGATTAATGTACGAGGATATCAAAGGAAAGATTTAAATCCAAGAGTGATTACAGGTAAATAGTAGTAGGATTCTCTGGAGACATCTCAAAAGTGATAAGATGGGGAGATACCATGTGAATTCCGGTGCAGCCCATTGTTTATCTTAGACTTTAAGAACTATTATTAGAGCTGAAACCTCAAGCTATGGATCTATTGCAACCGCTTCATGGATCTTATCTCAGGCCCCTATTGAAATAGGATGCACAAAAATAATAAAATAGCAAGAAGGGCTTGTGAACTCTTAACACCTGATTCAACCCCAAGCAAGGAGAGAAACCACTTGGTCCTCTACAAGCCCAATGAAATGTTTCTGCTACAGTTAAAAGCTGTTAATGCATCATTACAAATGCCATCAAGAAAAAAGATCAGCTGTTTAATTGGCCTCAAAATGGCGTTTCAAACCATACAGAAATTTTGAACTGAAGAGAACCTTTTCACAATTTTCTCATACCACATCACAATCCCATTTACAAAATGTCAAACCCCACCAAAACAAAACAACATTCCTTCAATCTTTCTTGGGAGACTTGAGAACCTTACTACCTTCAGCATTCCCTTTCTCAGTCTTTTTGAGGAGAACAACAGAATGTATGTTTGGCAAAACCCCATCAAGAGCGATTGTCATACCACACAGCAGCTTCCCAAGCTCATCATCATTCCTCACTGCCAACAGCCCATGCCTGGGGATGATTCGGCTCTTCTTGTTGTCTCTAGCAGCATTCTCATCAAGCTCCAACACCTATCAAAGGATAATTCTCAGAATCCAAAGCAGCAAAATGAGAAAGGTTGTGATTGAGAGAGAAAAAAAAAAAAAGAGAAATTTTTTCTTTGGTTGTTTGGTTGGTTTATACCTCCGCTGCCAAGTACTCAAGAACAGCAGCCAAGCAGATGGAAGCCCCAGATCCAAGCCTCTGCGCATACCTTCCCTTCCTCAGGAACCTTGTTGGATAATTTGACCCACATTTAATATGGATTTATACTAGTGTGGTAAAAAATGTTAAAGTTTATCTGTATAATTCATTTAAATGGGTTTAGTCAAAATTGACTGTATAGTTGGAGTACATGTGAACACATGCTTAATGTGTTGGCTATGCTCAACACATGTGGGTCTTAACTCCATCACCCCCACCATTGTATCGTGGTTTGATGCAATATAATCCATTTAAATGGGTTAGTCAAAATTGACTATATAATTGGAGTACATGTGACCTTAACTCCATCACCCCCACCACTGTATTGTGGTTTGATTTAAGAAAAAGAGAAATAATAATTGGGAGGAATCTTTGAAATGAGGGTAAGGATTGTGTTGATATGTAGGAGATTAAATTGTAAAGGAATTAAGAGAAAGAGAGAGAGAGATAGAGAGAAAGAATTTTAGACCTTTAATATGAGCGCGCCACTTGCGCTTTCCTATGCTTTCTCACGAAGGGGGAAATTCTCTTTATATATATAATAATAATAATAGCACTTTAGAAACCACGCCCAATGCAAGCTAGGAAAAAAAGAATGAGATCCATGTTCTAATTTTTAAAGGTGGCCTCATGTACAACAATTCCTTAAAGTTCTAAACATTACCTTCGTTACTAATTCCTACTACAGGTAGGGTGACATGTTGTAATTTTTAGTAGTCGGCCCAAAGGTAGTCCAAGTTGCAATTTTTTAAAATGTTGTGATTTTTAAAAGTGGCCTCATGTACAATAATTCCTTAAAGTTCTAAACATTACCCTCATTGCTAATTCCTACCGGTAGGGTGACATGTAATTTCTTGTAGTGGGCCCAAAGGTGGTCCACGTTGCACTTTTTAAAGATAGGCTCATGTACAACAAATGTCTTAGTGGTCGCAACCTTCATTTAAAATTAGTTTTGTCTCAGATGAATGATCTTTGGAGAATTATTGAATTGGTATTTTATTAAGACAGGTGTTCGTTTGAGACTCTGTCACCTGCATATAATTTCGATTTGGAGAGTATCCTTGAATTTGGAGATATGCTTCCTAATTAACATCCATTATGATAGATTTTAGATGTTTTAAATTATATAGAAAATATAATAGAAATAAGTATGGGAGGAGATATTTTAGATTTATTTTAGAGACGCCACGTGTCGTGCTCTTGTTCTCTCTCGCTTAGGGGAGAATTCACTTTATATATGTAATTTATGAGATCGTTAGTTGGTAGCTTTTATCTATTTAGATTTTCTTTCTTTATCTCTCATAAGACAAAATCCCCTCAATGATTATTGAAAAGGCTTATGCTGCATATACAATAAAATTTCTTCAATTCATTCATAAATGAAGAAAAAACTTTATTTTGTATAACTAAGAATAAAAATGGAAGTTGACAACTATTACACTTGTTTAAATAATCTAGGGGATTTTACCCAAAAAAACCCAATAGATGGGTCCCACACCGAAGAAGTCCTTTTAGTTATGATAATACCAAATTGATCCTGTGGTAGTGATTTGGTTATTATTCTTATTTTTTTTGGAAAAAGTGGAACAACGACTTCAATGTCCCCTAGAGATGTTAACATCACTCTTTTATATGTTACTAAAGAGCGATGTTAACGTCCCTATTTACTAAGTAAACAATGACATTTCCCACCATAAATATAAGACTTCACAAATGTTGAAGACATATTTGGAGATGGCAATATAGAAACATGATGTCGTTGGTATGGATTTTTCTTTTATCTCCATCAGTTGTGTTCATGTAGTTTTAACACATTATTTCTATGCTTTCTTCTTGTTTTGAACACTACCATTTCCTTTCTAGCCTTAGAATAGAATGAATGAGAGATCAAAGTACAAAAATGGATATTTTGTATATCTTTTTCATTTGGTGAGAGAATGGATGCTGTTATCATCTAATAAGTTTGATCTTTAGATATGGTTGACTAACCAGAATGTTGAATAAAATGAGTGTAGCTAAGGTTTGTGTTCACCAAAATGAAACACAAGCCTGGGCTACACCCATTTTGTTGACATCATGTTTTGAGATCCATATTTAAAGATCAACTTAGAATATACATATCAACATCCACTCTCTCACCAAATGGGAAAGCTAAATGAATTATCTTTTTTTGTATCTTCATCTTTCATTTACTCTATGCTAATGCTTGATAAGAAAACAGTAGTGTTTGGTCGGGAGTGACTTGTTTTTTTCAAATTATTTTTAAAGAGCGACGTTAACGTCACTTATTATTATTATTATTATATATAACCAACGTGGAAAGATTCATTTCAGCTTTGTCCTCATCTATTTACCTTCTGTGCTGAGAATCTCATCTTGGAACCTACATACCTTTGCCAACATCCTTTAATTGAATTAAACTTTGGTAGTTGGCTTTATCAGGTTAATGCTCCATGATGGCTTCTAAAACATGGATATCTGTAAGATGTAATGTCTAATTGTTGTGTATTAAACCTGAAACCAAGTACTTACTATAATATTTTGGAATGTGTTGATCTTTGATTCATAAAGATTTGGATGATTTGTTAATGCTTCGTGATTGTATTATTAGAGTTTAGGAAAATTAGATCCACAACCCATGTATTTTCCCTAATTACAGGGACACTCCCTCCCTTTTCTGAAATTACATTACACCTACTTCTAATCTATATGTGCTTACATCCATAACCCTTCCCGTAACTGTTGTTATTAACAGCTCAAAAAAGTGATGATGTTAGCAAAAAATTCCATGTATAATACCCATTTTTCCCTCAATCAACCTTTTTATTCCTCTCTTTCCCTCCTCTCTGCAACTTTTAGGTTGTCATGTGGTGTTTTGTCAAGATGCGATGTGGTGCCCATGTGTCGCACCTGAAGGATGATCAAATCTGATCATCTACGAGGAGACTCTTGGGTAGCACTTGTGGTCTAGGACCTAAGTGGGTCTGGCCTAGGTGGGTTCACCATCTAGCTAACCCAAAACTAGCCACATGAACCTTTGTTAATGTTGAATCACATGAATCAACCGATCCAATGGCCAAGATCAAATCTCCTTAACCCCCTGACCTTATGCCTATTTAGGACTACTATTCTAATCATAAGTCACAAAAAGAGAGGAAGAACTATATACATATAATAAATATGTGGGGTCTCTTTCTGTTCTCCATTTCCACTTCTTCGAAAGCTTGGGTTTCCTTCTAATTTTTTGTGTAGATTTTGCGTGTAATATTTTCAATGGTTAATGAGCACAAGTAAGATACTGGTGGAGAATCGTTTGTGGATAAGATAACAGAGAAGCTTCGACATGATGATTCCTTTTATTCTTCTTCCGACGCTGATAATGAGAAATCAGCTGCATTGGGCTCGGGGGCTAGTGGCCGCCTTTTATGCAAGAGATCATGATGAGACATTGAGACTTGACTAGGGTTCTGCTGCCATCGTCGCTCTGGATCACGGTGGTGTATGGCGAGTGATTGTGAGGTCGGGTGGTGTGGGGCAGGTGGGGATAGTTGAAAGATTGATGAAATTCTACTTTTTTTAAAGGTTTTTCAAGGGAGGTATGAAAAGGCACAGGAAATTCCTATGGGACAACATCTAAGGAATCACGAAGCCAGTGATCTAAAGGCTGGCTTGCATAAGAGGCATGAAGCATATAAGCGGCCTCATCTATGAGGAGACAATAGGCATCTTGAAGATTTTCTTGGAGAACGTGATTTGTGATGTGGTGACCTACACGGAGCATGTTGCAGGAAGATTGTTATGACTATGGATGTTGTGTATGCACTTAAGCGCCAGGGTCGCACCCTCTATGGGTTTAGAGGCTAGGTTTGGGTTCTAAGGCTCGAAGTAGGATGCCTAAAACAAATGTTTTTATGTTATGATTTTTTTTTGTTTGTTGTGTGGGTTGGGGGGGGGGGGGGTGAGATTTTGGATGTAGTGATTGAATGGTTGAATGAATCTATAGGTGGATTTTGTTATCTCCTTTCAGTGATTTGTTGTTATGTTGGATATCAATTTGCAAATGATTAAAGTGCATAAAAAAAATCATGTTCTTCTTATAGCACTTTTTTTTCTTATAGAAGGTGGAAGCTCCTAGGCCTTTCTGATATGAAGTGGAATGGTATAGTTACCTTAACTACTTTTTTCTATTCGGATATGCAAAGGAAAAGCCTTTCATATGCAGCGACCATTTTAGTGGCAGTGAACAATTTCAAAGCTCTATTCCTTGTTACCACTCCATTTTCACCATTGATTTCTCCCAATTGCCCTAGTAATCTAAAATCATGATCATTGTAGCGATCCAATCAATCATCTGGTGGGTCCCACCACATGGAACAAAAACCATCTTGGGGTTTTGTTGGATGGATGGTCTAGATTGCAGTGTAGGACCCATTTTGGATTGAATTGTGGAGGGTCTTGACTGTTCATAAGGTGGGGCCCACTAGTGATGTGAAATGCAACTAGAATCTTGTTAGGGAGCCCTCTGGCATTGGTGGAACTCAATATAGAAAATGAAAATTTTAATTAAAAAATAACATTTTGTCAGGGTTAAAAGGGTAAAATGGATTTTTCTTTCATCTCCGTTAGGGGACAATGTTTGACAAGAGGTGTCAGAATGACAAGAGGTGTCAGTATAAATTCAGAAAACCGAGGGAGTGTCCTTATATTTTCATTATACTACAGGGGGTCTCATGTAATTTTTCCTAAATTTATTATAAACTCATACTATTGGCTTCTAATCTAAAATGCCTTACTATGTCATACCCCACACTATCATCTTGGAATATAACTGATAGTTTTGATTGATTTAAGCTCTTAATTAATATAGGTCTTTTAAATCTAACTTATGCATAGTATGTGTAATTATTAAGATTTGAATATATACTAATATTCTTCATTATAAATAGGATGTCAAGTGGTAAGTTAACATTGATATTGCATTATGATGGTGTATTTGAATTCAATCTCATTCGTCCTATTTACAAAGATGGTATTAGAGAATGAAGTGTGTTGAAAGAGATATAACATATGCCGAGTTAAAGAAAACAACTATTGAATCATTAAATTAGGATACTGATACAAAGAAGATAATACTTGATTATCTACATCACAATGGTCATATGTTTTCTCTGATTCGCATTGAAAGTAATGATGATATCTAGTGCATGTTATATTTATGTGGAGATAATACGAATGGAATCTTTTTGTACATTGTTAGAAGAGAACAAATGTTGGAAATATAAACGGAGTAAAATCAAGGTAAATTTAAAAGTCATAATCAAATTCATGTATTATGTTATATGAATTTATTTGATTTAGTTCTCATCTAGTATTCTTACTTGTTGTAGGGTACAAACGAATGTGCTAAGTCTCTCTAAGGGGAAATATCCTATTACAAGTTATCATGTTCATGAAGATAAAGAACAGTTCCCATACCCAACATAATAAATGAAATGGGCTAATTTGAAACTCTAAACGAAACAAGTTATCATGTTCACGAAGATAAAGGATTAGTTCCCTTCCCAAACATCATAAAAATTTTGAAACTCCCACCCTTGGCGATGACAATGACATTCACTTTCTATAGAAAGAAGTAGATTCTGCTGAAGATTAGAAAAGTGAGGAAAGTGAGGATGGCATCCATAATGAGTTCGCTAGAAATATGAAGAAGAGTTTGCATTACAATTCATGCGGCCATATGCCTGGCTATTTTCCTTTTGCTCCCAAATAGTTAGCTAAAAAGTTAATTTTTACTGTGACGATAATATAAGAAAGAGTTGCAGTCATAGTTTAAGCTGCCATATGCCTAGCTACATTCTTAACCATTCAAGTGAGAAGTCAAATGTTCTCAAAAAGCCTGCAGACAAGGCAATTGTACAACTTGAGAATAATATGAGCCCCTTTTATGTTGACATGAACATTGATCATGATTTGACTAGAGAGATGTGAATGGGTTATGAGTTTTTTTATTGTAAACATTTTAGAAATTCTCTAGCAAAAATTGCAATATACGACAACTTAGCACTTCACCATATAAGGACAAATAAGGAGAAAGTAACTGCCCATTGAAAAGTTGAGAAATGCCCATGTTGTATTCATGCATCTATTGTAAATGGCCCCCGATTCAAAGTTTGAACATACAATCTAATGCACTATTGTTCAAAGACAATATTGGGTACGTCACATCCACAAGCAACAATAAAGCTCATTACTAAGTATATTTTAGAAAGTGTTCGATTAAATAACAGCTTAAAGCCTAAAGAAATCATGAATGACTGGCAAATGGAGTTTGGAGTCACACAATTAGTTATCAAAAGGCACATTGGCAAAAGAAAAGGCACTCAATGTAGCCTATGGTTTATATGAAGAATCATTTCAAATGCTTCCATTGAACTGCCTTGAATTATAAACAGTGATTCTCGAAAGTGTAACTAATATTATAACTGGCAATGAAAATAGATTCTGAAGATTTTATTTTGCTCTAAGCTCGTGTATCGGATCTTTCATGTCATCTCTAAGGCTAGTGCTTTCAGTTGATGGATATCATTTTTGTGGTAAGCATCTAGAAATCTTAATCGTTGTTGTCATACTCAATGGAAATAACAAACTATTTCTCATTGCATTTGCCTTCGTGGAATCAAAGCAACATGATAGTTAGGAGTGATAGTATCCCTTAGTTAATCTAGGAGTTTAACTATTGTATCTGATAGATAAAAGGGTCTTGTCCCTATGGTTAAAAATGTTCTTTTGTCTACACATTATTACTATTGTTGTAAATATCTGTAGAAAATATTAAATTAAATTTCAATGATTCCTCAATAATTATGAAATTCTGGTGTACAGCAAAGGCATATAAAGAATGTGAATATGAAACATACATGCAGGATATAAGGTCTGTTAATCTTGAAGCATACAACTACATCAATGGATTTGATAAACAATATTGGGCCAATGTATTTGTTGAAGGAAGGCATTATAATAAGCTTAAAAGCAATGTCGCTGATTGTACAAATTGTATGTTGAAAGACACGAGAACACTTCCTATTGTTAAGCAAGTTGAGCAAATAAGATGCAAGTTGAGGGATTTTTTTTTTCTAAATATGAATTGCTTTGTTGGAAAATCATCATTTTGAATTAACGCCATATACACAGAGGATCTTTAACTAAGAATTAGACGAGGGTCATTGTGTATGGGTACGAGTTGTAGGGTTAATGGAGTATCAAATTCAATTTGGAGAGTATATAGATGTTGTTCACATTGCTTAACCTACTTATACAGTTATAAATGGCAAGTTCTTGGAATCCCATGTTCACATACAATGGCCGCACTTAGCAAGAAATCCATTGATCTGAATACTACGAAAGTTAGTGTAAACAAAGAACTTATGTTGCTACTTATAGTGAAGTCATTTATGCAACACTCGATAGCAAACAGTGGTTGTATACAAGCAATAGAAATAATTTTGCTACCAACAACTTTCAGACAACCGGTCAAAATAGAATTCAAACTGAGGATTGATATAAAGTATGTAGGGTAGTTATAGATATAAATTGTAGGGAAAAAGGACAAAACAAGCAAAGTTGCCAGGATCCTCCTTTCAAAGAAGCCGTTGTTAACCTAAATATTCAATTTTAAAAAAATCAAAATATTTAAACTTTTCAATGTATATAACAAGTACAATTTGATGTATCTGATTGTACAAATGTTTTGTAAAGAAATCAATCTTTGTAGAAATATGTATATAGTGTTCAATTATATGACTAGTTACTCTTTTGTTGTTCTTATTTTGTGTTAAACATTCATTCATGTTTGTGGCTTTACATTAGTTCAATCTTATTTCATAATCTGAACAACTGCTATTGAAAAACTTTAATAGGACAAGCGACATCAATGCCACTATCATATTATAGATGTTCCAGACAAAAGCACGTGCACCTGAGGTGGTTTTGTGTGCGCTAGATCTTGAAAAAAGAAAAACCCACAATTGCTACAGTTATTTAATTAACGTTAATGTTGCTTTTCTATATAAATAAATTTGAGCGACGTCGACATCTCTTAAATTTAACACTATAGATAAGCGACGTCAACATCGCTTATTTATAACGTTAATTTTAAGCGATGTGGGCGTCACTCATCTACAACACTCAAAAAAGGAGACTTTTATCAGTATCTTCTACACGTTCAACACATTTCATTAATCAATTTAAATCACAATAATATACATTACAATCCATATCAACAATCAACATTCATAAATTGATAACATTCACTCCATTTGTATATTCTTAAATACAATCCATACCAACAATGCAAAGTACTAGCATCCTCACAACAATATATCAACAATCCACATTCCATACGGTAAACATAGTCCTTACAATAAAATTATTTTATTATAGATTCAATGTCATAACAAATGAGTTACATAACCATTACAGTAACAATGAAAACATTGCTCTACTCTCTTATTGGATCAATATCTAGCTTATAACCGTTTTTTTATCTAACTAAATCTATATATATTTACAATAATTTTATGTCTATAATATGCCATATCCTTAGAATTAAATGTTATTTGTTGTTGTTACATATAATGTAAAACAAATGTAATTGCAAATACATCGCAATCGGAACCATTTGATTGATGTGGTATGTCATCAACTACAATCCTCTTATAATTTTGAATTTTTGTTTTTCGAAAAAAATCGCAACATTTTTCAAAAAAATTTATCTGTCAAGAAACACAACTCAGTACATGATGTTAAGGAAACATTCAAACAAAATATAAACATTGATTAGATTACTAATGCATATAAACTTACAAAATCTTCAACAACTGAAATGTGTCTGAGCTGGTCTTGAGGCTATTATAAAACTCCCACAATCTCAAATCAGTGTAGCCCATTGAAAGAGTAAAGTGGTCTGATTTTCATAGTATAAAAATTATTGTCTTTGAATTCTTAATCTCGTCCAACCTTTTTCTACCTTAAAAAACATGATCTACAAAACTTTCTTTATTATTATTGGTAAACCAATCCTGTCATCAAATACATTAAATAAGAGAGCATAATTCAACTAGAAAAACAAGTGCAATATAGAATAAGATGATGGAAACTTACAGAAGCACCTAGATAAAAAATTTGTGTGTCTAAACATCATTGTTTATCCACTTCAAACCACTAATAAACGACGTTAGTGTCAAGCTATTTCCTTTATTTGAGCATGTCCCTCAAATGAGCTTCAAACACATCAAACGAAACTTTTCACTTCTTCAAATGATACGCAAATCTCTACATACTCTCCTCCAAAAGTTCAATAATCTGTAACAAAAAAAAAAAATAGCATAAAATATTACCTTCATATGCTAAAGAAGAATCATAACAATTGAATTGATAACTTCAAGGTGAAATGTAAACGCTTCAATAAACAGATACATACTTTAGTAGCATGAGTTTCATCAACTTAAGACTCCCTCATCCTTGTACTCTTTTCTTTCATTGGCTTCTCCCCTTTCTTGTCTTTCTTCTTTTTTCCCTTCTTTCTCTATTTTAATCCCTTCCCTTTCTTTTTCCTCTCTTTCTTCTTGCCTTTCTTTCTCTTCTCCTACTTCCTTATTATCCTCACTTATTGATTTTTTCTTAGTTGGATGGGGAAAATCCTCTATCCTAATTCCTCGAATGTTGAGGACAATATTAGCTTGATGTCTCTCAGTATGCTTGGCTTTGTATTTTGGATTTATCTTTCTCAAGTGCATTTGTACTAATTCTCTCCTTTGATCTCATATCTCTTAAAATTTAACATATAAATTTTTATAATTAAATGTCGTGTACGCAACCCACTCTACACGTCTTATTAGAGGGTACATTGTAGGAGGAATGTCTTGTCTAAGGCCGAATTGTTTCATAACATGAGCTGTGGGATGCCTTTCAACAATCCAATAATAATATAGGGTGGTGCTTGATGTAAACAAGTCACTACCATCCCTTGGCACATGCTATAGAACCTTTTGCTATAATGGGCATAAGTTTGCTAAATAAACTACCTTTCAAAAGTGAAGCTGCATTAGGATACTAACTAAGAAATAATTGAAATGAATATATAGTAAATGAGTAAAGGTGGTTATTAGATTACCCTATTTTCAGCAAAATTATTAATTTCCTCTCTAATTTGTCTAAGAGAGGTGACTTTGAGTATTCATGCAAGATGTAACCGCCATGTCTTGAACAAAGGGAATTGAATGTCTTTTGGATTTGACGAGGGGCATTTTCCGATTGCCATTTTGAATAGGAACATATCTGTATAATTTATCAAACATATTAGTTTACAATAAGTGTGAAAATAAGAAATAATATGAAAAAAAGAGAATGATAATGTATTTTAATTACCTGTAACAATTGAATAGGACCTAAAAGTGTATGAATCACCATAATTTTCTTTTTTTGCCTTTTTTTCCCCACTATGACATCCACATCCATTGGTTTCAAATCATCTTCCCTTAGTAATGTAACTTCCCTTAAAAGTATTATGTATAAGTTTGTGTGACATGCTTGGCCCCATACATAGGGTTTGGACTCTTTAACAGTTTAAGTATCCATGGTTGCCCTCTCAAACCATTAGCATTCATTATTATTTGGCTTTTAACTAAGAAGAACATGTAGACCTTTGTGACCTTGTCTTCAATATCTCATCCTTTTCAACCTTAGGCTTAAAGTTCTCCTCTAACCATTTGAATTTCATGGTTGCTCCAATTGTATCTCTATTGGGCCTTGGAGCCATATCCTACAACTCTTCACATATCTGTCCAGCCCGATGCTTAGGAAAAGTGGTGCTCATTATAATGGGATCGTGATAGGCAATTTATATAAGTATACAATGTGTTCTAGCTTAATCATTGCATCACCGGAAGAGAGATGCAATCCATATCTAGTCGCCATCTCTCCACTAAACCTCTGGAGAGAGAGTGGTCATTCATCATGTAATCTATCTTAGCAAGGTGTGCTAGTCTGCATTGAGCCACCCATGCTTTTTGTTGATCTAAAAGGGCCCATATGTCTCTATCTAGATTGGTATTTAAAATTTTATAAGTTCCGTGCTCATTCCATTACTAATTGCTCTACTGACATGAGTGTCTTTTTCATATGGCAAAGACAATGAATTCTGCGAAGATTCAGCAATCTTGAAGGTGTTTTGAGCCATCTATATAACTTTGATAAATTCAAATAATACAAAAGGCTAAATTATATATAATTCTCATCACAGGTCATCTTCATATAATACAATGAATGTAATTAAAACCTAAACCTTAAACCCTAAATAACATGTAACTAAATCTACTTCAACTTGCTTACAATGGATAAGTGTTTAAGTATGACAGTGTAAGAATTTGGTATATGAATAACATGGCGGTGTTTAAGCATCCAAAACAACATTTTATTGGTTGTTTCATCAAAGTTTAGTGTTTGCAAAAGTATGCGCTATCGAAATGAAGCTGTTCTACAATCTAATCCATATTTACATTACCAAACATTCAACATCCAACAAGTTAACAGTACATCAAAATTCATGTCTATAAGATGTCTAAACAACAACGAACATAAAAGATAAGTTGGATGAGAAGGTTAAACAAAGAAGATGTACAAAAGAAGCCTAAAAAACCAAATACATAAGAATACTAAACAACGAAGTACGTACATGCATGCAAAGGTTAAACAAGAAGAAGTAAATACCTCCACATGTAACTATATAGAAGAAAACACAAAGATGAGTTGGATTGGAATATACCGAAGAGGTTGGAAAGGTGGAAATCTGAAAAACACGAGAGTTCAAGGACCATAATGGAGAAGAAAACACTGTAGCAGCTGAAAAGTTGCATGAAAATAAGGGTTTACAGGTAGAAATTTCTGAAATAACCTCAAATAATCTCTTTTAAACCTAATATGTTACTTTTAAGGGATGTTAACGTTGCTCTTAAATAACATATACACTTAGCAATGTTAACATCTCTGAGGGACATTAATGTCAATCTTTAATAATGTATAAAAGAGCGACGTTAACGTCTCTCGGGACGTTAATGTTACTATTCCACTTTCAAATAATAATAATAATAATAATAACCATTTCGTTACCATAAGATCAATCTGGTGCTATTATAACAAAAAGGACTTCATCGGTGTGGGACCCATCTATTGGGTTTTTTGGGGGTAAAATCCCCAATAATCTATAAAAAAAACACAATCAATCTCTTGGTTGGGGATTCTATTGTTGCAATTTATCATAAGAGTTAGTTTGATTTGTTTCTAGGCTCATATTCAACACTAGCTCTAGATCATAGGACCCTTCCCAATAAGAATATAATAGATCTAAACCCTCAGCTAGATACCCAAATTTGAATAAAGCTTACATACATGCCATATTTGTTTTATTATTAATCTGTTAATTATTCATTTAAAAAGGACATATTATTTATCACTTAATTGCTTATCACTAATCAACATATTTTAAAAATATTTTATTGCTTAATAATTCATTTAAAATTATTATACTTTTAATTAATTGGTTAATTATATGCTTAATGCATCAATCTAATGATGGGCCTAATTACAAGTGGGAGTGAAATTTCAGTTAATGATAATAAATATCGTGGTGATTTTAAGTGTTTATGATTTAGATGTGGGCCCTGAAAATGCAGTAGCTAGATCTTACCAAGTCCTAAGGGGGGGTGAATAGGACTATTAAAAGTTTCTTTCCAAAAACTAGATTTTATTAGTGTGCAATCTGAAGGATTGATTAAGATTGAGAGTCCACAAGAAGATTAAGAAAGATGCTCAGAATTGTGTGTGCTAACAATGTATAGAAATGCAACTAGAATAAGGAAGATATGGCTTAAAAGGATGATCAACATAAGTTAAAAAGAATATAAGGCAACCACCACACACAACAAGCAATCAACATAGTAATTTATAGTGGTTCGATCCTAGACCTACATTCACTCTCAAGAGCAATCTCTCTTAGTTCCACTAAGTATGAGGTACTTATATTACAAACACCTCTAGCAACAATTTTTTGATTCGGTGGTTTGTCTTCCACCAACTGGATTTTTGATCAGGTGGTTGATCATTGATCTAGTCCAACAACTACAACAATTTTTGATGTGGTGGTCTGACTTCCACCAAATACAGCAAAGAGAATTGAAATATTAAAGAACACCTAACCAAGGAATTGTATACCTTAGTTTTGAGTGGTGCTCTTGATGCTTGAAAGATTACCTCCAAGCTTTGACCTCTTGTTCTTGCTCCTTGGTGATGAAGATCTTCAGATGAGTGCTCAGCCAAGGGAAAAAGCTTTAAGAGGGTTTGGAAGGCTAAGATATTCTCTCAGATTTAATGAAGCCTTTCCTAAATGGCCAACTACTCTTCCTGGAACAATAATGACACTTTAAGTGTTGAAGAGTAGGTGGTTGTGGGAGCTTTAAAAGTGGTTTTACTAGAGGTGCAAGGGCTCAGCTATATTGCTAATTTTCTCAGTAATAAGGTCAGTGTTTGGAGCAAAGGAGAGGTCCTCTTTAAATACAGATAAGCTCCAACGGATAGATCTACGGCTGAGAACAAAATGGTCTACGGCTTAGCCGTATGCTCTGACAACATCCAACGGCTAGTTTGACCAGATTCAACGTTATTCCTTCTTACGGTTAAGCTTACGGCTTAGCCGTAAATCCTTATACGGCTTAGCCGTGAATACCTTTCGGTCTAGCCGTGGGTCAGCCGTAAGTTGAAATCTCCCAAAAATGCTCTCTGGAAAGTGACCCGTAAACTTTAATGCTTAGTCGTGAATCATACTAGGGCTTAGCCGTGAAGGCCTTACGGCTTGGCCGTAAGATCAACCGTAGGCATTATATGGCCAAGAGCACTCTTTGGATAGTGGCCCGTGGATTTTACGGCTTAGCAGTGAATCATACTACGACTGAGCCGTAACCCTTTTTCGGTGCAGCTGTAGGGTCAGCTATAGAACAAAAAGACTCAAAATGTACTCTCTGGATAGTGAGCCGTAGGTTCTATGGCTTAGCCGTGGTCTAAGTTGTAGTACACAGCCAAGGTTTTTTAGAAACCCTTTTTCCTATTCTAATTATACGGGCACTAGGGGTCACTGTTACCTTATCCCTTGGCACTCACAGAGGATCTTCTTAAATGATCTTGAACTTCTTTGAACTTGCTTGATCTTTAATGGTCTTGAACTTCCTTGAACTTGCTTGAACTTCTTTGAACTTAGCTTGATCTTCAATGAACTTCAGAGATGAACTAGGTCTTTCTAGAACTGAACTACACTTTGGTCACGTAATTAACAACATGTTCTTACAGTGACACTAACAATTTCCCCCTTTGTCAATTTCGTGACAAAATTACACATAATGTAGAAGATACAACATTTTAGCTCAACAAACAAGATACAACAAGTATTACAATATGGAATACACCTTAACCAAACATATCTACATAAGTCTGAGAGTTCAACACAATCTATAAACATGCAAAAATCTATAAACACAATCTACTAGAAAGGTGGGAGGTTAGAAAGCTCCCCCTGAAGACATGCATATAATTCTCCCCCATTTTGGCACAATATTGACAAAGAGATATATAAGAAGCACCACAACCATAAAGCAGAAAAAAGAGCATGAAGACAAATAAGTGCACACAAAGATAAGCAACGGCGAAGTAAAGGCCATATGTTATTAGGAAATAAGGACAGTACAAGGCACAACCATTTCAAAAGAGTGCATCACCCTTAATGATAAAACAGGCAATGCCCAAAATACAGTCAATGCCCAAAATACAAAAAGAAGGCAGTGCCAATCAGAACTGACATCAATCAGACGGAGGAGAGGGGGATGGAATCGCCACATCGTCTCGCCGGCAGCTCTTGGAGATGTTTGAAAGGTATTGAAAAGATTTCTTCAATAGCTTCTCCATCTTGGTTTGCCGTTATTCAAGCGCTGCCTGAAAGTGCAATAACTAGATCTCACCAAGTCCTAGAGGGGGGGTGAATAGGACTATTAAAAATTTCTTTTCAAAACATAGATGTTATTAAAGAACAATCTGAAAGATTATTAAAATTGAGAGAGATAATCAGAGTTGTGAGTGTCTAGAAATGTAACTAGAGCAATAGAGATGTAGCATATAAAAGATCATCAACTCAAGTGACAAGAAAGCAAGGCAACATCCACACACAACAAACAATAAACACAATGATTTATAGTGGTTCGGTCCTAGACCTACATCCACTCTCAAGAGCAATCTCTCTTGGTTCCACTAAATAAGAGGTACTCACATAACATACACCTCTTGCAACAATTTTTGATGCGGTGGTTTGTCTTCCACCAATTAGAGTTTTTGATCAGGTGGTTGATCCTTGATCTAGTCCACCAATTACAACAATTTTTGATGCGGTGGTTTGTCTTCCACCAAATACAGCAATATGAATTGAAATATTAAGAACACCTAAACAAGGAATTGAATACCTTTGTTTTGAGTGGTGCTCTTGAAGCTTGAAGACTACCTCCAAGCTTTGGCCTCTTGTTCTTGCTCCTTGGAGATGAAGATCTTCAGATGTGAGCTCAGCCAAGGGAAGAGGTTCCAAGAGGGTTTGGAAGGCTAAGGTATTCTCTCAGATTTGAAGAAGCCTTTCCTAAGTCACCAACTACTCTACTTGTAACAATAATGGCACTCTTTGATGTTGGAGAGTAGGTGGTTATGGGAGCTTTGAAGATGATTTTAATGGAGGTGCAAAGGCTCAGCTATACTAGTGATTTTCTCAGCAATAAATTCAGTGGTTGGAGCAAGGGAGAGGTCCTCTTTAAATACAGATGAGCTCCAACGGATAGTTCTACGGCTTAGAACAGAATGGTCTACGGCTTAGCCGTAAGTTCTGACAACATCCAACGGCTAGTTTGACCAGATTCAGCACAAATTCCTTCTTACGGTTAGGCCTACGGCTTAGCCGTAAATTCTTATACGGCTTAGCCGTGAGCACCTTTCGGCCTAGCCGTGGGTCAGCCGTAAGCTCAAATTTCCCAGAAACAGCTCTCTGGAGAGTGGCCCGTAATCTTTACGGCTTAGCCGTGAATAACCTTACGGCTTAGCCGTGAAGGCCTTTCGGCTTGGCCGTAAGGTCAACCGTAAGCATAATATGGCCAAGTACACTCTCTGGATTGTGACCCGTAGATTTTACGGCTTAGCCGTGAAACCCACTACGGCTTAGCCGTAACATTTTTCGGTGTAGCCGTAGGATCAGCCGTAGAACAAAAAGGCTTCAAAATACACTCTCTGGAAAGTGAGCCATAGGATCTACGGCTTAGCCGTGGTCCAAGCCGTAGAACAAAACAGGGTGTTTGAAAAACCTAATTTTCTAGTTTGTTTTCAAGGACACTTAGGGATCATAGATACCTTATCCCTTGGCACTCACAGATGATATCCTTTGATGTTGAACTTCTTTGCTTAGTCTTCATTGATAGGTTTTCCTTGAAAGGTCTTGAACTAGCTTGAACTTCTTTGAACTTGACTTGATCTTCAATGAACTTCCGAGGTGAACTACATCGTTCTTGAATCGAACTACACTTTGGTCACGTAATTGACAACACACTCTTACAATGACACTAACACTGCCAGCCGAGCTTCAAAAGAGGCAGAAGAAGAAGCCGGGGGAGGAACCGGACCCGGGGAGGCAGTAGAGGGTGCTGTAGGAGGAGGCCCATCGGGTGAGTCTTCTTCATCCCCAGAGTCATGATAGCGGGGACCAGCCGCTTGTTGCTTTGAGAAGCGCATGTTTTGAATATTGATAGGTCCAAAGGTGGGGTGAGACTCAGGAGCTTCATCAGAAGGTAAATTGACCCTACACTGAGAGGCAAGGCGAGTCATGAGATATCCAAATACGTAAGCATTGGTCCCTCTTCCTGGACAAAGCCAGAAACGAATGATGGTAGCACAAATCAGAGAGGGAAGGCACACTCTGACCCCCATATGAACATTGTAGAGGACATTAACCATGAAAGGGGTCAGGTCAGAGAAATTTCCCCTCCTAGGATAGATGTTACATGTGAAGATAGCATGGAGGATCCGGAAGTGAGGAAGTAGGGAAGCTACAGGAAAGAAGCCCTTATCCTTCCATGGGATGGTCGCGCCACACAAGGCAAGAGTGGCTGTTTGTTTTTCCTCTTCAGAGAGAGAATTTTTGAGGACTGAAGGGGGCACATCGGAAAGAGGAACACATAGAAGGGCAAAAATGATGGTAGGTGTGATGGTATTGGTGCCATCAATGAAATCAATCTCAAATGACAGAGAGTCTAGCGAGGCTACTTTGATGGATGCATACATGGTGCGCACAATAGAGGGGAAGCCAGGACCACCCCATTTGAGAATGTTTTCCCACCCAACCATAGTGAGAAGGGTATGAACACCATAAGCTTCAACTGCAAGGATGTTAACATTTCTCTCCACAGTAATTGGACGAGAGAAGAATGACCTATCTCGAGTGGGTTCCCGTGGAACCAAAACTCGGGGAGAGGGAGGAGAGTTCTGACGAGGCCTGGAAGAGCTTCCCGAGGCTTGAGGCCTCTTACCGGCGGGGTAAGCGTTTTTGGTTCGTGGAGGCATAGTGAAAAATGAAGGAAGTCCAAACACCCAAAACACCAAAGACAGAAGGAAGGCCAAACAAAAGAAGCGAGCATAGTAAAACAAAAGAAACAGGAGAGAACAAACAAGAAGCGAAAGAGAGGAGAACAGTACAGAGGAGGGAGAAATCGCCAAAAATACCTTGAAGGAGAAGGCCGGAAGAGGAAGAAAGAAAAAAGAAGAAAAGACAGAGACCTAAGGCAGAAGTCTGGAGCAGGCGAAGAGTAAGAAAGAAATGAAGGGACAGAGTTAAGTACTCAACGGCGCGCAGAACAAGGGCAAAAAAGATTGTATGGCTTAGCCGTAGAGTATTTTACGGCTGAGCCGTAAACCCTGACGGTTGAGCCGTAGGGTAAAAGTTTGCGCAAATACGGGTTAACCGTAGAGTCGTTTACAGTTTAGCCGTGAAATGACTTACGGCTTAGCTGTAGGTCCTGGGCAAAAGTAATTTTAATCCAAACAGCAAACACCAATAGATTTCCTCAAATTTTCAAATTTTAACACATCAAGAGGTTTAGTTAATATGTCTGCAAGTTAATGGTTGGTCTGAATATATTCAAGCTCAATGATCCCTTCTTCGACCAATTCCCTAATAAAATGATGTCGGATATCAATGTGTTTGGTGCGAGAGTGCTGGACCGGATTTTTAGAAATATGTATGGCATTAGTATTATCACAATACAAGCTCATTATTCCTTGCTTAATGCCATAGTCCATAAGCATCTGCTTCATCCACAAGAGTTGAGAACAGCAACTTCCGGCAGCTATATATTCAGCCTCAGCAGTGGAAAGAGATATAGAATTTTGCTTTTTACTATGCCAAGCTACTAGACAATTTCCAACATAAAAACAGCCGCCACTTGTGGATTTTCTATCATCTAAGTTTCCTACCCAATCAGCATCTGAGTATCCAGCAATGGAAGATGATGAGTCATGAGGATACCACAGACCATATTCAGTTGTATCTGCAACGTACTTAATGATTCTTTTTACAACAATCAGATGGGATTCTTTCAGATTTGCTTGATATCGTGCACATGCTCCCTCACTAAATGCTATGTCTAGCCTACTTGCAGTAATGTATAGCAGGCTACCGATCATACTTCTATATAGGCTAGAGTCAACCCCTTTACCATTAGCATCTTTAGTAAGTTTGATGGTTGTACTCATGGGGGTTTTGACATGTTTCCCAGTCATTAGACCAAATCGTTTTACCAATTCTTTTGCATACTTGGATTGAGAAATGAAGATACTATCACGTAATTGTTTGACTTGCAAACCTAAGAAGAAATTCAATTCGCCAACCATACTCATTTCGAATTCAGATTGTATTAGATTAGCGAACTGAGCAGTCAATTCATTACACGTGGAGCCAAAGATGATATCATCTACGTATATTTGCGCTATTAAAACTGACTTTCTTGTCTTTTGGATAAAAAGAGTTTTATCAACACTACCTCTTTGAAAATTATTGTCTAACAAGAATTTTGTCAACCTTTCATACCAAGCACGTGGAGCTTGCTTAAGACCATACAGAGCTTCTTTAATCTAAACACATGATTAGGGAATTTTGTGTCTATAAAACCTTTAAGTTGTTCAACATACACTTCCTCATTCAAAATTCCATTTAGGAAAGCACTTTTAACATCCATTTGATACAATTTGAACTTTAGAAAACAAGTTATAGATAATAAAATCCTAATTGATTCTAAACGGGCAACTGGAGTAAAGGTCTCATCAAAGTCAATACCTTCAATTTGAGAATATCCCTGCGCTATCAACCGAGCTTTGTTCCTAACAATGACGCTATTTTCATCTAGTTTATTTTTGAAGATCCATTTAGTGCCTATCACATTTTTATCCTTTGGTCTTGGAACTAGGTACCAAACATCACTTCTTGTAAATTGATTCAATTCTTCTTGCATAGCTTTTATCCAATCATTGTCTGAAAAGGCTTCATCAATGCAGGTAGGTTCTAAAACAGAAGTAAAGCACAAGTAACTCATAATGTTCTTCAATTGTTTCATAGTTTTTACACCTGTTAGAGGGTCACCAATAATCTGATCTATAGGATGATCTTTTACATTCACCAAATTTTCAGTGGAAGCAGGTACATCAGTTTTTACTGTGGATCGTGTGGGATCAAACATTGAGGGCACTTCCACTTTATCAACATTATCAAATACTGTGGATTCATCATCTATAATAACATTTATTGACTCTTGGATGACTCCAGTTCTCATATTTAGAACACGATAGGCTCAACTCCGTGTTGAATAGCCTAAGAATATACCTTCATCACTTTTTGAGTCAAATTTACTCAGTTGTTATCTATCCTTCAAAATGTAACATTTACTTCCAAAGACCTTAAAATATTTCACATTTGGTTTCTTCTCATGCCACAATTCATAAGTTGTCTGATTTGTACCAGTCCTAAGATAAACTCGGTTGATGATGTAGCAGCTGGTATTAACAGCTTCGGCCCACAAGTCTCTAGGAAGATTCTTACTATGAAGCATGACTGTGGCCATATCTTGGAGAACTCGACTTTTCCTTTCAGCTACCCCATTTTGTTGTGGAGTTTTAGGTGCTAAATATTCATGATGAATCCCATATTTCTCACAGAATTTATCAAATTGATCATTTTCAAATTCTCCACCATGATCACTTCTGATTCGAGCTACTGAAGCCCCTTTTTCAATTTGAATTTGTTTTACAATTCTTTTAAATTCTCCAAAGGCTTCAGATTTTTCTCTCAAGAATGCAACCCAAGTGAATCTAGAGAAATCATCTACCATGACAAGAAAGTACCTTTTCTTACCTCGACTCTCTCTTTTAGTTGGTCCAACCAAGTCCATATGAATAAGTTCTAGAAGTCGAGAAGTTTTCATAGCATTCACCATTTTATGGGCACTTCTAATTTGTTTTCCTTGAAGACACTCTCCACAGATCATCTTTTCTTGACTACTGATCTTGGGCAGTCCTTCAATATATTTGTTTAGATGGGATAAGTCCCTGTAGTTTACATGCCCAAGTCTTTGATGCCACAACTTAGCTTCATCAATACTAGTTAATAAGCAAGAAGCGGAGGATGAAGTATTAGATTTTCCCACCACATAACAATTATCGGTAGTTCTAAGACCTCTCAAGATTATCTTTCCATTCCTTGAGATCTCACAACTATGACTACTAAAGTTCACAGCATAGTCTTTATCACAGATTTGTGATATGCTAAGTAAATTATGTTTCAAACCATCAATGCACAAAACATTCTCAAAAGGTAGTAGGTTTGGAACATTTAACGTTCCTTTCCCAATAATTTTTGCAGTACTGCCATCACCAAAAGTAACCGTGCCTCCATCGAATTCAATCATTTTAGAAAAACATGATTTATCACCAATCATATGTTTTGAGCATCCACTATCTAGATACCATCTTGATTGTTCTGCAGCTTTAAAAGCTGTGTGGACCACTAGATTCTTGTTTTTAGGTATCCACTTAAATGTACTAGTAGTGGGGATCACAATTGGCTATTGGTGTTTCACTTGAAAAGTTTTATGTTGAGGAATAAGAATGTTTGCTCCATCCTTTTTGTATATTTCAAATTGTTTTCTTAACTTTTGGATTTTTTTAACAGATTATCCATCTTTTGGTTCAAGGGAAACTTGTTTATTTGAGACTCCAGCTTTCTGTTTTCAAGTTCCACTTTCTTATAGATGTTTTTCTCAATTTTTTAACTAATGTTATAATGAATTTTTTTTAACTTGCACTCCATTTTGAAATGACCTCTTTTTCCACAATAATGACAGATGACATTTGATGAAACAGTATGAGTACTAGTAGATGCCTTATCCAAAGTGTTTTTAACACTAGTTTCTTCTTTCTTTAAAGCACTTTTGACAAAAACAGTTCCGAAACTTGGTGACTGATACGCATTTTTGTCATATCCAAGACCGGTCATATCCTTATAAGCTTTCCCAATTTTGAATAGTCTAATGTATTTCTCATCATTTTGGGTAAATCTGTACTCATACTTTTCTTTATATCGTTTCAGAATAGTTACTTCATTGTGGAGAGCATTATTTTCATCTTTTATTTTCAAAAGGGATTTTTCATTTTCTCTTAATGTTGATAATTGGGTTTTTACACTTTCAAGTTCTTTGATTAACTCCTCCTTTTCAGCATTAATACTATCAACCTTTTCTTTTAAATTCTTAATTTTTTTTTGTTGATTGCTTACAGTTTCAACGAGCCTACAGGTTCCCTCATAAAGTAGTTCATAGGAATCCGTGGTGTTGTCATTATCCTCATCATCTGAATTTTCATATTCACTCTCTGACTCACTTCCTGAGATTTTTTCATTCGATATTTTAATCATTTCCTTAGAAAGATTGAATGTTGCAGTGGTAGCCATCAGAACTGTATATTTGTCTGATTCATTTTGATGTGATTCATCTAAGTCAGAATCTGATTCAGATAAATCATCCCAAGTGGCTACAAGATTCTTCTTTTTGGATTTCCCTTTTAGAGGACAATCAGTGGATATGTGTCCAAATTTCTTACATCTGTAACACATTGGTTCCTTATGCTTACTTCTAGAGAGGGAACTTGACCGACCTTTGTATTTATCATTAATGTTTTCATTTTTATAATCTTTCACTCTTTTTTTCTTAAATTGTTTCAGAAATTTTTTAGCCAAAAGGGCCACATCTTCATCCTCGTCATTACTAGTTATTCCTATGTCATCTTTAGAGGAAGATGTGTTATGAGAGGTGATTAGTGCAATTGATTTCTTTTTGTCATTGTTAAATTTGAGTTCAAAGGTCTGAAGGGATCCCACTAAATTTTCAATTTTCATTTGTTCCAAATCCTTGTGTTCCTCTATGGAGGTTACCTTAGGATGGAATCTTTCCAGAAGTGATCTCAAGATTTTACTACAAATTTTACCTTCCGGAAGAGTTTCCCCCAGAGCCCACATTTCATTTATAATTTTTATGAGCTTAGTATGAAAGTCAGTAAACATTTCATTTTCTTCCATGTAAATGTTTTCAAACTGACTTATTCGCATTTGAAGTTTAGATCTTTTGACAACAGAGGTACCCTCATAAGTCACTTCAAGGATTCTCCATGCCTTTTTTGCATTAGTGGTAGTCATGATCTTTTTAAACTCTTCTTGATTCATGGCACACACTATAACATTGTAAGCTCTAGCATTATTTTGTCTAAGAAGTAGCTAAACAGGAGACCATCTAGCTGTATCCAATGGTCTAGTGGTTGTGACAACATTTATAGTCACATCTTCAGTGGGTTCCGTCCAGCCTTTCTCTATAGCCTCCCAAACAGCCCAGTCCATGGATTTTAAAAATGCTGTCATCCGGGCTTTCCAGAAGGCATAATTTGTTCCATTAAAGAAAGGTAGATGGGTGATAGAGCTTCCTTCAGGATTCATGGTGAATCTAGCACAAGATGGATCTACTTCAAGTTATTACACCCTTAAGAAGTAACCCGCTCTAATACCAATTGAAAATGTAGTAGCTAGATCTCACCAAGTCCTAGAGGGGGGGTGAATAGGACTATTAAAAGTTTCTTTCCAAAACTAGATTTTATTAGTGTGCAATCTGAAGGATTGATTAAGATTGAGAGTCCACAAGAAAATTAAAAAAGATGCTCAGAATTGTGTGTGCTAACAATGTATAGAAATGCAACTAGAATAAGGAAGATATGGCTTAAAAAGATGATCAACACAAGTTAAAAAGAATATAAGGCAACCACCACACACAATAAGCAATCAACACAGTAATTTATAATGGTTTGGTCCTAGACCTACATCCACTCTCAAGAGCAATCTCTCTTGGTTCCACTAAGTATGAGGTACTTATATTACAAACACCTCTAGCAACAATTTTTTGATTCAGTGGTTTGTCTTCCACCGACTGGATTTTTGATCAGGTGGTTGATCCTTGATCTAGTCCACCAACTACAACAATTTTTGATGCGGTGATTTGTCTTCCACCAAATACAGCAAAGAGAATTGAAATATTAAAGAACACCTAAACAAGGAATTGTATACCTTAGTTTTGAGTGGTGCTCTTGATGCTTGAAAGATTACCTCCAAGCTTTGACCTCTTGTTCTTGCTCCTTGGTGATGAAGATCTTTAGATGAGTTCTCAGACAAGGGAAGAAGTTTTAAGAGGGTTTGGAAGGCTAAGATATTCTCTCAGATTTAATGAAGCCTTTCCTAAATGACCAATTACTCTTCTTGGAACAATAATGGCACTTTAAGTGTTGAAGAGTAGGTGGTTGTGGGAGCTTTAAAAGTGGTTTTACTAGAGGTGCAAGGGCTCAGCGATACTGGTGATTTTCTCAGTAATAAGGTCAGTGTTTGGAGCAAAGGAGAGGTCCTCTTTAAATATAGATAAGCTCCAACGGATAGCTCTACTGCTGAGAACAAAATGGTCTACGGCTTAGCTGTATGCTCTGACAACATCCAACAGCTAGTTTGACAAGATTCAACATTATTCCTTCTTACGGTTAAGCTTACGGCTTAGCCGTAAATCCTTATACGGCTTAGCCGTGAATACCTTTTGGTCTAGCCGTGGGTCAGCCGTAAGCTGAAATCTCCCAAAAATGCTCTCTGGAAAGTGATCCGTAAACCTTACGACTTAGCCGTGAATCATACTACGGCTTAGCCGTGAAGGCCTTACGGCTTGGCCGTAAGATCAACCGTAGGCATTATATGGCCAAGAGCACTCTCTGGACAGTGGCCTGTGGATTTTACGATTTAGCCGTGAATCATACTATGGCTGAGCCGTAACCCTTTTTCGATGCAGCTGTAGGATCAGCCGTAGAACAAAAAGACTCAAAATGTACTCTCTTGATAGTGAGCCGTAGGTTCTACGGCTTAGCCGTGGTCTAAGCCGTAGTACACAGCCAGGGTTTTTTAGAAACCCTTTTTCCTATTCTAATTGTACGGGCACTAGGGATTACTGTTACCTTATCCCTTGGCACTCACAGAGGATCTTCTTGAATGATCTTGAACTTCTTTGAACTTGCTTGATCTTCAATGGTCTTGAACTTCCTTGAACTTGCTTGAACTTCTTTGAACTTAGCTTGATCTTCAATGAACTTCAGAAATGAACTAGGTCTTTCTAGAACTGAACTACACTTTGGTCACGTAATTGACAACATGTTCTTACAGTGACACTAACAGGCCCACTGATGGACTTCATGAGGCTTAGTTGGTAGAAGGTTTTATAGGTTCAAAGATAAACATGAGAGATAAGATTTTCGAAAGGTGTGATACACATGCATTTAAGGAAGCAATAGGTGATCCTAAACCATGTCTTATGCATAGTTCTATCAAATGTTAGGTAGTCTTGACTTGCAGTAAAATAGGTCAGCTTGGGCAGACCTGCGTAAATCATCTATGTTTATTTTGGGTTTTTTTTTTTTTGGAAAGGATGATTCATAATTTGTAAGATCCAAACCCAAGCTAACTTTGATTTACTATAATTAATACTTATTTAGACTAATTCAACCCAAATCCCTTTGGTTAGGGTTATGGATAGGTAATTGGGTAAGGTTCAAACCTTACTTAGGTTGCCAGGACCTCCTCATAATTTAGAGCTACATGGTTTTGCATCACATTAGCATTATACTAATTGCATCATGTGTATTTCCTCTTGTGGGTCATCTTTCATGTTTAGATCAGTTCAATACGAATCCATATTGGCCCAACTAGAGTCCACTTGACTCAAATTGTAAATCTTCTTTGCAAATTGGATTTGCTTGTAAATTACAAAAAATTCGGATTTAAAACCAACTTAACTGCTCATCCCCCTTCATTTCCTCAACCATCTATTGGAACAGCTCTCCTCTCCTCTTCTCTCATTCTTTTCTACTTCTTCTTCTTTTTGCAAATTCAAGAGCAAAAGGGACTACAGGTGTATTGGGATAACTTCATCTCTGTCCCACATACTCTCTACACCACCACAAAGGAGTGGAGCCATTTTCTCTTTACACATCTTATTCTCTATAGCCCAATAGGGTAAGAAGCATCCTCCTTCTTTTTTCTTTGGGTTCAATATAGTTGAGGAGAATCAATTCTGTAGCATGCATGTATCTCATATCCATTTCACCTCTTTTATGTCTTAGGATTGTCTTCTATTGAGGCTTGTCTACAATTAAACCAAAGGAGAAGTTTGATTTAGGTAAAGCACTGAGTTAAGGTAAGTATAAGTATGTATATCTATTGCACGTATGGTTTATTACATTACTTCTTGATGAACTCTCCATTAATGCCAATTTACAGCTCTTCTACTCTTTAATCTTAAGAATGTAGATGAATTATGTTCTAATGCGTGTAATTTAAGAATGAATTATGAGAATGGATAAAGCAAAGACCCAATTGTGGTGTAGATGGGTGTTAGAAGGTGTTGAAGTGGATAAATTGATGAATTAGAATGGATAAAGCCAGGGGAAAGATAGAAAAGTCAGTTTAAGACTGACTTTGCTCGAAGCTGCAGCTCTAGGGCCAATCGATCAGACAAGGATCCAATTAATCGAATTTTGCTTATGGGAGATGTCTGATGGGTCAGACACACGCTCGATCAATCAAGTGACCCTTTTGAATTTTAAAACTTTATTTTATTTATTTTAAATGGGGATTAGTGAGGGGTAGTTTTAGACTTCTTTTAAGACTGTAGAGATATGTTTTAAGTAATTCCTAACCTCAGGACATTAAGTATAAACGAAGACCATATAGGGCCTTAGAAGTGGTACCTTTATTTCAAATAAATTAACACAACGGTAGTTAAATACTGAGAAAGAAGAGTGTAGAGCTATCACTCATTCCCTATTGAATTTTCTGTTGTTTTCCTGATGTCACATCATGGGTGTTAGTATAAGAATTGGTGTTTATCATTTATATAATGTAACACTAAGATTTTGATAACACATTGATACTAAGCGTTTTATGAATACGCCGTATTGTATAATTAAGGAAGCACGAATTATTTTAGTTAGGGCCAGCGAGTAAATATTCTTATTAAACTCTCGATTCAAATGCATTCATATTGTTTAAGTAAACCTTGCCTTTAACATAATTAAATCATGAAACCATTTTTTATGCAAAATCGGAGATAAAGCTTTTACTGAGTGAGAACCCATGAGCCAAGAGAGGGGTAACTAAGGTTGAAAGGGTTCGAGCACTATTAACTCATTTAAGTATGCGTCATTCAATTATCAGTAATTCTATAAAACCCTGAATTCTATGATTATATATGTTTCCAACACCAATATATGCTTCTATATAAGTATGAGACGATCGCTACGTATGATAAGTATAAAAGTTATGAATTTTGATTAGTCTTGATACATTGAGTCGGCACCCACTTAGATTATACCCATAAGAGGTTTGACGGGACTGACTTAGGGTGTTCCATCTGTACCTATTGCAGCAGTTATGTGAAGAGTTTGTTAGTGCTCTTCTAATAGCTAAATGTATCTTGGTTTGACCACTAGTGATTTGTCACAGTATGATATGTGCAATCCTTAGAGAGAAGATAGTCATGTGAATGCTAATTAGTTTGTCACTATATTCTATTTATGATCCTTTATTCATGTTTATTCATATAAACAATATACTTAGCTTCCGTTAATGCTCTCTTTAATCAATATGTTTACAAATTCTACTGATATATCATGATAGCCAAATATACTCTTATATTTGTTTAACCGTTGTGTTAACAGTGTTACCCTTCATGTTACAGATACGAAAACCAATGCCAACTTGGCAGTTAATGTGCCCTTGGAGGGAACCACAGTGGTACCTCGGAGTATAGATGAGTGGAATGAGGATGATGTCTATTAATAGTCATCTCATGTAGAGCATCATGGGTTTCGTCTTTTGTGTTTGCATCGGTTATAGTCATTTTTGACTTGTATCTAAATCATGCCTTCTTTATCATGCAGTTTTTGGAGTCATTAATTGATGGACATTTTATTTTGGATTTGTATATGTCTATACATCTTTTATATATCATGTGCATGTGGATGGGCTATTTAAGAACTTTGGTATATTAATGCATGAATGTTTTTCTTAGTGTTTTTGACAATTATATGTGTATCTCACAGGTTTCCACTTCATTATTAAAATAATTGATATGTGTATACGGGTCTTCCTCACATATACCTATGGAATCACCTTTGTGGTAATTTGTACATATCTTAACATGGCATAGATTGCCATGGATTAGATGTGCTGTGCTGTGCCTCAGGATCCATCTTAATCCCCAATTCTCAGGTTTGAGGCATGACATAATTAAAAGTCCATAGGTTTACATATATGAAACATGGAATAAAAACCAAAACGAAACCCAAATGAGTCAAAGGACAGGTTTCAAGACACCTAACTGCAAGGGAAGCAGAAACCATTGCTTCCCAGACCACATAGGAGATATAACATCTCCCAAGGGATTTATAGCTTCCCCAAAGCTGATACAAAAGACATCTGAAAAAAGGACCAAGGCCAACAACCTCTCCGATTCCTGAATGGCCTCTACTTGAGGCCCCCCAAACAGTGTATTTAACCATGTTTGTCTTCAGGGGTGGCCCCCCTCATGGAGCTACCGGAACCCTCCACTTTGCCGACAGTGTCCACTCCCAAAGTCGAAGAAGCAGTTGTCAGAGTTTGCCCTGAGTTAGCAAAGAATGTACGAATGTAGATTGAGGCA
This sequence comes from Sextonia rubra, assembly GCA_037013555.1. NCBI lineage: Eukaryota > Viridiplantae > Streptophyta > Magnoliopsida > Laurales > Lauraceae > Sextonia > Sextonia rubra. The sequence goes on from JASUAD010000023.1 coordinate 15,872,732, forward strand.
TGGCTTATCTCCTTCTCATATTGTTCCAGGATATAGTCTTTGAGGTTAGAGGAGAGAATAGTGACGATGGGGTAGCTTGTATTCGAAAGGGTGTCAGCCACGAGGTTAGCAGACTTTTTACAGTAGTTAAAGGTCCTTTGATGGACCTTGGCCAGCAAAGTCATTTTTTGTTTCCACTCCGCATTAAAGTCCACTCTATGTTCCCTGACGCCTACACTGTGGTAACCAGAATTTTGCAGTCTTCTTCCACCTGTAACATAGAAATTCCAAGGCCTTTGGCTACTTCCAACCCTTCCTCAGCACTATGAGCTCAGCATCCAGAGCAGTATGAGCCATAATGCTACCTATCTAAGCTCTGATCATATGACCATCGTGATCTCTGATGATCCCTCTAGCGCTAGTAATGCGGTTGACTGGATTGAGCGCTCCATCGAAATTTAGCTTGCACCACCTAGGGGGGCGGGGGATCCAACTATCAGGCTGGTCATCATTGGAAGGTAGTCTACTTGCATTAGATTCCAATTAAGAATATATGAAGAAGCGTTATTGGAATTGGCTTTGGGCTCACGGGGACAATGGTTAAAAAGAAGGTCATTCCTACTTTTTCAGGTATACCGGGACACCACAAGCACCAACCTTATCCTATGATTATAATTAGAGGATAGAAACCAGGATAAGCAGGTGTCGTGCCTAGACGGGCTCCAAACTAGATGAGTGAAAGAACATTGGCACAGAAGATGATCAAGTGATTCAGAGGCTAAATGGAAAAAGTCTAAAAGGTTCGATGAGATTAAATCCAGGAAGTGGAGATGGTCCATAGTGGGTAGGCGGTTGTGGAAGCACCTCTATAAGAAGAATTGTAACTTCCGGTGCTGGGATCTTCTAGATCTTTTTCCCATGTATCTGAGGCCCCATCTCCGTGCCTTGAATGGATTTGTAAAGAGCCTTGAAAGAACAGGTTCCCGCGGGTTCCTCCTTCCAGCATCCTATGTCCTGGCCACCTAGGGGGAGAACCAAGATTGCTGGTACTATGTGCCTAGGCCATAAGGCAGAGATGGATTCATTCCAAGCAAGCTTCCTTGATTAACCACTGTGAGTCTGTCAATTGTGTTCACCCTAGCGATGAGGTCAGGTTGGACATCAGCTTTAATGAAGTTAACTAGGGGGCCCACTGAGAACCCAGCAACCATGAAAGGTTCCAATCGATAACCCAGAGCCCACATACCAACTAGTATGGTTAAGAACAATTCCTCTAAATTTTATCGTCTTTTTCCAGAGGAACGAGTCTCCTAGCTTGATGTGGGCTTGGTCAAACGTAATGGCCCAAGGAATTTTTGGGTGAGAAGTTTGGCCCAGTGTTCTTCAGAGTTGTTGATGAATCTCCGACTAGGTGGGCTATGACAGCCTGGTTCATAATGGCAGGATCTCTAATGCCAAGGCCCCCGGAGATAATAGGTTTAGTCACTATTTCCCAACTCCTAGGCCGTTAAGCTCTCTTATCACCGGAACCATTCCACAGAAAGGACGCACGACACTGGATAATTTTGTTGTTATGGTCCTTGCTGAAGAGGACCAAACCATCCAATATTGATGAATAGTAAAAAAAATTGTTTGGACGATAATCCTTCTACCAGCCATATATAAAGCTTTGTCCTTCCATCTGAGATAACTTCGTTGAAGCCTATTGTGGAGGAGCAGACCCCCTATTTTCTTTTTTGGGTTAGACACACCGTGTTTCCTAGATCGGTGAAGTGAGAAGACAAGTTGTAGATGCCCAAGTTCCTTTTGGCATCTAGCACTAGATGCGCAGGGTTCTCACTACTGCGGATAAGACATGATTTGTTCTTATTGACCTTTTGTCCTGCATCCTTTTTGAACCAGGACATGAATTGTTTGATTAGGTCTCATGCTTTGTTAGAGTTTTTGAAAAATAGGACGATGTCATCAACATATTGGAGGATGCCAAGTATGTGCCCCCTAGGAGCAATTGTTACGAAAAGGTAGTTTTCTTCTTGATAAAGGTCTGAACAGACCTCGTGAGGGCGTTGGCATAGAGAATGAAAATGTACGGAGAACGAAGGTCACCTTTCCCGATGCCACAGTCCGGGTGGATTGTGTCAGAAAAATGTCCGTTAATGATGACTAAATATTTAACTAAGGTGACACACGTCATAATTCTAGATACAAAATCCACCTTAAATCCATGGGCGAGGAGGCAATGATGGATGAACTTCCAAGCCAATTTATGGTATGCTTTAGAGATGTCCAATTTAAGGGCACACCGCTTCCTTTTCCAGTTCCTCTGATTCATATTGTGGTGATCCTCTTTGGCAATAATAATATTGTCAGAAGGTCTCTTGCTAGGTTGGAAAGCAATTTGCTCATTCAAGACGAACTTTTTGAGGAGGGGGCCCATTCTTCTTATTAGGATCTTGCAGATTATCTTATACTAGACATTACATAGGTTGGAATAAGCACTATGTTAGAGTCATTCACGTTAGTTAACCCAATCACACCATGACTGTGGCCCACTTAGCCTATCAAATTTCCAATCATAATAGATAATAATCTCCTCATATCTTTTCTCTGTTTGAATAATCTTACTGTATCAATACTTGTCATGCATGATCCCTGACTTGTAGGATCTTTAATATGATAGATATGATATCTTTGTACACATCCCAATTAAAGAACCTAGGATCTTGTAAGAATCTCAATATTGTAATATAAATATATTATCCATACAAGAAGTTGGTATGTTCGGATCACAAAATCTTTTCATGATATCAGAGCTCTTTTGATCCTACTTAGCCTTTGCATGTGTACTAACGTGTCAGTGTGGATTTGTGTCTTGAGTTGTCAACTCATCGGCTGCTACAGATATGTGTGGATCTATGAAGTATTTTTCAAATAATCTATGCTTTGAAGAACTTTCAGGTGTGGGTGTTTTTTGCTGCCACAAGTGTTGGTAGCTTTATTGTAGCAAGTACTTGCTACGTGTTAGCTTGTGTTGACCGCCAACTGCATTTTGTTTAGCATACCCAGTCTGTTGATTAGAGATCTTCTGTGGCTTTTCCTATAGCTACCCAAGGTACTTCTTTTGGCACAATTTCTATTTCCAACATTGCTAGCCTTGTCTCTATGCGTCTGGATAATGACAATTATTTACTGTGGAAGAGCTAATTTCTTCCTATCCTGAGGGCCAATACACTTTTGAAATATATTGATGGAACTACTCATTGCCCTGAGAAATTGGATGGGATGCTTTCTTCTACTACCAATCGTACCTATGAACTTTGGATTGAGCAAGATGCTCTTGTTCTTCTCTGGATCAATGCTACTATCACACCCCAAGTATTGCAAAGGGTTGTGGGTCTCCAATCTACTCACAAAGTCTGGCAATGATTGGAGGATCTTCATTTAATTCAATCACGGTCTAAGGTTTTGCAATTGAAACAACAATTCCAAAATTTCAAGAAAGGGGGTTTCTCTATTACAGAATATCTTGACAGGATGAAGGGTATTACTGATGCTCTTGAGGCCATTGCTCAGCCAGTTACAGAGTATGATATTTGTAATCAATACTAAATGGCTTAGGACCAGAATATGACCAAGTTCTTACTTCTATTGTGAACCGTGAAACTTCCATCACCTTTGAAGAACTTTCTGGGTAACTTTTAATATTCGAGCAACGACTCGAATCACATCATTCTACACCTGCTGTGGAGTAGCCTGTCACTGCTTTCTATGCCACTAATAATTCTCATGGATGTTTTGGCTCCCGTGGTCATGGTCGTGGCCGTAGACGTGGATGCACTCGGAATAATCGTGGTGGTTCTTCCTCTACATCATTTATTCAATCTCAGTCCTCCAAGGCACGACCCTTATGTCAGATCTGGAATCAGGTGGAGCATATGGCCCTCGATTGCTTCAATCAATTGGACTTGTCCTTTCATGGACGTCAATCACCTGAGAAGCTTCAAGCCATGGCAACTGCAAAATTAGGGGAGACACCCTAGTTTATAGATACAAGGGCTACTAATCATGTGACATCAGATCTTAGCAACCTCTCCATACATTCAGACTAGGTGGGTAATGATAAACTTGCTGTAGGATATGGTAAAGGACTTTCCATCTTAAACATTGGTTCTTCTCAAAATTTTTCTAATGGTAACTTGGAATCCTTATATAATATCTTTCATGTTCCTGCTATTTCTCAAAATTTATTATCAGTGTCTCAATTTACCAAGGATAATGATTTTTATTTTGTCTTCACTTTATCTGGTTTCTATGTGAAGGAAAACAAATCGGGGAAGATCCTCCTCCCGGGAACGATCAGTAATAGCCGTTATCAGCTCTATCTAAATCAATGCATCAGGAATAAGTTGCCCACCTCTCCATCTGCCTTCACTAGTACTCGAGTCTCGCAACCTATGGCATCATAGATTGGGCCACCCCCACACTAGATGCTCCAACATCTTGCCACATCTCTCTCCTCCACGGGATATTCAAGATAGACTCCGTGTGCACTGCCTGTCAGATGGGGAAACGGTCATGATTACCCTTTCAACATTCTGTTTTCATATCCTCTTTTCCTTTAGAATTAGTACATTCTGATGTTTGCGGATACTCTCCCATATCCTCTTTGAGTGGTGCTAGATTTTATGTTGTTTTCATTGATGACTTTAGTAGATACTATTGGCTTTTTTCTCTTCAATTTAAGTCTCAAGTATTTGATGTGTTTTTGAATTTTAAATCTTTGGTTGAGAATATGTTTGATCAAAAAATCAAATCTTTTCAATCTGATGGTGGTGGTGAATTTACTAGCATTCAATTTAAACAATTTCTACTTCAAAGTGGCATCTCGCACAGCATCTCTTGTCCCCACACACCTGCACAAAATGGATTATCTGAGAGAAAACATCTTCACGTTGTTGAAACAGGGCTAACCCTTTTGGCATACTCTGGTGTTCCACTATTCTTTTGGGATGCTACATTTGAAACCGTTACATTTTTAATAAATCATATACCAACTCATGTGCTTAATCACATTTCACCCTATGAGAAACTATTGCAAAAATCTCCAGATTATACAATTTTACGGGCTTTTGGTTGTGTCTGCTTTCCCTATCTTAGACCACACACAACTGGTAAATTGTCATTTCGAACTATTCTATGTGTTTTTCTTGGTTATGGGTGCAACCATAAAGGATATAAGTGTTTTGATCCAATTATCAAATGGATCTATATGAGTAGACATGTGGTATTTGATGAGTTGGTTTATCCTTTTCTTACTAATCCTATGCAATTTACTACTCCATAAACTGGGTCACATGAACGAGTTATACTTGGTCATCATCATGTGAACATTATGCCTAGCCTGCAGCCACAGACATTATATGATCACTTTGATACCTCTCCTTGTGGCCGATCCTAGCACTCTAATATTGGCCAAATAGGGTCCCCATATTTTTCAAGTTCTCCAAGCATAGATGCTACTAATGCTACCCAGGTGGAGCCACAACGTCATACTAATGCACAACATGTGCAATCTGAAACTCAGGATGCAATGCCCATTGCATGTCACTCCACAAATTCAACAATGCCTCTATCTACCATGCCATATGCTGCTACTGGACCTCCTTTACAAATAGAGCAAGCACATCCATTGGCCTCTCTTCAGCGCACTCACACAATGCGCACTCGGGTCATTGAAGGTATCTTTAAGCCCAAAATATTAAAGGCCACTAAACACCCATGGCCAAAGATGCTTCAAACTACACTTGTACCAAATGAACCTACGTGCTATTCCCAAGTTATTAAATCAGCAGAATGGCATGAGGCAATGACACTAGAATTTGAAGCACTTCATAGACAATGAAAATGGACTCTAGTTCCCTTACCATCTAGACGACATACTGTCGGATGCCGTTGAGTCTACAAAATTAAATGAAGAGCAAATGGGATCATCGATCGATATAAAGCCCAGCTTGTACCAAAGGGTTCCATCGACAACCTGGTCTGGACTACAGTGAAACATTTAGTCCAGTGATAAAATACACCACGGTTAGACTGGTCCTCTCTTTTGCCCTTTAACTTGGTCGGCCAATTCGGCAAGTTGATATTCACAATGCGTTTTTGCATGGTCTGCTCTCTGAAGAGGTCTATATGGACCAGCCCCAAGGCTTTGTTGATCCTAACTATCCAACCCATGTTTGCAAGCTTTGTAAGGCAATTTATGGTCTAAAACAAGCCCCACGTGCTTGGTATCTTCGCCTTACAAATTATCTTCAAAGCATAGGGTTCCATGGTTCTTTAGCAAATCCATCATTATTTGTTCGCAACTTTGGTGGCGACTTTATTATACTGTTAATTTATGTTGATGACATGGTAGTTACTAGTAATAATACATGTGCCTTGCCTAAACTGTTACAAGAGCTTAGTCAACTGTTTGCCATGAAGGACTTGGGGCCACTACATTACTTTCTTGGAATTGAGGTTCATAGTAGTCCTTCAGATATGTATCTCACCTAGACTAAGTACGTCTTGGACCTGCTTCACTGTACCAACATGCATGATGCCAAACCACTTAAGTCACCAGTGCAATCTAGGCTGAAATTATCTCGATATGATAGTGATCCTCTTTCTAATTTTCACGAATATCGTTCTATCATTGGTGCTCTTCAATATGTCACACTGACTAGGCCAGACATAGCGTTTGCAGTCAACCAAGTTTGTCAGTTTATGCATGATCCTCATTCAACTCATTGGATAGTAGTCAAATGAATTCTTCGTTTTCTCAAAGGCACTATTAAACATGGTTTTCACTTTCGTAATGGTCCTTTTGCTGTCACTGCATACTTTGATGTAGATTAGGCTAGCCAGATGATGACACTCTACATTTAGCTATGCCATTTTCATGGCCCAAATCTCATATCCTGGACTGCCAAAAAATAGCCTACAGTTTCCCGATCAAGTACAGAATTCGAGTATTGGTCTCTAGCACTAACTACTGCAGAGCTCTTCTCGATTAGCATGTTGATAAAAGATCTCGGCATTTATATCAAAATTCCTCCCATAATATCTTGTGATAATCTTAGTGCAATTGCCTTGGCTGCTAATCCAATTTATCATGCTCGCACCAAGCATATTGAGGTTGATGATGCAGGCCGAACCCAAGTCCGGGCCAGATCACATGATCGGAGAACCCAAGTCCGGGCCAGATCACATGATCGGAGGACATCCAATTGATCCTTGACTTCTTCAAGGATCCCGATTGATACACTTTTTATTTTGTTATTTCCTATTTAGTAGGTCTTATTTGTTTAGAATTAGTCCTTCTATATTTAGAAACAATCACTCCTATATAAGGAGGAATACTTCACTGTATTAGGCATGCTTTTTGTCAATAAAAAAATTTCAGTTGTGCAAGATTTTCTCGTTCCATATTATCACCGTGACTGCCTTGAATCCTCGGATTCGAACAATCCCTCGGGAGATTGTTCTACTACCCATCCAAGATCTAGGGCTGCGCCAGATTGGTATCAAAGCCCAGATCCGGTCGCCGGGGGACTCTGTCGTTCCCGGAATCCATCCTTCCACCTACTGTCCATTGGCAAGCACCCTTGCCAACAGCAGCCCAACCTCTGTGACACCCCAGACCCTGCAAAAATCCCAGACGACCCTTTTCTGTCCCAGTCGAACCACCAGAACCCATCCCTCTCTTCCTTCCCACTTCCCAACTCTCCAACCTTATCAGCCGAACAACCAAAACCCTACTCCCACTCCCAAACCTCTTTCCCTTACCGGCCGCACGAGAACCCCAACCACCCGATCGGAGAGCTGCACCCTAAAACCACGCCCCTGTCCAAAATCCCCCTCGGTCTTTCCCGCACCAACCACCCCCCCACTCTTCCAACCCTAAACCCCCTCAATCCGGCACCGAGACCCCTTTTGATCTCCACTCACGCACCAGCAGTCCATTCCCCCCCCCCCCCCCCCCCCCAGAGCAAAAAAAGAGGTCCTGATCCTCCTTATAATCGCAATCAAGCAACAGCTTATAGGCCTCCTCCACAGTGTCAAGTTCAGCAGCCTCCTCAGAATTCTTGGCCAGGGATGCAACAAAGACAGATGAATCCCCAACAGAATCAGAGGGGTCCACAGAACCAGCCTGATAATCGTACTTATGCAAGAACAGACAAGAGGGATATTGTTTGTCATGCCTGCAAGCAACGAGGACATATGCCAATGAATGCCCTCATCGTAATTTATATACTTCCAATGAGCCTGATATTGATACTCAGCATGATGAGCATGTCGAATCAGGGCACGCTGATATAGATCCTCCTTATGAAGATCAAGCTGATCAAGTAGATTATGCAGATGCTGATGATGGTATTCCGCTTCTTTTTCTAGATCGTCGTTTGCTAGTAGCGGATGCTAAAGAGGATGAAGATTGGAATCATGCTTTTATTTTTCGATCTCGTGTCAGATGTATGGACAGAGCATGTAATATGATTATTGATGGTGGAAGTGCTATGAATGTTATCTCCCAAGAAGCAGTTGATAAGCTTAAACTTCCCACGGTAAAGCATCCAAGGCCGTATAAATTTGCATGGGTTGATAACTATTCTATTCCTGTTCGTCAGCAATGCTGTGTGCCTTTTAAGATTGGCAATTATGAGGATACTCTTCTTTGTGATGTCACACCAATGAACGTCACACATATCCTTTTCGGGCGGCCATGGTTACAGAAGCTTAAAGTGATCACAGATCATGAACACAATACCTATGCTTTCAATTGGAAAGGTAGACATATCGTGCTGCGTCCATTGCAAACTCCGCCATCCTCTCCTACCTCTTCTCCCGCCGCCGCCGCAGTTTCTCCTACATCGCATATTTTAACCATGCGGAAATTTGAAGTGGAAAGCAAAGAGCAAGGTGTCATGTATGCCTTAGTTACTAAATAAGTTGCTGATGATTCTCATGCTATTCCTCAGGAAGTGAAGCCATTATTGGACAAGTTTGCCGACCTAGTTCCTGATAAGTTACCCAAGGAACTACCCCCACTAAGGGACATTCAGCATGCTATTGATTTGGTTCCAGGAGCTTCTTTGCCTAACTTATCTGCTTATCGGATGAGTCCAGCAGAACATGCAGAGTTAAAAAGACAAGTTGATGATTTGCTTCAGAAGGGCTATATAAAGGAAAGTCTCAGTCCATGTGGTGTTCCAGCACTTCTCACTCCAAAGAAGGACGGAAGTTGGCAAATGTGTGTAAATAGTCGTGCAATCAACAAAATCACGGTAAAATATCGCTTTCCTATCCCTCGTTTGGACGATATGTTAGATATGATGACCGGTGCATGTATATTTTCCAAAATCGACCTGCGGAGCGGATATCATCAAATTCGCATAAGACCAGGAGACGAATGGAAAACTACCTTTAAAACAAAGGATGGTCTCTTTGAATGGATGGTTATGCCTTTCAGTCTAACCAATGCTCCTAGTACTTTTATGCGGGTTATGACACAATTATTGCAGCCTTATATTGGAAAATTTGTTGTCGTCTACTTCAACGATATTCTTATTTACAGCAAGTCAAAAGAAGATCACCTTCAACATTTAGATAAGGTCTGCCAACTTCTCCGCCGGGAGCATTTCTATATCAATCTCAAGAAATGCACTTTCATGAGTGACTCTGTTATTTTCTTGGGATATGTAGTATCTGCACAAGGAATTAAGATGGATCCTGCAAAAGTAAGCGCTATTCTTGATTGGCCAATTCCTACTACCCTTACTGAAGTTCGCAGTTTTCATGGTCTTGCCAATTTTTACAAAAGGTTTATTAGAAACTTCAGTACTGTTATGGCCCCTATTACTGATTGCATGCGGAAAGGTGACTTCAAGTGGACCAATGCAGCCACCAGGGCTTTTGAGAAGATCAAGCAAAAGATTACTGCAGCGCCCGTTCTGCAAGTTTCTGATTTTAGCAAGCTATTTGAAATTGCTTGCGATGCCTCAAATGTTAGCATTGGCGGAGTCCTTAGCCAGGAAGGACATCCTATTGCATTCTTCAGTGAGAAATTTTCTGATGCCAAGCGAAAGTATACTGCATATGATCTGGAATTCTATGCACTTGTCTAAACACTTCGTCACTGGAGACATTATTTGATTGCAAATGAGTTTGCGCTTTACTCTGATAATGATGCTCTGCAACATTTACACTCTCAGCAGAAGATCAGCGCTAACCGAGCTAAGTGGAGTGCATATATACAAGAATTCAAATTTAGCATTCGTCATAAAGCTGGAAAGGATAACCTGATTGCGGATGCATTAAGCCGGAGAAAACATCTTTTAACTGCCGTGTCTATTAATGTGCCTGGTTTTGAGCAAATCAAATAAGATTATGCAGCCGACAAAGATTTTGGTTCTATTTATGCGGATCTTCTTAATGGCAGTCATAATTAACATCCTCATTATAGTCTTCATGATGGTTTTCTATTCAAAGGTACGCAACTCTGTCTTCCAGCCACTTCTATTCGTGAATATGTTGTGCGAGAGTTGCATGCAGGTGGATGTAGCAGACACTCGGGTCGCGACAAAACACTTGCTCTTGTCAGTGACAGATATTATTGGCCTCGTATGAAGACCAATGTGATTCATATTTGTGAAAGATGCCGAACATGCCAAATTGCAAAAGGAAACAAGAAGAATACTGGGTTATATCAGCCTATGCCTGTTCCACATACTCCTTGGGAAGACATTAGCATGGATTTTGTGCTCGATTTACCCACGACGGTTAGAAAGGTTGATTCCATTTTCGTTGTTGTTGATCGCTTTTCAAAGATGGCACACTTCATTCCTTGCACTGTGACTGCTGATGCTTATAAGGTGGCTAAATTATTCTTCAAAGAAATTGTTCGACTACATGGGCTTCCAAAAACTATTGTTTCTGACCAAGATACGAAGTTTATGAGCTACTTCTGGAAGACATTATGGATGCTGTCCAACACCAAACTTAATTTCTCTATTGCTTATCACCCTCAAACTGATGGACAAACAGAGGTGGTAAACAGAAGTCTTGGCCAATTGTTACGTTGTCTTGTTCGTGACCGAATTACAAATTGGGATCAAGTGCTCCCTATGGCAGAATTTGCTTACAATAATTCTGTCAACCGATCAACTGGACTTTCACCATTTGAAGCTGTTACAGGAGTTCGTCCTCGACTCCCTGTTGATCTTGTTCCGTTACCAGTTGATGCCAGAGTGAGTGCAGATGCTGAAACTTTCTTCCAACACATGCAGCAAGTCCATAATGAAGTACGTCGCCATATCTCTGCCAGCAATGATGTTTATAAGCAGCAAGTTGATAAACATCGTTGTTTTGTTGAATTTAATGAAGGCGATATGGTTATGGTGCGTATTCGACCAGAGAGATTGCCACCTGGAGCTAACAAAAAATTATACCCTCGAAGTTCAGGTCCCTTTAAGATTCTCCAGAAGATTAATTCCAACGCCTATATTCTTGATATCCCTACTGATTCAGGCGTCAGTTCTTCATTCAATGTCAAGGATCTTACTCTCTATTGTGGCCATGATACTGAAGGAGAAAATGAAGAGCAGCTTATTTCTTTACCAATTAATTCTCCACCTCCTGATGAAATTATTGATGTCCTTGATGATCAAATTGTTTCTACACGTCAAGGAGGTTATCAGAAGTTTTATGTACGCTGGCGGAATCGTCCTATCTCTGATGCTACGTGGATTACAGCTACTGACTTCCAGCGCATCAATCCTGATCTTTATGAGAGATATCAAGCGCTCAACTCGCCGGAGTCGAGTTTTTCCAAGCCGGGGAGAGCTGATGCAGGCCGAACCCAAGTCCGGGCCAGATCACATGATCAGAGAACCCAAGTCCGGGCCAGATCACATGATCGGAGGACATCCAATTGATCCTTGACTTCTTCAAGGATCCCGATTGATGCACTTTCTATTTTGTTATTTCCTATTTAGTAGGTTTTATTTGTTTAGAATTAGTCCTTCTATATTTAGAAACAATCACTCCTATATAAGGAGGAATACTTCACTGTATTAGGTATGCTTTTTATCAATAAAAAAATTTCAGTTGTGCAAGATTTTCTCGTTCCATATTATCATCGTGACTGCCTTGAATCCTCGGATTCGAACAATCCCTCGGGAGATTGTTCTACTACCCATCCAAGATCCAGGGCTGCCCTAGTTGACTACCATTTATTAGAGAAAAAGTTCTAAGAGGTGACATTCACGTTCGCTTCATTGGTTCTGTGGATCAATTGGTGGACGTTTTTACAAAAGGGCTCAATTCAGTAAGATTTACATTATTAAAGAACAAGCTCCACATCCATAATTAGTCGTTTAGCTTGCGGAGGGTAGTTAGTCAACCCAATCACACCATGATTGTGGCCCACTCAGCTTATCGAATTTCCAATCATGATAGATAACAATCTCCTCATATCTTTTCTCTATTTCAATGATCTTACTATATTAATACTTGTCATGTATGATCCCTGACTTGTAGGATCTTTGATATGATAGATATGATATCTTTGTACACATCCTAATTATATAAGATCTAGGATCTTGCAAGAACCTCAATATTGTAATATAAATATATTATCAATACAAGAAGTTGGTATGTTCGGATCATAAAATCTTTTCAATTCACTCCAGAAGGTAAAGTTCCATGTAAAAAGAACTCCGTAACGTATTGGCATAAATCCTTTTGGACCACATCCTAGAAGGATTAGAAAAAGGCTGCATTAAAACTGCCTCATCCATTCCCAAGGAAAAAGTAGCCACCTTAATTTCCTCTGAGCGGTGCTCAAAAGCAAGGCATTGTCCTCGTCTAATATGCACAGGGCTATCCTGATGCACAAGGAGGGGCCTAAATCCTGATCACTGGATGTAAAGAAAATTCCCTAAACAAAGGATCAGCAATGTTCCTTAAGTTGGGGAAGGGAGGATTGGTGGTTGCCTTGATCATTTATGACGAGATGTAAGATGTTTCTTCTATGGTTTATCTTGGCTAGCTTATGATAGAATTTAATATTCCTGTCACCCTCCAAAAGCCATAAGATTCAAGAGAGCTATCTCTAGAAGGAGTGTGTTCCTGATTCTATTAATGCTTATAGCAAAGCATCTCCAGTGCTGTCCCAGCAATAACTCTATTCTCTTACTTAGCTGAGACAATTTAGGATTGAGGAAAGTGGGGTTGGCTAGAGAAAAGGCCAAGACCGTCAGATGAATGGTTGAAAGGATGGGTGGCTCAGCCAAGCATTATCAAATTTGAATGTTCGAGGGGGTTTGGTGGTGGTAGAGGACTTTACAAGCAAGATTGTGCAGTGATCAGAAGAGCTTCTAGAGAGGTGAGAGACATGAAGAAAAGAAAAAACTTGTACCCAAGAGGAATTACCGATGACATTGTTCAGATGAGCAAGGACCTTGTTAGACGCCAAACGATTATTGGACCAGGTAAAAGGTTGCCCTACATAGCCTAGGTTGAGAAAATGGTTATGGTCCATGAAATCTTTGAAGTCATTCACCGCTGGGGACCACGAAAAGGATCTCCCTCCAGCCTTCTCTTTTGGGGATGAAATGGAATTGAAGTCACCAAGTATAGCCCAAGGCATTTTGTTAGAGACGTGAGAAGAGCTGAAGGTGATCATATCCCTCCAAAGGGCTCTATGCTAGCTCTAGAGGTGGGAGGTGTAGACTGTAAAGAAGAAATCATTGTTATTTGAATGAAGAATAAGATGATGAAGTAGATGACAAGGTCTTTTTTGGAAAAGGTTCTTTGTGCATAATCAATTTATTTGTCCATTCCCACATGACAATTGAAAATCTAGAAAGGTGTTTGGCTGATCATTTTTAAAAATGAGTCTATATAGGTTGATTCCACTAATAATGAATATACGCCATAGGAAGCAATATGATACATTTTCATTTCAATTAGAGTGGGACCTGTGAATGGATTAAGTAAAAGTAAATACCTGATGCCCAAGGAGATATAAGCCTTAATTGTACATGTGATCAATCTAATAGTGGTTCAAACTATAGTTAAATGGAGTAAGGACAAGCGCTAACAAATGTTATAAAAACTAGCAAAACATGCTTGCCTTTATGACCAATGTAATTTATAATATTAAAAATAATGAAGTTTTAAAATAAAATTTAGTCTAAAGCATTTTGACAAAAAAAAAAAAAAAAGAAAAAAACGTCTTAGACACTTATTAGATGAATTGATTATAAAAACATACACAATTTATAAATTAGGGTGAGGTATATATTTTCTTTATAGAATTATCCTTGTGACATTATCGTTACCTCTTTAACAATATCGTTACCTACGTAATGATGTCGTTATCCACCTGATACCCATTCTACATATATTCTACTCATGAGAAATGATGTTTTGGTTTCTTCATCTTGATTTTCAATGAAGCTTTCCTAACTATTGAAACCGAGGGGAACAAATACACGTTTGGAAGAGATGAATGCATCAAATCTATTGGGATAATGCATGTTTAAAAAATTAATTCTCTTATCTTAGCTTATCTTATTCTCTTAATAATATTCCACTATTGAGATACTAGCTTTTCTGATCATGGTGAGATAAAGTCATTATTTTCTTCAAGCTCTTTGAAGTCTTGGGTAGTGATGTAGTCATTGATCTTCCTTGTCAATATATTAGAAGCCCTTTCTCTTATTCAACTAATCCAATTTTTTATGAAAAAATTAACTAGTTAATGGTTATCGATGCTAAGATTAACTAATCCAAAATGAGTTCGGATGATTGTGTATTTGGAGCTAGTAATCTCTTTGAACTTCTTTCTTTAATTTGTGCCTTCTCCTCCTTCATCTTGCTTTTATGCTTTTTTCCCCCAAAAGACTTGGATTTGTTGATGGAATCATGTCATACCCATACTAATGAGCACAGAGATTATGTGTGACATTACAAGCCAATTAAGATTTTTCTTAATAAATAGTGTGACATAGCCTCAAATCACAGTGCCACAAGATCAAAGTTTGAGGGGTTTTTAGAACCCCCAAAGATAAAGGGTCAAGGTCCAATCTAGATTTATAGTATGCAGTTTAAATAAGCGGAAATTAAAAGAATTGTAAATCAATCAATCACACCATAAGAAGAAGGCACCACAACATTTTTCGTGGAAAACCCAAAAACGGGAAACACAAAAAGACCTATCAGCCAGTCCAAGGAAAGCAAACACTAGAAAATTGAGCAATTATAAAATATACTCATAAGCTCTTTCCCAATTGACTACAACCTAAGGACTGTAGTTCTTCGGGCTGATGACTATGCCTTTCATGGTTGCCCATGGTTGAATCAAAATTACCTTGATGACGCAACACGAATGATCTTTCACAAGAGTAAAAGCAACATGTCTCTAGAAGCTTAGCAATTTTAGTATAGCTCTCCAATGGATGCTCTAGGGAAAAAAGGAATCTCTAATGGGCATTCTATGGTTTGAACAAGGAGATGACATCCATAGGGTTCTCATGATAAGCCTTTAAATAACCAACAGTTCATCTCTCAATGATAGAATTCATGTAGGGCTCAAACAGACAATCCCTACAGAAAAAGGAAAGTGAATCGCACAAGTCAGCTAGGATTTTCTTCGTCAACCGCTCAAAGTGCAAGTGGTTCACTAGCTTCAATTTTGCATGGTTGCTTTCAGCAGGTACTCTCGAGCGAGCAACACTTCCGTACCAATTTAATTTCTACATGAATTTTTTTTTTTCAATTTCTTCACTTCATCGCATCTAGCGGCTCATGCTACAGTCCAATCTAAAAATATAAAAATTACAACTTGATTAGACCCTAGTTTTGTCCACAACATATGAATTAGCTAACACTAAAAAATACTAACAATCTCTCCCTTTGACAATTCATGGACAAAACTCCCTAGGTAATAAATATAATCTACACAGCAAATAAACCCCTAAAAAAATTTTACCTATCATGCTTTGCAAATCTGTCTCCTTTTTTTTCCATAAATGACAAAAAAAAAAAGTAATGTACATTTAACATCACTATCAACAAATGACAAAAAAAAAAAAGTAATGTACATTTAACATCACTATCAACAACTTATACATCTCCCCATTAATCCCATCTTCCTTTCCAACCTCTGGGTTTGGGTGGGGGGTGCTTGACCTTTCACATGAAAGTGATTTGAATTTAGGTAACCACACTTGTGAATTATTTGCCTTCAGCGTAGTATATACCATATTACAGTGTAGATCAGACTTTCTCACCCAAATTGCTCTAGTTTTGACTTTTGGTGGAGAAAATTACTTTTTCCATTGCAGATTTTTGGGTTGATTTCTCAATCTATTGCATTGCGATCGACTGTGTCCTTTAATTCCACAAAAGTGACATGTGTGAACGAATTTAAGACGTGACACATTCTTTGGTGTAGCTTTAACAACATGATTCACTTGAACAGTATAATGAGCAGTGGGTGCAATAGAATCAAGGTAGATCCTTTAACAAAAACATATTTACCTTTGTTCTTTGAAGTAGAAGCACCATGAATCTACCCAATTCCATGTCTGTTAGTTGCCACTTTTTGACTTCACAGAATATCATCAAGCTTTTTCGATCCAGTATTCATTTTATCCCCTAAGATGTCTACAGCTCTTTTTTCAAACATTCCAGCTCTTTTCAGTTTCCTCAGACAACAAATCATATTTTTTATTTTCATTAGTCAGATTATCAGACATAATATTACCCCGAGTTTCCCAAAGATATAACTTAGAAGTGTTTCCTCTAATTCTTGCTTGAGAAAGGAAATCTAATTATCAACACTTTTCCATTTCAGATTGATTTTTTTATTGAATTTACTCATCTTCACATACTCTTCCCTTAAGGATTTATATGATTCTTCCTAATCCTATTCAATATCTGACACTTCATCAACAACATCATTAGGATTCAAACTATTTTCATAAGAACCCTGCGAAGAGATAGAGTTAAATCTTTCCATAAATGCAATAAATTTGGAATTGTCAGTGTTAGGGGTAGTATTTTTAGATCATTGCCTTCGTCTTCGAAATCATCACCTGTCATGCCCTGATCCTGAGAATTGGGGATTATAGTGGCCCCCTAGAGTGTGAATACGTAATCCCGTAGTAATATGTACCATGTGAAAATACGCACGAATCACTACAAGGGAGATTCCACAGGAACGTATGAGGTAAGACCACAATACATAGATTAAAATTCAACATAAAGCGGACACCTGTGAAATACATCGGTAAGGATCATAAGCAATACATAGTAGAAAATATCATACCATCATATATAACTTAAATCTTTTAATTAAACATTCTCATCACATATATATCCACAAAACCTAAACATTTCTTATACACAATGTCCAATTTAAACATCTCCATATATAGGACCATAGTTACAACTGATTAACTCAACTATACCACTGACGCTCTCCATAGGACGATTAATAAAAGGCGGTGGCATCCTTCCATTCTTCTATACCCCGAGGTACCATTGGGGCGCCCTCCAGGGACACGTCAATAATCGTGTTGGGGTTTAATTCTGTACCTGTAACACTAAAAGTAGTACTATTAACATGAAGGTTAAGCAAATATAGAGGTATATGAAACTATCATAATGTATCAAGTGAATTTAGAGGTAAACATCAGTTAAAGAAGGCAATAATCGTATATTAGGCATGTTGTGCATAAGTAAACACGTGTAACGAATCATAAACAAGATATCATACATACTAATTAGCAACCATGAGGCTATATTTTTCCAAGAGAGAGCATATCATCTAGAGAGAGTATACATATGGGTGACTAGGGGATCAAACTAGCTTCCCGAGGAGCACCGACAACCCCTCCATGAACTACTTCAGTAGTGACATAAAGATACTCAAACTGGTCCTGTCGAACCTAAAAAGGGCACAAGCTAGGTGGTGCCAACTCAACATATGAAGATCGACTCGAATTCATATCTTTCATACATTTTAGTCATACTTATCATATCGTACATAAGAAAACATAGTCAATAATAAAAAATCAGAATTAATGAGGTAACTAATAATTGAACAATGCATACTTATATGAGGTAAGAGAGTTCAAACCCGCTCAACCTTAGTTACACTCATTTTGACTAATAGGCACGTACTCAGTAAAAGCTCAAGCCCAACAGGCACACACTCAGTAGAAGCTCAGGTCTGATTTGTCTCAAGGTTTTCCAGGAAGAAAGGGGTAATGATTTAATCATGTTGAGGGCAAGGTATCTTAAAAATATGAATTCATTTAGATTTAAATAGTTGTCAATGATGTTTACTAGCCAGCCCTGAGCTAGATAATCCGTGTTCCCAAGGTCATTCAACACAATATATTCATAAAACGGCCGGTGTCATTGTATTACCGAATCTTGATGTTACATTGTGTACGTAACAGACACCTCTTCTTATGCCAACACCCATGACGTAACATCGAAAATTCATCTGAAAAATCGAAGGAAATAAGTGACAGCTCTATACTCATCCTTCTTATCATTTAATCACCACTGGGCTAATTTAGTTAGGGAAAAAGTGCCATATTTAAAGCCGTACAAGGTCATGGGAAATCCCTAATATCCTAAATTCACAATGTTCTTACGGCTTAACCGTATACATGTTACGACTTAGACAAGTGGCTTAGGTTTTCTCCTTAAGTCTATGCACATTTACTATTCAACCGTATATTAACCTATGACTTAGCCGAGTTAAGCCTACGGCTAGATTACGGCTAGGATACGGCTTAGCCGAGTACAATCCACAGTGTAACCGTGGGTAAGTCGTAGAAGGAAGTTGAGTTTTCAGGCTCTTGGGAAAGCTTGCCATAAAATGGCTTACGGCATAGTCACGGGATGGGTACGGCTTAGCCGTAGTTCATTCCACGGTGCAGCTGTGGGTTAATCGTAGTACAAGAATGGATTCTAGTACTCTCGGGACTTTGAGCCGTACACACTTATGGCTTAGCCGTAGCTTCACTATGAGCTTTAGAAATTTTGGAATTGGCTTTGAAGCTCAATTTCAGTACAGGATTTTAAATAAAGAGGGTTATAGTGAGTTCCTATGGCTTCAAAATGTCCCTAAGAGTTATTCAATATTCACACAACACTCCCATTCCATATTCCTACCCTAATTCATTCAATTCAATATTTGTGTACACTTAAAACAAAAAAGAAGGAGCTGTTGCTTGAGATTGGAATGATAAATCCAAGAATCAAAATTGTAAACACACATGTAGCATCATATGTATTCCACTACTTGCCTTTTTCGCAGTGCTTGCCCTCACTAACTCTTTCTTGGTGTGTGGTTAAGGAAAGCTTCAACAAGAGAATAGGTTCTCTAAATGAAAGACATGCAAAAGGTAAATCTAATGTGGAATGCATGCATGATGTATGATTGAGTCTCCTTGACTCTATTAAATCCAAAGAAATGAAATGGAGATAGAGTTTCACCTTAAGGGGGTTATAGCTTGAAGAAGAAGATGCTTCCAAGGAAAATGATGCACAAGGGAAGAAGAAGATGATGAATAAAGGCTCCTACTAATGCATGCAAGGATTCAAGTCCTTGTTTGTAGCTTTAAACATAAAGGAAGGTGAAGAAGAGTGGAGAGGATAAGTAGTTTCAACATACACAGAAGGAGAAATGAGGATAGATGTTAGGGTTTCATTCTTTTAATCAAAGTTTTCTGTAGTGTTACATGAAAGCCGAATATTTCTGGGAAATTATAGTTTAGGTCAAATGGACCTCTATTAAGCCAGGATAAGTTCGAATCAAGTCAAGCCCAACATGAAAGATGGTCTACATGAAAATTTACACAAGATATAACTAATGAGATGTCAATATGATGCAGGAACAAATTACAAAAGGGTCCTTAACTACCTAGGTAAGGTTCGAACCCGTCCCGACTACTTATCCATGACCCAAGCCCAAAGGGTTTGAGTTAAATCAGTCTAAATGCATTTTAGTTAATGTAAAACAATATTAATTAGTACAAATCGAGGTTAGTTAGGATCAGGACCTTGCATCACCCCAAGCAATAGTCAAACTCTTACCATTGGTCTTCGATTTTCCATTTGCGCACTGGGAAGCAATATGGGCAAAACTTTTACGCTCGTGACATTGACTATACCCTATGAGTAGTTTGCAAGATATCCCATGCTTGGTTTGCGGACACGTAGGTAGAGATTCTACGGAACTCAAAAGGAAAGACTCCATTGAAAATAACATTAATCGTTTTGCTATTGTAATTGCCAGCTCGTTTCTCTTCTCTAGTCCACTTATCCTTTGGTTTCGAGATAGTTTCTCCATCAACCACAACAAAAAGTCTAGTATAACCAAAATCAATAGAATTCCAGACATCCTTATCAATAGATTGTAAAAACGTTGCCATACAAATTTTCGAATGCAGCCTTCTCGATTGAAATCCATTCAAGAAATCTTGCTTGATTCACACTTCAAAGATAAAATTTATGTGCCTTTCTAATACCACATGAGGATTTTTAATAACCTCCAAAGATGAAGGGTTCAAAGTCCTAATCTAGATTTCTAATAGCAGATAAGAAAAAAAAATTAAAAGACCCATAAATCAATCAATCACACCACAAGAAGAAGACACCACAAGTTTTTATGTGGAAAACCTGAACACAGGAAAAACCATGGGACCTCCCACTAGGTCCAATAGAAACCAAGAACTAGAAAATTGGGTTTCTGTTTTGTGTAGATTTTTTTTGAAACTTTGAGGAGAGGGGAGCAGAGAAGGGTATGGAAATGGCGGGGAAGAAGGATGGGGCCTGGTTCGATTTAGATGAGGTAAACTACTTCACTTACGTGCTTTGGGCAACATTCATGGAGATTTACTTAAAAGGACAAAATCTGTAGGAGATTGTATGCGGCCTCAAGGTTGAGGAGCCCAAAGGAGAAGATGCGTTGCAAAATTGGAAGATAAAAGCAGAAACAGTGCTTGGTGTGCTCAAGGCTTCCGTCTAACGAAAGTTAGAGGAGTGTATTCAAAATGTGAGAAGGCCAAAGGAGGCATGGGATATTTTGGCAGCAATGTTTTCTAATACCAACCACTCACCGCTACAAGGTAATGCATGTTTGTGGGTCCTCTCTTTTTTTCTTTTTCTTTCACCAGGTATTGCGTGGATTTTATAAGCTTGGTTTCGTTTGTTTGAATTAAGTGATTGGTTGTTCAAGATGGTGCAACGGATTGACCCAAGATTTTTTTTTTTTTTGAAGTTCCCAACAGTGTGCTTATAAAAATACACTAATTTTGTTGCTAGAATATGTAAACCTAGTGCTACAAACAAACCCTAGTGCTATTTGTCACAAACAAATGCACAGTGCACTCTTTCCATGGAGAAGAAATAATGTTGACTTAAGTTTCCAACAAAAAAAGCTTGACGGTGGTTCCCCCAAGCTTCCGTCATTCCAGGTAAAAACCTTCTGATTCTTAACTATGCTGCCATTGCTATTGTCCCTATTTGTTGCTCCCTTTTTTGGATATTGATGATATGTGGTTTTTGTTTTGAATAAATGCAGTTTTAATAGAAAAGACTCACTTACCTTTCATAAAAATAAACAAAAATTATAGTATCATATAACATGGTTACATTGATCATCTGTGTATTTCATTTTTTAAGGAGATTATGACCGCATTTTGCAGAGTTTATTTGGTTTTTTTATGCATTGTTTTTTTCATAGGAGAAGAAGATCAAGTATATAGATGTGTTGGGATCTTTCCTCTTGGATTCTCATTTAAAAAATAGAGATACTATATTTAATGGATTTGATAATCTAGCATGATTCAATTTCTTTCATTTCTCTTTATGATATATTGATATTTAGATTTATTTTTATTAATTATACTTAAAAGTTTAAATTTTTAATAAATTTTCAATTTAGACATAGATGCTTTTCCACATTGAGGAGTTAGAGGTTTTATTCACCAAGAGGTATAATTTTATTTTCTTTTGCACTTTATCATACTATTTTTTCTTTTTTATTTTACTTTTTTCTTTTGTACTATGTTTTTTTTTTTTTTTTTGGTTTAGTCACTGCACCAATTGTTGTAGATCCAAGAGGGGATGTAGTAGAGGTATGATCTTCTTTTCTATTTTATTTTGTTATAGATTTTTTTATAGTTTTTTCTATTTTATTTTGTTATTTTTATTATAGTACATGTTTATACTTGAAATTTCTTTTTCTTTGGTTTTTTTTTTAATGATTCATGGATTTCTTTCATTTTATTTTTTCCTTCAATTTCTATTATTAAATCCTGTGGCATTCTTTTAATCATATTTCCTTTCTATATCTCATATATTATTTTGTTCTTTTTCATTTTATTTTGATATTTTTTTCTTTTGTTACTTGGGCCTCATAGTGTCACGTTGACATTAAGCTTTCTCCTTATCATGCTAGGTCATGGTGGCCTTCTTTGTAGGGATTTTATGCATGAGTTAATTATGGTATTTATCATAAGTAACTTATGTAAAACTCATTTGATTTTTATATTTATTTTTATTCTAATTTATAGATTTATAAATTATCTTTTTTCTTAAATTATAAATTAAAAGAATGAGAATTATAGACTAGAATTTTATTTATAGTTTGTTTAAGTTTCATTTTCATCTTCTTTATATTTTTTTAAATAAATTTAAGAATGATTAATAACATAGTTGTTTTTATTTTAATATTATCCTTCTCAATAATATGCATAAAAATTTAATATATTGTAACTTTTGGGCACGGGCTTAGCATGGACCTTTATTGATAGTAGAAATTAGAACAACAGTACATCGTTATAAATTATTTTAAATGGAACTTACCATTAAAAATTAAAATATGGGGCCCACTTTTAAAAACTTCAGTATGGAGCTTACATATAGAAATTACAAGATAGCTCCTACTTTTATAGGAGTTAGAGCATGGGCCAGCCAATCTTTAAGAATTTTAATCTGGGCCATCATTTAGAAACTACACCAAGGAACCAGAAAGAGAATCTTGAACATGGAAATCACCTTAAAAAATACAATATGGGCCCAATTTTAGAAATTAGAATATAAAGGTCGACCCATGTTTTATACGATTTTAATGTGGGCCAACCTTGAATTACTGTGAACATGGGGCCCACCTTTGAAGGAATACAATATGCACCACCTTTTAAAAGGGTTATAAAGTGGGCCAACCTTCGTTGATTATGAACATGGGGCCCACCTCAAATTTATAAATTGGGGCCAACAAGTGACAGCAATTTTATTACAAATCGTGTCTCACCTTTGTAATAAATCTCAATTTTGACAAGAGCCCAATTAAATTAAGAGATGGAAAACGATTTAAACTCTTTCCGATTGAATTAAGAGATGGAAAACGATTTAAACTCTCTCTTTTGAATATGATGTGAGATAATCATCCCAGGCTTCCAATTTCTTCATTAAGATATTACTTTCAATGTATGTATTGGAGGTGGAAGAAATCTAATTTTATTTGAGTTGGACCCACTGCTAGATTGATTGTAGTTTTTTGTTTTCATTTTTAAAACATATGATACATTTGCCAACATAGAGATTTCTAATAGCCAAAACAATGTGTAAAACACATTTTTTAAATAAATATTTACTATGTGGGACTAAAGGAATGGATTTAAAACATTATAAGTCAAGTTCATTAAGATACTGCAGTGATGGCATAACATAATCCTCACGAGATAAATGGTTTTTAATTATAAAAAAATCATATTTCATTTAAAACTCCAAATGTATGGGACAAGTCTTATGTTGGGCCAACTAAAGAAATTTGAACTGGTATAAGTCATTAATTTCCATCCATGTATGTGGGTGAAGTCTATTTAAGTTGGACCTACTAGTAGATTGATTGCAGGTTTTTTAAGCTTTTGTTTGCTCAAAGATTTATAGTAACCAATAAATGTATAAAAAACTTTTCTATAAATTTTTAATCCTTTAAATTATATTAATGCTATGCGTGTGATTTGGCAATTGGTCCTGAAGAAGGTAATGGATGAAGAGTTCCTTTCTTCTTTCTTCTTCTTCTTTCTTTCTTATTATTATTATTTTTTTTTTTGAAGATTTGGCTAGAACAATTAGGATTTGGGAGCAAGCATGCTATAAGTCTCAATGGATTAAATTATTGAATAAAAATTTGTAAGTGAGTCTTCGTGGGCAGTTAATTTTTGTAATAAGATCTAGACTTTCATTGATAAAAATAATTTTTTATTTAGATCTCACAATCATACATCTAATTTTTTCACTCTTCATATATTTCTTAAATTTTTCTTAAGGTAATAATGGTTAGTTTGATTAAATTATTTTATAAATTTATTTTCTTTTTAATACCCATATATAATGAATCTTAATTTGAACTTTTAGTTTTTTTTTCTTTTATTACTTTTCTTTTCTTCTATTAGGCTTTTTTTTATTTTTATTCTTTATATAAAGCAAATATAAAATATAAAATAATTGAAAAAAATTTCTCTTTGTTGATAAATTCACATCCATGTTAGTGCATTTATCATATTAGTTTCAATTTTATTTTAAATTGGAAATCTTAAAAGTCCATAATGTCTCCTTTAATTTATATAAAAAATGTAAATTAAAAAAGTAATAATAATAGGGGCATGTGGGCCATCCTGTGGGCAGCACAGCCCAACCTGTCTAGGGCACGGCCCAGGGCTAACCTCCCAGCGGGCTAGGCACGGCACGAGATGGCCCGTGACGCTACACGGGCTGGCCCAACTCGCACAGTTGGGCCAGCCCCTAGGAGTAAATTTTGGCCTAAGGAGTAAATATTTATTAAAAAAATATATAGCCCCACATAGTAAATAGTAAATATTTATTAAAAAAATGTGTTTTACACATTGTTTTGGCTATCAGAAATATCTATGTTGGCAAATACATCATTTGTTTTAAAATGAAAAGATATATATATATATATATAATTAATCTCGTAGTGAGTCCAACTCGAATAAAATTAGATTTCTCCCACCTCCGATACAGAAATTAAAACTATTATCTTACCGAAGAGGATTATCTCACATCATATTCAAAAGAAAGAGTTTGGATCGTTTTCCATCTCTTAAATTAATTGGGCCCTCCTCAAAACTGATATTTATTACAAAGTTGACTGACAATTTGTAATAAAACTACAGTCACTCGTTGGCCCCAATTTATAAATTTAAGGCGGGCCCCCATGTTCGCTGTCATACAAGGATGGCCCATGTTTTATCCCTTTTAAAAGGTGGGTGCATATCGTATTCCCACAAAGTTGGGCCTAATGTTCACAATTATACAAGGTTGGCTCACATTATAATTGTATAAAACATCGTTACACCTTTATGTTCTAATTTCTAAACTAGGGTCCATAATATATTTTTTAAGGTGATTTCCCTGTTGTAGAATTTCTTCGTGGTTCCTACTTGTAGTTTCTAAAGGGAGGCCCACGTTAAATTTCCTAAAGATTGGTCCATTCTCTAACTCCTCTAAAAGTAGGATCTATCTTATAATTTCTAAATATGAGGTCCATATTGAAGATTTTAAAAGTGGGCCCCGTATTTTAATTTTTAAAGGTGAGCTCACTTGAAAAAGTGGTTCTGCAACGTTGCCGCGCCTTAGCAAGCTCCTTATAATGCCTCAAGTTTGTGTCTTATTTCAGTAAAGGATACAAGATCGAAATCTTTTTAAATTAGTCTCTAAGATTTTTAAAACATTTTTATTTAAAGGCATTTATTTATTTAAAGCTACTTTCGGACAATTCATTTACATTCTCTATATTCTCGTTTTTTCTTTCGCTAGTGCCTTCACGGTTATGAAGGACATGCAACATTACCACGCCGATCAGCTACACATAGTGGCGTTACTGGTGGATAGCTTTAAATGAAGTAATCTATATATCTAATACTTTAAAAAAAAAGTAAGGAAAAAATTGCCAAAAAATCTTGATCAAATGTTTGTGTGTTTGGTAAATTCACTTCACTAGTAAATTAAAATGAAATGTCATTTTAAGATATAGTAAGGTAAAAAGAGTCATATAAAAAAGGAAAATCTTCATACACATCCCTCCTGCACCAGTTTTTTTTTGTGAAAACTCTAGGTGGTGCTCATCTATCACTCAATCCAAACATTGCAACACACATGGGATCCTATGATAGCAACTCGCCCTAAGTTTTGGTTGGATCCAAATTTATTGGACCGTTAGATTGATTGTACACTAATCCGAATGGAATGGATTTGTGAGCAATAGATGGAGGGGTTAGGGATATGTGATTGGAGCTAAATTTGATATATGGAGTGCTTTCACATAGATCTTTTCAACCCCCCCCCCCCCAAAGTCTCATCCCTTAGTGGGGTCCATAGTGGGCTCCACTAAAGAGTGTGCATAAAAAGCCCATGAGAAACGTATGCA
The DNA here is from genome assembly GCA_037013555.1 of Sextonia rubra. Lineage (NCBI taxonomy): Eukaryota > Viridiplantae > Streptophyta > Magnoliopsida > Laurales > Lauraceae > Sextonia > Sextonia rubra. Next base: position 15,899,238 of record JASUAD010000023.1, read on the forward strand.
CAGAAAAAGGCCGCTATAAAAAAATACCACATTTTAAAATTTTCTTATATCTTTTACACTAAAATTTTTAAAAACTATTTTTTCATACCACTAATTAATAAAAAATATAGAATTTTAACAACAAAAGTAAAAAAAAAGTTATATTCCCTTTTTGCTAAATAATAAACTGCCATCATTTTTTTATTTGATCTCTTTTAACTTTTTTATCTTTTTAAATGATCATTGCCCCCACTTCAACCTAAAAGTAAAAGACCTTGGCATTGGGTCGTCCACGTCAATGCTCCTTGGATCTGTCTGATTATAATGTGAGGAGACCAATTGGGAAATAGTCCAATTGGGAACCATGAGCTCGACACGCTAGTCCATGCATCCAGTCGTCAAGGTGGACCATGCTGACAACTTTAGTCTCTCTAAACAAAATGAAAGGAGACCCCACGGGTGTTGACCTGAACGACCTAGAAATGGTCCCATTGGAGACACTGAGCTGGACAAACTAGTCCATCAAGGTGGGCCATGCTGGCAACTTTAGTGCCTATTTGGCATTCTTCCCGTGTGGTTCTTAATTTTGTGCTCAAATTTAGTTTTGCTGAGACCGAGTTATGCTGGGACTAAATTCAGCAGAACTTATTTGACAACATTATGTTAAAATACTCTGTTGAGAATATATCATACAAAACTTGTTTGGTAGAGGTGTAAAAATTTTCTCTATCGAACGGAAGGAAGAGAATCATAAGATTTAAAATATGGGCTCACCTTTTAATGTTAGTAGCACTTTATTATTGGCATACAAGGGACCCACCTATAAAAGTTACAACATAGTACTCACCTTTAAAAATTATATTATATGGCCCATATTCATAGAATTTATAAGACAGATCTATCTTTATAAGAATTATAATGTGAGCTGACCTTTTTTAATGTAAATATGGGACCCATCTTTATAAATTGCAGCATAGTACACACCTTTAAAAATTTAAAAATAGGTCTACATTCATAGGATTTATAATATAGGTTCACCTTTTTGCAATTGTGACTACGTGACCTACATTTATAAATTACAAAGTAAAGTTACATTTTTTTTTATAATTTTATACATATAACCCACATTTAGAAATTACAATATAGTACCCACATTTGGAAATTATAATATATTATAATGAGGAAACCTCATCAGATAAGGAAAACAAATCTAATCCTAATCTATATAGCGTTACTGGCCCAACCACTCTAGGGCCTGTGTTGAGTTAACAATGATTCCAACACTAGTAGTTAGTTTGAGTGGGGAAAATTCATTGGAGCCATAGCAATGGTGATCAAAAGGCCTTTTGTTAAAATCATTGCTGACTCAATATATGCACTGGAGGGGTTTGACCGATGACGCTATGTAGGTTGGGTTTCCTTATTTAATATGTTTCAATATTTGGTTTAGTTTAGGTTTGCTCAATAGTGAATTACTTATTTTGGTAATTTTCTTGTTTATAAGTTAGGTTAGGATTTTCCTCTTTATATTAGTAGATGTAATGGTTTTATTTAGAATGCAATAAACAGGGCTCCATTGTATACTAAATTCTTTCTCCCGTCTCCCTAAATAAGTGGTATAAAGCGGTCATTGATTCCAAGAAGTTCATGTGAGCCGAAGGCGGCGATCATGACTAATTTCTCACCGTCGGTAAGTCTTGGAGATCGTGCATCGAAAGATGGATTGTATAGATCATCAGAGATGTCAAGGCATGATCAATTTGATCAGATTGACGAGATATCTTGTGTGATCATGTGCAGATTAGGTAATGATTGTGAACTTAATGAGTAGGTTACACAGAAAGGGGGAGAGAGAGGGCAAGGAGCAAACTGTAGGCAATTCGGATTATAGAGAGCCTAGGGCCTGTTTGGCATTATTCTCGTATTGTTCGCAATTTTGTGCTCAGATTAAGTTCTTCTAAAATCAGATTATGTCGACAGTATACTCCATAGAACTTGTTTGGCAATTTTATACTAAGTACTCTGCTGAGAATATGCCACAAAGCAAACACAGGACCTTGATTAGAGAAATTGAAGGCTGAAGAGTTTAAAGCCTCCACTGTCCACATGAAATCTGTTTCAAGGAAAACAGCATTCACCCCAATATGAGCGATCATCTGTAAACCTCGCAAGGCTGCTATGGCTTCAATGTCCTCCGCACCCTCGACCGCATTCTCGATTTTGCTTATAGCCATGATCATGTTCCCCAAACTATCTCGAATGACCGCACCTACACCTGCCTTCGTCCCCTCTGGAAAGATTGCCCCATCAATATTTAGCTTAACCATACCCATAGGTGGGGGCACCCATCGATAAAGCTTCTCAGTGCTGGAATTCTTCCTATGAGAGCAAGCTTTTGTGAATTTTTGAAGCAATGTCAGTGCAGTATCAAGAGAAGACCGCAGTTCAAGGGATTTACCATCATGGATAAACACATTTCTTCGGTACCATAACGCCCACGCCAGAGTGAAAAAGAGATCCAGGTTTAGCGATGGGTATCTTTCAATCAGCTCCCAGACTAAGAGGTTAAACTTAAGATGGAGCAACGGAACAAAATCGATACCTTTAAAGCACTCCCGCCAAATGCGGTATACCTGCGAACAAGAAATTAAAGCATGCATACAGTCTTCAGCCTCTGACTGACAGAAAGCACAGAAAGTATCAGCCATAATATGACGCTTAGCGAGATTAGATTTTGTGGGCAAAATATCCTAGCAAGCTTGCCATGCAAAGATCTTAACCTTATTTGGGACTTTCATATTCCACAACTTGATCCAAAAAAGCCACCTAGCCCCAGTATTAGAACTGTCCCCTACATCCATAGAACCTCTGAGCCATTTTCACAAATATGAAGTGAACCATTTGTTAGTATCATTGTAAGAGTGTGTTGTCAATTACGTGACCTAAGTGTAGTTCGATTCTAGAATGACATAGTTCACCTCGGAAGTTCATTAAAGATCAAGCCAAGTTCAAAGACTTTCAAGCAAGTTCAAGACCATTCAAGAAAGACCATTCAAGAAAGACCTATCAATGAAGACTAAGCAAAGAAGTTCAAGATCATTCAAAGAAGAATATCTGTGAGTGCCAAGGGATAAAGCAACTGTGATCCCTAAGTGTCCATAGAAATAAAATAGGATATTAGGCTTTTCAAACACCCTGTTCTGTTCTACGGCTTGGACAACGGCTAAGCCGTAGATCTTACGGCTCACTTTCCAGAGAGTATATTTTGAAGCCTTTTGTTCTATGGCTGACCCTACGGCTGCACCGAAAAATGTTACGGCTAAGCCGTAGTGTGTTTCACGGCTAAGCCGTAAAATCTACGGGCCACAATCCAGAGAGTGCACTTGGCCATATTATGCTTACGGTTGACCTTGCGGCCAAGCCGAAAGGCCCTCACGGCTAAGCCGTAAGGTGATTCACGGCTAAGCTGTAAAGATTACGGGCCACTCTCCAGATAGCAGTATTTGGGAGATTTCAGTCTACGGCTGACCCACGGCTAGGCCGAAAGGTGCTCACGGCTAAGCCGTATAAGGATTTACGGCTAAGCCGTAAGCTTAACCGTAAGAAGGAATTTTTGTTGAATCTGGTCAAACTAGCCGTTGGATGTTGTCAGAACTTACGGCTAAGCCGTAGGCCATTCTGTTCTTAGCCGTAGATCTATCCGTTGGAGCTCATCTGTATTTAAAGAGGACCTCTCCCTTGCTCCAACCACTGAATTTATTGCTGAGAAAATCACTAGTATAGTTGAGCCTTTGTACCTCCATTAAAATCATCTTCAAAGCTCCCACAACCACCTACTCTCCAAAAACCAAAAGGTGCCATTATTGTTACAAGAAGAGTAGTTGGTGAGTTAGGAAAGGCTTCATTAAATCTGAGAGAATACCTTAGCCTTCCAAACCCTCTTAAAACCTCTTCCCTTGGCTGAGCACACATCTGAAGATCTTCATCACCAAGGAGCAAGAACAAGAGGCCAAAGCTTGGAGGTAGTCTTCAAGCATCAAGAGCACCACTCAAAACCAAGGTATACAATTCCTTGTTTAGGTGTTCTTTAAGATTTCAATTCTCATTGCTGTATTTGGTGGAAGACAAACCACCGCATCAAAAATTGTTGTAGTTGGTGGACTAGATCAAGGATCAACCACCTGATCAAAAACTCTAGTTGGTGGAAGACAAACCACCGAATCAAAAACTGTTGCAAGAGGCGTATGTTATGTAAGTACCTCTTATTTAGTGGAACCAAGAGAGATTGCTCTTGAGAGTGGATGTAGGTCTAGGACCGAACCACTATAAATCACTGTGTTTATTGTTAATTGTGTGTGGATGTTGCCTTGCTTTCTTATCACTTGAGTTGATGATCTTTTATAAGCTACATCTTTGTTGCTGTAGTTGCATTTCTAAACACTCACAACCTTGAATGTCTCTCTCAAGTTTAATAATCTTTCAGATTGCTCACTAATAAAACCTAAGTCTTGAAAAGAAATTTTTAATAGTCCTATTCACCCTCCCTCTAGGACTTGGTGAGATCTAGTTATTGCACTTTCAATTGGTATCAGAGAGGGTTACTTCTTAAGGGTGTAATAACCTGAAGTAGATCCATCTTTTGCTAGATTCACCATGAATCCCGAAGGAAGCTCTATCACCCGTCCACCTTTCTTTGATGGAACAAATTATGCCTTTTGGAAAACCCGGATGACAGCATTTTTAAAATCCATGGACTGGGCTGTTTGGGAGGCAATAGAGAAAGGCTGGACGGAACCCACTGAAGATGTGACTACAACTGGTGTCACAACCACTAAACCATTAGATCCAGCTAAATGGTCTCAAGCTCAGCTAAATCTTAGGCAAAATAATGCTAGAGCTTACAATGCTATAGTGTGTGCCATGAATCAAGAAGAGTTTAAAAAGATCATGACAACCACTAATGCAAAACAGGCATGGAGAATCCTTGAAGTAACTTATGAGGGTACCTCAGTTGTCAAAAGATCTAAACTTCAGATGCTCACAAGTCAGTTCGAAAACATTCGCATGGAAGAAAATGAAATGTTTACTGACTTCCATACCAAGCTCATGAAAATTGTAAATGAAATGTGGGCTCTTGGGGAAACTCTTCCGGAAGGTAAAATCTGTAGTAAAATCTTGAGATCACTTCCGGAAAGATTCCATCCTAAGGTAACCTCTATAGAAGAACACAAGGATTCGGAACAAATGAAAATTGAAGATTTAGTGGGATCCCTTCAGACCTTTGAACTCAAATTTATCAATGACAAAAAGAAATCATTCGCTCTAATCACCTCTCATAACACATCTTCCTCTAAAGATGACATAGGAATAACTAGTAATGACGAGGATGAAGATGTGGCCCTTTTGGCTAAAAGATTTTTGAAACAATTTAAGAAAAAGAGGGTGAAAGAGTATAAAAATGAAACCACAAATGATAAATACAAAGGTCGGTCAAGTTCCCTCTCTAGAAGTAAACATAAGGAACCTATGTGTTACAGATGCAAGAAAATTGGACACATATCCACCGATTGTCCTCAAAAAGGGAAATTCAAAAAGAAGAATCTTGTAGCCACTTGGGATGATTCATCTGAATCAGATTCTGACTCAGATGAATCACATCAAAATGAATCAGACAAATATACAGTTCTGATGGCTACCACTGCCACCTTCAATCTTTCTGAGGAAATGATTAAAATATCAAATGAAGAAATCTCAGGCAGTGAGTCAGAGAGTGAGTATGAAAATTCAGATGATGAGGATAATGACAACACCACGGATTCCTATGAACTACTCTATGAGGGAACCTGTAGGCTCGTTGAAACTGTAAGCAATCAACAAAAGAAAATTAAGAATCTAAAGGAAAAGGTTGATAGTATTAACGCTGAAAAGGAAGAATTGATCAAAGAACTAAAAAGTGTAAAAATCCAATTATCAACAGAAAAAGAAAATGTACTCAAATTAAGAGAAAATGAAAAACCTCATTTAAAAATAAAAGATGAAAATAATGCTCTCCACAATGAAGTGACTATTCTGAAACGGTATAAAGAAAAGTATGAGTACAGATTTACTCAAAATGATGAGAAATACATTAGATTATTCAAAATTGGGAAAGCTTATAAAGACATGACCGGTCTTGGATATGACAAAAATGCTAATCAGCCTCCAAGTTCCGGAACTGTTTTTGTCAAAAGTGCCTTAAAGAACGAAGATAATAGTGTTCAAAACACGTTGGATAAGGCATCTACTAGTACTCATATTGTTTCATCAAATGTCCTCTGTTATTATTGTGGAAAAAGAGGTCATTTCAAAATGGAGTGCAAGTTAAGAAAAATTCATTATAACATTAGTCAGAAAATTGAGAAAAACACCTTTAAGAAAGTGGAACCTAAAAACAAAAAATAGCAATCTCAAATAAACACGTTCCCCTTAAACCAAAAGATAGATAATTTGTTAAAAGAAGTCCAAAAGTTAAGAAAACAGTTTGAAATATACAAAAAGAATGGAGCAAACATTCCTATTCCCCAACAAAAAACCTTTCAAGTAAAACACCAAAAATCAACTGTGATCCCTACTACTAGTACACTTAAATGGATACCTAAAAACAAGAATCTAGTGGTCCACACAGCCTTTAAAGCTGCAGAACAATCAAGATGGTATCTGGATAGTGGATGCTCAAAACATATGACTGGTGATAAATCTTGTTTGTCTAAAATGATTGAATTCGATGGAGGCACAGTTACTTTTGGTGATGGCAGTACTGCAAAAATTATTGGGAAAGGAACTTTAAATGTTCCAAACTTACCACCTTTTGGGAATGTTTTGTGCGTTGATGGGTTGAAACATAATTTACTTAGCATATCTCAAATTTGTAATAAAGATTATGCCGTAAACTTTAGTAGTCATAGTTGTGAGATCTCAAGGAATGGAAAGATAATATTGAGAGGTCTTAGAACTACAGACAACTGTTATGTGGTGGGAAAAACAAATACTTCATCCTCTGCTTCCTGCCTACTAACTAGTATTGATGAAGCTAAATTGTGGCATCAAAGACTTGGGCATGTAAACTACAGGGACTTATCCCATCTAAACAAATATGTTGAAGGACTGCCCAAGATCAGTAGTCAAAAAAAGATGATCTGTGGAGAGTGCCTTCAAGGAAAACAAATTAGAAGTGCCCATAAAATGGTGAATGCTATGAAAACTACTCGACCTCTAGAACTTATTCATATGGACTTGGTTGGACCAACTAAAAGAGAGAGTCGAGGTAAGAAAAGGTACTTTCTTGTTATGGTAGATGATTTCTCTAGATTCACTTGGGTTGCATTCTTGAGAGAAAAATCTGAAGCCTTTGGAGAATTCAAAAGGATTGTAAAACAAATTCAGACTGAAAAAGGTACTTCAGTAGCCCGAATCAGAAGTGATCATGGTGGAGAATTTGAAAATGATCAATTTGACAAATTTTGTGAGAAATATGGGATTCATCATGAATATTCAGCACCCAAAACTCCACAACAAAATGGGGTGACTGAAAGAAAAAATAGAGTTCTCCAAGACATGGCCACAGTCATGCTTCATAGTAAGAATCTTCCTAGAGACTTGTGGGCCGAAGCTGTTAATACTAGCTGCTACATCATCAACCGAGTTTATCTTAGGACTGGTACAAATCAGACAGCTTATGAATTGTGGCATGGGAAGAAACCGAATGTAAAATATTTTAAGGTCTTTGGAAGCAAATGTTACATCTTGAAGGATAGAGAACAACTGAGTAAATTTGACTCAAAAAGTGATGAAGGTATATTCTTAGGCTATTCAACACGGAGTCGAGCCTATCGTGTTCTAAATATGAGAACCGGAGTCATTCAAGAGTCAATAAATGTCATTATAGATGATGAATCCATAATGTCTGATAATGTTGATGAAGTGGAAGTGCCCTTAATAATTGAACCCACACGATCCACAATAAAAACTGATGCACCTATCGCTACTGAAAATTTGGTGAATGTAAAAGATCATCCTATAGATCAGATTATTGGTGACCCCCTAACAGGTGTAAAAACTAGAAAACAATTGGAGAACATTATGAGTCACTTGTGCTTTACTTCTATTTTAGAACCTACCAGCGTTAATGAAGCCTTTTCAGACAATGATTGGATAAAAGCTATGCAAGAAGAATTGAATCAGTTTACAAGAAGTGATGTTTAGTACCTAGTTCCAAGACCAAAGGATAAAAATGTGATAGGCACTAAATGGATCTTCAAAAATAAACTTGATGAAAATGGAGTTATTGTTAGGAACAAAGCTAGGTTGGTAGCGCAGGGATATTCTCAAATTGAAGGTATTGACTTTGACGAGACCTTTGCTCCAGTTGTTCGTTTAGAATCAATTAGAATTTTACTATCTATAGCTTATTTTTTAAAGTTCAAATTGTTTCAAATGGATGTTAAGAGTGCTTTTCTAAATGGAATTTTGAATGAGGAAGTATATGTTGAACAACCTAAAGGTTTTATAGATTCAAAATTCCCTGACCATGTGTTTAGACTGAAGAAAGCTCTGTATGGTCTTAAGCAAGCACCACGTGCTTGGTATGAAAGGTTAACTAAATTCTTGTTAGACAATAATTTTCAAAGAGGTAGTGTTAATAAAACCCTTTTTATCCAAAAGACAAGAAAGTCAGTGTTAATAGCGCAAATATATGTAGATGATATCATCTTTGGTTCCACATCTAATGAATTGACTACTCAGTTCGCTAATTTAATGCAATCTGAATTCGAAATGAGTATGGTTGGCGAATTGAATTTCTTCTTAGGCTTACAAGTCAAACAATTACGTGATGGTATCTTCATTTCCCAGTCCAAGTATGCTAAAGAACTGGTAAAACGATTTGGTCTAATGACTGGGAAACATGTCAAAACCCCCATGAGTACAACCATCAAACCTACTAAAGATACAAATGGTAAAGGGGTTGACTCTAGCCTATATAGAAGTATGATCGGTAGCCTGTTGTACCTTACTGCAAGTAGGCCAGACATAGCATTTAGCGTGGGAGCATGTGCTCGATATCAAGCGGATCCAAAAGAATCTCATCTAACTGCTGTAAAAAGAATCATTAAATACATTACCGATACAACTGAATATGGTTTGTGGTATCCTCATGACTCCTCATCCTCCATTGCTAGATACTCAGATGCTGATTGGGCAGGAAACTTAGATGATAGAAAATCCACAAGTGGCGGCTGTTTTTATATTGGAAATTGTCTAGTAGCTTGGCATAGTAAAAAGCAAAATTCGATATCTCTCTCCACTGCCGAGGCTGAATACATAGCTGCCGGAAGCTGCTGTTCTCAACTCTTGCGGATGAAGCAGATGCTTATGGACTATGGCATTACACAAGGGATAATGAGCTTGTATTGTGATAACACGAGTGCCATACACATTTCTAAAAATCCGGTCCAGCACTCTCGCACCAAACACATTGATATTCGACATCATTTCATTAGAGAATTGGTTGAAGAAGGAATCATTGAGCTCGAATATATTCAGACTGAAAAACAACTTGCAGACATCTTGACTAAACCTCTTGATGTGTTAAAATTTGAAATTTTGAGGAAATCAATTGGTGTTTGCTGTTTGGATTAACTTGTGTTTTTGCCCAGGGTCTACGGCTAAGCCGTACACCACTTTACGGCTAAGCCGTAAAACACTCTACGGCTAAGCCGTAAGTACTTTTTCCGTCCTCGTTCTGCGCGCCGAGACCTTCTTAACCCGACGATTCGCCTTTTTTTTCTCTGCGCGAAAACACTCTGTGCTCTTTCTTCTTTTCTCGATTTTTCTCCTCCGGTCTTCCTTCTTCGGCCCTCCTTCTCCGGCCTGCGGCTTCCTCCTCCGGCCTTCCTCCTTCTTCCTTCTCCGGCGTACTCCTCCTCTGGCCTTCCTCCTCCGGTGTCCTCCTCTTCCTTCCTTTCTCTATCTTCCTCTTCCGGCACCGTCTTTCTCTTCCTCGTCTCTGTTCGGCATCTTCCTTCTCCGGCGCCCTCCTTCTCCGTCGTCCTTCTCCGGCGTCCTCCTCTATTTTTGGTTACTGTATTGTTCTCCTTTCTCTCTCTTTTTTTTTTCCTCACTGTTTCATTCGATTTACTGTGCTGTGTGCTTTTTCCTCCTGTTTATGGTGTGTGGCCTTCCCTCGGATTATCATCATGCCTCCACGCACCAAGAATGCCTACCCTCCGGGTAAGAGGCCTCGTGCCTCCGATAGCTCTTCCCGGGCTCGTCAGCCATCTCCACCCTCTCCCCGAGTTTTGGTTCCACGGGAACCCACTCGTGATCGGTCTTTCTTTTCGAGACCCATCACTGTAGAGCGCGATGTTAATATTCTCGCTGTTGAGGCCTATGGAGTCCACACCCTTCTCACTCACATTGGGTGGGAAAATATTCTGAAGTGGGGTGGTCCTGGCTTCCCCTTGATTGTGCGTACCATGTATGCATCTATCTCACACGCATCGATAGACACCATATCCTTTGACCTTGGGTTCAGTGATGGCACCAATACCATCACCCCTGCCATCATCTCCTCCCTGTTGTGTGTGCCTCTCTCCGATTCCACTTCGGTCATCTCGAATTCTCTATCCGAAGAGGAGAAACACACTGCCACTTTCGCCCTCTGTGGCGCCTCCATCCCATGGAAGGACAAGGGGTTCCTTCCTGCAGCCTCCTTGCTCCCTCATTATCGGATCCTCCATGCCATCTTCACCTGTAACTTCTATCCTCGGAGGGGGCACTTCTCTGACCTCACCCCGTTCATGGTTAATGTACTCTACTCAGTCCACATGGGGGTCAGAGTGTGTCTTCCATCGCTCATCTGTGCCACCATTATTCGATTTTGGCAGTGCCCAAGCAGAGGCACCAATGCATGTGTCTTTGGATATCTCATGACTCGCCTCGCCTCTCAGTGTGGGGTCACTTTACCTACAGATGAGGCTCCTGAGCCTCACCCCACCTTTGGCACCGTTAACATTCAGAACATGCGCTTCTCCAAACAGCAGGCAGCTGGTCCCCGACTTCCTGACTCCGGCGACGAAGATGATTCACCAGCTGAGTCTCGTCCTGCAGCACCCTCTACCGCCTCTCCAGTTCCGGTTCCTCCCCCGGCTTCTTCCTCTTCTTCGTTTGAAGCTCGGTTGGCCGCCCTCGAACAAAGGCAAACTAAGATGGAGAAGCTCTTGAAGAAATCCTTTCAGTACTTGTCAAAGATCTCCAAGAGCTGCCGGCGTGACGATGTGGCGATTCCTTCCCCTTCTCCTCCTTCGGATTGATGTCTGTTATTGTTTTTTGTTTGTATTTTGGGCAATGGCTGTACCTCACCTGTTAGTCTTGTTTGTTCTCTCATGTATGCTTATGGGTGATGTATTGTTTTATTATGGTTGTACTGCTCCTCATTTTTACATCTAATATAACCATTCCTTTGCCATTGCTTATTTTTGTGTGCACTTCTATTCTTATTTATGCTTTCTCTCTTTGTCAATATTGTGCCAAAAAGGGGGAGAATTGTATGCATGTGTTTAGGGGGAGCTTTCTAACCTCCCACCTTTCTAGAAGATTGTGTTTGCAGCCTTTTGCAGGTTAAGCATCTTCAAAGGGGGAGCTTCAAAGGGTTGTGTATGTAGATGTGGGTGCTTAAGGTGTATTCACTAATGTAATACTTGTTGTATCTCAAATGCTGAGCTCAAATGTTGTATCTTCTTCACATTATGTAATTTTGTCACGAAATTGACAAAGGGGGAGATTGTTAGTGTCATTATAAGAGTGTGTTGTCAATTACGTGACCTAAGTGTAGTTCGATTCTAGAATGACATAGTTCACCTCGGAAGTTCATTAAAGATCAAGCCAAGTTCAAAGACGTTCAAGCAAGTTCAAGACCATTCAAGAAAGACCTATCAATGAAGACTAAGCAAAGAAGTTCAAGATCATTCAAAGAAGAACATCTGTGAGTGCCAAGGGATAAGGCAACTGTGATCCCTAAGTGTCCATAGAAATAAAATAGGATATTAGGTTTTTCAAACACCCTGTTCTGTTCTACGGCTTGGACCACGTCTAAGCCGTAGATCCTACGGCTCACTTTCCAGAGAGTATATTTTGAAGCCTTTTGTTCTACGGCTGACCCTACGGCTGCACCAAAAAATGTTACGGCTAAGCCGTAGTGTGTTTTACGGCTAAGCCGTAAAATCTACGGGCCACAATCCAGAGAGTGCACTTGGCCATATTATGCTTACGGTTGACCTTGCGGCCAAGCCGAAAGGCCCTCACGGCTAAGCCGTAAGGTGATTCACGGCTAAGCCGTAAAGATTACGGGCCACTCTCCAGATAGCAGTATTTGGGAGATTTCAGTCTACGGCTGACCCACGGCTAGGCCGAAAGGTGCTCACGGCTAAGCCGTATAAGGATTTACGGCTAAGCCGTAAGCTTAACCGTAAGAAGGAATTTTTGTTGAATCTGGTCAAACTAGCCGTTGGATGTTGTGAGAACTTACGGCTAAGCCGTAGACCATTCTGTTCTTAGCCGTATATCTATCCGTTGGAGCTCATCTGTATTTAAAGAGGACCTCTCCCTTGCTCCAACCACTGAATTTATTGCTGAGAAAATCACTAGTATAGCTGAGCCTTTGCACCTCCATTAAAATCATCTTCAAAGCTCCCACAACCACCTACTCTCCAAAAACCAAAAGGTGCTATTATTGTTACAAGAAGAGTAGTTGGTGAGTTAGGAAAGGCTTCATTAAATCTGAGAGAATACCTTAGCCTTTCAAACCCTCTTAAAACCTCTTCCTTTGGCTGAGCACACATCTGAATATCTTCATCACCAAGGAGCAAGAACAAGAGGCCAAAGCTTGGAGGTAGTCTTCAAGCATCAAGAGCACCACTCAAAACCAAGGTATACAATTCCTTGTTTAGGTGTTCTTTAAGATTTCAATTCTCATTGCTGTATTTGGTGGAAGACAAACCACCGCATCAAAAATTGTTGTAGTTGGTGGACTAGATCAAGGATCAACCACCTGATCAAAAACTCTAGTTGGTGGAAGACAAACCACCGAATCAAAAACTGTTGCAAGAGGTGTATGTTATGTAATTACCTCTTATTTAGTGGAACCAAGAGAGATTGTTCTTGAGAGTGGATGTAGGTCTAAGACTGAACCACTATAAATCACTGTGTTTATTGTTAATTGTGTGTGGATGTTGCCTTGCTTTTTTATCACTTGAGTTGATGATCTTTAATAAGCTACATCTTTGTTGCTCTAGTTGCATTTCTAAACACTCACAACTTTGAATATCTCTCTCAAGTTTAATAATCTTTCAGATTGCTCACTAATAAAACCTAAGTCTTGAAAAGAAATTTTTAATAGTCCTATTCACCCCCCCTCTAGGACTTGGTGAGATCTAGTTATTGCACTTTCACCATTTTCTATTGAGCCATTTTCACAAATATGAAGTGGACCATGTGGGATGAGAGGGGAATTCTGTTGCTCACAAACTTGCTAGACATGCCAAGTTTGTGGATGATATGATAGTCTGGTGGTATTCTTTACCAACTTTGATTAAACCACATGTTCTTGATGATTTAGAGTTGGCTTCTCTTTAATTTTTGTAGTCTTTCATCAAAAAAAAAAAAAAAAAGAATATGCCACAAAGCTTGTTTGGTAATAATAAAAAATTTTCTCTAATAAACGGAAACAAGAAAATCATATGATCTAAGATGTAGGACCCACCATTTAATGTTTGTGCCACTCTATTGTTATCATACATGGAATCCACTTGTAGAAGTTACAACGAGGTACCCACCTTTAAAATGTAGAACATGGGGCCTATATTCATATGATTTATAAAGTGGGCTTACCTTTTATAGAAATTATAATGTGGGCCACCTTTTTTAATGTAAATACCCATATTTATAAATTATAGTATGGTACATACATTTAGTACATACATTTAGAAATTAGAATATGGGCCTACATTCATAGGATTTATAATATAAGTTTACCTTTGTGATTATGATTACGTAACTCACATTTAAGAATTACAAAGTAGAGCCACATTTTTTGTGATTTCGTACATAGGACCCACGTTTAGAAATTATAATATGGTGCCCACCTTTAGAACTTGTAATAAATTATAATGTGGGGCCATCTTATTCCCATATTTAGAAATTACAATATGATGCCCACCTTTAGCAATTATAATAGATTATAATGTGGGGCCATCTTATTTTTTGATTGTGAACATGGGATTTACTTTAAAAATTATGTGGTCCCACCTATAGAAATTAGAACATTAGGCCACATTCATCGGATTCACATTATAGGCCCACATTCATAAGAATTACAATGTCTCTTCATCTTTTGTGATTGTGACCATATAACCTACGTTCAGAAATTAAAACATGGGGTTCACACTTAAAGAATTTATAATATAGTCCCACCATTATAAGAAATTATGAATTATAATATGTACCCACTTTCTATGATTGTTATTGTGTGACCCACTTTGGGAATTAAATAGTGAAGTTACTTCCTTCAAGATAGGGTAAGAGATTAGTAGAAAACAATTGTGTCAGCAAATTGTTCCTTAAAAATCAAAGTTTTATTCCGAATTTTTTATGCTAATGGGTTAAGATTTTGATATTCATTCTAGCCAAAGAGGAAACCAAATATGTTTTCTTTATCATTATCTGGTGGGGACATCCGAATGGCACCATGCCAAACACACCAGTAATTTTAATTTCTGAGTTTTGTGGTCGGGAGAAATCTTGTAGAAATTAGACGAGGTGAGTCACGGCCGAGGCACATGGACAGTTGTTTCTTAGTGCCGACAGGGAAGAATAGGGCGATCCAATAATTTAGGAACCCAGAGAGAGTTCTTAAATCGCTTGTCATTGGAGAAGGGCAATGGGGTTGCCGGACTTTGTTGCCACTAATAGTCATTACCGAAATTGTCACCAGAGAAGCTGTTGTTGCCGGCCACTGTGTCAGGGTTTATGTTTCAAACAGATCCGGAAGAAGAAATCGAACACATCTGTCAGTGGGCCACCTGATTAAGGAAGCCGGCGATTTGCTCCTGTGTGCAAAACCATTGAATATATTGATGGATTAAAAGGGGGCTTTTTATTAAATGAAGACAAAAGTGAAAAAGTGGAGAGGCTCTTTTGTCCTTTTCTAAGAAAAATTAAAAAGCAGGGGGAGAGGCTTTCTTTTTTATTTTTTATTTTTTTATTAACTTTTTTTTTTGTTTGAGGATGTCTCATTTGAGTTCGGTTCCATGAGGTCATGAGTTGCAGTCAACAGTACCAAGATAGGTTCGACAAAATCTAAAGGCAGAAATTTGTTTTTGCGAAATCGAGGTCATCTATAATTTAATTTCAGATTTGTTTGATCCCAATTAATTTCTCATTCACGAGGATTAGGTTCGACAAAATCTAAAGGCAGAAATTTGTTTTTGCGAAATCGAGGTCATCTATAATTTAATTTCAGATTTGTTTGATCCCAATTAATTTCTCATTCACGAGGATACTCAATAAGTCAAATTACAACTTGTTTGGAAATTGAATATGGAATCATACGTCATGCCTCATGACTTGTGGGATATTATTTTTGGTGATTGCACGACACCACAAGAGGACTTGCGAAAAATGCAAAGTGGAACATCAAAGTTAGAAAAGCTCTCGTTGCAATTAAGTAGTCAGTTGATGATGAGATGCTCATTCACATAGAATATGTTAGAACCACGAAGGAGGCTTCGAACACCTTTGCAAGTTTATTTGCGAAATAGAATGCTCATCACCTCCAATTGCTGGAGAAGAAAACTGAAAGTCTAATATAAGATAATTCATCAATTTTAGAATACTTTCAGAAGAAGAAAACTATATGTTGGGAGTTGTCTACATTAGATCTGAAAAATAAAATGTTGGACACTAAATTACGAAGACTTTTAATCATTGGGTTTTAAGCAAAGCACATGGTTTATGTGGTGGTCATTGTTGAATGGGAAGCCTATTGTTGATGAGTTGGAGAATCTTCTCATTGGCCATGAGATGATGTTTGTCGAGGCGGGATTTTTGAAAATTGAAGACAATGAAGAAAAACGACACAAGTTCAAAGTCAAAATTACATTGCAAAATTAATGGTAACTCACAAGCTGAGGGAGAGATCGACAAAGAGAAGAAGTCAAAGTCCACAAAAGTCAAGGGTGATATTGTTGTGGAAAGTCAGGTCACATTACATGGGATTGCAAAGTGAAGATGATAGTTGTGAAGGAAAATTCAACTACGGAGGACTTGAGGCAAGGAGAAGTGTACGATTGTGAGGAAGCTATGGAGGAAGATGGTTGGGATCCAAAGGTGAGTTTCTCAATAACCATCAAAATCTGTGAGTATGCACTAACATCATGAATGTCGGTTATTGATGATGTGATGTTTTCAAATCTTTTCAAGCTTGAAGTAAAGCACAAGACGTGTTAAAAAAAAAGGGAATTAACAGTGGAAGATATATATCAATAGGGGATTGAATCAAATCCTTAGGGAATGCTAGATTCCCCAGTGGCTTGAGGACCATGTGTCCGCTTGCTTCAAAGAAAAAAGAATCAGAAGATGTGAAAGATGATCAATATAAAATTGGATCAGATCCACAAATGATTGTTGATGAAATGTTATGGAAGTCATTCCCTAGTACGATTTAGAGACTCACATAGATGCAAAAAACTACCTAATCAGACAAGAGATCGATGAGTGACAAGACACAATGGGTACGCAGTTTACAACCCTGATTTGGGATGGTTATATGTCCTGATGGTGTGAAGTTGGATGCATGTGGGTTGACAATTGGGAAAGTCAGTTCAGTGGGATTATAGATACATACACAACATAGTTGGAAGCAAAGGGCTTCAACCATCAGTACAAGTTAGATCTTGAGGAGACCTTTGGTCCGGTTGCGAAAAACGACATTGTATATGTACAAATTGACATCGTTGTTAGCAAAAGGTGGAAATTCAAGCAAATGAAAGTTAATGATGCTTTTTAGCATGGGGAAGTTCACATGGAGATCTACTTGAAGCAATCATATGGCTTTTAGGACCAACATAAGCTAAAACTATGAACATGAAAATTTTTCATAGATTTAGATGGAAACCTTGCATTTTGATGCTAGGAGTCAGTGTAGAGGGAGAGTCTTGAAGTCATCGTTGACTTCGCACATGCATTGGGCCGGGTTGGGCCAGTGGCCCTATGTAGATTAGGTTTCCCTATTTGGTTTGGTTTAAGATTTTCCTCTTTGCTCTGTTTTCTAATTTGGGTAAATTTCTTGCTTGGCAAGTTAAGTTAGGATTTTCTTGGTTCTATTATTAGATATAATGATTTTATTCAGAATGCAATAAATAGGATTTCATTATATTCTCAATTTTCTCTCCCTTTTCCCTCGACCTTTTATACAAGTAGTGGTAGATTAACATATATTTCACTATTTGAAAGTGTTACAAAAGCAACGAATTTGGTAATGCCTGAAGAGACTCCTCACATGAAATACTTACATCAAAATGGCAAAGAATAATTTCTTTCATTTTCTTCTTTTCTGCCTTGAATTAGCATGGTCAACTACAAATGTTACTCCTTTCTGTTTTTATTTTTCAAATAGACGTGAAGATGTTGGACAGTGAGGTATGATAACGTTTCTTGACTCGGGCCCACACAGCAACCACCAAAACCTCGTCTCCAGCAACTCACCAAGTCAAGAAAGGATCGTCAACTATGCTAGATTACTTACATCAAGTCAAAGTGTTCTCCGACCAACTTTCAACTTTTGGTGCACTAGTCATTGAGGATGACCTTATTATCCATGCCTTGGTAGGACTGCCACCCATATCCATCCGCACTCGCTCTCGTCATGATCCTGTCTCACTAGAGGAGTTAACACACTCTTCTGGTATGCGAAGAACTCAACCTAGCTAAAGATGTCTCTGCAGAAACATCCACTGCCTCCATTACCACCAGAAATTATTCTCAGCGACCATCCAATCTAGGTAGATCCTCAACCCCACAAAATCAGCGGCGTGACCCATCCTTTGACCACTTCAATTGGCCAAACCATGTTTCAGGGAGTAGAAACATGTGCTCCAACCACTCTGGTTCAAACTCCAGTGCTCAGCCCACTTAGTCACGAAAGCACTAGTGGCGATCAACGACCACGACCCACATGTCAAATATGTAGCAAAGTGGGCCATCTTGCCATAGATTGCTACCATCGCATGGCCATGTTTATCAAGGGCGCCATTCCCCACAACGTCTAGCCGCCATGGCAGCCGCTCATCAACCCAACCCTGACAATACTTGGTATTCTAAAACGGGAGCGACGCATCATATTACCCCTGACTTGAGCAATCTCTTAGTTTATGCGCCATATCATGGGTCACACAATGTGCATGTGGGAAATGGTTGAGGTTTGTCCATCTCTACTACCATGCACGCACACCGCGCCAGCTTGTATCTTAAAAATATTCTCCATCGTCCTCAAGCCTCTTCTAACTTATTATCTGTCCAGAAATTTTCCTATGCCAACCACTATTAGTTTCAATTTGATGATATTGGTTTTTCTGTGAAGGACAAAACTTCAAAGAGGTCACTCTTCCAAGGACCACTAGAGCATGGGCTCTACCCATTTCATCCAAACTTTATTTCATCGAGTCACCAAAATAAGACCACTACAGCTTCCTTCCTTACTCATTGTGCATCGAGTAATATTTGGCATCATCGTCTCGGGCATGCATCAGCGAACATTCAACAAGCTATCTTTTCAAGCTTCTCCCTTCAATAAAGCATGTCAAAGCAGTCTGTTCATCATGTCCACTTGACAAGAGTACAAAGCTCTCATTTTCTTTGTCATCTACTTTATCAAAGAAACCATTAGAGCTTACTCACTGTGATGTGTGGGGTCCTTCCCCTGTTCTCTCTATAAGTGGATATAAGTACTATGTGATTTTTGTACTCGCTTATGTTAGATTTATCCCTTATTATAAAAATCTAAAGCTTTTTTTCTACATTTTGTACTTTAAAAGATTATGCTGAAAATCTTCTTGAATAAAAAATCAAGATATTTCGATTAGATGGTGGTGGAGAGTTTAAAGGTACCCTATTTAAACAATTTCTCTACACCAATGGCATCCTCGATCAACTCTCATACCCACTCAGACCTAAATAAAACGGTGTAGCTGAACAAAAGTACCGTCACATGGTTGAAATTAGGCTTACGCTCATGGCCCACTCATCCCTACCCAAAACCTATTGGTTTGAAGCCTTCAAGGCTGCCATTTACTTAATCAATAAACCGCATGCCTTTTGTATCAATTCCCAAAATTTCACCTTAGGAGGCCCTTTGTCATAAAGCACCTGACTATTCCTCTTTAGAATTTTTGAGTGTGCTTGTTGCCCATGGCTTCGCCCTACCAGCCCAAAAAATTGAATTTAAGTCGATCAAGTGCATCTTTGTTAGGTACAGCCTCCAACATAGGAGGCGTAGGTGTTTGGACCTTTCCACAGGTTGAATTATATTTTTCGCCATGTCATTTTCTATGAAAAATGTTTTCCTTTTGTAAAATCCAAACCCACTTCTCAACCAATTCCAGGGACTACCATTTAAGTAGGCCCTGCCCCCACCCATGGACCACCTACACGTACCCACACCATGAAAACAAGATCTCAGCTGGTATTGTTCAGAAAAAGGTATGGCTCAATACCAAACACCCACTCCCATAAGCACTAATGGCCCAAAATATTATGTCCAAGCCTACATCTTACAGTCAGACTGCCAAATCTGTAGAGTGGTGGGTTGCCATGGATATTGGGTTCACATCTCTACGAAGGAGTGGCACATGGACCCTTGTTCCACTTACACCGCATATGAACGTGTTTGGTTGCAAATGAGTTTACCACATTAAACGGAACCAGATGGCTCCATCAATCGCTTCAAAGCTAGCTTGGTCGCCAAAGGACTTAATCAACAACCCAGCATCGACTTTGTTGACACCGTTAGTCCTGTGGTGAAACACATCACCATGCGTATCATCTTGGCATTAGCTATCACCTATAATTGGCCACTAAGAAAATTGAATGTAGAATGCTCCTTCTTACATGGTGATCTTCGTGAAAAAGGTTATACAGACCTTGACAAGCCATCTCATGTCTGTCTTGTGAAAAAGTCTAATGGCATTCGTTAAGCACCTTGGGCCTAGTATGAAAAATTCACCTCTTAATTGTTGGACTTTGGCTTTTTACTGTCCGTTTTGGATTCATCTCTCTTCGTCAAATGTGACAATGGCAACTTCACTTACTTTCTCTTATATGTGGATGACATCATCACGGCCAACAATTTTGTTTTCATTAACTCGTTCATCCACCAACTGGGTCAACATTTCAACATGAAAAATTTAGGCCCGCTAAAATTTTTGCTCGGCAAGGAAGCCCATTGCACTCACAATGGGCTTTTTCTTTTACAAACCAAGTACATCACCGATCTCCTTGTGAAATCTGACATGGTAGCTGCAAACCAATTGGCTCTCCCGCATCGAAAGATAAATTATGCCCATCTGATGCCCTCTCCTTGATGATCCAACAGTGTTTAGGAGTATTGTCAGTGACTTTCAACATGTGTCTTTCACACACCCAGACGTAAGCAACATTGTCAACCAAGTATGTCAATTTATAGATGCAGCCACAAATGTCCTTATGACTGCTGCTAAGAGAATACTCAGTTCCTCAAAAGTACTCTTACATATGGGCTTCATTTTCGTCCTAGCCCATTGCGTCTTTATGCTTACTGTGATGCTGATTGGGCTGGCTTAACATTTGATTGATTATCTCCTAGTGATTATTGTGTGCTTTTGGGTCCCAACCCTATATCATGGTTTGCTAAGAAGTAAAACACAGTAGCCTGCTCATCCACAAAAGCTGAATATCAATGCCTGGCCCATACCACTACTGAACTCACTTGGCTATTCTTTCTCTTGCATGATCTTCATATTCCATTATCTGAGGTACCACTCATCTGGTGTGACAATGAGAGCACTATTTCTCTTGCATTCAATCCTATCACTTCATCCATGAGAAGGTGGGATGTAAACAGCTTGATGTCCGCTTCGTTTCCTCCATGGACAAAATTGTTGATATCTTCACCAAAAGGCTTTTTGCTAAGCACCTTCAAAATCTCTAAGCCAAGCTTTGCATCCTGGAATGCCTGCTTAGCTCTAGAGAGGGGGGTTAACAATACCTCTCCAAACCAACATGGGCTAGTTTTGAATCAAGCCCACGCAGCAACCACCAAGACCCAATCTCCAGCAACTCACCGAGTCTGAAGGGTTGTTTCCTAAGTTCGCTAAATAGATCTCTATCCTTTTCTAATAGAATGTAATCTATTGTAATAAAAGAATTCAAAATTATCACTATATGTTTAAGGTATCGATCGCGGTCCACTTTGGTGATCAGTTTGAGTGGGAGAGAATCCATTCAAATGCAGCGGTGGTGATCAAAAGGCAACTATTTTGTTGATTGAAAATATTTTGGAAGCAACGAATTAAGTTATGCTCAAAAAGTCCCCTCGTATGCAATACCAACATTAGAGCTTTTTTTTTTTTTTTTTTCCGAATCGGCATAGCTAGCTAACTACAGATATTACTCTTTTATGTTATCCTTTTTGAAATGTTAGTTTTAACTTACTTTAAAATGTAGGAAGCTTAGGTGTTAATCATGGTCCATTTGGTGTAGGGGTGCTCATAGGCTGGGCTAGGTCGAGTCCGAGTTTTATTAACATCCTTTAGCCTAGGCACGACCCAAGCTCAATTCGGACCATATATTAATCACGCCTAGCCCTTAAGAACCCTTAAGTTGGTCTCTAGTGAGGCCAACATGGCTATTATACACCAATTCTTATTTATACACATGGTCACTTCCAAATAAATCCATCTAAAATGCAAAAAAAAAAAAAATCTATTAAAAGTGATTGCAATTTTCATATAACACTATCTATTGTGTTCTTTGAGTTGATGTTGCCTCTTCTTTTAATAAAAGCATATGACACATCAACAAAATAGAACTACGTTAGTGCAACTAAAAGATCTTTGTGTAATGCAAACTAATTGGAATGAATATTGTTTGCCTTTTGAATAGTGTTCTTTTATAAAACAACTTAAAATTTGTACCATGGAAATTTATATGCAACATAAGAAACATATGAAAAGGAAGTTGCAACTTAATACACCTTTTTGGGCCGGCCGGGCTTTGAGCTTGCTACCACTTAGCCCAAGCCTGGTTCATATAACAAACGGGGTGAAATTTTTTATCCAAGCTCAGTCCAATGACTTATACCTAAGAACCAAGTTTAGGAAAAAGCAAGCTGGGCCCAGGCCAGGCTCGGGCCGTCCTGGCCCATGAGCATCCCTAATTTGGTGGTTAGTTTTGAGGGGGAGAGAGCCCATCCAAAGTATATCAACGGTGATTAAAGGCCTTTGATTTATCCCTTGTACTATGTAGCCTAAAGCTGATAAAATGTGACCTAACACACTGGCCTGACCCTAACCTGACCCGCTTTTGACCTGTCAAACCTGACTCGTGATATATATGGGTCAATCATGGGTCAAATGTTCTTCGCCGACATGAAAACAAGTCGGGTTAGTGTTGACCTGCTTAACCCTATTTAACTCGATTGACCTTTAAATCTTTTATGTTTAACATATAATAGCACATGACTTTTGAGAACCTACTTTCCATTTTAAGTTCCTTCTATTTTATTTCTCTTCATGAAGGAAATTGAAACTCTTTAAACCTTGACACAGATTAAGGTCTCGATCAGATCTAACTATGAAAATAACCAACAATAGTGAATCTAATAACAATATCAATCACCACAAAGAAGATGGACACAGGATTTTTTACGTGGAAAACCCAAACAGGAAAAAACTACATGACCAACTACCGGTCCACCAAGATCAAACACTATGCAAGAAAGGTTACAAGAACTACTTACTACCCTTTTCCCAGTTGAACACAACCTAAAGAACTAGAAGCTCTTCTTCTTGTCGACACACACGCCGTTCACGTTTTTCAAGCTTGATCTTCACGTCTCGATGCCTCTCGAAACGAATCACCAAAGTAGAGAAAGAAGACAAACCTCAGAAGTTAGCTTTGCAGCACTTAAATGACATATAAGCTTCAAAGAAGAAGATCTTTCAATAGATTTCTAGGGTTTTATTCTAGAGAGAGTTAATTCCTCCATAGAAGAGATGCTCCTTATATACAAAATAACCGTAGATTCATTTTCGCTCTGGATTCGAAGAAGATAAGGAAGGATTTGATCACACAAGATATAGATCTGAAAAACCGGAGTTTTTTTATTTGCGACAATCAACCCAACCGACCGATTCGATACGCTATCCGACCGATCGGGCACCTCAGCCAATCGGTCGGTCTTCCATTCTGTCTGCAGATACTGAATTCATGTAATTCGATTGATCCGCCATAAATCCGACAGATCCGACAGACAAAACATATACATTCCAACTGTAATGTAGAAGACCTTCATTTGAATCTTTGGTAGAGGCTTCAGTCCATCTAAAAAGTAAAATTACAACACTTTTAATCCTAAGTTTTGTCCATCCAATGAACTTGTCAATATTATATTCTTTACAATCTCCCCCTTTGGCAATTCACGGATAAAACTTCCTAGACTGAACAATTTACCCAAATCAACCCAAAACAAAAACTAGACCTCAATACTTGGTGATTCAATACGCGTTAATATAAATCCTGAAAAAGAGAAGCAACTTTCTAGGCACCCCAAGATCAGATTAGCATATCAAAATATCATCAAGATAAAAACTTAATCAAAACATGATCATTACAAAGTAATCAAGATAGAACATAAGAGCAACTCATGTCAATTTTAGTCTCCCCCTTTTTTGGCATGAATTGAGAAGGGGGTCATGGGCAAAAACAAAACATAGAAACATACCAATCGCACTACACCAAAAATGCCCATTTGAAACGGTTTGAAACTGTTCCTAAATGATTCTGGAACGGTTTCAAACCGTTCCAAAAATGGGTGTCGCAGAAAATCTGGAACAGTTTTGAACTGTTCCAAAATTTTGAATCTGGAACGGAATCTGGAACGGTTTAAAACCGTTCCAGATTTCAAATCTGGAACGGTTCAAAACCGTTCCAAAATTTTAAACTGTTTTAAATTATTCCCTCATATTTTCTTGCCATTTTTTTAACTTCTTTAAAACAGTTTTAATAATATTTTTTTAAATCATAAGTTTTTTAAACCACTACTAATCACATATTTAAAAATAAAATAGAATAATTATGGTATTCACATTCATATAAATGCAATCATTAAAATTCTTTTTTAACACAATAATTAAAAATTCATGTTACATTCAATAATTTCAAGCCACAAGTTGCTATTATGATGACAATTATTAAAATTCTTCTAGTTGCTGCTAATGGCTATCCATCATACAAGAAGATGGGAACACAAATTCTCTACCAAAGAAGGCGAAGGGTGCTCACTATTCTCACGGCCCAATGCATGGCTCATCTTCTCCTCACTTTCAACAGATTCAGCCTTGGTTGACCCATCAATTTTAGAGCCACTGTCTGTGCTTCCTACAGATTAGGATATCATATCTTGGCTATCGCCATGAGGATCCTCTCTATCCATTTCTTCAGGAACAAACTCATCCATCAATCCAGGCCCAGGATCAGGAGTAGATTCTCCCATCTGTCCTAAATTTTCAGTAACTTCTGCTATTGGTTCTGCATCCCCAACAACACTATCTGCACTGTGGACAGAAACATCAATCCCATGGATTTCAGCTTCATGACTGGCACCCATACCAACACTACCTCCACTAATTCCAAAACTAAACCTATCCCTAGCATGGGCATTTACATTATCTGCATTCAATGCTTCATCTCCTTCAATTGTACTGCTTACAGCCATTTCCCCAGCATTTCTTCCAGCAGCTGGTTGGAAACAGGTACTTTGCTGTGCTTGATTGTTGTAATTTACTTCCGACACATCATTCATTTTAGGATTCTTAGACACAGTTGGAGAGGGAAAATAAACCTCATCAACATCTCCAGGATAATTCTCAACACTTTCCATCGAGTCTTCCTCGGCACTATGGCAAACAGTATCCATTGCAATGACAGAAGATGCACGAGTTGAATCTCTAGTAGAGGGGGCACTAGTTATTTGGTCACTTTCTAGTCTGAATGGTTCTACCCTGCTGCCATGTACATCTGATTTGAATCCTGGAGAATGGCTGGGACCAGCACCAGAAGATTCTCTCCTATATGATGAATGGAGAGAATAAAATATATCTGAGCCACGGGCACGCTTAGAAGGCCCACCTGAGTATTCTCTGCCATCATTGATTTCATCACCATCACGGTCAATAACAGTACCTTCCACACTATCAACCGTTGCACCATGCCTTGCGGCCTGTCAACTGTGCTCCCCCTTTCCTCAAAGCTCCGTTTCCTGGTACTTGGACCTCGTGATTCATATGAAGCTGCACGGTCACCAACCTCACTGCCAGAAGGCTGACCAATCATTAGATCCCTTCCTAAAGCTGCATCTTCAAAATGTTCAGATAATGTTCAGCGGACGGGTGCCTGATTGGTTGAGTGAGCTTCCAGTCCTGGCTGTTTTAAGCTTAAGGAACAATTCCTTTACTGGGTCTCTGCCTAATTCATTAGGATCTTTGGAGAATCTGAGAGTTCTTGCACTTTCAAGGAATCGTCTATATGGAGAGGTGCCTGATCTCGTCAGTTTGATCAATCTTCAAGTGCTTGATTTGGAAGATAATTACTTTGGGCCTCATTTTCCAAGTCTGCGAAGCAAGGTAGTTACTCTTGTGCTGAGAAACAACAGGTTTAGCTCCAGCATCCCTTCGGAAGTAAGCTCATATATTCAGTTTCAACGACTCGATATTTCTTTCAATAGATTTGTTGGGCCATTCTCTCAGTCGCAGTTATCTCTGCCTTCTCGCAATTATCTCAATATAGCTGGGAACAGATTCACTGGAATGCTTTTATGGAACACATCATGCAATGAGGGACTTGGATTTGTGGATTTGTCGTCGAATCTTTTGACGGGGAGCCTGCCTCGAACAGATTCACTCCGCCCCACTTGATCAATCCATCAAGCGTCAAACATAGTCAAGCTGAAACTCACAATATGATGGCCGTAACTGTCAGCAAATTACAATGGCTATCAGGAATACAGAAAATCTAATGTGCATACCTTGTTATTACCAATGAAATGCATGTACATCAAATGCGAGTTTCACCATTAGAAATATAAAGAATATGTACAAACAAATAAGGTTCAATCAGATAAAACTCTTGCTGTTAGAACCAAAGTGGCAAAATATAAAGAATATGTATAAAGAATATGTACTAACAAAGATGAGAACTTTTGCTGTTAGAACCAAAGTGGCAAAATATAGTGACTATCTTGTTCTGGCACTTTGGCCTATTGTGCACTTGGATGTTTGAATCAGAAGCAGGTCAAACATGTTGGCAGAACAGATAACAAACAATTTTACCATGCATTTGGAGTAATTTGGAAACAGGAGACATATTAGGCGGGTCACTCTGTTTATGCCTTCTCTAATCACCAGCAGTTTAAATATTTTGGCAGAACAAATGTTTATGCCACTCTTATTATTATTTTTTCCACTCACATGAGTGACCAAGAAAAACAGTACCTCGCCAAACATGATGTTTAATTCTAGTAAGAAAGCACAAACTGGAATTGATAATGGATCTGTGTGTAAGTTTGTGTGTGTATGAGAGAGAGAGAGAAAGAGTAGGTAAGTAAGTGGAAACAAAAATCCATACACATGATCACTTGATGAAAATCAAAACTGTACACATCAACACTTGATGAAAATCAAAACCAATCAGAAGTGCGTGTGTATATAATATCTGGGATGCATTAATTGATATCCATCCAAAAAATTATGTAAAATTCTAACTATGAATGCGATAAAGCCAACTTTATTGTAGCTTTTACCTTGGTCTGCCGTGGTGGACCATTCCCTATTGTCAATCAACAGAAGGCATTTGTGCTTCCCATAGCCTGTTTCTAGTTATTCCCACGTTTAATGGCAACAGTCAAACATCCTGATAGGCAATGCAGCAAGCTATCTGCTCGTTCATGAAAACTGGGTGGGCAGGTTCTCATCAACAACTACAGGATGGGAATGGTTTCTGCTGCACACTAATAATGTGCCACCACACACAAATAAATAAATAAAATAAAATAAAATAAATCTAAATGCCTCTGATTTTACTTACATCCTTTGAGAGGAGCCCTTCTAAGTTGAAGTCCAAACGTGGATTGACAGTGGCAAGCTTCATTGACAAAAACTGGAACCAAAGGATGAAAAAATATTTTTCATTTTTTATTGGAAAAATATTTATTACAAATAGGAAAGAGATAATGGATGTACTGTACGGTAAAGTGAGCCCCTAACTCCATCACAATGCAAAATACTGGCTAAAACTAAATAAATAAATCAACAGTAGAAAATGCCACTATATTCTCTGATAAAGGCCAGATGAAGTCCTTGTTGAGGTCCAAACCTGGTATGCCACTTTCAGTTAACCAGCAGGTTATCTGTGGTGCAGGTGCTGGATTCACTGTTTCATGTCTAGCATGTCCCACTGAATTGATCAAGTGCAAGTCAGTGTCACTTTGCTTTTCTCTCTCCACTTCAGTTTTCAGTTTCATGATGTAGAATTGAATTCCTGTTTCTCCAACCAAACTTTTTAACTAATCAAAAAGTAACCAACAAACAATCTAGATATCATATCTTATTTTATACACAAAAAGGTATAGACTATATGAGACATAAAAGAAGAAAGAGATTTGCATGTCTACACAAGACAGTACATGTACATGTATTAAAAAAAAAAGTCAGTATGAGAAGTTGAAATTTCAACAGCATTCCACTAATTCATCAGCACAACAACTTACCAATATAAAAAGCGATTTAATAATCCTTTGTTATCTAGAACTACCCATTCCAATATGTCCAACCTCACTTTACAACATCCATCCAAAAAGAACATCAAACAAACCTAAGCATTCTCTCCTTGTATCCATCCATATGTGTATATAATATAATAAAACATTCACATGCCCTCTTTCTTCCAAACACATACAAATACCAAACAAATACAAACACTAAAGGGAGAGAGAGCATTACCCTACAAATATCAACAAACCCTAACAAAAATCAAAACTAACAGCAGCCAAGAATTATTCATATTCATCTCTCCATAATCAGATTTGCAATATCAGCTTCATATAATACACCCCAAAATGAAAAAACAGAGTAAAAAAGTGCTTTGTATTTTTAAATTGTCATTGAAATCTTGAACCTGGGGTGTAAATGGCAAGATCAGGCCACCCACTTCCATTGCCCCAACAGCTCAAATCTCCCTGCAAGCCCAAGAAATTTTCTGGGGTACTTGTGCTGTTTTGCAATTCCATTGATTGGTTTTCAATCGAATTTGGGTTGGAATTTGAATTGGGGTTTCCTGGGAATTCTCCAAATTGCATCCTATGGACACTGGGACTATTGGAATTCATGCTGTCCAGGAGATTGGTGAAGTGCCCAGTTGATGTCAGCAAAGAACTGAAGCTTCCTGAGACGTCCAGCATCTGGCAGTCTTGATCAACCTTAGCAGTGGTGGGATTGTAGATTAGTTGAGGCAGTGGTTTCAATCCCTGTGTTTTATATTCCTACTTGCAGTTGGCAGGCAAAGCAAACAACAAAAGAAGATAAAAGGGTTTGAAGCCTAGGAAAGGATAACTTATTTTGAGAAGTTTAAAGTAATGGATAACTTCACATACAGTTTCAAGGACCTTTCGCAGCATGAGACCACCAAATGAATGCCCACAAGGGACAATCATAGCATCTTCAAAGAATGCACCCCTACAACACAGATGGGGAAAAAGGTAATCATCCCCAACAAAAATAAAAACCCAACAATTACTAAATTAGAAATGCCTCCAATCTAAATTTACCAGAACAGAAATCTATCATCGAACAAATGGAAATAACAACAAAAGAAAAAAGAGTTGTCTACTCTAGGCCCTCTTTATTCTATCCCCCTGGCACAAAAGTAAACCAATCTCAGAGAAACCTCAAATAGCAACAAAAAAAAAAAAAAAAAAGAAGATACAAAAGTGATTCCTTCCTCTAAACTGGTAATAGAAAACAGTTGTGGTAGCCAATTTGTAATGCTACCCAATGGTGTAAATCATTCTCAACTGGTGTCCGTTGCCCATCTCACCTTTCTTAGGAAACTTAATACCAACTGTGTGCCCGTGCAGAGCACGAGTCAATTGAGGAAATCACTATTTTTCAAACAATTAATCAAATAATGTAAGATAAATGTAAAGATATTATTATTAATAATTCATGACCACATTTGAAGTGGAAAGAAATGTATACATACTCTAAACTGTGAGTTGCTAGAGATTAGTTAATTTGATGATATTAACAATTTAAGTTGAAATACGGAAGCTCTCAAAGGGAAAGTTGATAGAGGAAAGAGTTTCAACCATTCATTAGCCTCCCAAGAACATGTCTACAAGTCGCATCAATGACCATGTGTGGCTTCCATTTAGTACCCTCAACAAGAAGGTATGACAACATACTGAAAAGCTATCATAAATTGATTTGTAGAACACCAGAAACCAACTACAAGACTGAATAATAATCCAAAATTGAAAGTAAATGTAAAAGAAATTACAAAAGCAAGTGAGATTACAAACTCACGATAAAGGATCCGAGAGAACGCTTCTCCGAGATGGCTCCCTATTAATATTATTCCGAGCTTCCTGGTGTCCAAAAACTCACAAGAATGAGAGAGAGAGAGAGAGAGAGAGAGAGAGAAGCTTCCATAATCATATCAATATAAACGGCAACTCATTCAAAATATGTGCAAATCAAAAGCACAGTACTAAGCATGTTCAAAATAGGTGGCCAATACTTGCATATGAATGTGAACATAAGACTAGTTCAAAGTAAAACCAAGTTATATATATTCAAAATGATACTCCAAAAACAGCGAGAGAGAAATATCATCTAGAAGCTTTAAAATTGTAGGAATGATGCTACTTGTAAGCTAGATTGAAGAGCTAGGAATGATGCTGCTTGTAAGCTAGATTGGATAGACATAAAATATAGTAAAAAGGTATGGAAGCAACTAAAATACATAGACTAGGCGAAGTCAAATAAGAATATTAACAGATGTATTAGTATTTTAGTCTCCAAACTCAAAGCAATTCCTATCTTATCACCGGGTAACTATCCAATATCCATTGCATAAGCAGATGGTTTTGGGAAACCTTAGCTATTACCCTCCACTCCAAGCCAAGGATAGAATTAGATCAAACCTTTGTGAGTGATGAAAATGAAACAGCAAAGTCATATATGCTTGATCAATCGGCAATATTAGAAGCTGTCTAGAATTTCTAATTCAGTAATCACTCTCACCTCTAAGCTTTTCCCTACTTCATATTATCTCCTTCATCCTATTAAGTATACCAGTACAATGATCCTTGTGCAACTTACTCATTTTCATTTAGAACCAAATACTAGATGAACCTTCTACTAAAAGCTTTAAATATCTTACAGTTGAATACAAGACTGACAAGAAAGAACAGCGGCTAAAAACTGTTAAATGCCAACAAAGAAATGTATAATTCCTTTTGTAGACTAAAAAAAACTGTTTTGCAATTAACTAAATATATTATTTACTTGCAAAGCCCATGAATAGCAACAAAAACAGAGATAGGTCTTTTTTCAAAAAAAAAAAAAAAGGTTACGAGTTCTATCAATGACAAAAAGGCTGGAGAAAAATTGAAACAAATAAGTGTTCCCAAAACCAACTCAATTCTGCAAACACCTTCATTGGGTAAATAATTCACCATTGAGTTCCCCTCCCATAGAAGTAAACAAAAGAAATGTCAGGAAAATAGTAACATATCTTCCCAGATTTGCTAGATCCAGTCAGCTAGCTTCCATGAAGTAGGATTAGATTAAGACATCCATGAGATCACAGCTCAAGGATCAGCTTCAACTATCACTCCAGCTAAGTAAATGATGTTGCTCCTTACACCCAGGAATGAGAGTAAAAATACTTCATTTTATTGGTAACACTAATCAAGATCGGACCCACTGGTGTTGGTTCATTGGCTGAAGGAGTGGGTTTGTTCCCCACGTAGTGTGTTCAACAACCACCAGATTTACCTGGTGCAAGGTGTAATATTTACCTAGTGCAGGGTGTTAAACCAGATTTGAGAACTGGTTTAACACCTTACACCACCACCAAGAAAGAGCCCAAAAAGAATAAAAGTGAAATATAACCACCAGGAGCAAAAAAAAACATGCAACACATATACAGGGGAAAGTGCCTAGTTGTTCACAAGAGAGAGATAAAGGGGTCATGGCTAGCGATCAGAAGAATTGCACCTAAAGAGATGTTCAAGAATTCTTTCCAAGGCAAGAAGCTTCAGCCTGCTTAGGGAGATGAAGTTATTGTTGAAAGTGATCATGCTTTGGCAAAGGTTTATTATGAACAGAGAATAATTAAGCCCATAATTTTGCAGCAAATGAGCATTTGAAGAAGAGTTGGATGAAGATTCTTTTTTGGAACTGTTTAGTTAGAGTAGACTCTTTCCTCCATCCCTAAACGTATGAGACAAGGCCTTTTAACAAAGGACTTCTACTATTGGACTGTGATTAACACAAATATTTAACCAATAAGCTAATACTCTTTTAATACAACTCCGGTATTTTCAGACTAAAGAAAGTAAATCCCTAATGATTTACCAAGATAAGGTTCAAAATAAATATCTAGTGATTTACAAAGATATAAGTTATCTAGCAAAAGATTACAAGATTATCACAAACTGTGAAAAAGTAAATTTCTATTGATTTACTTATTCATAGTACATTACTAGATATTGGTTGGATGGTGTGAAATGAATTTGAATAGATTTAGCCTGATAGATTGATATTCATATAAATATTGGTAGTAGAAATTTAAAGTTATAGAAGGTGTCTTCCTAGGAAAAATTATATTGGTGTACAGGGCATCAAACTTCATCCACCTATCTACAAATCCCATTCCAGAGATCATCAGATCCCATTCCAAGGTTTTCCAAATTAATGTGTAGAACATTTCCAGTCAGCCCCTAACATTCGAAACAACAATTCTAGATTAAAAAGGATGAAATAATGGCACCCAAGTCGGGTAGCCCCATCATCCTCACTGTCTAAACCGAATGATGAACTGTTACGAAAAAAGATGATGAAACCTAAATTTATTTTGAAACACCTTACCCTATAAATGATTTTTTACAATTATCGGTTGCACTTAAATTGAAGTAGCTGTCATGCAATTAATCAAAGCAATAACACAATTAGAAGCTCTTGTATCTTTTCCATGACATGAATAAGAATCTTGAGAAAAGGATAAAAAGCATATGCTTTTAAAACAACAACATCCACAAAAAGAAAATTTGATAACCCCTCAGATTTATCTACAATTGGGGTTTGGTAAATACCACTTTCAAAATTTGGGTACAGAGATAGCCTTGCAGCCTGATGCAGAAACCGCGAAAGACCCATATCAGAAACAAGAGAAACACACACACATACATAGACACCATTCAAATAAATATATAACACGCACCTCTAGCTATTTCACACGAGGCCATGAGAACTAAGAAAACCCATTACAGAAACAGAAAAACAACAATGACCCAAATCAACGAAATGCATAAAAAGAGCTCTAGGAATTTCATTAGAGACTGATAAAATTGATTCAAGGCAAATGAAGGTAGAAGAATATCCATAGTTATCATCACATAAACGAATTAGATAGATGATGAATTAAACAAAAGAGCCTCCAATGATCTCTAAAAAGATAGAAAGAAAGAGATCAAAGTGAACGAACATTTGCAGAAGAAAAAAAAAAACACTTGGTGTGCTGCGAATCAATCTCAAACTCTACATTTCTAACATTGGAAACTGTATGTGTCAGAAAATCCAACGGTGCAAACAACTCTTCTTGTGGTGAAACTCTCTGCAATTCCCCACACATCCACATCTTCAAATCAAGGAAATGGACCAACATCATCAAAACCAAATCATTTCTCAAAAAGTGAGAAATCAAGCAAGCAAAAACAAGCAAAACATCAACAGATCTGACAAAACAGAAACCCTAGGAAGAAGATCAGATTAAGCAAAACACAAAAATCGCTCAATGATCCACAAGAGAAAAACTGACATATAGCAGAGAGAGATTTATACCAATCAAAACGGGATTTCAGCAGATCGTGAGCAATGGAGAAGATCTGTAGGTCGTAAAAACGATCGTGAGTAATGAAAAAAGGATTTGAAGATCTGCAAGTCACAAAGACGAGAAGATGCTACTCTTATTGAGAAGAAAACCCTAGTCATCTCTTGCTCTTACTGCTTCTGCAAGCATCTCTTGCTGTTCTCAAAGCAAACCACCATCGAGAGTGGCAGAAAACAGAAGACGAGAAAAATGAAGCGGGCAACGTTAGAACGGGTCAAACCCATTTCAATTCAAGAACGGCCCAAAACCGAGCCCATAGTCCGTTCCTAAACTTCATTTTTGGTGTAA
This sequence comes from Sextonia rubra, assembly GCA_037013555.1. Classification (NCBI taxonomy): domain Eukaryota; kingdom Viridiplantae; phylum Streptophyta; class Magnoliopsida; order Laurales; family Lauraceae; genus Sextonia; species Sextonia rubra. Next base: position 15,933,018 of record JASUAD010000023.1, read on the forward strand.
TGTCAGTGCCTACGAAGATGCTCCAGAATGGAGTCAAGTTTGAACTCGAGCACATCAAACCGATCATGTAATGACTGAACTTCGCCATGAAGAAGATCAAGATAAGCTACCTGGTCAGAGATAGTATCCTCAAACGCTGATAGCGTGGCATGTATGGTAGAAACATCAGGGATATCCTCCTCAGCTACAGGTGCTAGAATAGGTCCCCGAGGAACAGGCTAACAAACCTGTGACTTAGACTACATCAAGGTGCTCATAGTGATAGGGTTCGGAATCAGAACCAAAATATCGTTCACATCTGGCATCACACCCTATGCAAGAAGAAATCGGGAGAGCAGCACACTGAAAGGAAGTGAGGCATTCTTAGCAGTAGAATGAGCTCAATAAATAGTGTCGAAGATGACATGAGAAAGATCGATGGGGAGATCACTACCAATAACATACAAAAGAAAACCTGCCTCGTGATAGATCTCAGCGTGATGACCTCTGGGCTCAATGTTGTTTTTCACAAAGATATTGAGCATCCGATCGGAATTTGTCAGTTCACTCTATTTTAACAATGTACTAGTAGGTCAATCATGAGGACTACCGCAAAATACCGATCCAACCTCGTTAAAATCAATAGCCGGAGCCCCCTCATCCATATTAAATGGGTCAGGCATAGGATATTTAGCATCCGGAGTCCGATCAATACTTAAGAACTGGCCAAGTGAAGAGGGAGTGATGGACAAGTGCTTGCCGCTCACAAAAGACTTAATGAGCCCACTGAACATATCATACATATTGTTGTAGAACTCACGAACCAAGTCAGAAAAGACTTCTGTATCAAAGGTGTAAAAGGAAGCCCAACAACGTCTATCAAGCCATCCACCAAAAGGATACGTCCAAAATTCTAACGGATTGATTGGACGTTCATAGAGGGCAGTCCTTTTGCGGAATATCTTATCATACTGTGTTGCCCGCTCTTAGGAAAGAAACTGATCTATGTTGAAACTGTGAGAAGATGAGGTACTAGCCATATACTTTCATTTGGAAACAAGCTTCTTCGGAGCCATATCAGTGAATGATAAATGTATCTTGAAGAGAAAATCATCAAAGCACAATCCAATGTAAGCAAAACGATAGTGAAACATATTTAAACTCATTGAAGCATTTCATCAAACATCTAACGTACACATTAAGAATGAAGCTTGAATGAATATAAGCTCATATGAAAGAGATCCCAACCAGCATACAAAAACAATCATAAGTATCAAAATATAAATCAAACGGAATAGTTTTGCCAAAGGAATGAAAAGAAATCACACAATCCAACCAAAACTAGCATCCATCGTCAATAAGCAACCAGTGAATAGGAGAAATGAACAAGGACGAAGAAGGAACAAACAAAGGAGCAAGTACAAAGAAATAAGTAGAGAAAAGTACCTTAGAGCAAAATCACAATCAAAGTAGATTAGGGAAAGTTGGCGATACAAATAGAATAGAAAAGGAGAAGTCGCAAACCAAAAGAGAGGAAAACAGAGTGAATGGAAACGAACAGATGTACGCTGGGTTTTAAAGAATCCAGGCATGCTCGACCGGTCGGATGAATTGCCCGATTGGTTGGATTACAGTTCTGTGAAAATGTATCTGAATAGCCTGATCGGTTGAAGAAAGAGCGCGACCAATCGGATTTCAGTTCTGTGATATATGAATAGGCTTGTCCGACTGGTCTGATAAGTAGCCTGACCAGTCGGTATACACAGCTGTGAATTTTTTTTTTTAAACAAAACTAACAGAGTGTAGTATATATATGAAAGCTCGAGATAACAAAAACACCATGATGAAAATACAAGAGATGAACAAGAAAGCCATGATGAAAATGCAACATACCAGAAGCAGACTGATCACATGAAAATCGTCAATGCCCAAATACGATGTTTTACTACAGTTAATAAACCAAAGATGTTGAGGTAACACAGAGAAGGAGAGATATGTCCAGCCATATGAAGATCGTGAGGAAAAACGTTCACATTGGGAACTCAATACTCAAGGAAAATCAATTTCTGTGTGAAGCACGGGAAATCCATATTAAACATCATCTTGCGATTTTTCTATAATGAGTGAAAAACTCCCTCTGGATAAGTATCCCTCCTTTTTTTTAAATAGGAGGAAAGAAAGGAGAAGAAGAATCCAAAGTTGATTTTATAATGCAGTGAGAATCTCCGAAAGAGGCCAGAACAACGTACTCTTGGATTGCATCAAATGTAGTGAATGTACACGATTATAAAGTGAGGCATTTAGGAGTCTCCTTAAATTCTATGTACCAGGACAAACCAACCCAATAACTAAAATAAAACAAAGTAAATCACATATCAAATAATCATGAAATCAGCAAAAATCAGAGGCATGTACAAAAGCAAGTTATATAGAAGACATGTTAAGGATGGAGTCCAACTCCAAGGGATGTACGAAGAGATTCAAACCTAAGAGGCTCAAGAGGTTTAGTTAACAAATCAGCTATTTGATTTTTTGTTGGAATGTGTTCCAAGATAAGAATTTTAGCTTCAACTAATTCATGAATGAAATGATGCCTGATATCAATGTGCTTTGTCCTTAAATGCTGAACGGGATTATTAGAAAAATCAATGGCACTCCTGTTGTCATAGTAGATTGTCATAAGATCTTACTGAATCCCATAATCCAAGAACATTTGCTTCATTCATAGAAGTTGTGTACAACAACTTCCTGCTGCAATATATTCTGCCTCAGTAGTTGAAAGAGAGGTTGAAGTTTGCTTTTTACTATGCAATGCAACAAGATTGCTGCCAATAAAGAAACATCCGCCAGAGGTGCTCTTCCTATCATCAACACAGCTAGCCCAATCAACATCAAAGAATCCAACAACAGTTGTGTTGGTGTTCCTTGTTAGCCAAATACCATAGTTTATTGTCCCTCGCACATACTTCATAATTCACTTGACAACTTTAACATGAGATTCCTTTGGATTTGACTGATATCGGGCACAGATACTCACACTGAATGCTATATCAGGTCTACTAGCAGTAAGATATAGAAGACTCCCAATCATACTACAATACAATGTATCATTTACATCTGTACCTTCTATATCCAAATTGAGTTTGACTGAAGTGCTCATTGGAAACCGTTCCTGTTTTGAAGAGAGCATTCTAAACTTTTTGAGTAGATTAGTGGCATATTTAGATTGAGAAATAAATATATCATCTGCACTTTGCTTTATTTGTAAGCCCAAGAATAAAGCTAATTCTATGTCTAGAGCACCCGTTATCCAACTACCACACATGTGAATTTTGTACTCAAAGAGCGGTAAGAGCCACATTATAGTAAAGGCCAGACTTTTGAACCCAAACTTGTTTGGTCTTGACCTTTTGGGCCGAGGAGGATCTCCGCCTCTTTTGATTCCTGAACTTGATTCGCATTTTATTGCAATGTGGTCTTATATGTCCTTGAATCCCATAAAAGTGACATACTGGTATGAATGTGGGATTAGACATTTTCCAGTTTGATTTCTGTATAAGATTCACTTGTGAATGTGCTTGAACAGTGGGTATTGAAGTGATCAATGAAGTGCTTTTAACAAACTTACCAGTATTTTGTGATGTCGAATCATGTTCGTATCCAAGACCACGTCGATCAACACTTGACTTCTAACCACCTAGTATTTCATCTAGTTTCTTTGAGCCGGTGTTCATCCTTGTCAAATCAGCTTTACCATCAGCAAGTTCTAATGAAGTTAACTTAAGCTTGTTCCTCATTGATGCTTTTTCTTCCTTGCCTAAATCTAAGCTCTTCTCTCACTTTATCCAATTCTTTAGATGTCTTAAGCGACTGATCATGTAGCGAGGTCCAATTGTTACCTGCATCAAACAACTTATTAGTCAAGATGACTTATTGTGAGTCTAAGGTAGATATCTTACTATAAGCCTCTTTCAATTCTTTCTTCAGTGCTGAAATCACTTTTTCTGAAGTCTCTAATTTCAACTCAAGTGCATCATTAATCAATGCAACTCTTCTAGAATCTTTCAACAGCTTATCATGTGCTCCTAACAATTCTTTTCAGACTGAGGTATGTCGTCCAAGGACGTATCACTTTCAGTATCCTGCACTCAAGGAATTCTTGACAATAGAACTGTTCGACTTAGCCATAAAAGTAATAAATTTACTATTTTCAGAAGATTCAGATTCTAGAATTTACTCTTCTTCTTCTGCATCATCATCCCAAGTTACATTCAACACTTTACCTTGACTCCCTTAATTTCTAAAAGTCTGATTAACACATTGGGATGCATAATGACCAAAACCTTTGCATTCGTAACATTGAGTATTTTTGGGAGATATCTTAGAAGAATTCTTTTCAGGCTTGAACAGAGGATTAGATGTTGGCTTAACATTCGATGTGAAGTTAGACTTGTTTTTAACCTTTTTTTTCTTGTAAGCTTTCTTTCAATCCTTTTTGTCAGAATTTTTCATAGCCTTTTTATAACTTTCTTAATAAGAATGCATCAAATTCAAGATCATCAGAGTCTGGTTCAAAAACATCACTACCATAATTTGATTTGGAAGAAATTAGAGTAATGCCCTTAGATTTTCTAGTTGTCCTGAGATTAGCTTCAAATGTTTGTAAATTTCTAACAAACTCATCAACCGGAGGAGTATCTAAGTCACAAGTTTCCTTAATTGCCATAACTTTTGGATCAAACCTTTCAAGAAGAGATCGTAGGACTTTTTGAACTATTTTATTCTCAGGAATGATCTCTCCTAAATTAAAGGTTGAATTTACGACATCATTAATTTTAGCATAGAATTCATCAAAAGTTTTAATTTCTTCCATAATCAAAGTTTCAAAAATAGTGGTTAGTTTCTGAAGTTTAGACCATTTGACCTTTCCAGTTCCTTCATGGATAGTTTCCAAGATACTTAATGCTTCTCTAGTAATTTTACAGTTGGAGATTCTTTGGAATTATGTAGGTGAGACACCATTAAAAATAGCATTCATTGCTTTACCATTTGCAAGGAATGTAGATTTTTCTTCATTGATCCATTGAGCCATAGGCTTAGGGATAGTAACATTCCCATCAGAAATAACAGTTGGTGGAACATATGCAGTCTGAATGGATTGCCAAACATCTATATCAATGGACTGTAAAAAGGCAACAATTCTGACTTTTCAATTAGTGTAATTTGTTCCATCCAAATAAGGGGGTTTATTAGTTGCAACACTCCAACCCAGCTTGACCGCGTTTAGCGACTAATTAATGTTGCTTTCGTTGTTAATTGTGTTTTGTTTGTGTTTTGATTTCGTTGCGGGTCATGGATAGGTAGTTGGGTTGAGTTTGACCTGGATTAGGTAGACCAAGCCCTTTTTCGTAATTTTAGCTTTTATAAGACATGATCCTTTTCACATCATCTTGATGTCAACATGTGTCTTTCGTTGAGCTCATTCCCTTTCGTAACTACGTCGTTTGTGACCGATGTCGTTCGATTCCGTTGGACCCGGATTTGACTCGAACTGGAAATTGTTTTATGCATTGGACTTCCTTGTACTTTTCCTTTTTAGTTTATCCTTATATAAGGGAAGCCACCGACTTACCTCTCTCACTCTCTTCTCCTCCCTCACATGGAAAGCTCTCTCTCGCTCCCTCTCGATTATTTTCTTCCCGATCACCACCAAGAAGAGGAATTTGTGCTCTTTCATCCCTTGGTGTAAGATTGAGGTGAGTGCTAGGTCCTTCCCATCTCCCTCATCTTCTTCCTCTCGTTTTCCATGACTGTACTCATGAATTCCCTTTCTTTTTCTCATTCATGCATGATAGTTGTGAGAGTGTTGGACGTGAATTGAGCCCCAAGGACAACAATTGGCGTAGTTGAACTTCATTAAGGTAAGTATAAGCAAAATTTGTATGAACCCATGTTGATATATACTTGATTTTGGATGATTCTCATGATCTTGCATGCCTAGTATGGTTACAGCACATTTTGAGCTCATTTCCTTCTTTTAGATGTGTTTTTGCTACTTTGGTGTTTTTCTCGTTTTTTTGTAATCGATTCAGACATTGACTCAGTGCATTCATGGTTAAGCCATGAAATGTGCTACGGCTAAGCCGTAAACTGCCCTACGGCTAAACCGTGACCTAACCGTGAACCCAGCCGTAGATCAATACAGGGTGACACCTGAAAATAACTGAGAGTGTGCAAATCAGCAACTTTCCTATGGCCCAGCCATGGCTAAGCCGTGAAGCCTTCTACGGCTAAGCCGTAAGGTTCCTTCGGCTAAGCCGTAAGGTTATCCACGGCTACGCTGGCTGACCTGAACAATAAGAAAGTTAGGAAAGGAATGAGACCCATAGGACTTTTATTATAGAAGGTAGGTAACATGGACTTGCCCAACGGATTATGTAAACATACGTGAATGATCTCGAGGGTGTTATCCAATTGTTAAGCACCTCCCCATGGGTGTTGGTTTAAAGGACTTCGGTGCACTAGCTGATACAATGCAACACTAGACAATGGTGCAACGGATAACTTAAAACTACATCATCATGCACGGTTAAAAACACTAGATAATTAGCTCAGAGTTGGCTAGTAAATGAACTTGATTCGATATGCTAAGGGTTGATTGCATGACATGTTGTATTTTGATCATTGATTTCCACTCTTTAGCAGGATCATTGCATGAAACATCGAAAGTCGTACTATGTGTCCACCTTGAGTATGCATGTATGTATGTATGATCAAGCTTGCACGTATAAGACATGTTCTCGAATATGCACGCAGGATATGTTTGTCATGATCTACTCAGGGTTCTCATGATTGACTCTGTATGGTCAGGCACTACTTAGCCTCAGCCTTAGGATCCCAACGGGGTGAATTTGGTGTAGTTTACATGGCTTTGCTGCAGTAAGGAAACGTCTTGGGGAATCCGGACCCCAGGAACCCGAGACCCATTCGTACCCTGGCCTGGTCAATGGTGTTCTCTGCACGGATATAAGATCCCTCTTTTGGGAGCATATGGCAATATAGTCGCCAACTAGTTATGTACACAGTATGTATACATTGATTCACATGGCATGTTTCTTTCTTGCACGACAGCTTAGTATACGAATGTGCCCTGTTATGATTTTCATGATGTTCTTTATTCTATTAGACACAGCATGTGTTAACTTGTTATGGCTTATACTTTGCTGAATCATTGTATTCATGAGTTGTCTTTGGTGTTGCAGGCTCAGATACCCAAACCGACCCCTCGTCGGTCGACCAGACTCTAAGTGAGGCCCGAGAGGTCCTATCAGGACTAGAGGAGTGGATGTCATCACTCCATCGGAGAGCGCCATGGACATCATTGCATATGAGTCGTCATCATTTTGAGATTTTTCACGATGGGATTCTAGCATGATTTGTACATGTTTATTTTGCTTCATTTTGTACAAACCTTTATCTATATATGTTAGTTTTGTTTTCGTACTCTCTTCTTGTATTGTTTAATGTGATGTTTTGATATCTACAGCTTCCGTGTACATGTTTGGCACATGTGAACCTTCCCTTGTGCGTGTGCATTTAGACTAGGTCTACGTGTACAGGCACAGGAGTACGTGTGTCATCGGTTTGGCTTTTGCTAACCCCCGAACTCCTGGGCTCGGGTTGTGACATTAGTTGAAGTACCATCTCTAGGAATCCCTATAGAAGATATCTGAATAGATCTTGAAACAGTGATAAGAACCCTGCTCTGATACTACTTGAAACTCTTTAAACCTTGACACAGGTTAAGGTCCCAATCAGATCTAACTATGAAGATAACCAATAATAGTGAATTGAATAACAATATTAATCACCGCAAAGAAGATGGACACAGGATTTTTTACATGGAAAACCCAAACGGGAAAAAACCACAAAACCAACCACCAGTCCACCAAGATCAAATACTATGCAAGAAAGTTTACAAGAACTACTTATTACCCTTTTCCCAGTTGAACACAACTTAAAGGACTAGAAGCTCTTCTTCTTGTCAACACACACATTGTTCACCTTCTTGAAGCTTGATCCTCACGCCTCGATGCCTCTCGAGACGAATCACCAAAATAGAGAAAGAAGGCGAACCTCAGAAGCTAGCTTTGCAGCACTTGAATGACATATAAGCTTCAGAGAAGAAGATCTCTCAATAGATTTTTAGGGTTTTATTCTAGAGAGAGTTAATTCATTCATAGAAGAGATGCTCCTTCTATACACAATAACTGTGGAGTCCTTTTCGCTCTGGATTCGGAGAAGATAAAGAAGGACTTGATTGCATAAGATATAGATCCGAAAAACCAGAGTTTCTTTATTCGCGACAACCGACCCAGCCGACCGATCAGGCATGGGGTCCGACCGATTAGGCATCTCAGCCGATTGGTCAGCCTTCCATTCTATCCGCAGATATTGAATTCATGTAATTCAACCGATCCACCATTAATCCGACCGGTCCGACAGACAAAACACATACATTTCAACTGTAATGTAGAAGACCTTCATTTGAATCTTTGGTAGAGGCCTCAGTCCATCTAAAAAGTAAAATTACAACACTTTTAATCCCAAGTTTTGTCCATCTAATGAACTTGCCAATATTACATTCCTTGCAAAGAGATCATGATCACATTTGAAAAACTTCCAAGTTTTGTTTATTAATCGATTTGCAAATCTCCATCAATCCATTCTCCACTACAATTTTGCCTATTCATCTCTCAAACCATTTTTGGCTAAGAGAGAGGATTGTTGGCCATGGTTTGGCTTGAGTAAGTAATGTGCAATGAGTTGCAATGACAAAAGAAAGAGAAAAAAAAAAAAAGAAAAGAAAGACAAGGCAAGGCAAGACAATTTAAATCGTCAACTTTGGGTTGAGTGGAAGAATACCATATAATAGATTGTGTTTTGTGCATGTATTATGTTGTTTTTCTTGACATTTTATTTCTTTATAATAATACAATCCATTAACTCACTTTGAAAAGTAAAAAAAAAAATGGAGGAAAAAAAGAAGAAGAAGAGAGAATTGCAGTTTTGAAGTGAAGTAGTCAGTTTTGGCTAACCTAAACTGACCCACTACATAATGCGATTTTAGGTGGGCCAATCCGACTGGCCTTATGCGGTTATGGGCTGAAGAATTTCAACCAGTTTTGAAAACAGGTTAAGTACAAGTTAAGGGTTGAAAACCGGAACCCACTACTAACCCGACCTAAATTAGCCTAACCCGACCCATTTGCCACCCCTAAATTATAGCCTGGCTGTTTTTCTCTTAAAAAAGAAAAAAGGGAAACCACATAATGCTACCTAACTTTATTTGGAAATATACTTCCCTTTTCCAAGAAGAAACAAAATTAGCTCATCAGGTTTCTATTGGTCCTTCTAAACTAGAACATGCCCAACTTACATCTAGGGGTATACTTATATGAGTCACCCCAGTAGGATTTGGATTTGCCTTTAAAACTCACATGAATATTCTAGATCTACCTAAAAACCCACATGAATATCCAGGATTCGCCCACAAAATTCAAGTACTTGGTTGGATCCACCCCAGAATGAAAATCTCTACTCGCTTACACCTATTTTAACTTCCATCTCTTCTTTCTATAAAAAAAAAAAAAAAACTTCCATCTCTTTACCAAAAGAAAATAAAAAAAACTTCCATCCAAATTGGTGATGACTTTATGATTTGTGATATCTAATTTATCAAATTGAGTTTGATATTATTTACTTTTGTAACCATAAAAAATAATCCAATTTTGTAAAGCATTGAGCTGGCTTGTTGACTAATGAACGGGGAACATCTGCTCTTGGAATGACCCACGTATTACTTGGTCATTTTTGACAGATTTGCAATCTTATTTTGAAATATTTTTCCTTTTTTCGAAAGATACAGATTTGCAATCTAAACTCTTAAATGTCTCTGTCTATACATGCAAGAAAGATTTAACGAGCAATGCTTTTTAGCATAATCTATTTACTCCTATTGGCTAAGTTCAAAATCTTAACCCCAAAAAGATCCATGAATGCACTTACTTTCTTATCTTCTTTAAATAGACCATGGAGTTCTATGCTTCAAACAGCCCCAACCCCAAGTCAACTGCTTCTCAAAATTTTTCCCACACTTCTCTCTTTCAACTGAGTCAGCTTTTTTTTTTTTTTCTCGGCGATCTCATTTGTATTTTCACTCAGTTCTCTGAAAATGGAATTCCTTGGGTTCTTTTTTTTCTTTATTTCCATATGTTGGGCTAGGCAAGCACTATTTTCCAAGACGATTAACGTCGATTTGACTGGTCATGGAGATTTTACCAAACTTCAGGATGCAATCAATTCTGTTCCAAAAAACAATCAGCAATGGGTACTTATAAACCTTAGGCCCGGAACTTATTGGTAATTGATTATGTTAGTGCATTCTATGTAATTTTTAATCATTATTTTTTTATACGGTGGTTTACTTTATATGATATTTTCTGCACATATTACAGTACAAAATAGTTTTAATTTGTAATAAAGTAGTACTCCTTCCACTCGAAATATTCATGATTAGGAGTTAAAATTAAAATAGGGCCAAAAGTAGTTGGCCAAATTAAGTTGTCGAAGCTGCGGGAAAACGGCAGTTTTTTTCTTATTTTGACGCGTCTATTCCTCTCGTAGTATCACCGTGACTTCATCAATAGGGAGGTGACCGAGGCCCAACCTCATTTGGGTTAGGGCTGCCACTACTAGAGAGAGAGAGAGAGTAAACCTGGCAAACGGGTCGGTTAACCAAATTCGGGTCTGGTCAACCCGAACCTAATTTTATTCATTCTAACCCTAACCCGATCGATTTTTAAAACGGGTTGAAAGCCTTCAACCCGCACCTGTGGCGGATGAACCCGACCCAACCCGCCTAACCCGAATTTGATGCAAGTTAAGTCGTGTTGACCCAACTGAACATATTTATTTTTCATTTTGTATATGATTTAATTCATTTTATGTGGCCCAATTTCATTTATAAAGCTTTCCTTACAACTAAATTCATTTAAAAAGTTGCATTGAGCATGATTTATAATTTATCAATTTTCAAGGTGGAAAAAATGGGGAATCTATAAATATTTTCTAACCCATTTATTAAGAATTTGACATAATCTCTTTTCAATTTTTTTTAATTTTATAATTTTATATTTGAGTATAAGTATAAGACTCATCAACAATATTGTATTTCATTCATATTCATATTTTAGAGGTAAATTTGTATGTCAACAAAAAAATAAAAAAACACATCAATAGTTCAACTACAAAAACATCATATTTTCAAATTAAAAAATAAGTTTTATATTCTAAGTACTAAAATTTTACATAACTCCTCCACAAAGATTAAGAGTACATAGTTTATGGCCCACATGAATAAGAAAAGTCACATGAAAATTGAAAAATCATGGTAATTTAGAAAAATCTAAACAGTCAAATGGGTTAGGGCAGGTTAGGTGGGCCAACCCTAACCCGACCCATTTTTATACAGGTTGGTAAACCCTAACCCTAACCCGACCCATATTTCAAACGGGTCGAGTTAGGCGGGTCAGAAACAGGCCAGGTCGAGCTGGGTTGGAAGGTCGAGCTAAATTTTGCCAGCTATAAGAGAGAGTATGTTAAAGACTGTGACAAGTATAGCAACAACAAAATGGTCACTTTGCTTGCTTCTCATAGTTTTTAGTTATATTTTTCCTTTTTTTTTCACTAAGTTGGCTAAGTGACCAGGAGTGGAAAAGGACAGAGCACCCACCAAGGATCGATCCCTGGTATGTGCTATGGGAATAGATTGCCTATCCACCAAAACAACCCTCTAGTCCCTATCTTTTTCCTATTAACTTTAGTTGTGGAAATGATGGTCCACAATCAACTAAATGCATGAAAAATAGATTGGTAAGTAAGCTCGACTAGGAAAATTAGGTTGGGGTAGCGCCGTGTTAGCCTTCTGGAGAGTCCAAACAGGAACTCCACATCCTGTTTACCTCTTTTCTCTGATAAATAATTGCACACCCACATACGGCCCTTGCCCAAAGGCCCTCACCATTAGCACTAAAGCCATGGATTTGATCCATTGTTTTTATAAGCTGCACTCACCATTAACTCTATAGCAAGGAATCAATTCTTGGTTGTTTTTGTAGAAGGAAAGTGCCTCACTATTAAGCTACAAGTGGATTGGCAATTGCCACGTCTCATTATTAGCAAGAGAATATTTCCCCTTTAGTGCATGTTTGTATGTATTTGATTAATAGAAACTAAATGCATGAGCATTCGTGGTCAAATGATATAAGGTGCCAAGGCAAATTTCTTTGTTTCGATCTTCGGTGAGAGTTGAAGGATGCAAGGTAGCAAATGTAGATGTACCCTTGACTTTCTTAAAATTTAAATTAGTAAGGTGATGACTTCATATTCATTTCAATTAAAGGGTAGGCTAATAATAATCACTTTTATAATCACCTTTGGTTCTTCATTTTTAACTATTTATGGTGTGTAGATATATATATATATAAGCCCTAGATAACGCTCGTGCCTTTTTAAAAGTGAAAATGCCTCTTTTTGTGACAAATAAGAGATTAGGAATGTGGAGAAGCAATTAATGTTACTTTTAAAAGAGGAGAAAAAAAGTACCACATGGCTTGTCCTTCATTGGTGGATAGAAAGAGGGCAAAAACGCTGGTCTTTAAATGGGGCATTCCTGAAAATCTTTCATATATATGTATAAATATATATATATATATTATAGCAAATCTTAGTGCCTTCAATTTGTTGAGGGACTAGTCAAAAATATTTTCAAAATTAACGGACTCCTAGTTCAATGCTATTTTAAAAGTAGAACTTAATACCCAATCATCAAGTGCTCGAAGAAAAGGCGCCTTGGCCCAAACCGAGGATGGTCTGCATTGCTAGAAGTGGGGTGTATTTTTGGGCTAGTACTAACTGTAACCACGCCTAATTTTGCTGACTGATTGTTAACTGGGTTGCTTGTAGGCCTATATAGTTAAAGGCCCATCCTGACATATTTAATACATAATATTTGCATATGGACTGGCCTGGCCTACTTTTAAGCCCTAAGGCTAGTTCTAAGACTGAATTGGACTATAATTAAATGGGCAGTCTTGAACAAGCTTAAGTGGAGACTAATCAAGACCATGCACACCCCCGATCATCAAGGACATTTCAACATATACTTAGGATGAGAGAGAAACTTAAGAAAAGTTTTCATGTTTGTTCATCGTCTAACACAAGTTTTTCTCCCCCTTGGGAACTATTTCACAACACTTGTGTAGGATTTTTGGCCCTTATCATTCAAGAGAAGGTTCTTTGTCCACTGCCCTAAAAGGTTATAAGACTTGATTTGATGTAGTTTTTGACGTATTGGCTAGGTCCATGACATTGGTATTAGAGCCTGATTCCATGTTTTAGATTTGAGTCACGAAAAGAGCTACCTGGAATAAACTAAGAGCTTTCCTAAAAAAAAATGGGCTACCTACTGCTAGAGTAAGAGCCCTCATGGAAAAGGCTACTTGGAGCAGAGTGTGAGCTATTCCAAGAGGAGAAAAGGGCCACTTGTTGTGAGAGTAAGAGCTGCCGAAGACATCGCCTGTGAAAGTGTGGTGATTTGTCCACTGCGGAACGTAGTGCTCTATAACACTTTTCAACTGTGTGAATTGAAAATCCCCATTGCCACGAATGGAAAATCTCACACCACACCTTAGCAGGAGGCCTGTAGGAAAAGAAGCAGTAGTTTGACCACCTTCAAGACTTTAGCAATTAGCATATCTATCATTGAACGTCAAAACCTATGCGTAGATGCTCTAGATAATCCCCACAATCTTCCCTAATGAAGCATTCAAATATTATATCAAGAAAAAATACGTCATGGTCCACATTCAATGAGGGCAAGAAGGCAAAATACAATTGGCCTGAGATAGAATTCCCTATCTGGGCCATCATGTTCTTACCATTCTATCCTTCAACTATCGTTTCAAAAGAACATATATATCATGTATTTTTATACATGCTTTGTATGTATGCAGGGAGCAGGTCACTGTAGACAGACCATTTATCTCCCTCCAAGGAGAAGAGCCTCATAATACTATTGTAGAGTATTCTTCTGCTGGTGATATTTTTAACTGCACTTTCTCAGTTATGGCAAATAATTTTGTGGCCAAAAGGATAAGCTTCAAGGTGAATAAGATCTTGAAGACTTTATATATATATATATATTTATTATGAATTGGCATGGGGTAATCTTCATGTTTCGCTAATTACTCGTGTTAAAAATGTCCGTTCTTGCTATCAGAACAATTACAATAATCCACTAGTACAAGAAAATCAGCTTTAGCAGGCAGTTGCACTGAGGGTGAGAGCAGACGAGGTTGCTTTCTATGAATGTCAAATTATTGGTGTACAAGATACATAATCTATAAAGATACTTTAGCAATGCCTATAGAGAATGTTCAAAAATTAGAAGAAATTAAAGAAAGAATCCTTTACAAAAGTGATTTAACTCATTTAGTAGAACAAAATAATTATACAAACATCAATCTTCATACTATCAGCTAACAAACTGGTAGAATTGAAAATATCCTAAAGTTATATGATACACCTCTACAAAAGATAATCAAGAAACAATCTTTAGGTTTTCAAGGTGGATCCCTTAAAGATCTAAAGTTAGTGAAAAACCTTTAAAGTTTTTAAATGAATTTATAAATCAATTATCATACACTTTTACCAATTTAAAATTGCAAGATAAAAATAAAGAAAAAACTATAAATGTTTTAGTTTCAACTTCTAAAGTTTCAAGTTAGACTCAGATTGTTCTGACTCTAACTCTAATTCACTAGAAGAAAATTCTGATTTAGAATCTGATAAGAATAAAGATCATTTTAAAAATCAAGAACAAGAAAAATCTAAAAATCAAAATAAAGATCAAGAATCTTTACAACTTAATAGAATCTTTAAAAGACAAAAACCAACATTTTATACATCTAAAACAAGAAATTATTATCCTAGACAGTCTCCAACTGATCTTCGGTTTAAAGAAAATGTTAAAATAGATGGTGTTTGTTTTGATGGTTCTACTGTCTTGATGGTTCTATTGTCTACAAATGGAATCTAGCGATTTATCAGAATATCAAATTCTTCAAGTATGCCAACACATAACAATTATGCCAACACATAACAATTTATGTGTCTACTGTCATAGCTGCTGGTAATGATCAAAGACATGCAATAAATGTTGTTATCCTTGGTTTTAATGGACAATTAAATGGTTGGTGGGAGAAATATCTCATTGAAGAACAAAGATAAGCTATACAAACAACTATAAAAAGAGATCATACATGAACTCCTGTTATAAATCCTCAAGGTCATCATATACAAGATTCTGTCTACATACTTATTACCAATATTATTAAACATTTGCTGGTAATTATATGAATGTGGAAGAAAAAATAAAGAATCAATTAATCTACTTAACCTGCCCAACGTTATTTGATTTTTGTTGGTATGAAGATGTTTTTTTATCAAAACTTTATACAATTGATTCAAATAATTTAGAACTTTGGAAAGAAAAATTCATCTCAGGGTCTTCCTAAACTTTTTATAGAAAAAGTTAGAGAAAAATTAAAATATGAAAATCATGGAAATCTTACTTATGAACATTATACATATGAAGATTTAATTCAGAAGATTAATAAAGATGGATTTTCATTATGCAATGAATTAAAACTCAAGTAACAAATTGAAAAGAAAAAGCATGTTGGCGAGTATGAACTTGGTAATTTTTGCTTTCAATTTGACATGGAACCTTTAATAAGTCTAAAAGAAAATCTTTAAAATGAAATTATCAAAAAAGGAAATCTAAACATTTTTCTACTCCAACTTATTATGTTCCTTATAAAAGATACCATAAAAAATCTCACCATAATGGATCTTATAAAAATTATACAAAGAGTAATCCATCTTTTTCTCATGAAAAGAAAAAAGAAATACAAAGTTATATTATAAAGAAAAAGACACATTGCTCCAAATTGTCCTAAAAAAAATAAAGACTGAAAAAGAAATTAAGACTATTCTAAAAGGATCTTCATCCTCCTCTCAAGATTCATCTGGAAATTTAGATATAAAATCTTTTTTTCTCATCAGATACATGTCCTTACAACATCCCAAATAGTGAAATTCAGTATGAATCAACTTCTTCCTTTTTATCTTTAAACATTTTTTTTGCATCAGAAGAAATGATGATAGAAATGTTTAAAAATATTAAAGATGAAAAATTAAAAAATAAATATTTTTAAAAACTATAGAATATGTAAAAAGGAACTAAAACCCAAAAAGCTAAAGCTTCTACATAAAAATTCCTTCCTGAACATTTCAGTAAAAAAGTTGTTCTTGATAGAATAAAAGACCAACAAGCTTTCTCAAAACCCTCTATCCAAGATCTTTATAAAGAAATTAACAATCAAAATATAGAAATAAAGTAGCTAAAATAAAGCCTAAATGGAATACAAGATCTCAAACGACGTGTTGAAACTCTTAAATTTCATCATGATATTATTAAACCGTTTAAAGAAGATAATGAAAACTCAAAAGATAATCCAGGTTTATTCAGTGACGATGTCAATGGATTTTTTAACTCATTAACTATAAATCGAATTCAAAAATGGAAAACTCAAGTTTCCATAAAGATCAAAGACTTCTCTATTAAAGCCCTATGCTTGCTAGACATTGGTGCAGATGTAAACATTATTAGAGAAGGCTCAATTCCAACAAGATACTATCAAACGACTAATCATCATCTTAGCCTAGCTACTGCTAATCAAAAGATGTACATCAACTATAAATTAAATAATGCTCATGTTTGTAAAAATGAAAAATGCATACAAACTAATTCCATAATTGGAAAAGGTTTAACCAATGATGTTATTCTTGGCAATCGCTTTTTACAATTAATACAACCGTTTCAGGTTGATTCTTCAAGTCTAAAAACTATTTTAGACGACAAAGAATTAATCTTTGATTTTGTTGATTCATTTTTTGTTCGACAAACTAATCTCATTCAGAATCATATCTCCTATAAAGAAAAACAAATTGCATATCTTCAAGATGACATAAATTCATTAAGAATTGAATAACAATTAACTAAACCAGACTTTCAAAAAGAATTGAGTAGTTATCAAAAAGCTCTTGAAACGGAATGTTGTTTAGTTCTTCATTCTACCTTTTGGCATAGGAAACACTATATTGTTTCTCTTCCATAAATTAACATCTTAAACTCATATTCCTACAAAAGCTCGTCTTACTCTGATGAATAAAGATCTTCTTCGTTTTTGTAATCAAGAAATCAATGATCTTCTTGCTAAAAAAACTCTTTCAAAAATCACAATCCCCTTAGAGTTGTGCAGTGTTTTATGTTAATAAAGCGCCCGAATAAGAACGAGAAATTCCCTGTCTTATTTTCAACTGCAAGCCTTAAAATAAAGTCTTAAAATCTATAAGATATCTAATTCCAAATAAAACTAATCTTATTAATCGTCTCTCTGGTGCCTTTGTTTTTTTTTTTTTCCAAATTTCATCTTAAATCAAGTTTTTGGCAAATTCAAATCACCCCGGAGGAGAGGTATAAAACTGCATTCATTGTTCCCTTTGAACATTTTGAATAGAATGCTACACTATTTGGTTTAAAAAATGCTCCTTCAGAATTTTAACGAATAATGAATGAAATTTTCAATCAACATCAAGCTTTTAGTTTCGTTTATATAGATGACATTCTTGTGTTTTCAAAATCCATTGGTGACCATTGGAAACATTTGAATACTTTCAAAATTTTAGTCATAAAAAATGGACTTCTTTTTCTTTAAAGAAAACGAAACTCTTTCAAACAATGGTTTTAAAATAAAAAAGGAACCATTTCTCCAGTACAAATAGTTCTTAAGTTTCCTTCTCAATTTCCTGATTAAATTCTTGATACAGAACAATTACAACGTTTTTTTAGGATGCTTCAATTATGTTTCAAACTTTTATAAAGACTTTGCTAAGTGAAATAAACTTTTACACAATTGCCTAACTGAAAAGCCTAAAGAATGGTCTCCTGCCCACACAAAAGCTCTTAAAACCATCAAACAAAAAGTTCAAAATTTACCTTGCTTAACTATTCCACATCCAGAATTACAAAAAATAATCTAAACTGATGCATATGAAATAGGTTATGGAGGAATCCTTTTGCTAAAAAACCTTTTAGGCAAAGAAGAAATTATTAGGTTTAAGTCTGAGAATTGGAATCCCACTTAGCAAAATTATTCAACCATTAAGAGGGAAATTTCATCCATTGTCAACTGCATCATGAAATTTTAGAGTGATCCTTTAAATCAAAGGTTTTTATTAAGGATAGATTACAAATTTGATAAAGAAATTATCCAAAAAGACGTCAAAAATCTTACTGCCAAGCAGATCCTTGCTAGATGGTAAGCTTTATTGGCTATTTTTTATTTTGATATTGATTATATTCCAGGAAAAAATAATTCACTTCTTGATTATTTATCTTGTGAATTTCTACAGGGAAAAAGCAACAAACAAAGATGTGACCTTGGCCTTTGTTACCTTTTTCTTCATTCTCCCAATGAAAAAGCTTCTATAATCAAGAATACACTACCTTTATCCAAAAATTCCAGTTGTAATTATTTAGAACTATGGGGAGCCGGCCACTACCTCTAACATATCCTAATTTTAAAGCCAACCCAGCCCTGTTCCTAAAAAACATCAAGCATCATCTCCATCCCAATACTTTACCAATAAAGTTCCATTAAGAATCTATGCACTATACACTTCCTTTTATGAAGAAACAATTTTTACTAAGCAAATTATTTAAGCCATATTTTCTCTAGAATGTTTGTTTATACAGCCTCTTGATTATAGAGTCTACGAGCATATCCTTATTCGTAATGGAAGTTGCTCTATTGATCATACGGATACTTTTAAGACTTCTCATTATAATGCTCTTTCTACAAACATTATGATCTAGTATTCTAAAATTAAAGTTCTAAACATCCTCTCTATTGAAAATTGGGGACAACCTCTTCATATGCTTCAAAGAATTGATCAAGACCTTATTTTCAATTATTATGATTATATAGCTACTTGGAAAGTCATTCTGTTTTATCGAAACTCTTCTTTCTAGCATTCTTGGTTTATCATATTCAAATTCGCTCATCCAAACAAAATACCTATTCGTTTTTCTCCCAATTTTGGATTCCCTTTGGAGCTACCAAATACATTTTACCTCCTTCTACCCATAAAGCCTATGAGTTGTATTTAGCATCTCTCAAAGCATCTATCAAGTCTGACAATAAACTTCTTTATCAATATTTACAATTTGCAACTGTGCCATATATAGCTATGTAATTTTTCCTTTCTTTTGATTTCCCATGGATATTGAAATGGAATTTTTATAAAGAAACGGACTTCAGCCCTCCATCATTATCAAGACTGATTTCTATAAAGTCTTGGGGCCAATTTGATTATTCAACATTAGCTCAATATGAATCCACTCATCAAGCTATAAAAGACACCATTTTTTGAAGTCATGAGGACTCCAGAAAAAGAAAAAGAGAGATTATATTCAGTGAGTGAAAATAGGAAAACTTATTGTTCATCATCCCCTTCTGCTCTTTTTGATGCCGCAGATCGCTTATAGCTCAAAAAAGACATTGAAAATGAAATTATTGAATAAATTAAAAAAGAAAGGTCATCTGAAAGTTCATAGTTAATTTTTGGACAATGGCTTTAATATCTTTGGGACAGTAATCCCTTTGAAACCCTTGATCTTGATAATGATGAAGGACTGCATGATGACAATCAAAGTGAACTTGAAGAATTCATTTGTCAAAAGAAAAGGAAAGGAAAAAAAAACAAAGAATTCCATCTCCAGTCATCAAGAAGCTTCAAGATCCTCTATCCAGCTGACTAGACATATAGCCCCCATTATTAAGAGAAAAACAAAAGTCACTGTTCACTGGTCACTATTTTGCTACAATTCCCGATAGAACTGTTCATCTACAGTACCACCGTCGAACTTAAACTATTTTGAAGTCCAGATTTATCCAGAGTCAAGCCCCCTCAGCAAATGAAATGCAAATTTAATCTACATACAGCTGTATTGAAATTCAAATTCAGTTTCGCAAAGCTATAAATAGATAAAGCCTCTCATTGTAATGGCAAGAGCTACTAGGGTTAGTACCTAGTCTAGTCTTGCTTTCACCCTCTCATCCTCTCATCTCCCTTCGGTTTTATGAAGAAAGACAAAGAAATGACAGCAAAGTTGTTTATGCATCTTTTTTTTTTTTTTATAAAAATACCCAATTGATGATATCATTGCGCTCGTGAAACTTTTCTTCTTCTTTGATGGTAATAGATTTTGACCTTCTTATGCTCACCCCATGCTCACCTAATGTCTAATAAAATTAAAGAAAACCTTCTTGCATGTTTTGCACTAGTATTTATTCCTCCATCTAGGACAAATTCTTGTATTTTTGTTCTCTTCCTACTCTTCTTCACACTCCATCAATTTCTGCTCATCTTCTTCAAATTCCTCAAATCGGGTTTCCTTTAAAATTTCTCATCCAAATGTCTTTGGAAAGCATCATAAGAGAGACAACCACATCCTCTTCTAGGTTGGTGTCCGAAACGGAGCTTGTCTGCTCTATTTTTGGCTTTGGCTTCGATGAGCAAATACTACATTAATTTCATAAAAATAACCCAAAAAGAACTTAGGTAGAGAGCCTCATTTTCCACTACAGGGAAAAGAAACAAAATCTACAAATTCAAAAGTAAAACAATGAAGAATATCAGACTCAATCAGGGCTCAAACATGTAAGATCCAATCCAAACCTATAAGGGTAAAGAATGACAAATACGAATCTAATCCAAAATCAACCTCACAACCTGCCAAGAAAGCATAGAAATAAACATAAAGCAAGCCAATTCAGAAAAGAAACATCACTATCAATAAGCCAAAAACAACATCCAAATGCCATCTATATCCAAACATGATTTTATCACATCCTATAATTAGAAAATAATAATACCTACCTTTCAAGAAAAGAGATAGGGAATACCAAATAAAGTAGATGATATTTAATAAACTGTAAAAAAAAAAATTGATTCGATGACAACAACCCATCAAAGAAAATCTAAGAAAAAAAAGTTGCAAGAAATTAATGATGTCAGTACCATCAACAAACTAAATAATATTGTCAACTAAGTTAATGCTATCACTATTTTAATAATGGTTATTAGAAAAATATAAGAACAACTTTGCAATCATGTCATTATTTTTCTTCATAAAATCATTTAATTAGAGTTAGAGGTCAATTATCTTGTAAAAGGCCCTTTTATTATTCGAACTCCTACTTTGATTAGTTTTTATAATAAATATGACGTCACAGTTCGGCCCCAATGAAATCAGCAACTATACCAAAGCAGGCCGAGCCGTCCACCACCACCATTGTCATCATCTACTCATGTCTGGACGCTTCTCATGACATGAAACTCCGCGTCATAGCTTCTGACGTGTCACGATGTCATTGGTCTTTCCACGTGGCATGAAATGCCATTGGTCGAACCCACACTCGGCCTCCGTGTTTTATTCTCATCTCGATCCGTTTCTCAATTCGCACTTTGCAGATCGTCCCCAGATCGTGCTCTCGCTTGCATGAACTTCTCATCTCATCCGTTGATTCTCGGTGAGATCTGATCCGTCCATCATCTCTTCAACGCTTCCTGTCCGTCAGATCTCATCATTTCTTCCTCTCCCGTCTCTACTCCCCCTGCCTCCATTTGCTGCCTTTCTCCATCACGTTAGGGTTTTGGGAGATTTCGATGATTCCGCTTCGATTTCTCGTTGTTTTGATCTCATGCCTCCTCTTCTCGATCTGCGCTTCTGAGTCTGACTCGGTAAGATCTTCGCTCTCTCTCTCTCTGTTTTGTTTTTTTTGGTTAGAATCTGTGTTTTTGAGGAGATTTTTTGCGATTTGGTTGCATCTGATATCGGATTTGATCCTGTTTTCAGCTGTTTTACGAGTCTTTCGATGAGCCGTTCGAGGGCAGATGGATCGTGTCGGAGAAGGACGACTACAAAGGTGAATATGTCTTGTTTGGTGGATCTTGATTTGAGTTTTGTTTTGCAGAAAGTGTAAGGAAATGGGTTGGTTTGAGTGCTAGTAAGTAGATCTGAACTGGTTGCGGATCGGAAGTCTGGAAAATGAGAGTTGAGAGCGAAATCGGAAATATTTGGGATTGTGATTCGTTCTGTTCATGATTTTAGCGGATGGCACAGAGGGAGTCGGTGAAATTATCGAATCTGCGGTTCTTTAAATCTGGTGCTAAGTTCTTTGAATTTCTGGGGGGATATGCTTACGCCCTGTTTGTTTGTGTCAAATATGGAGGATGTTGAATATGTAGGACTTCATGGTAAAATTAGCTCGACAAAGGATTTTTGAAGATGTGAGGGGTAAAGGATATGAGATGGAGATGTATATAGGACTTGAGCTTTCTTAGGTATTGAATCACTATGGTGATGGCTGGGTATTAATTTCCCAACTCTCCGTATTCAATTTCTATTAAAGTTTTATGGTCATTTTTTAATAAAATATACAGTCTTGGGTGGTCAATCTAATGCAACGAAAAGGCCCTTAGGGTCTGTTTGTTTCATGTAGTTGATTTCCTTGGAATTCTAAGAATTGTATTTCTAAAAGTGGTAATGAATTAAGAGAGCAAGGTTAATATTTAAAGAAAATAATTTAAGGGGAGATAGGAAATGAATACCCCCGTACTTCAAATCCTATAAACATCAAGATCCATTTACTTTTCTATCTTATATTGTTCTTCACCCCTCACTTCTTTAATAATCCTTACTGGAGCTCATTTGGCCATGAATTCCTATGTATTCAACTCTCAAGCAAGCAAACATGCAGGCCCTTTGTTTTCAAGCTCGGTATCTGCTGAAACTGGGAAAGATTATTTTTCTTGCTTGTGATCTCCTTCAAGGCAAACCATGGGGTTTGTTTAGCTGGTTCTTTTGACACCTAATTATGTCTTTAGCTAGCTAGTTCTTGTTGTAAGCCTACCAATTTGACTCTTTTTGGAGTTTTATGTTTTGGTCTCCATCTGTGCTTGACGCATCTGTTTCGAATATGGGTATTTATTATATCCACCTTTGATGATTTCCAGATACGGCATGCGTACAGAAGGAACACACCGTAAATATGGCAAGGACACGAATTTTACACACAAAATGAAGTATTGGATTCAATATGCCAAGATGTGTTGCCTGTTTTGCAGTATTTGGGTATCGTGGATGTCCAGCTGCCTTTGTATTGTTACAATTTGTTTTAGTGTTTCTTGGCTGATGGTAACAGCCACAAAGAAAATGCATACAATGC
This sequence comes from Sextonia rubra, assembly GCA_037013555.1. Classification (NCBI taxonomy): domain Eukaryota; kingdom Viridiplantae; phylum Streptophyta; class Magnoliopsida; order Laurales; family Lauraceae; genus Sextonia; species Sextonia rubra. Next base: position 15,956,477 of record JASUAD010000023.1, read on the forward strand.
AGGAAAGTTTGAAGGATGTATTGTCCAGGAAAAGGAGAAAGAGTAATAAACAGAATGATTCTTGAAAAATTATCTGGATAATGCAAACAACATTAAAGTTTTTTGTCTTCCTGGTGCATTTTGTCTTACTTTAAACATCATGTCATGTGTTTTACTAAAAATAACTGAATATGATGCATTAAATGGATTTTTGCAGATTCTATCAACTTTTATTTGAAAAAGTAGGACAGTGTCTACATGAATGGATGTGTTAGCAATATTTTGTTTCTGTTGTATTTTTTAATTTTGTTATGTCTCACAACCAACTTGTCAAACCTATGATGCAATAAAATTATATTTTAAACATTGAGCGTGCTTTTACAGACTAACATGTGGTACAGCATCATGGTAATTTAGTATTACATACATTGTTATTAGAATCTTTTAATTATTTTCTTGAATTCCATGATTTGCATTGAATCCTGAGGAAAAGGATTTGTACAACAAAATGATAATTTAGAATTACAGACATTGTTATTAGAATCCTATAATCCTTTTCTTGAATTCCATGATTTGTATTGAATCCTGAGGAAAAGATTTGTATTGGTGCATTGATTTTCTCATAGGTGAATCCCCATTTATAGGTGAATCTTAGGATTAGGGTGTAAATCTTTTGACTTGATACCTATGATGCCCAGATATAGACATGATACGGATACCGGTACGGGAAATGGGGATTCGACACGTCAACTCTAGAAATTTAAGACACGGATACGGGTATGGTATCTCTTAAAATACGATACGGATATAGGTTAAGATACGGATACTGGTATGAATATCACATTTTAGTAGTATGTGATACATTATACGTGACTAACTATTAGAAGTGGGTCCTTAGAAATCTCAGGCTAAAGTGGGGTGATATGGTCAAACTTATAATCTTAAAAAATTACAACTATCAAAATTAAAATTGAGGGAGGGAGAGAAGTTTCAACTTTTCAAGTAGATGAAAATATAATTTAAATTGGGAAAAGTAGGACATTGAATGACATGACAAGAAAGGCCACCTCCCCATCCAATAAAAAAATATAAATAAAATGGCATAACTTTAAATATAGAGTGAAAGGGGGAAAACAACCATCAAATATATAGTGGGTTTTGAGTTTTGCAATATTAAAATAAAACAAAGGGGCCTGAATGTAAAAATGAAAGTACTCTTTTGAAGTTATAACTAAAGATTTTAGACGAGATTCATTGTCTAACTTAATTGTGGATAAATTCCTCCAATTTTGCCTTTTTCTTTTCGTAAAATACAAGACAGTCGTATCCTAAAATAATGAGCCGTATCCCAGCTGTATTTTGATGTATTCCGTACCCGTATCCATATCGGACCATGTCGGTATGGATACCTTAGGTCAAATGAGGTATCCGGGTATCATAGTTTGATACTAATTTCATTGAATTATGATTTAGTCCATTCTATGGGAATCGACACTATTGAGAGGATAAAATTATCAATTTTCTCGTGTGTCTCTTTCCTTTTCTTTTGTAGCCTTTCTTAAAAGGTAATCTAGTATTAACGAAACATCTTAATAATATTTACAATTTTGAGAGGTTTTGTAGATATATAAGGGACAAGTAAATGGCTAGAGTGCTGGACTCTATATATGGGTTTCATGGTGAATTTGTCCTTCTGAGATATATATTTTTTCGATTTTTCTTCATGACTACTTTCTTAACTTTAATAGACATCCTAATTATGCAAGTTTGATGATTTTAATTTTATTTATATTTTTATATAGTTAGAACAAATAAAAACAGTGCAACCGGTTTATTTTTCGTAGCAACAGATTTAATTATATATCAAACAGATTTAACTATTCAAATGTATCATTATGATATCCTATAATGTCTCAAGCATATTTAACTATGCATATAATTGTATCCTTGTCTTTTTTAGTCTGTATTGATATTGTTATGAATGCAAAATGGATGGATTGTTCTTTGTTGTTTTTCATATAAACTAAAAGCTCTTATGATTTGCGATACTATTCATGTGCAATTTAGTTTGTTCCCTTCAATGATTGTCAATAGGATGTCGATTTTAAGAATAGTTGCAGTATGCATTTACAAACTCACACGCATGATACAATAAAACAGTGTCATGTGCATTTACACACCAACATAAATGTGCATGTGTTGGGAGTAATACAGTGCTCTCATTTACTTTTCTTTTGACCAAATGAAAGCAAAAATATTTTGACTGGTAACTAATTTTGTGCATGGATGATTCAGTAGACCTCCTTTCATTGTAATTTAATATGTTTAAACATGATATTATTTTACTATAATCTGGTTACAGATGAACTGCAAGCTTTTGAAGTAAACATGTTTGCTTTCATAATTTATTGGAAAATGTTCATTTCCCCATACTGTATTTTTAGGTGTAACACTAACACTTACTTTTCATATAGGCTATCTTTTATGTTATTTCTTACTGAACTTAGTACAGACTTGAATGACTTAGCCTTAGCTGATTCATGATGGATCCCTAACTTGTTAGATTCTGAGTATGTTTTAAAAAATCTTTCTGCTCTTAGACTTCATGCATAAGTTTTCAAATTGGATCAACCGCTTTCCAAGTTGCTCACTGAGCTCTATTTCATGGTGCTAATCTGAATGATTTGGCATTTCATCCATCATTAGCAGATAGTGATTTAATTTGCCCACTGGTTGCAGGCGTATGGAAGTACTCACAGAGTGAGGGGCATGAAGATTATGGACTTCTTGTGAGTGAGAAGGCAAAGAAGTTTGCAATAGTGAAGGAACTTTATGAGGCTGTGAATCTCAAGGATGGAACAGTTGTCTTACAATATGAGGTTCGCCTCCAAAATGGCCTTGAATGTGGAGGGGCATACCTGAAGTACCTTAGACCCCAGGAGGCTGGGTGGAAACCCAAGGAATTTGACAATGAGTCTCCCTACTCCATCATGTTTGGACCCGATAAGTGTGGGTCCACAAACAAGGTGCATTTCATTCTCAAGCACAAGAACCCCAAGACTGGAGAGTATGTTGAGCATCATCTAAAGTACCCACCCTCTGTTCCATCTGACAAGCTTTCCCATGTGTATACTGCTATATTGAAACCTGATAATGAGGTGCGGATTCTGGTTGATGGAGATGAGAAGAAGAAGGCTAATTTTCTCTCTGCTGATGATTTTGAGCCACCACTATTACCTGTTAAGACAATTCCGGATCCAGATGATAAAAAACCTGAGGACTGGGATGAGAGGGCCAAAATTCCAGACCCTAATGCTGTCAAACCTGAAGACTGGGATGAGGATGCACCAATGGAAATCAAAGATGAGGAGGCTGAGAAACCTGAAGGATGGTTGGATGATGAGCCTGAGGAAATTGATGATCCTGAAGCCACAAGGCCAGAAGATTGGGATGATGAAGAGGATGGTGAGTGGGAGGCGCCGAAAATTGATAACCCAAAGTGTGAGGCAGCCCCTGGTTGTGGTGAATGGAAGAGGCCGATGAAGAGAAACCCTGCTTACAAGGGAAAATGGCACCCTGACTCAATTGATAACCCAAACTACAAGGGAATCTGGAAGCCACAGCAGATACCGAACCCCAATTATTTTGAACTAGATAGACCTGATTTTGAGCCTGTTGCCGCAATCGGCATTGAGATTTGGACCATGCAGGATGGAATTTTGTTTGACAACATCTTGATTGCTAGTGATGAGAAGGTTGCAGAATCATACAGGGAGAAAACTTGGAAGCTAAAGTTTGAAGTTGAGAAAGCAAAGGAGAAAGTAGAAGAAGATGCAGCTAGCGCTTCAGACAGTCTTGCAGGCTTCAAGGTGCGATTTTATTATTTGGTTTTTTTTTATTTTTTTGTTACTTTTGTGTTGTTTGGTCACTTTCATTTTAATTCCATGTGACATACTTACAGAAGAAGGTATTTGATGTCCTTTACCGGATTGCGGACATTCCTTTCTTGGAGGCTTATAAAATCAAGATCATTGTAAGTATCTCGCTTGGTCTGTGAATATGCTTAGCTATGTCTTTCTTCTTACAAAAAGAGTTATGTTTATTCCAAATTTATTCTCTTTTTATTGAAAAGAGTCCTTTGCACAGTTGGATGGTGCTCACCCTCACGCCCACAAGGTTGTGGGTTCGGGCAGGTTACCAATTTAAAAGATAAAAAAAAATCTTGTTTTGTTGATTTCTCCAGTTAGTTTATACAGAGCACTTATTTATGATCCGTAGGGCACGTTTATCACTCATAACTATTAAGTTGTGTTGAAATGATTTTGTTCTTTAAAACAAATGGTTGCATAAATGTTTAGTTTCTACTTTGTGTCACCTGCTTTAGATTCTGGGGCCACATTTGCAATGATGTTTTTGATAGTTTTATTTCCTGGGAATTTGAAAAAGTGGTTAAAAAAAACATTTTGCCTCCACTGAGAGGGCAGATGTTGACTTTTGCTCAGTTAGGGAAATTTCCTCAAGGAAAATGATCTTTATTCTCTCTGTCACCTGTGAACTCAATTCCCGGATGAAACTCTCCGTTACATTGAGTGTTTAAAGTGTTAACCGTAGAAAACAGTCATGTTTCCCTACTGTAGTGGAATTGTCATCAGCTCTCGGTGCTTCCTCAAATTGGAAGTCTCGGGCCTGTTGTATCACCTTGTGATTCACATATGGGTGGAGGCTTGAGCTTGATACCAATGCCACTTGTCTGCATTTTGTAGGGCTAGGGCTGTGTGTTGCATCCTTTACAAAGTGTTCATGTACATACGGGTACAGGTCCATATCGATTCGAGAAATTGATACGTGTTAGTTTCGGAGTTGCGCGTTCAAAAATATCGCAGACATATTGGTCCCTCCGATGTTTTCGGAGGTCCTCTCTCTCTCTTGGTCGCTCACTCGTGCGTGCGCTTTTGTAGGAGTAGAGAAAGAGAAATGAATACATGTAGTTGTTCTCACACACTTACTGTGAGAACTTTTATGGGTCCCACTTGTGGGTCCCATTTGGAGATGGAAAGATCTTTGTGGGATCACCCTAAATAATAAGTTTGGCCCCAATCACGTCCCTAATCCCTTCATCTGTTGCCCACAAACCCAATCCATTTGGATTGGTGTAAAGTCTATAAAGCACAGGTTCTTCTAAAATGTACGGCAAAAAATGTACTAGGTATGGTCAAATATACCAGGTATGTTTTGACTTTGTAGGTACGAGATGGGTATGTTTGTGGGTTCGGGATGAGTACGTACATGGGTGCTTTCGGTACTTTTGTAAGATTTTTTTTTTTTTTTTTTGGGTAAAAAACTTGTGTAAGAGTTTGAAAGAGCTAAGAATGTAATTTTTAACTTTAACCCTAACTCTTCTCAACGAATTTAGAAAGGGAAAGGCATAATATTGCCTTGACTCATCTCCAAACCCTTCGTCTCCAACCCAACAAAAAAAAAAGGAAAATAAGGAAGAAGAAGAATAAACGAATGTTGGATTATGAAATAAAAAACATAATATTGCTGCTACTCTTTTTTTTTTTTCCATTAGGTTGAATTTGTTTCCATTAGGTTGAATTTGTAATGGTATAAAGTAATTGTTGGCTTGTTGCATTTAAGGATTCTAACCTATTTTAATAATTAATATATTGCATTATTAAAATTTTTAAAAATATAATTTTTTAATGGACATACCCAGCTGTACCCATATTTTCTTTTTTGTTTTTTTAAGGATTTTGCTGTATCGGTATACTTGTACTGTACTCATACCAATACTTGTGCTTCATAGTCGATCCAATAGTTCTATACATTCGGATTTAACCAAAACTTGGGGTGTATGACTATCAGGGGTGTCCCTTGTATTGTAAGATTTGGATTGGGTGATAAATGGGCTCCACTTAGACTTTTCACAAAACAGTGGTGAGAATTCTCATAAGATTATTTCCATGTATATATATTAAATATTTCCTCACTTAAGCTCAACTGCATCGAGGAAGCACCGTTTTCCAAAACACCTAGTGGGCCCTAAATTATGATCCAACCAAGTGAACCATAAAACAACTATTCCCGTGATAGTAACTGACCCCAAGTTTAGTAATTATCCAATTTCATTGGACCGTTGGATCGACTTGCACTCATTTTGGATGGTGTAAACTTGTCTGCCATTGATCAAGTGGTTAGTATGATTATTTGAACCTCTGCCACTATACATGGTAGGTGGAGGGGGGAGATCTCCCCCCCCCCCCCCCCCCCAACCACCACCACCAAAGTGGGCCGCACTGGAAAGTGGTGCTCATCGGAGGTTCTCCATAAATATATATATATATATATTCAAATGATCATCCTAACCACTTGATCAATGGCTGACAAGTTTTCACCGTTCAAAATGAGTGCAAACCGATCCAGCAGTTCAATTCAATTGGATGGATGCCAAACTTGGTATCGGTGATTATCATGGGGGGTATTTGTTATATGATCTACTTGGATGGATTATAAGTTGGGCTCTACTAGTGTTTTGATACATGGTGCTCACCTTATTATGAGCACCGGGTGCTTCGTGGAGGTTTTCCCGTATATATATATAGAGAGAGAGAGAGAGTTGTGGGAAAAAAAAGGAGAAAAAGAGCAATGGACAGAGGAGGATGGGCTTCCGTCGCAGTTGCCGTTGATGCATCATCTTCTCATTTTTCCTCTCCCTTTTCTCTTTCCCTTTCTTTTTTACCCTCCTGTTTCAGTCCCATGAGAACCCTGAAATGGTTTGTTTATTAGTCCTTATTCTCCTATGCCTAATTTTTTCCCCAAAGAACCTCCCATGAGAATCTTTCTTGGAGAAAGACTGATGTGGACAATTATGCCCACCTATTCAAAATCTTATCCAATCAGAATAAATAACCTCTCATTCTATGGGGTGTCTCCAAATTTTACTCCAAGAGGAGTTGGTCCCACCATTGGGTTGAACATTTGATTGAAACATGATTAATGAATAATACATAAGATTGTATTATTACATTTTTTTATATCAAACAATCAATACTACGATGGGGCCAACTTCTATTGGAGTAAAATTTGAGGATATCTTATATACTCGTTGGAGAATGTTCATTTTGAGTGACTTAGATTTTCAATAGACCATTTGGAGTTGCACTCCAAATTAGTATTTCTCCAAGTCAAATACTCATTATAGGACATTTATTTAGTTTTACTCACTAATATGGCGCACTTATAAAAAATTGATCCAATTGGTAACTTATAGAAGATGTAGAATGAAATATTAAAAAAAGGAAAAACATAAGAGTTTCTTAACAGTCAATTAATAGATGGGCACAAGTCTTATTTGTTATTTTTCATAAAGTTTATGTGGGGGTGATGGTGGTTTTGTAGGATGCACAGATACTTCACAATGGGCAACGCATCGTGTTGTATCGAATTCATACTTCACTTTTTGTGTAAAATCTGTGTCTGTGCCCTACCATGTCAACAGCGTGTCCCTCCCATATCCTTGTTGTATTTGGGCATCAAAGTTGATTTTAAATGGTCTAAACTTCAAATAATGAACAACAATAATAGATTTATAAATTGTAAGAATTGGCACAAAGAAAGGAAGAGGCCAATGGGGAAGCGGTCTCGAGGTCCAAGTAGATATCAGGAAACCACCCAAGGGAGGAGGGATGTACACCAGATCTCTGTGTATGCACAAGGAGGGTGTGGAGGAATTGCTATTCCTGTGCCTCCAATCGGCCTTCTTTTTGGAATCTTTGGAGGTTAAAAAAAAAATTTAGACTGATGAACTGGAACTGTGGCCGATAATGATACCTTGTTGGTATTTAGAGTCAGCCAATACCTCCATTTTAAACCCACGTACACCATGCTACCCTCAACCTTTTGTACTTTTTTAACTTATACTTCATTTTGAAGTTGTTTCCATTGATTTTAAATTGGATTGTGCAGGATGTCATCGAGAACGGAGAGAAACAACCTAATCTGACTATTGGCATCCTCTTTTGATTTTTTTTAATTTATACTTCATTGTGAAATTGTTTCATTGATTTTAAATTGCATTATGCAGGATGTCATCGAGAAGGGAGAGAAACAATCTAATCTGACTATTGGCATCCTCGTCTCCATCCTCATGGTTTTTATGACGATCATTTTTCGGGTTCTTTTTGGTGGGAAGAAACCAAAACCAACTGTGAGTTTTCAATTGTACCTTTCGTGTTTTGACTTTTTCTGTGCTTTGTTCAACCTGAGCATCCCTTTTCTTTTTACTCATTATAATGTCTTTGTGGGTGTAGCCGGTTGCAACGGTAGCTAATGAGACAAGGAATGATGGGGCTGCGGAGGCTACTGATAATCAAGGAAGCAGTGGCGAGAAAGAGGATGGAAGTGAGAAAGAAGATGCTGCAGCCCCTCGAGCACGGAGGCCTAGGCGGGAAACTTAGTTGAGTAGGAACCAGGGACCAGAACTAAAATTTTGAGCTGAGAAATTATGGAGCCAGACATGCTTCTTCCCAGTGTGTGTTGGTTGTAAATGAGATACCATGTTACGAATCTGATTCTGTTAAGGAAACAAGCGTAAGTTTTTATTCTGCAATTTCTTTGTATGTTTTTCTACTTGATATTTTAATTTTGTTCTGCAGTTTCTTGGAATGATTTTTTAACGTTTCCAGCTCTGGTGGTTGCTCTCAACCTCAAATATCTCTACTCCTCTTAGAGTTAGAGTGGAGTTTGGAGCCTTAAGAGTCCTGTTTGGAGCCTTAGAGTCCTGTTTTCCTGTAATTTTGAGTATAACTCTGTTTAATATTTATTGAACAATGCAATTGTGGCTTACACGTAAATCAGGTTGTCTAAACAAATGCTTGAACCGCTACCAACTTGTGTTTTAATTAATTTTTTGTGTGCATTTGGTTTATGAATGAAGATCCAATCAGGCCGCAGCTTCATGTTTAATTATTTATTGGTCTTGCTGTCAATATATAGTTGGACATAATGTGTATTTCAGGGATTACACAGCTGGAGGGAATGCACTTGCTTAAGATGCAGTTTAGATTTCAGAACATCTGTTTGTTTCTCTTAACCTTTGGCTTCTTTGTCTATGTTGCCTCAATTCATTGTAGGGTCAGTGTTGTTTGTGATGTGTTCATGTCAGGGTTCGATATTGCTTTCTGCTTTTTGTTGGGGGAATGCTACTAGCTACTACTCAGACCTGGGTCTGAGGGATTTGATCTGAGATGAAAATTGTCCCCACCTTTTCAAAATCTTGACGTCGGTGGGATTGCAAACTTTTCCCTGACGTATAAACATACAGGAATGGTTTATTAAAACCTGGTGAACCCTGTTAAAGTTTCAAAACTGCCTAACTTTACTCCTGAGAGTGTCTTTTTCAACCCATCCACAGATTTTCAACCGTAATTGTTCAAGTATCTGTAACTAGGTAGGCTGCATGCTCACCCGAACAATATCCACCGCTGTCAGCAGCAGCCCTTCCTGAAGTCATCTTCCAGTGGGATTATGTCACTCTGGATATACAAGTAAACAACCAAAACCGCTGCTGATTTATTCCCACCCATTGCCATGCAGGGAATCATAGTTTTCCCTGCAGTGGCCTTCTGAGTTCATTCCATCTTTGCTGGTTGTTTTGTCCCATCACCCAGATGCCCACCATCTGGACGATGGAAGTCAGATAATCTCAAGAGACACAATTGTGTTTTCTCCCTTCATTTTTTCAGAAAAGAAAATTTTTACTATTCATTTTGATGACAAAAAGAAATAGAAGAAAAAAAGAGATTATGAAATTATGATAAATCATAATTGCTATTCTTAACACTTGTAGGATAGGAGGTTTTGAGAACCATACCATGTAAATTTAATTAACTTGAAAAATCCGTTGTGGCCCAGTGGTCGTCAATCTCAATTTCTAACACGATCGTGTCATGTTGTCTATTATGGACCTTGTAATTTGTAGGTTCAGTTTTCCCCATAGCCTGCTGCACATTTGTGGGGGTGTCTCTTGCTTGTGCTTGGTTTTCTTCACACTTCAACAATTTATTTTGAGGATTTTACCAAAAAAATTATAGAAGGGGACCCCCAAACCACATAACTCACTCAAGATATGGGTGCCCGTGTGACCACTCCCACGTTTTTTTTTTACATTTAATATGAGAGCATCATTCTTACCCTTGTATATCATCACCTACCTCCCTGTTACTCTCTTCTTAGCAGTGAGTTCGATGTTCGCTACCTCTGCACATCATTAGTTTCCTCCCTGCTACTCTCCTCCAAGCGGCGAGTTCGATACTCATTACCCTTAAAGCCTAAAAAACTTCACATATTTTCATCTTCTTCCTTCCTTGAATGTTTCCATGAATGTAGAGGTCCGAGGCTATTTGTCTCCTTCCTTCCACAAACAAAGATTTTAAGAGCATTTGGGTCTCTAAAAGCATATATCTTTCAAGGATTGTACCTTTATTCAATATATTTGAAGGATTTGTGATGGTTATATTTCATTTTCTCAAATATAAGATAAGGAAAATAACCCATGTACTAAATAAAAACTCCAAATATCATGAATTGGTTTTTCCTTTTCAAACTCTCAAATCTATGAATTATCCCATTTGTCAATCTCCATCACACTAATCCCACATTGTAAACATACAATGGGTTATAATGAGCAATTTACCAAACACATGGCACGCGTCAACCCAAATCAATAGGGAGAAAGGGTTTAACCTTCACAAATGGACAAGAAAAACATGATTGAAGTTTATGGGATGAAGTAGAGGCAAGAGAACCATAAGAAGGAAGGAGAGAGTCGATTTTGAAGTGAAAAAGAGGAAGAAGAAGAATGAGAAAAGTAAGATTTTAACATCTTTATTCGAAACAAAGGAGCTTTGAACTTACCATTAGTATAAAAAACTTACAGTGAATTTGTTGCTCTTCAATTAGGTGCAAAAAAATTACCACGTGACTACTCCGGACCACCCACAACTTGGGTGATGTTTATGGTTTAATGGACCATTTACATGATTTGTTTGATAAAATCCTCATTTATTTTCCCTCAACTCTGCTGGGCCCAACAACAATTACTTTTGGGGCACAAATTTGCATTCAGGCACTAGCCCTAGTGTTTTAGGTTCAATTTTGGCTTGGGATATGATCGCGCTAGAGCTAGGTGTAAACTGGATATTAGAGTGTTTCATGACTCCTCGTTTTACCAGGACTATATATTTAAATAAAAAATCATTTTTATGTATAATTTTCTAAGGTTTCTAAGGGTGCGACATTGGCTTGGCTAGTCCCAAGCCCGCATATTCCCAACTACATGAAATCTAAATTCATCTTTTCTAGCCTGGTTTTTGATGACTTTTTAGGTTTATCTTCCCCATTAAGTTTTTCAAAAGAAACCACAAACCCACCCACACCACCCCCCCCCCCCCCCCCCCCCCCCCCCAAACCAAACTCCCGCCCCAGTGTTTCATGACTCCTCGTTTTACCAGCACTATTTATTTAAATAAAAAATCATTTTTATATATAATTTTCTAGGGTTTCTAAGGGTGCAACATTGGCTTGGCTAGTCCCAAGCCTGCATATTCCTAACTACATGAAATCTAAATTCATCTTTTCTAGCATGGTTTTTGATGATTTTTTAGGTTTATCTTCCCCATTAAGTTTTTCAAAAGAACACAACCCCCAAACCAAACCTTTTGGGGGTTGTTTAAGCCTTTCCCCACAGTCTTTTTTTGTTGTCATGCATGTAACTGAAACACCAATAAAAGGAACCTATCTTTTAACCACACTGTCTTTTTTTGTTGTCATGCATGTAACTGAAACACCAATAAAAGGAACCTATCTTTTAAGGGGAAAAAGAATGCTATTGTTCTTTATCACACAGCCCTATACGGGATAAAACGCCATGCATATTATTTCATCAAACTTCTGCATTTGGTCTTTCATACATGGACTAGTGTTTTATCTTAAAAAAAAATAGAGAAAATAATATCTTGTTTTTCTTATAGGAAAAAAATATCTTGTTATATTTTAGTTTTCTAACAATTTAATAACTATTTTTAAAATGGACAATATTCAAGTACATACGTCCCTCACAAACATTTTTGTGAGAACTTTCGGTGGGTCCCACCTATCATCAAATCTAAACATTGTGATACATAGGAACTCCCCCTGATAGCTACATGCCCCAAGTTTTAGTCAAATTCGAATTTACTAGACTGTTGAATCGATTGTGCATTGACCCAAATGGAGTGGGATTTTGGGCCATGGATGAAGGAGTTAGGGACATGTGATTAAGGCTAGACCTCAAATTTGAAAAAATTACCATACTCTTTTCTAAGATACTAAAATTCTAAGAGCAACATTTTGATACTTTGGGGACATTTATTGTCAAACACTGATGTATGTAAATGATTCACACATATAATGGTTACCATTGTTATGCTTGTTTGCTCTAATTTACATATGTGATATGTAAATTAGTCGTGAAAATGGTATATACATAAGATCAATTTTTCATGAGAATTTATGCATGTGGATAGGTGGCAGAATGATTCCCAAAGCCATTCATCTTCTTTAGGTAATTCCAAAACGGCTAAGGGGTAAAAGTTTTTATCTTAACTCTATAGATTTTGATAAATTTATGAAAAATGTTCCAATACATATATATATATATATATATTTGCACTTCTATAGCCCCCAATTCATGATCTGAACAATTTATCTTCTTCAAATTTCTATAAAGAAAAAGAAAAAGTAACATTCTTGATTTTAGTTCCTCATAGATTTTGAGGAATTTATGAAAATCCTAAAAAGTTAAAATACAAATAGAATTGTTGAAAATATTCATTTACATATGTGAAAATGGTAATTTTGACAATCATGATAATGTGTTTCACATGTTTAACTTGTAAATGTATATGTTACATATATGAAGCCCACTTTCCTATCACATGCGTAAATGCAGATCAACCCTTAGTGGTCGTTTGTTAATTTCACACATCATGTGAAAATGCTTTACATAGGTAAATGACTCACATGTGAGTCATTTGCATATGCAATTGACTTACATGTGAAATGCATTTAATCATTTGTCATTTTCACACCTCTTCATATGTAAATTAAAAGTAATCTGACGGTTCACTGTTTATCATAATATTTTTGTCACTTTTCATGATTTATCACAAATATCTTAAAATATATATAGAAAATGACTACATCTCTAAGCCAAAAAAAGGCATTCTAGAAAGTTTAGATGGTTCAGATCATCAAGATGGGGCTCATAAAATTAAGAATTTCAGATTTTTATTGTTAGATCTTTTTGTAAATATCTCAAACTATATTATGATCCAACGGTTGAAAATTGGTCTCATGTTCATTTTTAGTCTTCACAAGAGTTTCAACAGTTCTGATTTATATTAAGGGGCCCACAGGAGTAAAAAAAATTAAGAAAGGCAGACTAGATTCAATCATGGGTTCAATTATGTCCAACGGTCTCAACTGTTTTGATCATATCTCAAGTTGTATGATGATCCAATGGCTGAAAATTGGTCTCATGGCCGTTTTTAGTCTTCACAAGAGTTTCAACAGTTCCGATTTACATTAGGGGGCCCACAAGAGTCAAAAAATCAAGAAAGGCGGACTAGGTTCAATCATGGGTTCAATCACATCTAACGGACTGAACTGTTTTGATCATATCTCAAGTTGTATGATGATCCAACGGCTGAAAATTGGTGTCTGAGCCGTTCTTGACCTTTATAGTAGTTTAGACGGTTCAGATTGCTATTTTGGGACCCACAAAATAAAAAAAATGCAAAAAGGCGGACTGTCATATATAGCTCTGTTTATCCGCCTGGTAACAGTAACATGTATAATGTTTTCACACCTGTTGAGGTGTGAAAATTCTTACCTGATTTTTAAGCCATTCTCATACCCTTTTCATATCTACTTTACACATCTTATGCGTAAATGAGTGAAGACAAACGTGATGGTGTGTAACCATTATACATGTGGTTCATTTACCTATGTAAATCACCCAAAACAAATGACCCCTTAATACATGTGTACCAACTTTGATCGAGTCACTCATCTAATATAATTGTTGCCATATTTGTAGTCCAAAACAAATGACGATCATCATTCTAGTCAAAAGAACACATGTCCAACAACACTAGAAGAAATTTTCTTGTAATTGATAGGATTGATCACTTCTAGCCGTAGATCTCTGCTGATTGCATAGTTTTTGCCCTTTTTTTAAAGTTTTTAAAAGAGAACACAGTGGCAGAGTTCGTGATCGTTACCACTCCTGAATAGAAGAGAGTGCTTTAAACATCCAGTTATAAAAAGACAAGATCGCTAAGATGTCTCTAGTGATTGATGTAAGGTGATACGAAAGGTCAAATTTATATTGGACTGTCATTTTTTTATTTTGCTTAGGTGGCCCCGCACCCAGGAGATAGGAGTAGAGGGCTTCCGGGTTTAAAATTTACTGGGAGCTATGGTAGCGGAAACCTTATCCACAAAGCTTGCCTTCAGTTTCCTCATTTATTTATTTATTTATTATTATTAATATTTTTTGTACGCGTTAGATTGGACAGCTGATAGCTCTAATGCACTTGTTCTATAATTTTTTTCACAGAATGTTTTGATCTGAAAGGTGGGGCAGGGGCAGGGGCAGGGCACTGTACTATTCTTGGTTAAGTGCAGGGAATCTTCAATTGTAGTTTTTCTTCTACTAGAAGCCGCTGAAATGGTGGATGGATTGGAAACCCTGCTTTATAAAACAAGCATCTTGAGAATGGAAGTCGCCTGTGGTTTTGTAGACCATCTCCTCTCTATATAATCAGTCTCTCTGCAATCCCATTCTAGTCATCCAAACTGCAAAATCTCACTTCAAAAACCCACTTCTTTCCTTGGAATTTGAGACCCAACAAACTCTGCCTAGAGAGATGAGTTCAAGTAGCAGAGCGTGGATAGTGGCTGCCACCATAGGAACAGCTCAGGCACTGAAAGATCAAGGTATCTGCAGATGGAATTACCCTCCCATATCCTCGCATCAACAGGCCAAGAAGAATATCAGATCCTATGTTGAAGCTAAGAGAGTTTCAACAGCTAATGATTCATCGATAAAAAGAAAGAGTGGTGAGGAGAGGAGGAAGCGTGAACAAGAGAAGGCCGAGAATGCTATGAATTTGATTTTCTGGGGACCTAAGTAGAAGGGATTTTCCAAGGTTTTTTTCCTAAAAAAATTTACATGTGATGAATGGGCACTGTACTTCAGAAACTGTGAAATTTTGGAAATTGTGGGTTTCATTGAATGTAGCTCGTGTCAATTTTACTCAGCATGAATGTTAGAGAATATTCTCTTAGGACCTCGTCTGTGTAAAGAAAAAGAAAAATGCAAACAAAAATGCTACATAATGTGTTTTTGCTTTTGGTGGGCCCACCAAAAGGCCTGATGTAAAGAGTGCAAGCTCTATATATAAGTTCAGATAGTCGATGTGAGATTCCAAAACGTCACATCCAATCCCCTTACGGGGGCACGTCCCTGTTCAGTAGCCTCTCAGCCTTCTTGGCCAACCCTTGGCAGGGACTGACGCTCTAGTTAGTCAAGAGTCGGTTCTTTTACCATTTATAACACCCCACTCCATGCATGATATTATTAACTTTGGCCTATGGACCTCACGGTTTTATTTCTGGTGGGCCTTAACCCACCAGAGTTCCTCATACAAGGTAAGAGTATAAGCTTTAAATATAAGCCCAATCACTTTCCTTCTTATAGTCAATGTGAGACTCTATGACATCACAATTGGGGGAGTAAGTATTTATGTTGCATTTACGAATAACTCGAAGTTTTGGTAGAAATGAATAATTGGGGAAATTTAATTTGATATCAAAGTTAACCATCACGAACTCGAACTCCAGGATGAATGACTCTACATTAAAAGAATGTGTATCGCCAAAAGTGTGTTGATCAGGTTCCACTTAAGGAGAGTGTTGAAAAGTGGGCTCCACTCGAGGAAAAATATTGAAAAGGTTTTAGCAGAAATTGTTAGCCTAAGAATTGTAATAGAAAAATTGCAAAAAGAAATAAAAAAATATTTTTCATATGTTAGAGAGCACTGTCTCCAATATGGGAGGTTTAAAAAGGCATTCATGCGAAATAGGAATAGCAAAAGTTGCAAATGCTGGCCAATTGAGCCTACCCATACTAAGTAAGGATCCAGCCTACCATAACCTACTTAGTCACTTTTAATAAGTGCACTAACCTAATCTCAAGGGGTAGCTTCATTGACATAGGACCACAATTTTCTTTTAAAGGTTGTGACTTTAAGCTACGCTTCCACAATGGGACCATAGGGGATTTACCCGGCTCCCTCGGGCTTGTAGGGATTAGTCCGGCCAAAGGGTCAGAACACCCTTTGTTAGCAAAACAAAGAAAGAAGTGCAGTAACCTTTTATTTTTTTGAATTGGTTGGCCCAGAGGCCGAGAGATAGAAAGTAAAGGGCTTCGACTAAGGTTAGAAACCTGGTAAGAGCTATGGGAGTGGGCGTCTTATCCACATGGCCAGCCTTTTATTCCCCTATTAACCTTTTATTTGTTGGTATTGTATTCCTCCTAACTCCAAATGCCTTTATATATATGTTAAATGCACTAAGAATATTAAAGGTAGAGACAAAGAGGGAGCCATAAGTTGATCTCTGCACTAGTGATAGGAAATGATTATTAACTATTACTCTCATGATCATCATCATCAAAGCCTTATCTCAATCATGTTGGAGTCGGCAATATAAATTTTGTTTCTTCATTCCATTCTATTTTGAGTCAAATCTTTAGATATGTTAAACTTCTTCAAATCTAATTTAGTGACCTCTATCAATGTTTTCTTTGGCCTACCCCTATCTTTTGATGGGTCATCTACCTGGATAATCAAACTTTTTCTCACCAGTGCCATAATCGACCTACGCTCAATATGCCGAAACCATTTTAAATGGGTTTCTTTAATCTTATCCCCTATTAGTGATACTCCTAAATACTCTCGAAAGCGCTCATTTCTAATTTTACTTTTTCTAGTTTTATTACACATCCACTTAAGCATTCTCATCTCGGCCACATCCATCTTATGTATATATGTATTTTTAATTAGCCAATTTTCTACTCCATATGTCATAGCTAGTCTAACCACCGTCATGTAAAATTTGCCCTTCAATTTTATTAATATTTGTTTGTCACAAAGCACTACAAAAGTTAGTCTCTACTTCAGTTATCCAACTTTTATCTTATGCTCAACATTTTCATCAATCTCTTCATCCTTACTAATCATCAAGCTCAGATACCCAAAAGAATCTCTACATGGTATCTCATGGGTTTCAATTTTAACATTGGTTTTCACACTTTGTATATGTCTACAAAAGTTGCAATCCATATATTCTATCTTTATACGACTTATTTTAAAGCCTCTAGATTATAATGCCTCCCTCTATTTTTCAAGTTTTGTATTAACACCATCTCTTGATTCATCTACCAATATTGTATCATCTACAAACAATATACACCATGGTACTTCTTCTTGAATAAGTGCAGTTAACTCATTCATAATCAATGCAAAGAGGTAAAGGCTTAAGGCTGATCTCTAATACAAACCTAGAGTCATGGAGAATCTACCCGTTTTTCCAAATGTGATTTTCATATTTGTTACTGCTCTTTCAGACATATCCTTAAAATTTTCAATGTAACCCTAGAGACATTCCTTTTTTTTCAAAAACTACTAAATTAAATCTCTCGGTACCCTATCATAGGCTTTTTCTAATTCGATAAAGACCATGTGTAGATTCTTCCTCTTTGCACGATATTTTTCTATTAATTGCTTAAGTGAAAAGATAGCTTCCATAGTTGACCTCTCTGGCATAAAACCATATTGATTTTCAGCAATCTTGGTTTTCTGTCTAAGTCTTTGCTCCATTATTCTCTTCTATAACTTCATAGTATGACTCAAAATAATCCATTGATAGTTGGTACAATTTTGTATATCTCCCTTATTCTTATATATAGGTACTAAATGCTTCTTCTCTATTTATTCAGTATTTTCTTTGTCACAAATATCTTATTGAAGAGTCTATATAACCAACTTACCCCAACCTCTCCTAAGCATTTCTATACGTCTAT
Source organism: Sextonia rubra (assembly GCA_037013555.1). NCBI lineage: Eukaryota > Viridiplantae > Streptophyta > Magnoliopsida > Laurales > Lauraceae > Sextonia > Sextonia rubra. The sequence goes on from JASUAD010000023.1 coordinate 15,974,646, forward strand.
TGAAATATCATCTAGGCTTGTTGCATTTCCAGTGTTCCTTCGCTTCAATGCTTCATTCACTTCCACCCTTCTAATTCTACGGAGAAAAGTATACTTTACTAATGAGGCATCCTCCCTAGTTCTTGTATTTCCCATATGTTATTCATTTAAAAGTTTATTAAAATATTCCTTCTATCTTTCTTTAATATTGTTGTCCTTTACCAAAACATTTTCCTCATTGTTCTTGATACATTTGACATGATCTAAGTCCCTACTTTTCTTTTCTTTTATTTTTACGAGCTTAAAAATATCCTTCTCTCCTTCTCTTTTTCCCAACTTATTATGAAGGTCATCGTATGCTTAGAACTTTGCATTACTTACTACTTTCTTAACTTTTTTCTTTGCTTTCTTATACAACTCAGAATTTTTCATACTTTTAGTACACTGCCAAGCTTTGTAGCAATGTTTTTTCTCTCAAATAACTTTTTAAACCTCCACACTCCACCACCATATTTCTTTATTAACATGTCCATTTCTTTTTGATTCTTCAAGTACCTCATTCGCAACTTCCTAATGCAATTAGCCATTTGATTCCACATTACTGTGGTTTCTCCTTCAAGATTTCATTCTTCATTCTCAATCATTTTATCCTAAAATATATTTACTCTTTCCTCCTTCAAATCTCTTCACCTTGTTATAGCTCTCAATTTGTTTACTACTGCTCTCTTTCTACTTCTAATGCAAATATCTAAAACTATAAACTTATGTTGTATAGTTAAACTCTCTCGTGGGATAACCTTGCAATCTTTATAAGCCTATCGGTCCTGTTTTCTAATTAGTAAAAAAGTTTATTTGACTCCTATTACTCCAACTATTATAGGTGATTAAATGCTCATCCCTTTTTTTAAAGTAAGTATTTGCTACTGCAAGATCAAATGCCACTGTAAAATTCAATATAGTGCTTCTAAATTCATTCTTTTCTCGAAATTCTTGCCCTCTATGCATTCTTTTGTATCATCTATTATCTCTTTCTATATGTTCGTTTAAATCTCCTCCAAGGAAAGTCCTATCACTATTTGGGTTTTCTCGCAGTAAATCATCCATCTCATCCCAAAATCGTTTTTTCGCACTTTTTTTTAGTCCTACTTGGGGAGCATATACACTGATAATATGAATTATGTCTTCCTCTAACACTAGTTTAATTATTATAATTCTATCACAAATCCTTTTTACCCTTACAATTTTTTCTTTCAAATCCTTATTTACAACTATACCCATCCACTTCTTGTAATACTCTTTTCTGCATAAAAAAAACTTATACCTATCCATGAGCTATTTAACTTTATTCCCATTCTACTTTGTCTCCTGTATACAAGCCACACTAATTTTTTTTATCACCCCAAACAACTCCATGCTCTTGCCTGTCAAGGTTCCTATATTCCAAGTAGCAAGTCTAATTTTCCTATTCCTTATCTTCTTCTTATGAACTAATTTTTTAAACCACACTAGATCAAAGCCATACAGTAGCCCTTGCACACTTTTCACTACAACTGAGCGATGCTGCAATGCATCGTTTAAAACGGGGAATGTCTTAGCTTTTTCACGAAATATTGCTATCTCAGAATTCATGTTTGGGTTGTGATAAAGTTTTACGCTGGCTATCAATCTACCTAATACAACTCTCTTCCTTTACCTGAGTTTGAGACTGGCAGCAAAAACTGGCAGAGTTTTATTAGCTATTACTCTACTAAAAAAAATCTTAATCAAGAACTTGCCCATTTGGATGGAATAGAGTTTCCGAGAACTCATAGGAAAATGTGTTGCAATGGAGGATTATTAAAGGATGAAGGGTGAAAGATATGAGATGCAGATATAAATGGGACCCTAGCTTTTAAAGGATTTGATTTACTTGGATCATGACTGGTTGGTTATTCATTTTCCATTTCCCCTTAATTCAATTTTTGTTAAAGGGAAGATTATTTTAATTTTATTTCTTCGATGATGAGGGTTCCCCATGGTATTTAATCCAACAATATTATTCCCCTTGTGCATGCACCAAACCCACACACGTGTTCATCAAGCATGTCTGGGTCAGAATTTAGATAAACGACATGGGAGGAAACCCACTCCTTATCCAGGTCACCCAACACCAAGGTGGGTAAGGGGAGATTATTTGTTGCGTTTGTGTCTTCCATTTAAACCAATTTTAGAGTACATTTCTTAGAACTCTTCGAAGAATTCAATTCCGTTGAAACAGACAGAACACAATGGTTATGCATCTGAACCAACGTCATCAGACATTAAATTGGCCATTTCCAAATCACAAGTACGAACCAGACATTAAATTAAGAAAAATGTTCATCACCATGCCTCCCTTGGCTGTGAAGGATGAAAGTGGGGCACTCCTAAAAAAAAAAAAGGTGCTTGCGCTTTGTAGCACAACCCTATACATACTATTTTAGCAAATTCCGACTTTAGCCTCTCCTAGATGGAATGCTGTTTTGATTTTTTTTTTTTTTAGGTAAAGAGTTGTTTTGATCTTAAGGTCAAAAGAGAAAGAAATAAAAGTTAATAATACTCTGTTATATGTTAGATTACTAACTATTTAATAGTTGTAGTTGTTTTTAATCTATGGACTTAAACAATGCTCTCCTCAACATCTTCCCCTGATTTGAAAACAATACAAATACTTCCTCGGAACATGTTTGAATTCAAGGAGTGACGTTTTGACACGTAATAACCGTGTATCTGACATGATCAGGTCACTCAGCTAATATAATTATGGTCCAAAACAAATGGTGATTATAGATCCTTTTTTAATTTTTCAAAACACCTGTACGATGTGTCACGAAATTGTTTGGGTTGACCACTGCTGGCCCTAGACATCATAGGATCTCTACTGCTTATGTAGTTCGCATTTTTTTTTATTATAGTTTTTCAAAATAAGACATGTGATGAAGTTTGTGATGAATATTAACCCCATCGGCTCAAAAGAGTGCTTTAAGATCTAAGCATCTTAAAAAAATCAAATAAATTAGATGCCTTTAGAGCCTATTTGGGTAAATTACTTGTAAAGTAAATTTAAAAAAGTGAAAAAAGAGAGGTTTTATATAAAAGTATAAAATTTTAAAATCCACTTTCTTGGCCTGTTGTTATTTGGTGGCATGTTGATTAACTTTTTGTTTTGGTTAAAAGGGGCATTTTTTGTGGTTTACTGTAATGTGAGATTCACTTTCTTGTTGTGATCTTGACATTATTCATTGTGCACATACATCAATCCAAGATCAATAAAAAACCAACTACATACAAATAGAGATACAGAGATTTACTTGGTTCACCCAAGCAGGACTACATTCACGGGCACAGAGACGATCATCTTCACTATCACAAGTAAAGCATACAGAGACTCTCACTCTCTCACATCGTCTCTTTTACGTGGTGTGAGAACACCATAGGCAAGAGAGCTTTCACTTCTCTTTAGAGCAAGATCTAGAGTTACAGACTATACACATATATAATCTCCGCTTTCTTGGCCACCAAGAAAGCCCCGGTATAATTACCAAAACACCCTTGACCTTAAACTAGTCCATAGCTAACTTAGTAGACTTATCCGGCTAAACCGGAATACAAGACATAAACCCAACAATCTCTATCTTGGCTTAGATTCAGTCCAACTCGAGCTACCAGGAGATAAAATCGGCAATGTTTTCACGTACCTCGCTGAATGGTACGTCATTGCACCAACGATACAGATTTTTTCCTTCAATACTTTAACATGTTGAATCAGCACATGAACTTTGAATAAAGTTCATCTTATCGTCAAACTCCACCTCGAACTTAAAGTTTGAATTCATTGACGAATCTGAGTGATATCTATCTGAATCACTCACCATCCTGCCCCATCTTCAACATTATTATGAAGATCTAATCACCACAAGCATACAAGCAAAATAGATTGGGAATACAAGTCCAGATGACTTCACAATTGCAGAACAACCTATGCCATTGAGCGATCTCCACCTTGCTAAGAAACTTAAGGAATACCACCTCGGCTTTGATAACACTTGTTGTGATCTTGACATCATCCGTTGTGCATATACATCAATCCAAGATCAATAAAAAACCAACTACATACAAGAAGAGATACAAAGATTTACGTGGTTCACCCAAGCAAGATTACATCCACGGGCACAGAGACGATCATCTTCACTATCACAAGTAAAGCATACAAAGACTCTCACTCTCTCACATCGTCTCTCCTACGTGGTGTGAGAACACCACGGGCAAGAGATCTCTCACCTCTCTTCAGCGCAAGATCTATGATTACAGACTATACACATACATAATCTCCACTTTTTTGGCCACCAAGAAAGCCCCGGTACAATTACCAAACTACCCTTGACCTTAAACCAATCCCTGACTAACCTAGTGGACTCATCCGGCTAAACCGGAATACAAGACATAAACCTAACATTTCTAACTTTTTTTTTAGAAAGAAGAGGTGATTTTTTCAAATTTTTTATTTTTTAATGAGACTTTTTTCTTTCCTTCTTGTTTGGTAATTTTATTTATAGAGTGAAGTGAAGTGAACGATTATTTTAATAGATAAAAAAATAAGAAAAATTTAATCAAAATATGATTCCATTTTATCATTTAGTGAGAGGAAAATGTAATTTTCTGACCTTTTTTTATTAAAAGCAAATATTTTTTTCTCATTTAGTAGTATGAAAAAATAACTTTTTCATATTTTAGTGTAAAATGTGAAATGAGTTTTTAAATTGTAGTGCTTTTGATTTGACTATTTTTCATTTCTTGTGTTTTAGAATGACATTTTACTTCACCAAATAAGGTGAATTTACTAAATCACGGGTGATCATTCACTCCAACCTATGTGGTACAAAAAGGAAAATTTATATTTGGGCTGTCACTTCATATGCTAGTATACTTGGTTTGGCAGAGAATCACTAGTGCATTTGTGTGTTTTTTTAATTTTCCAGAATGTCTAGATCTGAAAAGTGGGGTCACGACGTTGCATAGGTTAAGTGCACGGAATCTTCAACTGTGGTTTTTCCACTGCAAGCCGCTGAAATGTTGGGACAGGTTGGACACCCTGTTTTGGAAAACAAGCATCTTGAAATGGGAACTCGCCTGTGGTTTTGTGGACCCCCTCCCATCTATATAAACAGCGTTTCTACCATCCCTGTTTGCCACCCAAACTAGAAAAACAAACTTCTTTCCTTGGAATCTCAGACCCAACAAACTCTGTTTAGAAAGATGAGTTCAAGAAGCAAAGCATGGGCCGTGGCTGCCACCATAGGAGCGGTTGAGGCTCTGAAAGATCACGGGATCTGCCGATGGAATTACCCTCTCAGATCCTTACAACAACAGGCAAAGAAGAATATCAGGTCATATGTTCAAGCTATGAGAGTTTCAAGAGCTATGGATTCATCACTAAAAAGGAGCGCTGAGGAGAGGATGAAGCGAGAACAAGAGAAGGCTGAGACTGCTGTGAATTTGATTTTCTGGGGACCCAAGTAGAAAGGTTTCTGTGGGGGTTAGGATTTGGAGAAAGTAGAAAATGTGAGGAGTGGGTATTGTACTTCAGAAAGTGTATACTTTTGGAAATTTTGGGTTTTAATTGAATGTCGAACTTGTGTATTGTAGAAACGAAAGTGTAATTATTTTATCCCCTACTTTGGAGATGTGAACACAGGCAGTCTCACTTGAATCGGGATCTTTGATTTATGTTTCGGATGGATTAGATTATATAGATTTCATTCTATTAAACCTTGTTATTGATCATGAGTCCTTCAGTCATGCTTATTTTAGATTTGATGCCCCACATGTATCTGTGTATTTATAATTCGTTTCTGCACTTGAATTCAATATATTTGTGATGAATGAGATGATTCCACAATGGTTTTTAGTATTAGGGTATGTTTGGAAAGCGGGAATCCGCTTTTAGCCCATTCAAAGAATGCCCCCTCTCCCAACTTGGAAGGATCACGCAAAGGCGGATGAATAGTGTTTGAAGTGTTAAATGGGGCCGGTCCTCCTTTTATTCATCTGATTAGTGGGTGGGCCTCCCATGGATGATCTACACGGTTAGATGTGAGCCTCATAACTCCTTTTATTCATTTGATTAGTGGGTGGGCCTTCCATGGATGATCTACATCATTAGATGTGAGCCTTATAACGGCTATAATTTAGATTTTCAGGCATTGATTCTTCTTAGATGTGATGATATTTTTTAAATCGTGATTAATGTCCTACGCATAGATTTAGAATTTTGTGGGCTTGTTTTGAAAAATCGAGACCATTGAGATCTAATCTAAGGCCAAGAACAGCAATTGAATCAAATTTTATAATATAAGGCCTTATGGATTATGATATATTAGCTAAAACGTTCCAAGCCGTTGATTTTTTAAATGTCCCTTTCTTGGGAATTCTCTCCTTTGTTTATTTAAAACAGGATGAGTTGATTCCAGACTTTAGGAGGGATTCTTTAAAACGATAGAATCACTTTGTCCTCGTGGATGTTTGGCAAACATTCCCTCCTAAAATGCGTGGTTTATGTTTTATATATAATCCGAGAACTATGTAGTTTGACAAAAATTTGTAAGCCCTTTTTCATCAGTCAAATGGTCTAGGAATAGTGATCCAATTGCACCGCTACATTGTGCGGTTGAGTACTACAATTTCATGACTAGATTGCATGATTCCGCGGTTGAAAGACTGACTTATGACCTGTACCATTTTTAAGGGCAAATCTATCTACTTGCAAGAGATCTGAATTTCACTTTATGTAATTGGCAAGTAAAGTTGGTTTATATGTGGATTCTGATTGAGATATTTTACTGTAATATGCTGGAATTCCTTACCGTTCTATTGAATCTAGAATCACTTTGATCACATTTAAAACAGATCTATGGTGTATTTTATAATTCAACCCTTGTGCATGGGAAAATCGTAGAATTTCCTGCATGTGCTTAGATTGTTTTATCTTGATCTTTTGTGGCCCGTTTATGAACCGATCAACCTGAAACTTTTGTATAACTTAGGCTCTATGTGATTTTACGTGTTTATCATATCTTGAATCATGTGGATGATAGGATGAGATCTTTGTGATCATGTTTGGATTACTAATCATGCTTTCAGATATAAAACCCAAACGGCAATATTGGCATTGTTGTGTGTATATCCATTGACCTCTTACAACATTATCTAATGTACCCCTTTTTTAGAATGAATGCAGGAATTGATTTCTAGTCTGCAACTAGCCCTAATTGTAATAAAATTTGACCATATTTGGATATTTGTATTGTAATTTGACCATATTTGGATCAAGTGGGACCATTAATACATCGAGATCCGAGGGTTCTAATGATCATATATTTTGGGGCGTTACACCCACTAAATAAGTTTTAGTAAGTGCCATACCCCTTGATCTATTTGTCCTGTATTCCACTAATTTTAAATGCTTTGATACTATTTTTAGTGAGGTGGAAGAATAAACTATCCTAATCTATCAGCCCAGCAGAGGGGTCAGCCCTTTTGTCCCTGCTCCCACTAGTATAATAGTATGGTTTCCTCTTTCTTCTTCTTGCCTGTGTATGCCTCCACCTACATCCTCCGGCTGAGCTATTCAGTGCTAGGGTCGATCCCAGGTAGAATGGCGAGAACGGATGCCCCTGACAACTTGGGCTCTGCAATATTCTCTAAATGCTTTATGTTAAATGAGCTAAAAGTGCATGGATTAAAGATAAAAGGAAAAGTGTGAGCCATAAGATGATCTTTGTGACAGTGATAGAAAATCATTATCCACATGCCCCTTGAAATCAAATCCTAATCCCATCTATCTCTACCTGACACCTTTTATTCATAATTCATGTACTTGCTTCTTCCTTAAAAAATTTTTTTTTTGGATCAAAATTTCATGTCCTGGCTTAATAAAACTGTTTCACTATGAAGCCATTGGTTTAAGACGCCATCACTAAGGTCCCCCTTTGCATGGAATTGAATTCAATTTTCATCTCAGGTGTCAGGTTCCAAATTTTTATTTTGGGTCATACTGATCTGTCGGGTTTGAGTTGGGTTGAGAGGGTTAAATGGGCTAAGTAAACACTCTTGGGCTTTGGGCCTGAGTTATTTGACTCGTTTAGGCCAGTGGACTCTTTTTGGAATTTCCCAAAGGGAGCCTTTCCTTGTAATTTAGAAAAACCTCTTCATAATATAAGCCCTTAGGGTTTCTCCATTCTCTCATCGTCTTTATTTCTTCTGCAACCAAGCCTTAGAAGTTCCCCAGAGGGAAACCAAGGTTGAATCTTCTGATCTTCAGATTTTTTCTTAGCTTTGAGATCCAGGCAAGTGGATATATGCAAACAATGCCTCTTGGTTATTTATTATTGTTTTTTTTTTGTTGCTTGTTGAATAACATGCTTTGGGTATGATTTCTTTGGTCAGATTTAGTATTTTGATTAAGGATTAAAGTTTGAGATTTGAAGCAATGAAGATTGTTTTTTATTTTTTTTATTTTGGAAACACATATTAATTGATAAAAAGAAAAAAAAACAAAAAAAAGTGACAGCAGTAGCGTTGCAGCGCAGCAGGCTGCTGCTTGCGCTGCTGCCTTATGCAGCCGGCTGGGCTGGGCTGGGCCGCTGCTATCAGCTGGCCTGCCAGGCTGCTAGCGAGGCCGGGTCTGCTGGCGGGTCTGGGCTAGGTTCGACAGGACTGAGCCCAGTTTAATATATATATATATTAATTAGTATTTAGTATAATATTTAAAAATATTTTAGATCATTGTATTTCTACTAATGGTCTAGTGGATTAATAGAGAATTGATTATATTAATTTATTCTTATTTAGGCGATATTAGAAATTTAGTTTGGATTGTTTATAAAATTTAATTGGAAATTATATACTTTTGATTAAATCATAATTATGATGTATTTATAATTCTAATTTGGACTTTTAATTTGAGTTTAGATTTCAAACCGGATTCCGGGATTTGGACCTTTGTTTTATATTAAATAATAAGGTGTAACTATACACAATAATGTTAATTAAGAACTTAATTATTCCTTTTCTCTCATTTTGATCATAATTTGATTAAGTTTGAGTTTGGAATTTGAATATCATTTACCGAAGTTGTAACACACACTAAATATGCATAATTGGATTAGATGATTTATGTCTTTTAGAAAAGTTAGTTAAATGTTCACATCAGAATTAGGTTAAATTCAAAATGAGAATGTGAGATTTGAGATGTACCACATGATAGACACTGAAAGTAGGCTATTGGCATCGTGGACTCACATTTTCATTGTGAAAGAGGGTTAGTTCTCACGTGTATATTTAACTAACTATGACCGTTAGGTGGTTTAGTACTTACCCTCCGAGAATTTGAATTGACACACGATCATAACACACTTTCAAATTTAAAAGTCTAAATACTCAATTTTATATTAGGTTGAATATAGGGATTAAGGGTGTCATATCATAATTTATTCTGCATTGGTATACGTATGTATCTGTAAATATGCACATATATATATATCTGACCGACTGCAGTTTGGAGGCGGACGTACACCATTGGGTCAGCGTGTACTGTAGATTATAACACACAGCTGTGCCTTTTGTTATATTTTGGCGGGAATACCCGTTTTTGTTTATCTGTTTACTGAAATACCCATTTCTGTATATTTATTTGCGAGAATACCAGTTTCTGTTTATCTATCTGTTTGCGAGAATACCCATTGTTGTATATTTATTTACGGGAATACCTGTTTCTGTTTATCTGTTTGCAGGAATACCCATTTCTGTATATTTATTTGCAGAAATACCGGTTCCTATTTATCTGTTTGTGGAAATACTCGTTTCTATATATTTATCTGCGGGAATACCCATTTCTGTATATAGTATCTGCGGGGATACCCGTTTTTTTGCATTCATGCCATTGGAGTTTGTATTTGGTATGTTTTTGGCAAATTGTAAAGTATGTTTTACTTTAATTGATTAATTCATTGCTTGCAGTTTACCCTTTTATCAGATTATGTCAATCTGACCCACTACTTTTGGTGTCTAGGTTCTGTTACTGGTGTCGAACCGGAGGGTCGGGCGACGTAGGGGATCCTGCCAGATGGCGGAGTTATTGAGTGGAGTACCGATAACATCATTTGAGGTGTCCTAGAGTTGGTGCAGAGATCGAAACATTAGAATATGCAATAAGGTCATGTTTGGGCCATTAGTTTATTTATTAAATTTATTTGTCTTGGAATTATAACTTTAATTACTATGCTTCAAAGCACTTGACCTTGATTTTGTTATTAATGAGATTTGTTACATGATTGTTATATGATAATCGTCTACGATGAGTATGGATTTTAGTTTCGTGTGTGATTCTGGTTGCTTGATCACTAAGCATAGCCTCACGAAGGTCTTTGATCTACCCGGAATCGGGTCCTGTATCGTTTAGCTTAGAAAAATTTTAACTGGCCCTAATTCTTACACTCCTATAACCGGGTTTGGATTTGGCCAAGTTTTGGGGGCGTGACAGATGGTATCAGAGATGGTCAAGTTTTAGAAGTTCTAAAAGATGCTAGAACGTAGGTCCGATGTGAGGATTAGAAATTCTAAGTGGGAACGTTGGGGGTTTTTGATGCTCCTAATCGTTTCCGAACTTTAGCAATTGTTTTGAGGTTACAAGAGTTTGTTACTTTCCGCATTTTTGGTCGTTTAGTCGCTAATATATACGAGATCGTGGAAGAGGTGGCTTGGACTACTTTTCGTAATTAGTTTCCCAAGAACTACGTACCGGAGCATGTTTGCATTCAAAAGCGAATAGAGTTTGATAGACTAAAGTATGGGAATCTGTTTGTTTAGGAGTATGAGCTGCAATTTATCCATTTCCCTCATCTCGTATCAACCCTCATCACTCCAGTAAGCGAAAGGATACGACTGTTGCTCGATGGTCTTTGACCATATATACTACTTCATGTCAAGTCACAAGTTTTGAATACTTACCAGGCATTTTTGGATAAGGCATATTGGGTCGAGGAGGTTATTGGACGCATGGTCCCTACGAGCCAAATCAAGCAGAAAGTTACTCCATCTTCGGTTTCACAGCACCAATTCAAGAAGCAGAAGAGAGAGTCTTGTGGCATTTATGACAATAATCACCCTACAACTAAGTGTTGGAGACAGAAGACAGTTAAGTTATAGTTAATGATGACACCAAGGTGCAATTTGTGGGATCAAAGAAGAAGGTTGTTATTCGTATGATTTCAATCGTTAAGGATATGAAGTTGTTGATGAAAGGTTTTGAAGGGTATAAAGCGTTTATCTTGGAGGATAAACGGACTAAAGCAGTGGAGGAGATACCAGTGGTATCTGAGTTTCTGGATGTTTTTTCCGCTGATATTCCCGGATTGCCACCGGTCTGTGAGATCGACTTTGCAATAGAGCAAGTGTCTCTCTTTGGGAAGCCCCAGTGTTATTCATGAAGAAGAATGATGGTTCTATGAGAATGTGTATTGATTATAGACAACCAAATTAAGTGACTATCAAGAACAAGTATCCTTTATTGAGAATCGACGAATTATTTGATCAATTGCAAGGTGCTCAGTATTTTTCTAAGATCGATCTAAGATCAGGATATCATTAGTTGAGGGTACGAGATCAGGATATTCTGGAAATTGCATTCAGAACTAGTTATGGTCATTACAAATTTTTGGTGATGTCTTTTGGGTTGACAAATGCGCTAGCCGCTTTTATGGCTATAATGAATAAGGTTTTTGCATAGTACTTGAATAAGTTTGTTGTGGTATTTATCGACGATGTACTTGTATATTCGAAGAGTTGAGAAGAGCATGCTCAGCATCTTCATACTTTATTGCAGCTATTTAGGAAACACCAATTGTATGCTAAGGCAAGTAAGTGTGAATTTTGATTGGAACAGGTAGGATTCCTTAGTCACATCATCTCTAGGGAAGGTTTAGCGGTGGACCCAACAAAGATTGAAGCAGTGGTAAAGTGGGATAGGCCAAAAACAGTGTCGGAGATCTGAAGTTTCCTAGGCCTCGTAGGTTATTATTGCAGATTTCTGAGAGGATTCTCCTCAATAGTAGCCCCACTGTCGAGATTGACTCATAAGGGAGTTCCTTTTGTGTGGAATGAGGATTGTGAGCAGAGTTTTCAGGAGTTGAAAAGAAGGTTGACCACAACCCCTATTTTGACCTTACCTGCTGGTTGTGTTCTCATGCAACATGGGAAGGTGGTGGCTTATGGGTCCAGACAGTTGAAGGATCATGAACGGAAGTATGCAACCCATGACTTGAAGCTAGTAGCAGTGGTCTTTGCTTTGAAGATGTGGTGACATTATCCTTACGGAGCCACTTTTGAAGTGCATCAGACCATAAAAGCCTCCAGTATCTCTTCACACAGGGTGATTTGAACATGAGACAGAGGAGATGAATGGAGTATATTAAGGATTACAATTTTGGGTTGAAGTACCATCCAGGTAAGGCTAACGTGTGGCAGATGTTTTAACTAGAAGCGGCGTTTACTGGAGGATTAATTGCAAAATACTTCTGGCTTCGATGTTTGGAAGATATGGATGTTTATTTTCAGCCTATCAGTGAGCAAGCAGTGTTGGCTAGTATATTCTCATGAAAACCCAAATTACTTCCGAAGATCAGACAATACCAGTTACTAGACTCCAAGATAACAAGAATCAAATATTATATGGATGAGAGCCTTGATTTTAAGTTAGAAGATAATATTTTGTATTATAAAGGCAGAATTTGTGTGCCTGATTTTTCTAAACTTGAAGGATGAAATCATGGTCGAGGCACACTATACTCGGTATACTATTCATCCAGGCAGTACCAAGATGTATCACAATTTGAAGGACCACTATTGGTAGAAGAATATGAAAAAGGATATCGCAGAATTTGTTGGAAAATATTTGGTCTGTCAACAGATTAAAGCTGATTATAGGAGACCCCCAGGTCTTTTGCATCAGTTAGAGATTCCTCAATGGAATGGGAGCACGTCACTGTGGACTTTGTGTTTGGATTGCCTAATACTAGAAAGGGATTTGATGCTATTTGGGTGATAGTGGACCGTTTGACTAAGTCAGCTCACTTTGTACTATTCAAGACGGGTTAAGGAATGGAGAAAATGGTAGACCTCTACATCAAGGAAGTGGTGAGATTGCATGGAGTGCCAGTTTCTATAGTCTTTGACCGGGATAGCAAGTTCGTATCTTGGTTTTAGGTATCACTGTAGGAAGCCTTAGGAACCAAGTCAAGTTTTAGTACAACCTATTATCCCCAAATAGACGAACAAACAGAGCATGCAAACTAGACATTGGAGGATACGTTAAGGGCATGTGTCTTGGATTTCAAGATCGGTTGGGACGAAAACTTGGCTCTATATGAATTTGCGTACAACAACAGTTACCACTCTAGCATTGGCATGGCACATTTTAAAGCTTGGTACGGGAGAAGATGTCAAACTCTTGTATGTTGGTAGAATTTTGGAGCTCACGGTTTTCATGGACTGTCTGTAGTTGGAAAGTCCAGTGACAAGATAAAACAGATTCAGGAAAGACTAAAGGTTACCTACAGTCACAAAAAAAAAAAAAAAAAAGTAATGCAGATATAAGGAGGAGAGAGTTGAAGTTTGAGGTTAGTGACTATGTATTTCTGAAAGTATCACCTAAACGTGGTACTTTACAGTTTGGGAAGAAAGGGAAACTCTCCAGGAGATATGTGGGACCATTCTAGATTATCAGCAAGGTCAATGACGTGGCTTATCGGTTAGCACTGCCACTAAAGCTATCAGGTATTCATAACGTTTTCCATGTTCTATGTTGAGAAAGTATGTAGCAGACCCTTCGCACATGTTGTAGTATGAGCCGTTGCAATTGCAGGATGATACAACATACACTGAGCAGCCGGCAGGGATTGTCGACACCAATGAGTAGGTGTTGATGAACCGTGTTATTCATTGGGTGAAGGTTCAATGGAGTCATTATCGCCCTGAGGGAGCAATGTGAGAGCTTAGAGACGAAGTGCAGAGACAATATCCGCACCTTCTTCCAAAGGTATATTAGTCATTTGGAGGACTAAATGTCTTTTAAAGAGGATGAGATGTCAGGTCCCAAATTTTTATTTTGGGTCATACCAATCTGTCGGGTTTGAGTTGGGTTAAAAGGGGTTAAATGGGCTGAGTAAACACTTTTGGGCTTTGGGCCTGAGTTATATGACTCTTTTATGGCGCCAATGGACTCTTTTTGGAATTTCGCAAAACTCACTAGAAAGCAGGGAGCCCTTCCTCGTAATTTAGAAAAACCTCCTCATAATATAAACCCTTAGGGCTTTCCCATTCTCTCATCGTCTTTATTTCTTCTGCAACCAAGCCCTAGAAGTTCTCCAGAGAGAAACCAAGGTTAGATCTTCTGATCTTCAGATTTGTTTTTGGCTTCGAGATCCAGGCAAGTGGATAATTGCAAACAATGCCTCTTGGTTATTTATAATGTTTTCTTTTTTTTTTTTTTGTTGCTTGTTGAATAACATGCTTTGGGTATGATTTCTTTGGTCAGATTTAGTATTTTGATGAAGAATTAATGTTTGAGATTTGAAACAATGAAGATTGATTTTTATTTTTATTTTTTGGAAACACATATTAATTGATAAAAAGAAAAAAAAAACAAAAAAAAGTGACAACAGCAGTGCCGCAGCGTAGCAAGCTGCTACTTGCGTTGCTGCCTTATGCAGCCAGCTGGGTTGGGCTGCCACAATCAGCCTGGGTTGCCTGGCTGCTGGCGGGTCTAGGGTAGGTTCGACAGGGCTGAGCCCAGTTTAATATATATATATATATATTAATTAGTATTTAGTATAATATTTAAAAATAGTTTAGATCATTGTATTTCTACTAATGGTCTAGTGGATTAATAGAGAATTGATTATGTTAATTTATTCTTATTTAGGTGATATTAGAAATTTAGTTTGGATTGTTTATAAAATTTAATTGGAAATTATATACTTGTGATTAAATCATAATTAGGATGTATTTATAATTCTAATTTGGACTTTTAATTTGAGTTTAGATTTAAAACGGGATTTCGGGATTTGGACCTTTGTTTTATATTAAATCATAAAGTGTAACTGTACACAACAATGTTAATTAAGAACTTAATTATTCATTTTCCCTCATTTTGATCATAATTTGATTAAGTTTGAGTTTGGAATTTGAATATCATTTACGGAAGTTGTAACACACACTAAATATGCATAATTGGATTAGATGATTCATGTCTTTTAGAAAAGTTAGTTAAATGTTCACATCAGAATTAGGTTAAATTCAAAATGAGAATGTGAGATTTGAGATGTACTACATGATAGACACTGAAAGTAGGATATTGGCATCGTGGACTCACATTTTCATTGTGAAAGAGGATTAGTTCTCATGTGTATATTTAACTAACTATGACCGTTAGGTGGTTTAGTACTTACCCTCCGAGAATTTGAATTGACACACGATCATAACACACTTTCAAATTTAAAAGTCTAAATACTCAATTTTATATTAGGTTGAATATAGGGATTAAGGGTGTCATATCATAATTTATTCTGCATTGGTATATGTATGTATTTGTAAATATGCACATTTATATATATATATGTATATCTAACCGACTGCAGTTCGAAGGTAGACGTACACCATTGGGTCAGCGTGTACTATGGATTATAGCATACAGCGTGCCTTTTGTTATATTTTGGCGTAAATACCCACTTTGTTTATCTGTTTACTGGAATACCCGTTTCTGTATATTTATTTGCGGGAATACCAGTTCTATTTATCTATTTGCGGGAATACCCGTTTCTGTATATTTATTTATGAGAATACCCGTCTCTGTTTATATGTTTGCAGGAATACCCATTTCTGTATATTTATTTGCGGAAATACCCCTTTCTGTTTATCTGTTTGCGAGAATACCTGTTTCTGTATATTTATTTACGGGAATACCCATTTCTGTATATGGTATCTGCGGGGATACCCGTTTTTGTGCATTTATGCCATTGGAGTTTGCATTCGGTCTTTTTTTGGCAAATTGTAAAATATTTTTTACTTTAATTGATTAATTCATTACTTGCAGTTTACCCACTTGCCAGATTATGTCAATCTGATCTACTACTTTTGGTGTCTAAGTTCTGTTACCGGTGTCGAACGAAGGGTCAAGCGATGTAAGGGATCCCGCCAGATGGCGGAGTTATTGAGTGGAGCACCGATGACTTCATTTGAGGTGTCCTCGAATTGGTGCAGAGATCGGAACATTAGAATATGTAATAAGGTCATGTTTGGGCCATTAGTTTATTTATTAAATTTATTTGTCTTGGAATTATAACTTTAATTACTATGCTTCAAAGCACGTGACCTTGATTTTGTTATTAATGAGATTTGTTACATGATTGTTATATGATAATCATCTGCGATGAGTATGGA
Source organism: Sextonia rubra (assembly GCA_037013555.1). Lineage (NCBI taxonomy): Eukaryota > Viridiplantae > Streptophyta > Magnoliopsida > Laurales > Lauraceae > Sextonia > Sextonia rubra. The sequence continues at coordinate 15,991,137 of JASUAD010000023.1, forward strand.
TTTTAGTTCTGTGTGTGATTATGGTTGCTTGATCACTAAGCATAGCCTCACGAAGAACTTCTATCCACTCGGAATTGAGGCCCGTATCGTTTATCTTAGAAAAATTTTAATTAGCTCCAATTCTTACACCCCTAGAACCAGGTTTGGATCTGGCCCAGTTTTGGGGGCGTGACACAAAGAGCGATTATTTGACCCATTTGTTTCTTCGATTTTGACCACTTTTAGGAACTGATTTCATAGAAACCTTATGACTTCAGTTTGTTAGGCAGAGGCATGGCATAATGCTGCTTCCTACGACTATTCTAACAATAGGTTTGTGAGTGTGACGTCGGATACATTGAATTCTTTTTCTACTATCACTTTTTTTTTTCGTAGGAATGGTAGCTCAATGAGTGCATAAGATCTTATAAATAGTATCAGAGTACTAGGTTAACGATTCAAGTCGCCGGAGCACCATCGTGAGGGGGGTTCAACCCAATAGGAGGGAGAAGTTGGCCATTTTTAATTCTCAAGTGGGAGCCCAGACATTAATTAAATTATTGCCAGTAAGATTGTAACTTTTCTATGAAAACTCACGAGTTTTTAAATAATAAAGGGCTTGAATCTCTACTTTTACTTGATGGCATATCCATTTATGCACTTAAATCTTAAATTGTTTGCGCATGTTTTAAGTATGTTCTAATAAAAAAACGATTTAAAAATTATTCAAGTATACTTCTCTGGATACCTTCAATGCCCGTTGATTAATGGAGGGAATAATTACCATTCACTTTCATGCTAAAGTCATTGGATTCGGTAATTGATTTATCTTTATTAGATGCCAATATGGATTTAGTGTCCAAAAACTTATGAATTTAACTCTCAAAGTCATCATTAAGTCGTGCAACTTGGGCAATTACGCCATCAATTAGATCTGTTCGACTTGCTATACTTGGAGACCTATTGACCAGAGTCAACTTTTCTACCTAAGGTTAGCTTGGTATAAAATAACAGTCATTGCAAAGATGAACAGTAGAAGAGCAGGAATGATTTTTATATTTAGAGGGATAATAATAAAACCTCTTACTACAATAATCTTGGCTATAAAAAATAATTGTGTAGTCTATAGTCAAACTTGAAAAGATCTAGGGACCATATCCCTTTACTAGGAAGTTAGCTTGAGGAGCCTAATTAGAGACATGACTCGCGTATTGATTGTGCTTGGGTGTATACAAGATCGGATGAAGGACCCAAGGTTTCTCCTCCAAAAAAAAGCCAACGCAAGGGCTATCTTAAAGCGCGTTGAAGGAGGCGAGCATGTGGGATTTTTACGCGTCCACCTTTTGTCGGATGCCCTCAAGGTGATTTCTGCCATCAATGGGTCGTTGAATTGATCCATCCACCCTATTTTACTAGATATTAAAGATTTGAGCTTTTCATTTGAAGATATCTCCTTTTCCTATATTCATAGAAGCTATAATGACTTTTCCCATAAGCTTGTCAAGAAATCTTATGATGGGGTGTTTTTGCATGTCCGAACGGAAGGGATGGGTTTCTCTATAACTTGGGTAGCTTTTTTTTTTTTTTTTTTGCTTTTTTTAATTTTTTTTCTTTTTTTTATGGACATTGGGTTTTTTTTTCCGCATTGAATGAATTCTCATTTCAAAGCACTGACAACCCACTGACTTCACCATCAATTTTAAAATCTGTGATTAATCCATTGCTGTTTCTATGAAAAAGAAGGTGCCTCTCCAACTAAATACGCATCACCAAACTACGCTTCAGGAAAATTGTACAGAAAAGTTGTTAAGATCACTTTATGGGCATCAAGAATCAACAGTGAAGTCTCCCTAACTCACACAGATCACAGATCCCAGGCTTGCGCCCACTCAATGAGAAATGAATGTGGCCCAAACCTATCCCTTAACTCCCCGATTCGGATTAAGGCTTGAACCCAAATGAGGCCCAGGCATGAAGGTATTCTCTTTATGCCACTTAAACAAATACATAAAATGGTATATTATGTAAATTCTTTTTAATAAACACAAGAATTGTGCTAGGACTTTTACCCAATGTGTATGAGTTTATTAAAGGGATTTTGACCCTATATGTTTCTTAAAAACTGACTTTTGCTTGATAATTGTTGAATTAAAACGATTGTGCGAGCAGTTTGTACAGGATAGGAAGATAGAAAAAATTATATTTTTACCTATTAATGTGTAGTGTATATATGATCTTGCACAGAATCTTTATATTAACCTACTGTAAAAATCCTAGATCACTGTAAAGAAAGGCTTTTGTTTTTTAAACTTCTCGTCTTCCTTCCTACTTTTCATTTTCTTATTATTTTTATGAGATTCCACATAAAAATGTAAAATTTCATATAACACATAAAACAACATAAAACTCCCTTTCATTTGTCTTGAAAGGATGAGTAATAGCCCACAAACCTTTTGCGTTGATGTCAGAATAATATTTGAGGAGCTCGGGTTTGGCTTTTAAGGGAAAAGAGAGATGATGGGAAGAATAGAGCTTTTCTAAATGGAAGTTTAAAAAGAAGCATTTGTGTGCATATATCCCTACATATATTTACATATGTAGAACATCGAACGTAACACAGGCGAAAAGTTGTAACTTCTCTTCTATCGTATCTTGTATGAAATGCTTTACGTAAATGTTTTTTTGAAAGCAAAGAACTGTAAGTAAGGTAAAATGTCATGATTTAAGACATCTAGACTGTCAAAATTGGGGTGTAAACTGGCGTGGCACGACCCTCTTTGAGCCCCGGGTCGGCCAAGCATGGCCCACGGCATGGGCTGCCCACAGGCTGGCCCATGCTGTTTTTAAAATTTTGAAAATAAATTTAAAAGAATTCTCAACTTGATATGAAGTTAAAATTACTAAAATAATTAATTTAGGATTACAATTTGCATTGGTGGCTCAATCATCTTCCATTTCTGTAAACAAGATGTCCGATGCTATTTGTGAAGGTGGGACTCCATCTTTAGGGTTCCTTAGGCCTTTTTGTTGCCAGGAATTCTGAGAATTCCTCATCAGAGAATTTCTGCTCAACCGCCTGGTTATAGAAATGCTAAGAGTAAAACCTTGCATTTAGGATTTTGAAATTTGGAGAATCTCAATGGCCAAAAGTGACACTCCAATGCACTGAAAATTTAAATGCAACAAAGAAAGCAACTAATATTGCTATCCGAAATATTCAAAAAAATTAAATTTTAGTTAGAAATCTTCATGTAAATATTCAAATTTTAATAATTTAAAAGGCCAAAAGTGTCATATCAATGTTGAGTTTTTTTTTTTTTTGAAACTTCACAAACCAAATAAAAAAAAATTCAAAGTATTTCTTACAATTCTGACATTGCTATCATAAATGGCCAACAAGAAATCTCCTGTTAGTTCCGGTAATTGGAGGCCTCCTTAAGTGGGTTTTTCTTTTTCTTTTTCTTTTTCTTTTTGTATATAAAAATGTCAACACGGCCTCTAAATTCTAACCTTCAACTAAATTACATCACAGCGACATAACGTGGGTTAATAATGTGGAGCGCATCATTAACTCAATACTCATGATAATTTTTCTTAATCGCATTAAGATCTATTATTAATCCTACCTACCCTGGGAGACACAAATTTGACCATGTGCAGTATCATAACTGGAGATGAAATATGTGTGAAGTCCATGAAACAATGGATATTATACAAAAAGTCCTAAATAACAACTAATGACCGTTTATGAGCCACACAAAACGTTTTGGGTAGCTTCGGCTGAATTAGTCTCCAGAAACCATGTTCCAAAACCATGTGTCCCACCGTTTACTTCACCAGTCAGCTTATTGAGAAAAGGTTTTTGATCGGTCATCAGACCCGAAGAGAGGGAATCCAGATTCTTTGACGGCAGCTTCTGAAAATAGATTCAATGATGAAGGCCCACATCAGAAATTTAGACCCCTCAACAAATATGTGTGACCCATGGACAGATTTCAGTATATCACTCTATCTAGTGGGAGTTGACACTTTTTTCAAACTGATCAAAGTGTAAAGCACATTTTAAAAATTTTAAATTAATCAATCTGATGATGGATCCCACCTCGATAAATCAAGAAAAATGTTCAAAGGCACGTAAGGGAGCCTGAGCATGTCAGATTCACTCCAAAGTGCATGGTCGTCACTTGATTTTTAAATCAAATATATATTTTTTTGGAATTTTGATTATATGAGCATTTGCTCTGTAGTGACTGTAGATGGACCACTCACGATCCACCTAGAGCTGGCAAATCCAGCCCAACCCGCCAACGCGGCTGGAACCGACCTGTTACTGAACCGCCTAACCCGACCCGTTTGAAAAACGGGTCGGGTTAGGTTTAAGGTTTACTAACTAGGAAAAAAATGGGTCGGGTTAGGGTTGACTTGCCTAACCCGCCCTAACCGGTTTGACCCATTTAGAATTGACTAAATTACCATGACTTTCTAATTTTCATGTGACTTTTCTTATTCATGTGGACCATAAACTATGTACTCTTAATCTTTTGTGGAGGAGTTATGTAAAATTTTAATACTTAGAATATAAGATTTATTTTTTATTTGAAAATATGATGTTTTTATAGTTGAATATTGATATGTTTTTTTTATTTTTATGTTGGCATATAAATTTACCTCTAAAATATTGATATGAATAAAATACAATATCGTTGATGAGTTTTATGCTTATACTCAAATATAGAATTAGAAGATTGAACAAAAGTTAAAAAGGAATTATCTCAAATTTTCAATAAATGGGCTAGAAAATATTTATAGATTTCTCATTTTTTACATGTTAAAAATTAATAAATTATAAATTCATGCTCAATGCAACATTTTAAACGAATCTAAATATAAAGAGAGCTTTATAAATGAAATTGGACGATATAAAATGAATTAAAACATACACAAAATGGGAATAAAATATGTTGGTCGGGTCAACCGGACCTAACCCGCATCAAATTCGGGTTAAGTGAGTCAGGTCGGGTTGACACGTCATGCTCAATGCAACATTTTAAATGAATCTAAATGTAAGGAGAGCTTTACAAATGAAATTGGACCACGTAAATTGAATTAAAATATACACAAAATTGGAATTACATATGTTGGTCGGGTCAACTGGACCTAACCTGAAGGTCAATCGGACCTAACCTGCATCAAATTCAGGTTAGGCGGGTCAGGTCGGGTTGATACATTATGGGTGCGGGTTGAAGGTTTCCAACTCGTTTTAAAAATGGGTCAAATTAAGGTTAGAACCAACAAATTCAGGTTCGATTTGACCTGACCCGAATTTGGTTAACCCGACCTGTTTGCCAGGTCTAGGTCCATCATATCACGTTGCCCAATGGTCCGCCATATCACCGTCAGGCAGCTGCTGACTGTGATGTGTGGCAGATTCTTAGTGGCCCGCCGACTGTTACTATTGGATTTTACTCAAAAGGTCATGACTTACTTTTTTGGGGAGGCACTGATTTCATGTGGGGCCTACCTCCCTATCGTCACCCTCCACCAGTGGGAATCAGCCCTCGGTAATATATTCCGGGATTTGCTTTAATAAAGCAGAAGTAATCTGCTTATCTGAAAGCAAAATCCATATATTTCTCTGGTTTCCTACTTTCTCAATCCCTCTATTTAGACGGGTGTTAGGATTTTCCTCTGAATCATAGCTAGCTAAGAGAAAACATCAACTTTCAACACCAATCAATCATTTGAGAGATTTGTTGCCATATCTTGATTAAATGAACAGCAATAGTCAAATTAGCAAGTGGGAGTCGTCCTTGACGTCGATGGACAGAAGCATAGGGGGCGATCATTCCGGCAAATCGAGTAAAATACAGCAGTTTTCCAGCGGTTTGGATTTAATGAAAAGGAAAAGCGACGAAGAGAAAAGGAAGCGAGAACGAGAGAAGGGTGAGAATATCATGCATTTGATTTTCTGGGGGCCCAAGTAAAGGCTTCACTACATGTCTACATCCATGACATTTAGAACTTCTCTCGTTGTAATTTTTGTTGATAATCATTATTGTATATTATCGAAGGTTGGTATGCACCAGCCATCAGCTGGGGCTCACATGTATTTGATCAGGTGGGCAAGCAGTTACTCTTAACTGGATGATCATGAAAGATGTAATTCAAGGTGCTTGAGGTTTAATAGTTTTGTAATTGTATATTGTTTTGAGTGCTGCTACTGGGATACAAAATTTCTCCCCTCCCACATCATAAAAAAAAATTTCATGTTATTATCCAAATGCCCCTATCCTCTTTCCATCACCCCCTCCTCTCTCTCCTCCCCTTTTCTACCTCTTATCTCCTCCCCGTTGTTCCGCCCCTCCCTCTCCCTCCCCCTCTCTCTACCAGATGTCCGTTGGGTTGGGGGGGGGGGGGGGGGGTTAGAGAGAAGAGAGGGAGAGAGAGAGAGGAGGGGGTAGTCCCCCTCTGCCACCGTTGCTTATCGTTGTTGCCGCTGAAGCTGGAGGGGCAGGGGAGGAGGGGGTATTTTTGTTATTTTTTAAAAAAATTAAAAGTGTGTTTTGTGAAGAAAAAAATTGGTGTGCAACTAATAACTCTCTCTCTCTCTCTTTTTCTTTTTAAATACAATGGTAGATACCGGACAATTTGGACAAAAACAGAGACATAGTCATGTGGTTGACTGGGCCTGCCTTGAATCAAAAGCGACTGCTTTACTTTGTAGATTCTTTTTACTTTTGCTTTGCGCGCTCATAAACCATAAAGATACAGGTGCGGAGTAGCGATTTGAGTACAGATCATGTGGTTGTATTTGTTCAACAATTATGATAGAGGGAGACATTGTACCCTTAACACACCCCCTCCCTTTCCGAGAATGAGAATGGGGTAACCCAGGCCGGTGGTTAAAGGTTTAAAGATTAGACTGGTGAGAAATACCTCAGTCATAAAAAAAAAAAAAAAAAAAAGTAAAAACAGAGAAAGAGAACAAATTGTTTGAAATGATGTGTAGTAGTCATTGGTAACTTTTGTTTTTACCATAACTTGGGCATGTTTTGTAACTTTACTTTTGACTCCTAGCTTTTTCCTCCAATTTACCTTTTTCAGATCTACGCATGTGAAAATGTATCACATTTATCAAACATTTATGAGCATAGAGATGGAAAAATAGGCAAGTAACAATAATTTTACTTACAAGGGCTCAATAGCTACGAAGAATGCGTGTTTTCAAACAAACACAAAACACAAAGGGAAATGAACAAAACAACTCATCAAAAAAATTCAATAAAATAATTTTTTTTTGTAATAACAAAATAATTGATGAAAGAAAAAACTCTAATAGAAACAAAAGACTTGCCACTAACTGCAAGTACCACCGCCACGGCACTAACTAGTACATATTTATCTTTATTTTCCTATTTCAAATAAACACAAAACACGAAGAACAGGTCATATAAGAAAATTTCAAGAAGGAAATAAAATAAAATATAAAAAAAAGAAACTAAAATTAATTAACTAAATAAATTTGATATATGAAGAGCATAAGTTTATGCATGAGTACTCATTAAGCGTTTCTACTCTTCTTATATGTACCAAAAGTCTGCAAAATAAAATTACAGAAAAGTCATGCTTGGCAGGCATTCTAATAACTAAATCAGATTGTTTGTAAATAGTGAATCACTAAACAGGACTTTTGAAGTGAACGTTTAAATTCTGCAGGACTTTGGAGTGGCATCCAAATTTATTTAACATTTAAGATCGAACAAATTTGGAGCATTTAGAAGCATATCATCCATAATCCAACGGTTAACTTAATTTTCACATGTGAATTTAGAAGGCTCTTCAAAGCCTCTCATCCCTAACCCATTATTGTCTTAAGGTGGGGTCCCAAAAGGCAAGCTACATTTGATGGTGTTGTGATTTTGCAATCACCCGTTGTGCACATATATCAATCACAAGATCAACAATCAACCACACAAGAAGACGGGATTTACGTGGTTCACCCAAACAAGGCTACATCCACGGGCACAGAGACGATTATCTTCACTATGACAAGTAAAGTATATAGAGACTGTCATTCTCTCACATCGTCTCACCTACGTGGTGTGGGAACACCACGGGTAAGAGAGCTTTCACCTTTTTTCAGTGCAAGATCTAGGGTTACAGACTATACACATATATAATCTCCGCTTTCTTGGCCACCAAGAAAGCTCTGGTACAATTACCAAAATACCCTTGACCTCAAACCGGTTCCTGGCTAACCCAGTGTACTCATCCAGCTAAACCGGAATACAAGACATAAACCCAACAATCTCCACCTTGGCTTGGATTCCGCAAAACTCAAGCCACCAGGAGATAAAACTGGCAATGTCTTCACATACCTTGCTGAATGGTACGTCACAGTACCAACGATGCAAACTTCTTCCTTCAATACTTTGACATGTTAAACCAGCACATGAAGTTTGAGCAAAGTTCATCTTCTCGTCAAACTTCACCTCAAACTTAAAGCTCGAATTCATTGACGAATCTGAGTGATATCGATATCTGAATCACTCACCATCCTGCCCCGTCTTCAACATCACTATAAAGATCTATTCACCATAAGCATACAAGCAAAACAGATTGGGAATACAAGTCCAAATGACTTCACAATTGTAGAACAACCTTTGTCTCTGAGCGGTCAAAAACTCCATTTGACCTGGCCTCCGATCAATTAAATACATGTTTGACAACCGCTGATGCATCAGCTCCTCCTTGCTGCTTCTTCGGCTTTGGCAAGATAAACAACATCACATGTGATCCAGAAAGCATGTGAACCCCAAACGAACAACTTCATTTGAATCAGCAAACCCTTTACAACTAGGCCGACGCGGTAACTCTTATTATTGGGTTTGTAATAACAACCAGGTCGAGTAGACCTGATTCTGACTTGAACCCATATCTGTTTAGATCTTTTCTTTTCAAGACTTCTGCACTAAGCTATAGATTTCGTCACTACGAGCACACTGGAAGAAACGGATCTGAAATCTGAGTCCGAATGGCTCCGATATTGCAAAAACAAGTTTCTATGATCCTAATTGGTGAAACTGCTCGTTGACCACCAAACAGCCAATCTTCTTCCATAAATATGTAGATATGCTCGAAATGAGTCCATAGGCGTAAACAGATCTTCGATTGAACATCGGATGATCAAGATATCGCAGAAATAAAATTCTGCCGTCAATCTGGTCAACTCTGGCCTTTGACCGTTGGTCCGATGATGTGGGCTGACATCAGCTTGGTGACGTCACTCTGCTGACGTCGTCAGCGGCTAACGGGCTGGACGGATTGTAACCGGGTTCAGGTCAACCCGACCCGAACCGATCTGCACTTGTTCTGCTAGACTTATCACCACGGGTTGGGTCTGACCCAACCTGAAACCCGAACCAACCTGAAACCTCACTGACCTGGGTTTATTCTCCACGGGTCAGGTCAAACTGACCCAACCCCAAACCCTCTGAGAGTCGTCTTTAACCTCTCTGTTCTTTTTTTGTCCTGCAACCGAACGAAGGTTGTAGGCCCCTGTCTCCTTTCACTCTGGTGTACTGGTTCGGCGACCAGCGGCAACGCGCGGCGAAGGCGACGGCGACTAGTTGTGGGCTCGCGGCTACCAGCGGCTAGCAATGACCGATGAGATTTTTTTTCTCCTTGCAGCAGTGCAAACGATGTCTGCGGGGTTCTTCTCAAAGGATTCGGCAGCCAAGACGCTTCTTAATCTTCTCCGGTGAACATCAAGAAAACCACCATGTTTCTTCCTCTCGCTGCCTTCTGCCTTCTCTGTTTCTGTAAACAGAAAAAACATACAAGATGCCCATTTCTTCCTCTCTCTGCCTTCTTTATTTTTTATGCAACAGATCCGATCCAAACTCAATCAAAACAGAACTTTCTGTTCTTCTTCACCAGTGGCCCAAACAGAGATCTGATTTCCGATCTTCTCCGCGAAATCTGGCAACCACAAACTACCCAAAAAATAAAACCTCTCCAGTAGCAAAAACCCCTTCTCGTCTTCTTCTTCTCCGATTGGAAACTCCAATCCGTGGCCCAACCAGAGATCACCCGTGATCTTTGATTTTTTCTGTAACGAGAATAGCAGAACTCCGGATCTTTCGAGAAGATCCGATCCGTTGATCTTTCATGCACAACTTCCAAGCCACTGAGTGATCTCCACCTCACTAAAAAATCCAAGGAACACAACCTCGGCTCTGATACCACTTGTTGTGATTTTGCAATCATCTGTCGTGCACATACATCAATCACAAGATTAACAATCAACCACATAAGAAGACAAGAGATTTACGTAGCTCACCCAAACAGGGCTACATCTACGGTCACAGATACAATCATCTTCACTATGATAAGTAAAGTATACAGAGACTGTCGTTCTCTCACATCGTCTCACCTACATGGTGTGGGAACACTACGGGCAAGAGAGCTCTCACCTCTCTTCAGCGCAAGATCTAGGGTTACAAATTATATATATAATCTCCGCTTTCTTGGTCATCAAGAAAGCCCCAGTACAATTACCAAAACACCTTTGACCTTAAACCGGTCACTAGCTAACCTAGTGGACCCATCCGACTAAACCGGAATATAAGACATAAACCCAACAGATGGTTGTGATCATATACTTCATTTTTACTTTTGGCCCCACCTATTTAAGTAATCATAGCCAGTCTAGATCTTGATCTACCATAGCGAAATCTAGCTTCAATTGAAAAAGGAAGAAAAATACAAGTTGCAAACAATCAAGATTTTCATTTTATTTCATTTATTCATGTAATGGCCTCCTCATGTCTTTAATAAAATGTTAATAATCAGAAACTCCAAAACCACAAGTTGTAAGTGAATGATAGAAACAATGTATGTATATCAAATTGTCTTGATACCTCAGGTAAGATGCGAAGACCTAACAGCCAACAAATAGCAACTTCTACCTAAACCTACTATAATGCTACCCTTTTAAAGATGATAGATAATTAGATACAAATTAGGATTCTAAACTTGAAAATCAGTGGTGAAAACATATGAAACAAAAGTGTGCTTCAATACTCTAGAGTAATTGTTGGATGAATATCAATTAGTAGCGAGATCATTATAAACTAGCAGAGAAGGTTCATGATAAGCTCAGGTCCTAACATATAACATATGACATAATTTAAAATTAGAGCCTCTTTAGTGGCTTCAGTAAAGGAATGAAAATGCTTTATTTGAGTGATAAAATATATGAAAAATTAGAATAAGAGAAGATCTTAAGATTAGCCATTCATCCAAAGTTAGACTTGACGTTGCTTTAACCATTCAAAGTAATTAATGGATGGTCAAGATATAAAGAAAAAAATTAAAATCTTTCTCCTCATAGAAATTAAAATCTTTCTCCTCATTTTATGGCCCGTGGACCTAGAATTATTTTTAAAAAGGAGAAATAAAAGAAACTTATAATACACAGGTCCCCACCAGTTTTATGAGTAAGGAGTTTTCTTTCTTCTTTTTTTATTTTTTAAATTTTGGAAGCCAAGCATGGAGATATTATGATATTATCATGATAATATTAATTCTAAAATGATATTTTTTTTAATGATATCAAGATATTTCAAAAAATTTCCATGAATTAAAAAAAATGCGAAAACCAAGAAGAAAGAGAATCATATAATCTTTTATAATGATATCTTACATCCATTTTTTTTTACTTTCCATTTATTGTGTTCACTAATCAGGGTCAACTATGACACCCAGATACTTGTACAAGCATTGGCACCTAGTACTGCAGCTATACTTCTAAGATAAAAGTTTAATATATCCTACTTAGCAAATCTATTATTTTACATATTGTTCTTTGACAATTTTTATTTCTCAACACATAAAATTTTAGAAAGGAACATAAGCAATTTGTTCAAACATGAACTAAAGGGAAGATTATGCCACTAGTATTGTCCTAGATTCCCAAAAGTGAGAGTTATATGGCCTATCCTTGGATCTGTGATCATACCCCTATCCAGATCTGGCCAACATAGGGGGTCAATACTCATTCACAATACGAAAAAAGAAATAAAAAGGTCATGCCCACCGTGGGTTCTACCAAAGCAAGGTCTTGGAAGGATCCAAACTGAACCGAACCTTTGGCATTTTTGCACAAAGTGGCTGTTCACACATGTCGAGCCTATGTTATCAAGTACTGCACTCAAGACTTCTACCATTGCACCAAAGCAATAACCCTAATATTAAAAGTATACAAAAAATTTAAAAATTTATAAGAAATGTAAACCATGATATTTCCATATAAATTAGATTGAGATAGAAAAATTAAATAAAATCTTTTTTTATTAGGGTTAGCTTTCGTAGTGAGCTGGTTGGGTGGGTATGAGTTTTTGGACTTCTACTTGGGTTAGGTCCAGGGCATGTTTAGGTTTTAGGTTATTTGACTTGCCTTGCTCAGTTTAGCTTTAACTTACATATTACTTAATAAAATTTTCAATGTAAAGTTACATGAGCACAAGTGGTAATGCACAATGTATATCTTTCTTGAGGGCATGTGTCCAATTCTCATTTACCACATGAATATTTAGTTGTTTTTAATATTTTATCATTCTAGATCACTCACAAATCTCATCCAAATAAAAGTTCTCAGAGATTACGAAGACTCAAGGAGACAAGAACAATATGGGATTCAAAACCCACAAACAATAATAGAAATTCTGCAATTTCTTTTAATCTCCCTTGTTTCTATTTTCTTGTGCATTTATCATATAAACAAAATGCAGTTAGGCAGAAGATTTTTATAATAATCATTTATAAGAGTTTTTCCAAATAATAATAATAATAATAATAATAATAGTAATAAAGCATAATGAGACCTATATAGGGATAAAAAAAATTGTCAGGAATCTACCACAACTACTAATAATGACAAATAAGGCCATGTCATAAACTAGAACAAAGTCTTGAGCTACCAGCCAGAGTGACAAAAGGAAAGCATAATACATATGCATACATACACATATACATATGTATATATATACATATGTTAGATCTGGATCTAGGCTAAGCATACACCACACAAGAAGAAGAATAAACAATCACACACATGAGACACAAGGATTTACGTGGTTCGACCAGATTGTCTACGTCTACAGGTATGAAGATTTCACTATAAAGAAATCTTTCTCAATCCCCCTTACAAGATCTCTCTTTGTGTTCCCCTTCTCCCTGTTGATTTCTTTCTTGGTTACAAAGAACAAACTATCGAAGAGAATATGTAAGAGATTAGCCCTAATTAATTGGGCCCTAATGTAAACTACTCATAAGCCCAATAAGGACCATTTGAGCCAAACCCAACAATCTCCACCTTGGCGAAAAGTTGTCTAACCCTTTGAAGAATTATTGAAATGTGTTTATAACACTTACCTTGTGGGAACCCCACCCCACTATAACTGTACCCCGGTGGAGATGAGGTGCACCTTCATTCTTTACCAACAGGAGAGATTAAGCAAGTTCAAACAATGCTTGAACTTCTTTGTAGTAACTAGCTTAGTAAGCATATCAGCTAGATTATCATCTATGTGAATCTTTTGAATGAAGATCTCACATGTAGCAATCCAATCTTGATTCTGTAATAAATAACAGCTATGTGTTTTGTTGTTACATGATATACCTGATTCTTTGATAGCCATATTGCACTCTGACTGTCACAGTGTAGTAAGATTGATTTTTGCTTGATACCAATGTCATTTACCAAACTTCTCAACCATGCTTCCTTAGAAGCCTCTGAAGCTGCCATGTATTATGCCTCTGTAGTGGATAATGCAGTTGTAGACTGAAACATCGATATCCAACTTATCGGTCCACTAGCAAGCATGTAAACATATCCTGTAGTGGATCTTCTCTTGTCTAGGTCGCTTGCAAAATTAAAATTTGCATATCCAACTACAAACTCTGACCCCTGTTTTCTTTCAAACAGAATTCCCAAGTCTCTGGTGCCCTTTAAGTACTTCAAAATCTACTTTACGGCATTTCAATGCTCTTTTCCTAGGTTCGCCATATACTTACTCACTAGATCCACTGCTTGAGCTATATTTGGTCTTGTACAAACCATGGCATACATCAAACATCCCATCATATTTGCATACGGTATCCTGGACATTTTTTCAATTTTCTCATTATCATTAGGGCATTTTCTGGCACTTAAACTAAAGTAACTTGCAACTTGCAATTGGAGTAGACACAGGCTTAGCATTTAGCATGTTGAATTTTTTAAGTACTTTTGTGATATACTTTTTCTATGATAACCACAGCTTTCTAGCCTTTCTGTCACTCTAATTTCCATGCCCAATATTTTTGTGGTTTCCCCAAAGTTTTTCATGTCAAATACTTTTCTCAATTGAGATTTGATTTCATCCACTTTTGACATGTCATTACATGCAATTAGCATATCATCCACATAAAGTAGCAAAATAATAACAGAATTATCATCTAATATCCTGTAATAAACATAATAATTATCCTTACATCATGGTAACCGATCTGCAACATGTTGGAGTTAAAGCGCTTGTACCATTGTCTGGGAGATTGTTTCAACCCGTACAATGATCTTTTCAAATTATACATATGGTTTTCTCTTCCAACTTTTTTGAACCTTTCAGGTTGCTCAATGTAAATTGTTTCCTCCAAATCACCATGAAGGAAAGGAAAGCTGTCTTTACATCTAGTTGTTCGACCTCTATGTCGAACTATGTTACCAATGCCAACAACACCTTGATAGAAGTGTGTTTCACAATTGGGGAAAAGATCTCATTATAATCAACCATTTCCTTTTGTGAGTACTCCTTTGCTACTAGACGTGCCTTGAACCTTGGTTCTTGATTTTCTTACAAAGCTTCTTTCTCCTAAACACCCATTTGTAGCTAGCTATTGTTCTATTTTTGGGTTTAGGAACTAACTCTCAGACCGAGTTCTTTTGAAGAGATTCCATCTCATCCATCTAGCACCCATTCAAATTTGTCTTTCACTGCTTTCCATAGTTTTTCGAAATGAGGTTGGATCACCATTGCTAGTGATAAGAGCAAAATGTACTTTATCCTCATCCCATCTAAACCTTTGAGGTGGCTTGATGGTTCTTTTTGCCCTTCCTTGTGCTAGACTTGAAGGCTCCTACTGAACCTCATGTTGTTCCTCACCTCCAGATATACCAACCTCTGATGAACTTTAAGCTTATTCCTTGGTTGTATTTGTTGTAAGAGGAATAATTTCTCTAACCACTTTTTCAGCATTGTGCCCTTTGATTTCACTGTCATATTCACTATTCAGCATAGAAGCATGATCAAACACAATATAACTTTTGCAAATCTTTTTCTTATTTTCTGGATCCCATAGTTTGTACCCCTTTACACTTTCTCAAAGTTGAGGAATATGCATTTGAGTGACTTGGAGTCTAACTTGGTGTGTACGTACACTGGACAACTGAATACCTTCAATGAAGAATAGTTCACCTCTTTACCTATCCACACTTCTTCTACAAATTTATAGTTAAGGGATATCGATGGTGATTGATTAACCACATAGCATGCGTGATTAACCGTTTCTGCCCAAAAACTTTTAGACAACTTTGCATGAAGTCATATCTTTACTTTTTCTAGAAGTGTCCTGTTTATTTTTTCTGCAACTTCATTTTGGTAAGAATTTTTTGGAACAATGAAGTGCCTTATGATTCCTTCATCCTTGCAAAACTGTAAAAACCTACTATTTTTGTATTCACCCCTATTATTTGATCTCAAATACTTGACTTTTCTACCTGTTTGATTTTCTACCTTTGCCTTCTACTTTTTGAACTTAGTGGATATTTCAAATTTCTCTTTCATAAAGTAGACTCAAACCTTTCTTGAAAAATCATCAATGAATATCACAAAGTAGTATGCTCCACCTTTTAACATAACTGGGCTAGGTCTCCACACATCGGAGTGAATGTAATTTAGAATACCGCTGCTTCTACAACTATTGCATGCAGTTTTGAAGGACACCTTTTTCTACTTGCCAAAAACACGGTATTTACAAAAATCTAGCTTGCATGTTTTTACACTTTTAACAACCGTCTTCTGTGAAGTTCTAACATGCCTTTCTCACTCATATGCCCTAGATGCATATGCTACAACTGAGACTCATCATCACTAGTTTTGTCATCCATGGAGACTGCAACTCCACCTAAAACTGCGTTTCCCTTAAGTTTGTAATGGTTGTTCCCCACTCTGGTACCTTTCATTAATATCAGGACACCTTTAGTCACTTTAAGCAAACCATCATTTGCCATGAATGTGCACCCTTTAGATTCAAGTAAGTTTAAAGAGATTAGGTTTTTCTTGAGTGATGACACATGCCTTACATCACCCAGGGTTATAACAACTCCATCTGCCATTTTAATTTTAATGGTGCCAATTCCAATGGTCTTACAGGGTGCATCATTACCCATTAGAACACTACCACTATTACATTCCTCATAGGTATCAAACCAATCACGATTAGGCCACATGTGATAAGAATAACCGAAATCTAAAATCCAAGCATTACATAGATGATTACCTTGCGAGACAGATAGGAGTTCCACTTCACTTTCTGAAGCAACGCTGGCGGAGTCATTATTGTCAGCTTTATTCCCAGCTTTGTTCTTCTCATCTTTAGTCGCCTTGAATTCTAGGCAATATTTCCTTTAGTGTCTCTTCTTTTTATAAAAGAAGCACTCTTAATTTTTCTTACTTCATGATTTTGATCTGGCATTGTTTCTTCTTGATTTGCCCCTGTCATTGGACTTGCCACACTCACTAGAGCCTTTCTTTACTAGAAGTCCCTCTACATGTGAACTAATTTTATTTGATATTTTTCCTTGTAGCATTGGAGATGATGTCTTGCCTAACATCCTCAAAATTGACTGTGTCCTTTCCATACAGCAGGGTAGTCACAAAATGGTCATATGAGTCAAGAAGAGAGTTTAGCAACAGGAAAGACTTGCCTTCATCATCGAATTTCACATCAAGCCTTAACAAGTCATTATTCGTCCTGTTAAAAGTGTTCATGTCCTCCAGTACATCACAACCTTCCTCCATTGTCAATCCATGTAACTATTTCTTGAGATGTAGCTTATTTGTGAGATTCTTTCCCATATTAAAACTCTCGAGATTCTCCCATAGGCCCTTTGCAGTCTCCTTTTCCATGACGTTGTACATGACTTCGTTAAAGAGATAGAATTGAATAAAACTGACTGCCTTTTCATTTATGTCTGCCCATTCATCATCTTCTATCTTTTTATGCTTATTTTCTTTGCCTAACTATGCCACATTAATACCTTGTTGAATCAAGATATTTTTTATCTTTCGCTGCCATAAACCAAAGTTTATTCTTCTATCAAAATTTTTAATTTCAAATTTGATACCTCCTGCAGTGAAAGTTCCTGTTGTGGCCATTATAAACCTAAAGATGCTTCAAAAAAACTCACCCAAATATCTGCTTGTCAAACCGCCAATCTAATCTGTTCACACTGTAGATCTCGTCGCCACGAGTCCACTAGAAAAAATGAAGCTCAATTTTGAGTTCGGATGACTCCAAAAATGGAGTTTGTATTTTGACTGTTGAGTCTGGTCAAACTCGATCAACTTGTTGACGTTTGGATGATGTCAGCACTGCTGCTCAACTAGGCACTTTTGTAGACGGGCTTAGGTCAGCCTAACCCTAACTAAAAAACTGCTGGCTGTGTTGTGTTATAGAATTGGGTTGTGTTGCAAAACTGAGTCAGGTCCACCTGACCCGAGCCTAGCCTGGATTTGGTCTCAAACTGGCTGGGGTCACTACTGTGGATCAAGTCCGCCTGACCTAACTTGTGACCTGGCTGTGCTGGGCTACTGCTAAACAGGTCAAGTTTAAACTGACCTGGACTAGATCCGATAAGGTTCAGAAACCCGGTCCTGTTTTTCTTCCCCTGATTCTCTGTAACCAATAGGGCTTTGGCTTCGTCCTTCTTCATCACCAGTGAGGGGGTCAGCGGTGAGGGGTAGCGGCAGCCAGCGACGTTGGCCAACGGTGAAGCAGCAGCGGCCGGTGGCGGTGGATGGACACGGCGTGCGGCGATCTGGTGATTCTGGAAAAAGGGGCAGCGTGCGGCGGGCAAGGGGGCGGTGGTAGCAGGCTCTTCTTCTCTGGCGATGGGGTGAGATAGGGAATGAAAGAGGTAGTGGCGAACACTAGTAGCGATGGCAAATGTCCAACAGCGTCAAGAGCACAGAAGGGCGTGCAGATCGGCTTGGGATCTTCCATTTTGAAATAGAGAGATCCGTTGGAGCACAGCATCGACGAAACACACATGATCAAGCACGCAACCCACCTTTGATCAAAGCCGAAAAACAGTCTGCTACTATTCTCCTACGATATCCCTGAAG
This sequence comes from Sextonia rubra, assembly GCA_037013555.1. NCBI lineage: Eukaryota > Viridiplantae > Streptophyta > Magnoliopsida > Laurales > Lauraceae > Sextonia > Sextonia rubra. The sequence goes on from JASUAD010000023.1 coordinate 16,009,565, forward strand.
ATATGATCTGTCAAATCTCCATGATCCCACGATCTCAACTTGTCTTTGATACTAATTGTTAGATATGGATCTAAGCTAAGTACACACCATACAAGAAGAAGAACAAGCAATCACACCAGGAGACACAAGGATTTATATGGTTTGGCCAGATTGCCTACGTCCACGGGAAGAAATCTCTCTCAACCCCCCTTACAAGATCTCTCTGTGTGTTCCCCTTCTCCTTGTTGTTTTCTTTCTTGGTTATAAAGAACAAACTATCGAAGAGAATATATAAGAGATTAGTCCTAGTTAACTGGGCCTTAATGTAAACTACTCATAGGCCTAATAAGGACCTTTTGAACCAAACCTAACAACATATACATACATACATATATATATACATATATATATATGGGGCACGCTATAGAACTCCCCGCTGATTTCTTAAAAAAACTCCCCTTTTCTGATTGGCTAATGTGATCCTCTTGTCTTATTATTTAGGAAGTCAAAGTATTTACCCATCCCTAATTTTTCTCTTTCAATATGAGTTGGCATGTAAGGGTGAGGTGGCATGATCTCATTTGACAAATCAAAAGCGGCAAAAACTCCTCTTTTAAAATGGGGAGTCTTTTAGAATTCCTCTATATATATAAGGAAATCCTCCTCTCAGCTATAGCTGAGGGGATGATCCGCTAGTTACGTGTGATAAGCACGTGTGATGAAAAGGGCAAAGCCCGCCATCGGATGTGTTTCCCTAAAAAAACCGAAAAATGAAAGCTGCTCTGCTCTTTTTCTCTCCTTGCTACGATCTCCGATCACCCTCGCTGCAATCCATAGAAGGTGAGCTAAAACACATTCGTACATAGGGGACTTCTATGAGCCTTTTCGAAATGTTCAAAACCCTTTTAACATCCTATGCTACAATGTTGCCCTCCCCCACCGCCAGTGACGCATCTCACCCTTCCCCAGCTGCAGCCACGCATCTCGCCAGCACTCAGACCAGGTCCCTCACCGCTCTCCATCTGTTCCTTCTCTGTCTCTGGCAAAGACCCCAACTGTAAGTGGTCAACCACCTCAATACCCCCCTTTCCTTCTCTTTTCTCTGTCACCAGCAACACCCCCAACTATGAACGATCAGGCCCCTCTGCCCAGCGACACCCTTAATTGCAAGCCCTTGCGCCCTCTCTCTGTTCCTTCCCTGTCTCCGACAGCCACCACAACTGCAAATGGTCAGGCCCTTCCGCCCTGTCTTTCTGTTCCTTACCTGTCTCTCTGTTCTAATCCCTATTGTTTCTCAGAATAGTGAGAAAATAGAGAAATGGGTTCTTCCTCAGCTTGGTTGATGGTAGTAAGAGTCTGAAGACGATTTTTTCTATGCAGTAGGAGAAATCATGCAGTTTCAATTTGCGGAGATTTTTTCCGCTTTAGAGGGGATCTTCGCTTCCTACCACTCCCCATCGAAAAGTGCTTTTCTCTTTCGATTAGGGGCTTCTATAAAGCATGAGATTCTTTGAAGGGAAAACTAGCTTTTCCTTCTGTTGTAAAAGTCATCGGGGTTGCAAGGAAGCCATCATTGATCTGGTATGTCTCTCCCTCCCTTGCATACATCCTGCTCCTCATATTCTTAATTTCTCTCTCCTGCACTCCTACAAAGCCTTAGATGCTCCGTTTTCCCCAAATACCCAAAATCCACTTTTTTCTTTTTGCACTAGCCATGGATGCTCCATTTTTCCCAAATACAAAGAGGCCATCTTTCTTTATCTCTGTGTCTCTGCTACTGCCATGGATGGACCATTATCCCTAAATACCTAAAGCTCTCTCTCTCTCTCTTTCTCTCTTTCCCCATTTCTTTGCTACTGGCATGGATGCTCTTCTCTCTTTCGCTCCATGTTTCTGCTACTAACATGGATCCTCCTCTCTCTCTCTCTCTCTCTCTCTTTCTCTCTCTCTCTCTTTTTCCATTTCTCTACTACTGACATGGTTACTCTTTTCTCTCCCTCCATTTCTTTGCTACTAACATGGACGATCCTCTCTCTTTCTCCCCATTTCTCTCCAACCAACATGGATGCTCCTCTCTCTCTCCCCCCATTTCACTAACATGGTTGCTCCTCTCTCTCCCTCCATTTCTCTGCTAATGACACGGACGATCCTCTCTCTTTCTCCCCATTTCTCTCCAACCAACATGGATGCTCCTCTCTCTCTCTCCCCATTTCACTGACATGGTTGCTCCTCTCTCTCCCTCCATTTCTCTGCTACTGACATGGACGATCCTCTCTCTTTCTCCCCTTTTCTCTCCAACCAACATGGATGCTCCTCTCTCTCTCTCTCCCCATTTCTCTGCTACAAAAACCCAAAGGCCCTCTATTATTATTATTATTTTATTTTTTTGCTGTCATGGATCTCTTATTTTTATTTTTCTCCATCACTTAGTCGAAAATGCATAGAATAGATTTGAGGAGAAGGACGTTGGAGTTAGATCGTCAACATACAAGCATTAGGAGTTACAAATAGGAAACTAATATGGAAAGGAAGTGAAGAGATAGTGTTTGGTACAGAAGGAGTTAGTGCACGATTATGTATGTTGCGAATTCTGAAGAGTTAATAGGATGGTCAAGATCAATAATATAGGCTGGGAATCGATTGGAGAGCCAAAACATTTGTATCACTTCTGTGAAATTGATAATGGCTGTTCCAAATGTACATGTGTTCATTATCTGTATTTTTTTATTGTTGTTGTTTTTGTTTTAGTTCTTTTATTGCAAATCATAATAGAGATGTTGGGCTAATTGAACAGATTCTCCGTTGGAAAATATTATTCACATAGAATGACTCAGACTCATACTTTTATGATGCTGATGGTGATCTTGTTTTTGTTGTTCTTTATTATAATCACCAAAACCAACTTAATAATAATAATAATAATAATAATAATAATAATAATAATAATAATAATAATAATAATAATAAACCACACTATATAACCACACCAAGGCCCTGTATTGTTTTTTTGCTTATAAACAAGACATGAGTTTTTTTTTTCACAAAAACTCGTGTGCATACGGCTCTTCATTTATTTAAAAGTATTTCCTCTAATTCCTTGTTATACTAATATTTATGCGTTACTTATTTGAATTCATTTGCTTTATTTTTTTTCTTCTTCTTTTATCACTGATATCTCTTACTTTGATTTTCCTTTTCCTTTATATTGAGCTTACATTGATAGCCCTTGCTAGGAAGAAATTAGGCTACTCAATGAAGTAAACTAAACATCACATATCTGAATGGTTTGTGTAGGGATGGACCGCCAAAAAGAAAATGAGCAACATATATTGGTTGGACATGGTGGGGAAAAGGATAAACGTAATATAAAGTGGAGTTATGCTTAGGATGAAATGCTCATCCAACTAATGGTAGAACAATCTAGAGCAAGACGATCAATAAAAGGTGGCTATATTACAGAAGGGTGGAATGAACTCACAAAAAAGATGAAAAAAATCTTTGGTCTAGATTTTACGAAAGACAAATTAAAAAATCATTTCAAAACAATGAAAAGGACATATGGGATAATGAAAAGTTTGTTAAACTTAAGTGGGTTTGGATGGTGTGAGGCTTGTAAAATGGTGGTAGCAGAAGGTCCAGTTTGGAATGAGTATATAGCGGTGAGTATATAAGTTTTTGTTATAACTATTATATTAAATAATAAAAATTCATATTTAAACATCAAAATCAAACCACTGCAGGCACATCTAGATGTTGCATCTTATAGGACTAAGATGTTTTTAGATTATCGTATGTTGGTTGAAATTTTTGGTGATACTATTGCTGATGGGAGGGAAAGTTTTGTAGCCAATGACCCTGATTATGATGAGACAAGGGATTGAGAGGACTTTATAGCTGAAGGAAACACAGAGCTTCTTGATGAGGATGGAGCAATAGGAAACAAACGAATCTAAACTAGTACTAACACACGATCAACCTCCTGTCACTTGGCAAGAAATCGTTCAAATATAGGACTAGCTTTGGTGGGTGCTGTAGAAACCATTGCTAGTGTAATTATTGACTATGCCAACAAACGTGCAGTTGGCCATTAACCTATGTTAAAGTGTGTTGATGCATTGGGGGAGCTTGACTTGGATGGTTCTATTTATTACCAAGCATTGCAAATCCTAGAGCATGGGAATAAGTAGGAGACGTTCATGGCATTGGATCCCTTGTCTCGCAAGGCATGGTTGATGAGTGAGATTGGACAAGAGTGATGTGCATCAAATTGTTTATGACTAATATTTTGTTAAAAATATGACTATAAGTCAAGAATGTTATATTTTGAACTAAACTTGAGTTGTACTTGAAGACTCTTATGTTTTGAACTCAACCTAGGTTGTAACTATTTAGACTCTTATGACTATTGTACTTACTACCTATATGTTGCTTAGGATAAAACTAATTATGTATCATACTCTTTTTTATATTTTTCATGATGATAATGCTTTCTGTTTGTAGAGTTTTTTTATTTGTAATGGATAATGCCATTACTGATGATGATAATATGGAATTTTTCGTCTTTTGTGCATAAGCAATGACCTTAATATGTGTCATTGGTTACTACTATTTTTATGGCATTAGGAATATGGTCCACCAATCATTATTATCGGGAACTGGTTTTGTGAATGAAATTTATATTGTGTATGATCGAGTATGTTTTGATCTGTTAAGAATGGATACTGGTTGTTATCTACAATTTTGTGAAGAGATGAGAGGCCGAGCTTTATTACGTGATTCACGAAATATAACTGTTGAAGAGCAAGTGGCAATCTTTCTATACACTGTTGGACACAATGAGTGTAATCGTGTTATGCAAAACTGCTTTAAACACTTTGGAGAAACAATAAGCAGATACTTCAATATGGTTCTCAATACTATCAACGCACTTAGCAAACATTACATAACTCCACCAACACAAGATACTCCAGTTGAGATCAGAACAAATTCTAGATACCATCCTGACTTCAAGGTACAATGTTGATATTCAATCTTCTTGTTGTTTTTATAGCTTTTGTTTACAATTAACATTTATTTTGAATATTAACATTTTGGTCGTATTCATACTACGATTGTGTTGGAGTAATGATGGGACACATGTTGCTACTTGTGTGCGCACGGACGATCATGGTCAATAACGCAACAAAAAGGGCTGGATTTCACAAAATGTGATGTGCGCTGTAACTTTTGACATGCTGTTCAACTACGTACTTGCTGGTTGGAAAGGTTCTGCTTTAGATTCTAAGGTGCTATAAGATGCAGTTTACAAAAGATCACATAATAGGATGAAAGTTCTAGCTAATAATATATATTTCAACTATTATCTATATATATATATTTATATATATATATTTAATGCTGCCTAATATGACAATATATATAATACAACCTAATATGATATATATAATATAGCTTAATATGAACCTGATTATCTGTAAATTTGTTTTATAGGAAAGTACTTCCTTGTTGATGCGGGATATGCAAATGCTCTAGCTTTCTTATACCATATCGTGGAGCACGATATCATCTTAAGGAATACTCCACAAATGCACCAAGAACATCACAACAACTTTATAACTTATGGCATTCAAAACTAAGGAATGTCGTAGAGCGAACTTTCGCGGTTTTGAAAAAAAGGTTTCCCATCCTTCAAATTGGTACACATTATCCATTTAAGACACAAGTTAAGATAGTGATTGTAACATGTGTCCTTCACAATTTCATTCATAAGTGGAATGCAGGTGATGAGTTGTTTCGAAGTAATCGAAATGAGAATTTAAACTATGAGGATAGAGAAGAGCATGATATTGAGGAGGAAATACATGCTATATCCTATGCAAATAATTTGGATAAGGAGTTTGCTGTTGTCTTGCAAAATAATATCACACAATAAATGTGGGATGAAAGATAATGGCTGGGTACTCTCATTTTGTGTGATTTTCTGAACTCCATATTTTGTAGTTTTGAAGGATCTACTAGATTGGTATTGCCTCTGCTTTTATTTTAGTGTATTCAAGTGGTCTTGGGAATGGGTCGATTAATATTTTTGTTCAATTGTGTGTCTTAGACTTTTACTTGGTCCATTCTTTTTCTTTTTTCATTTTTCTTTCACTTATACTTATTAGTTGTTGTGCTTAATGGTTTCACTGTTGCTTGGCATGTTTTCAGAAATTAGATTTTTGAAGCATACAATTTCATGTTTTAAAGGTGTCTTATAATAGTTGCTAGAGTAGCTTTCAAGGAAGATAAGGGAAACAACTAACAAAGTTATCATCATTTCTCCATCTTCTAGTTTTTGTAACTATTGGTTCAATGAAGGTATACTTCAACTAACATTCTTTGTGCTTAGATCTGTTGTTTGATGGATGCTTCCAAGAATTTGCTTTGAATTGCAGTTGCATGATTTTTGTTTTTGAATGAAACAAAAAATTTAATTTTGGCAGGTGTTGATTTTGTTGGATTTGGCTTAGTAGTTTTGAGTTGCAGGAAATATACATTATGGAGAGATTTTCTGTTCTATTGGGCTGATTTATTGAACTAAATTATACATATCAACGCATGTGGTGGGTAAAAATATACTTGAATTAAAACTTTTCCATATCTCATTGCATGTGCAGCTCAAATTTCAAAATAGGTGGCTCTGCTATAAATAGAATGCATACATTACTTATTTTATTAATTTTTTTTCAAACATGTGAATCTCACGATGTCCCAAAGCATGTTAAATTGATATTTCGCCATATCTAGACATGTTCATCCTTTTTTTTTTCTCTCTTTTTTGTAGATGACATGTTCATCCAAGTTGATGGACCCGAATTGGTAAATTGGTTGGCTATATATAGCATTGATCACAACCATTTGATTAAGAAACCCGAATTGGTAAATTGGTTGGCTATATATAGCATTGATCACAACCATTTGATTGAGAATCTCTATTTTGATTATTAAGATCTATGGTTTGGTAGGAGTTTAGGGGAGCTCAGTTCCTGTAGACTACTTGCTTGGCAATAAAGGTCAAAATAATTCCTGATAAGGGTAGAACCTGTTTCTGTGGTGATATGTAGGGCTAGATTACTAAATGATTTAGGTTTGATGGTCCGGTTTATTGATGCAATATGACCCATGAACTTGAGCTGATCCATCTGAACTAAAGACCTTACTAGAGAATTTATTGATTGAGTTAAAAACAAAAACGTTGCAAGTTTGAGCACCTGAATGTAATGGAAGGGCTTTGGTCCTCAAGTTAGCATCTAGTCAGAGTGGGTATAAGTTTTACACCAATTGAATTTTTTTCATTGAGGAGAAAATGGACGTTGAGAAAACAATATACAGATCAAACTTGTATTTCCTCCAGTTAATTATATTCTCTGCATTGTTTCTCTATATCCAAAATGCCCAGAGTTTTCTTGAATTTGGGTGTCTATTAGATATTCAGTGCTATCAATTGGTACCCAATTGGTTTGACTATTCTTGTATGGGTTTTGAAAATTGCAATATGTTTAAGATTTAGGGATTCTTGCCCTTTTTATCAAACTGTCTATGCTAGACAATGTGATTAGCAATTTTCAATTTGCAATGTAATCTTCTATCAGGTAGATGGAAATTTGCATGATCTTCTTTCTTCCGGGCCATAAGAAGAGCTCACTTTTGGCTCTGATATTGTTGAAAATGGACTTTTAATTGCAAGGCTTATTGTTATTCTCATTTTCATGGTTCATGAAGTGAAGAAGGAATCAGAGGGCCTATCATGTGCAGAGATCTTGCAGCGATCAGTTCTACATCAGAATGCATTTAGTGCTGCAACTGATGTTACTTTGTTTGTGATGATAAAGCAAATAACTTAGGTGTCGCCTGCCCTAGAGACTTTTGAGCTATAGCTAAATATCCAATTGGAATGGCTTTGAAATCATCATCTCGGTATCGATGGTGGATAGGAAACAAATAAATTACAACTAACATTTTCAAAGTTCAAATTCAAGCCAAGATCAACATGTACAACTCTCACGTCTAGATGAACTTGAAATTGTGCTTGAAGACATACATTTTAACACATATATGCTGCTGAAGTTTGTTTTTGAAGCATATGAAAATGTAATACATTGATTGAGCTTATTTAGAAAGTGTGTAGCCAAACTAATTACAACAATTAAGTAAAGGTTTTGGTAGCTATTCCTGTGAACTATTTTTTGCAACTTTATCATTTGATTGATAATGCATGTTGAATTGATGAAGTAAAGAGCCAATATCTTTCTCAAATGTCATTCCAAAGCCTTAAAATAAAGGGGATGAAGAAAATCTTAACATGAAGAACCTATATTCCAAATTATTCAAAAAGACTAACATTGGAGAGAATGTCATCTTCCAAACGATTGAGGAGGGAAGATGATAGTTGTGGAGGTTTTTTATATATTATTGTATGCCATTGCATTGCTTGTTAGCATGAAAGCAGTGACCAAGAAAAAGGAACTGTGTAATGCATTGACCAAGAAACTTAAAACTACTGTATGTGAGAACGCCTAGTTAAATTCAATAATCATACATCGGACCATTCAACTATACCTTGGTGGGCTCATTGTCAAATTCATCAACCATACAATAGGCAGTAACATTCAATGAGAATTACAACAGCCATACAATGAGCATCTAAATGAGCTTCTTTTTTACAAATGGGCAGGCCATCTCAAAATGCCGGACATGTGCGACTAGTGGACATGTACTATTAACCAAGGTAGCTCATACTGAACATTGAAGATTAAACTTTAAAATTTGAAATCAACTGTATCTCAATGGCAAGGTTTTTAATGGTTGCATTTAAGAAAACCCATAAGTGAGGAACACAATAAAGATGACATGAAAGAGTTCTTATACTTTCTGACTTTTTTTATTTTTCTATCATAAAGCTCAAATGTGATGTTAATCTATGTTGGCTCCAATTTCCAGTAAAATGCTCCATTCACAATTTTCTTGATCTCCAACCGACTTATGTGCAGGAGTAGTCCAAATGATTACAATGCAGTTGCACATGCAAAATGTGACGAGCTAAACCGATTTGGACCCAAGTAGTGAATCTATGTGAGATGGTTGTGCTCACCTTCATATATGACAATGAGCATTTGAGGATATTGCAAGCACCTCTCCACAGCTAGAATGTCAGCACTTGTTTTTTGTTTTTTGTTTTTTGTTTTTTTTTTTGCAATGGTCTAAATACAGATATTCCTTGTGGGACATGTCATATTTTAAGGTTAGATCTACGTCTATATAAAACACACTATAAAAATTAAAAAAGAAGGACCATTTTATTTTTTTCATATTTATGATAGCACAATAGAAGGGTTTGTAATCAAACGTGTACAGGCTAAGATGTCTGTATAAGACACGAATTTCTCCTAATATGTTAAATTATTATTTGACGAGGCCCAAATAATTTTTTGAATGTAGTTTAGTTTGTCATGTATTGTAGTAGGCAATAAATCTTTCATGTACCTTTTTAAATCATTTTTTTAAGCATGAGATTATTTTCCAACCCAGCAACATGTTGCACCAAACATCAATACATAGGAATCATTGAGGAATTTGTTGCTACCCCAAACAATACCCTAAGGAATCTGGGTGTGTTTTCTTTCCTGCACCAAACGCTTAAGAAATGACACCATGGATTACTAATGCCATGGTTTTCTAGTATCAAGGAAAATGGGTTCAAAGGATTCCACTTAGGTCGGATTCCTCTCTCCGCATAAACGCACCCTTAGTGCTTTCATTTCGAGTAGATGGATGGGCTCCTGTTGTGGGCTCAAACTTAACATATGGGCCCGACAACACAATACTTGCAACTAAACCCGCCTATATAAAAGAATTAAAGCACCAAGAATACAAGTTGGGCACACCGGCACACTATATGAGATTGAGTGCTTCGAACTATCTTAATAAAAATTTAAGAAAATTGAAATACTTTATAGTGAGCAAAACAATGGTACCCCTAAGTCCTTGGTGTACATTTGGACCTTTAAAAGAAAAAAAAACTTATATCCCCTTAATATGTCGACCCACTTATGAATAATTGAATCACTCAAAATAAATGCCTCCACAATGGGCTCCCAATTTATTCCATTAAGATTTGGATTCAATCTCCAATGTCATATTTTATAATGGTCATTGTGGGCTACATTGGTAGATAAAAATGGGCACAAGAGTTTAACTATTAGAACTTAATATATTTAACAGTTAATAATAAAAATCGCTATACAGGATGTTATGACTTAGGGGGACCATATCTTGCTTTATTGTGTGTACTAATGAGAAAAGACATTATTTTCTAGCATTTTCTAATATTCTTGATTTTTAAATTATATATATTTTAAATTTTTTGGTCTAAATAAAATTCACACTATGACAAACTGTGAGCTGCAACCAATACCGATATCATATTGGTTTTTGGGGCAGACCGACCAAGACTGCGATTTTAATCCATGCTTCTGCTTAAAAATCCCATTTTCTAAGGCACTATCACTGCATTGAGCAAGTCCCACACATGGTGTGGAAAGGCATCATTCACATCTACGGAAAAAATAGTGACCCAAAGTGCCCTTTGTAAAATATAAAGTGAAGACATATGGGACGAGGCAAGTTAGACACACCAAAACAATCTAAACCCAAGTAAGGTTATTGTCCACAAAAGCATATCTGACCTAGACCCTACCAAGCCACTACCAAACTCGACCTACTTCTCAAGCCACTACCAAACCCACCCATAATAGAAGTAGGTCCAAGCAGACCCCATTCAAGCCCGACCCATTGCCATCCCTATAATAGATCCAATCCATTGCATAGCTCCTAACAATATCTATTGTGTCTTTGACAATGGCAAAGCTACATGATTAAACGAGAAAATGGAAACATGGAAATGAAACTTGGATAGGCCCAAATTTTGTAATCCTAGTAGAGAACATAACCAAGATTCCATTCAAAATAGTGAAAGTAGTTTAAATTTGGGTCATCTAGGATGATCGTTGGCACTTCTGCCGCTATAACTAAAAAGGTAATCGAAGTGGGTGAAATTCGAATGGAGGGAAGGCACTCTTGCTTACTCTCCTAGAAAGAGGCATTTGTTAGTGTATGAAGGCCAACCATTACATGAGAAGTTCTTCTTTGATTGATTAGAAATGTATGTGGGAACTCCTAGGTACAAGCTCTTTCACAAAAACCTCTTTCTATGTCGTTCTATGGGAGAAGGAGAAAGGGATACGATTGGAACAAAAATTTGGAATAGTGATAGAAGCATGGCCAATGCTACTGCTATAATTTTGGAAAGAATTGACGGATGCCTAGTAAAAAATGTGTAGGGCCACCACCAAAACCCAATGAAAATGCTCCATTTTCTCCCAAAACCAGACTACCTGTTTGGTTCGCCCTTCAAAGGAAAATCTCAAGCAGTAGATGGTTTGAGATTCAAAAAACAGAGAGAAGAAAATAGAGAACGAGACCTATTGACTTGGGATTGGGACTTCATTCTAGTTGTATCATCACTTCATTGGTGGAGGAGGAGAAGAACACATGGGTAACAAGTAATAAAACGACGAAGATAAACTAGCGGTCGACCACCATGGTTTACGGCGAAGGCCAACGAGCGAGCTGGACAGGGCAAAAACTAGTGAAGACCTCCTTTTACTAAAGGGCCCTAAGACTCTCACTCTCAACAAGAGGAACGCCAGTGACAACTCATTGGGTATTAGTCCTACTTTGGCATTTATATTTCAAGCCTTTAATTTCTCTTTCTCTAAAGCTAGTACAGGTTTTTAAAAATAAAGGGTTTGGCACTTCTTTCCAGCATCTGCCTGAAAAGTAGAAGCAATTTCTCATTTTTTCACACCTCCTTTATGATGTAGTTTGGAAATAGATATAAAAAACATAGAGGTGGCAGCACACATGACTGGGTATTGTGAATGGTGAGTTCGTTTTTTGTATTTTATTTTTAAATTTGAGACGATAAATCAAGATCCAAACCATTGAAACTATTCATAAAATCAAACACTAGTATAACACTAAATTTTTACTATTGGGTTATCACCAATCTCGAGATATGTGCCAAAAAATTTAAATCATTTAATATTTTGTTTTGAATTCTATAAGCCCTACATACAAGATCTAAACCGTTAGATCTTCTTAGAGGGTTGAATACAGTTATGTGGCCAATTTTCAAGGCTTGATACTTTATGGATCTCAAAAAATCTGTATACAAATATCTACCAGTGATGTAATATGCTGAATTTTAGATTAGTCTATAAGTAGTACCGTTTTTCTCTTTTTTAAAAACTATTTTTGCGATAACAAATCACGACCAAATTTCAACCATTGGATCATCGCCAATCTTGAGATATTTGCAAAAAAACCTTGATCCATTTGATATTATTTTTTGAATTTTGTAGCCCAAGCACAAGATCCAAACAATTAGATCTCTTTGGAAGGTTGCACATGGCTATGGGGTCAAATTTCAAAGCTTGGTACCTCATGGATCTCGAGAAATCTTTGAAAAACTTTCAACCATCATTTTGTAAAAAAGGTTATTTAAAATAGATCTTTGCATTACTAAACACTTTTTTTTCCATTCTTGCCTCTTTTTTTTTTTTTTTTTTTTGTCTTTTTTCCTAATGGCCTTATTTTAGATTGGTCTATAATAAAAGGAGTAGAAATACCAAATAAGCCCTCTCTTCTGAGTTCAAATCCTCTGTCGAAAAGCCCCCACTGATGACGTAGCGGGACCTAATTGGTCCTACCATATTCACCGTGAGGTTTTATCCTCACTGAACCTTAATTCCTTTCTTTTGGATTTTTGCATCTTCATGTAGATATTCATTAAATCAATACCCCTCACTGTGGTCCTCACTACAGAAACACCATCTATTTATCATCATTTGGCCCTGATGTTCTTTGTTATGGTGCTCAAAACCATGAATTTTAAGGATACATTTGGCAAACTTGGTTTTCCGTTGAACAACAGATTTGCCACTTTTGGCAACAGTGTAGAACACAAATCCAAAAGGTCCACATTCCATACATTTGCGGAAAAGAGGGGGGGGGGGGGGGGGGGGGGGGGGGGGGGGGGGGCCCTCCGTCGAATGCAAGGAATTTGTAGCAGCATAGAAACGTGCTACTATAATGCCAAAACGGGTTTATTAGTGTTGTGATGATCGTAGGTTTGTGGGTCCCACATAGTTGATTAGAACGGTTGAGATTGTTTTACATCCTAAAAAGAGCTATAGGACTAATTTTCAACCGTTGAATTATCTTATATATTGAGATATTTTGAAAAAGGTAATCAACACTAAAGATGCAAATCTGGACTTCTATGGGCCCCTTGTGAAAAATCTAGACTGTTAGATTTGATCTAGAGGCTAAAGGTCTCTTCCCTAAAAATCCTCTTTTTTGCCAAACTTGGTTTTTTTATGAGAGGATAGGTTGATTCCACGTTTTAAGAGAGATTCTTTAAAACTATAGAATCCCCTCATACTTGTGGAAGTTTGCCAAATGTGCCCTAAAGCAATTTGATGATGTTATACTGTTCCCAGTCCTCGTTTCTAAATTCTTTAGAATTTTTATGATATATGTGGCAAGTACGAGAGAAGCTTTGTATGATTTGTTGCTGGTCGTCTATGAAATTTTAGGGTTTATGTGATTGGAATCCGTTGTACAACATGATCTAGGTTGTGGATTGAGGCTTTAATGTAGCATTTCAGCCTCTACATAAATTTGGCCTCAACTTGGAGATGGGTTTGATATACTTAGTTTTTTTTCAATTTCAACATGTTGAATATTGAAATGTTTGATAAAAAGTGAAAAGCTTGGAACTGAAATTGCCGTGGAAGAATACGTTTAAAAGTAATTATTATCACTCACACTTTCAATGAAAAAAATTAGTGTTAGCGTGTATTTTATTCTGCATTTTTATTTAATTTTTTGTATTGTGTGTGTTTATGTGGTATCTTTTGATGGAGTTTTTCCCCTAATATGACTCCCAACAAGTGTATTTCTTTAAGAAGAGTTAAGGTTAAAAGTAACTATTCTGTCACCGACACTTTCAATGATAAAAATCTGTATTATATGTATTTACGCCTTTTTATTTAATTTGTTGAATTATAGTTGTTTATATGGGATATTTTAAGGGAGTTTTTCCTTCATCATATTAATACTTCCAACCAGTGCATTTTGCGATTGATAGGAATGTTCTTTCTCCACAATATCAAATAACAAATTTTACTTGATTCAATTTTGTTCATCAAAGAGATTATATGGGTGGTTGAATTGATGTAAAATCCAACTATAACAATGCATTTTGCCATCTTCTCAACATTCTTTTTGTTCTCTTTAATGGATTTCCTTTTATATTTCATTTGCCTAAAACTTCTGGCAAATATGATCTCCCTCTCTCTCTCTCACATTATATATATTAAAGCTCTAAAAATCGAGCTCTATGAGGGGTGCCACATCAGCACCCCCTATTTATCTTTTTTCCTAGTGCGGCACGCAGACATCTAAAATTTCTCCTCTTTGAAACCAATTCCAACTCAATCAACCTACGAATCCCAATTTCAAATCAATCTTCTATCGATGAATCTATCAAAATTGACGCCAATCTTTTCGGACTAAATCTTCTATCAAATATTTTCTTCTGCATCTTCTTATTGCTGCCGTTGTTGTTAGAGGGCGATCCGATTTCGTTGCCTTTTCTTCGTCTTCTCCTTCGAGCGTCCTCTTTGCCTTTTTCTCCGGCTTCTTCCTCGACTTGGACATTGATCTGCACCGGTCTCGACTCGGACAGGGATCTACGATCCGGATCTGAAGAAGAAGAAGAAGAAGAGAAGAAAAGCCGGGGAACCGATCGGACACAGATCTGCAAACCGGATCTGCGGGACTTGGACACTGATCTGCACTGGCCTCGCCCTTGACTCGGACATTGATCTGCACTGGTCTCGACTCGGACAAGGATCTACGATCCGGATCTGAAAAAGAAGAAGAACAGAAGAAGAACCGGGGAACCAATCGGACACGGATCTGCAAGCCGAATCTGCGGGACACAGGCAGGGATCTGCGATCCGGATCTGAAGAAGAAGAATAACATCCATCTCTCTGTCTGTCTGTCTCTCTCTCTCTCTCCAAAATCACCGCAGTCTGCAGATTCTGTCCAAATTGAGAGTTGGATGTAGAACAAAATAAAAACAACAACCTAATTGCCCTCTTATGTTGTCCCCACAAAAGAGAAGGACTAGAAATCAGTAGGGATTTGGGAGATTTTTTTGATGAGGATGAGAGAGAGAGAGAGAGAGAGAGAGAGAGAGAGAGGTCTGATTTGGTAGATCCTTAAATGATTTTCATTATTACATCCATGATATTAGAAACCCGTGCAACGAACTATATTTTGTATGGAATTTCTAGAAAAAGTGAAAATTTGAAATGCACACATGTGGTGAGACTGATTACTTGCATGATTAACATGGGAAACTTGGTTGGAAGTTTCTCATTATTCCATAAATTTTTTTAATAGATTATAAAAATATTATAATAAACATATATGGGTTTATTCCATCAAATATAATATATTTAATTAACTATTACAATGCAAACATTTGAGGGTATCGAATCTGAGCCGTCCCATAGGTGGGCCACTGCCCAGTACGATATGTAATAATTATTTGCTGTTTCTTGCTGTGCTCCATTTATGGAGATGTAGGTCCCTCTTCATCTAAACCGTACACTCTACCATCAACACGTATCCTACCTGTGCTAACTTAGCAATCATCCAAATATATACTCATCCTACTATCATCAACGGTTGGAATAAATCACTATGGAAAATTGCATACCCAAATTCAAATTAAAGACCAGAACCCAAAGGGAGACCTGAATAATTGGCCTGGAGACAGACCCAAATTGACATCCAATGAAATAATACCTCGCACAGCACATTATATACGTATACAATGTGAAGCCCACAAATTGGGTTTTGGATCTCATCCGGTAAAAAACATGGACCCAAACCTAGAATCAAATTTTATCCACACCCATGTATTGGAGACGAACCTCACTGAATTGAAAACTGGTCCAATAATTGGACCTTTACCCCATTTGGATCCTTTGGATAACTGGGTCTCTACCAAAATTGCAGTCATACTTGTCCATTAGATTGATGAAATATACATAGTTAATTCAACAAGAAAGGGAGTTAGTCTTCGGTTTTACATGTCATTAATCTGAATGCCGGCAGTTTCCTTACAGGTGAAATTTGGGCCCTTCCGTATGACCATGTAGATCCACTGTATATGGGCAAACAATAACCATCTACCTCCATGGACCCACGCCCCCTTGGATAAGTGTTTAAATATCAATTAATTTATTATATCTTTTAGTTGTTTTTTAATTTTTTTAAATCTTAATCTAATTTCAAAATAGTTGTTCAAACTCCTCTGTTGAAATAATGGTTTTTTTTTTTTGGTTTATCTTGAAATATGTTTGACATAGATTATTGTCCGTCGGCGACAATATTTATTTCATTTGAAGATAGGATCAAATATGAATATATCAACTTTGGACAACGGGCTTTCAGTAAAAAGGATAGAAGAAATAAATATCAATCATGAGGCAAATTTCTTATTATCACATATAGAATGTAAGTTATTTATACTTCAAATTAAATAATAATATTATAATTTAATCATTTTCTTTTGCTAAATTATTTTGTTTATTTATTTACAGTTCTGCAACAAAGTACTTCATCTGGACAATCAGAGACTCAACATGCCACATCAACTGCTAATGTTACGCAAATTTGATGAAATTATTTCATGGATTTACTTTTAAATCAATTGAATTTTTATTTTTAAATAATATCAATTATTCTATCATGAATGTTATGAATGAAGGCAAACAATGTTACAATCTTCCCTCCTACTTATCTCTTGATTGCTTATCTCAAACATCTATTATGAGATACATTTTAACTTATATTGTGAAATTTATTTATTTTAGAAAAAATATTTTCAATTAGTGTATGTCCAAATTTGTTTCTTTTTTAGGGCCCGGGCTTAGCACAGGCCTTTGTTGCTAGTTATATATATTAAAGCTCTAAAAATGGAGGCTTCTGGAGGGTGCCACATTAGCACCCTTTATTTTTCTTTTTTACTAGAGCGCCACATAATATTTCACGAAATTACACGTGGCGTGACTTCCCTAATATCTCTCCTTCATCAATTGAAGTCACCCTAAAATCTCTCCCCTACAATTTCAAAACCTCTTTCTCATTCCCCTAAATTCTCTCTTCCCCATCCCTAAAATCTCTCCCTCTATCCATTTTTTTAAAACAATTCCTAAATCTCATGAGTTCCTCAACTCATAATCCATACTAATTTAATTCCTTTCATTTCTCTTTATAGTATCTTTATTTTTTTATTAATTATAATTATAATTCTTAAAATTTCAATTTTGGCCTCCATCTTAGAATCATTTGTTGATTTTTTATTTTTTTGGAGTGGCATGTCACCTTCTACAAAGTGGCACATAGTAGAAATTACTGAAATCTCTACTTGATTTTATTCCCCTTACCCACAAGTAATTAACAATATTCAAAATTCAAAATACCCCTAAAATCTCACCCACATCAATTCAATTTATACTAACACCTCACATTTTGTCCCTAATAGATTGAGCTCCAATGGGATATAGTTTTTTTTTTTCTTTTCCTTTTTCCTTTTTCTTTTTTCATCTTTGAATGGTATAGTTTTTAACCTTTTGCTTCCATTTGATTTTTTTTCTTTTTTATTGGTGATTTCTCATAGGTGCGATATTATAGTTTTTATATCAAGATGAAATAAAAGATATCTAATTTTATTAATTTTTTTATCTCTTTCTTTTTATATGATTTTTTTTATACCCTACCCTAGGAGGCTGTGGACCCAAAAAAGCCCATACAAATGGGGAGAGGAAGTCATCGGAAGGAGAGCCCATACAAGTTATATATATATATAATATATATATAATTTCATCATGCTTGATTAGTTAACAAAATCTATGTTTTTCTTTTCTTCATTTCCTTTATCCTCTCTTATATAATTTGATAATACTATCAAATAAGCCCACTTTAGCATCAATAGGGTCTCTTACTTTACTCTTCAATTAGAAAAGGCAACTAAATACCAATGATGATCCTTATTTTTAGGAATATAGCCAAATAAATAAAGATCCTATCATTTTTTTGTTGAAGCAAGTATCACAGGCTCAACTATTTTATTTCTTCATCAATAAGGTAGCAAAAGATGTACACTAACATCTCTCTAAAAATCATCACTAAAATACTAAATATCAAAAAGTTATTAGAAAGAGGAAAACCGCGATGGACACTGACATAAACAATATGTATTATTATTATTTTTGTTTTGGCCCGGGCCTTTGTTGCTAGTATATATATATTTGAGAAATCAACCTCAATTGAATTTCAATTGACATCAATTAATTTTAACCCTCCCTAAATAATCTTGACTCACAAAATGCCTCTTCATCTTCCCAACCTCTCCACATTAATTATAACTTAATTACAATTAAGTTAATTGATACGAATGGTAGCTTAATAGAGACAAAATAGAGTTATGTTAATTGCATAAGTCCTTAAAACGATCATGCAAATCTTTCTCTCTATTATACCACCCCTAAGCGTTTCCTCCCGTTGCCGCACTCACTTCAACATCATAAAAAATCCCAATTAGATTTTGATTCTTCTATTCCCCTTTGCATGTCGCTTGGGTTTCTGGTGTTTGAAAATTTTTTCCTTTTTTCAATGGTAATTGTATTAAGAGATAAGAGAGAAAACACATGAGCTTAAAAAGATCCCAGATCAGCATATTCAATTCTGTGTTTGTAAATAAAAGGTGCTACGCAAGTCATTCATACTATGCACGTTATTCAGACTCGCAATGGCTCATATTGTATGGACCATTGATGTAGTGGGGTATAATCAAGTACTTAAATCCATGAGTTTTCACACCAAATTAGTGTGGGATTTAACCCATCTTGACGTAGTGGGAACCATACTGCCATTTATTTCCTGAAATTATACAGTAACATGCTCACTTGCAAGTTATGCCATTGTGTCTAACTCCTATTTGGGTCGGCTGAATCATCATATAGTATTTGTGTCGGGTGAGTCATCATATAGCATTTGAGTCCATCGGATACTGGAACCTTGATATGTGCCCAATCCATGTGTTCTAAACTTGGGTTCTGATCTGGAATATTTATGTTTTTTTTTTTTATTCCAGTCATGTCTAGTAGGGGGCAGGTCCAGCATGACTCATTTACACCATTATTCAGAACTGTTTAGTGTAACGTTTTCATTATAGCCCAAATATAGGGCGCCTCAGTTTAGAAGGTTTGGCCGACCTTGCACATGTATCCCAAATGTACCGTGCATGTGTGCACATTGTGAAGTATTATGTTACCTCTATAAATGTTTTAAGATTTTGGTAAGAATGATTAGGTAAGAAAATTTTACATGGTATCAAAACTAACCAATTGTTACCTTCAATTCTATGAGGAATGTCTTGACATTGAAAAAAACGTGCATGTTGCAAAATGTTCTGAAATTTTGTGAGTTCGAGTCTCAAAAGGAATTACTCGGCACTTAGAAAAAATAGTGTCACAAAAAATGCAACTAGGTTCCACCCAAGGGGAGTATTAAAAAGTTTTTAATAAGAATGGTTAGCTAAGAAAACTTAACCTAATAGGAGTATCGAGTAATGGGCATCACCCAAAAGGGAAGTATTGAAAAGCATTAATGCTCCTCTAATAACACCCCAAGGATTTGGCATGACTGGTTAATTAAGAAAAATTAATATGATATTGGAGGCAAATCGGCCACGAGTTTGAATCATAAGAGGTATCACTCAATGTAGAAAAAAAATATGTATGTTGCAAAAAATGTGCCCACTGGATTTCACCTAAGGGAGAGTATCGAAAAAAGGGCTCAACCGGAGGGGGATTTCTAAAAAGTATTTATGCAGGATCGAGGCTTTTGAGGAGGGATATTAGATATTAGATGTAGTCGGTTAGATTACAAGATTATGGAGGTATTCCTTTCTATAAATTGGGATCTTTTCGCATAATAAACTTACAGTGAGTTTTCTGTGAATGAATAATAAGTAATAATTCAATATGGACTAAATGAGAGCGCCCCAAAGACAGTGAAGACAAAATGTTGAAAAAGATGCAGCATTATGAAGGAGAAAAATGGGCACTGTTTGCCAAATTAACGATAGATCAGAGACAGGGCACCTCTACTTTCACTAGAGAAATTAGTGATTGGTCCTGGTCCTCACGATTGAGAGTAACACTCCCATACAACTGGTCCAACCAAGCTAAAATTGGGTGATGGAGACACCTATCTCTAATGCGCCGGCCCAGCTACTAATCCTAGTTGGCAATAAGAAAAGCCTAAAAAATGAAAAAAAAAAAAAAAAAAAAAGAACCCTTAGGGACACACAAGAAACTCCTATTCCCTATATATGTCCGCTATCCAACTTGATGAATTCCGTAGTTTTCGCTATAGGATTTGTAGAAACCACAGACCACCTTCTCAAACCTATAAATGCTGATACTCTGAATTTAGATGAAGATGATCATCATCTACTAATATTTATCTGTCATCATCATCATCTCAATTGTATTGGGATCTACTAATGTTTAGTACGAAGGCTTATATGAATTAAAATGTGGTAATGCTGTTTTGGGAAATGGGTTCTCTAAAAGGCATTGATAGCTGTGACCTCTTGTTTTGTCTCTGAACTACAGGATCAAGTGATAATGCCCACTTAAGGAGTTCATTGGTGGAATTGGATAGCAGGATCAGGGTCATTGACTTTTCTTATATTTATATTTCTTTTTGGCAGTCACGGACTCGCGGTGCTATAGTCCGCAGTGGAGTCAATACTGAGTATAAATCATTAGCATGAATAGAAGAATAACATTCGATTTATTGCAACCCTAAACTGTAGAAGCCCAAAATGCGAGAAAGGCCTACCATAACACAATTATGAGTTACATGGTATACACTGCTTCAAACATGCAAGTTATGCTTTTGTGATGAACCAACCTTTGCATATAAAGCAATTACCTAACCCTGAAGTTCTTTTCTTGGAGTTAGTTGATGACAGTCTACAAACTGCATTATGGATGCGCTGTTGTCATGATAGTCCTAACTGGTGACTCATTCTCATTAAGGCATGAATGGACAAAACAAAATTAGAAATCTTCTCATACAAATAAGATATTTTTAAGAGACATCTCTCTATGCAAATCTTTGTATTAATCAGCCACTTACTGACCACTAAAAAAAACATATAAGTTTGCTCAAAGAAACCCAAAAAGAGAATGTATCATGGTTTGAACTTTGAAGACAGCTTGCACAAGTAATTAGTGATGGTATCTCATGTGAGCTTATTGTTGCAAAATCTGTTAACTTGATTTTATAAATTGATGGTTTCACTTACACACGACACCTGAGAATTGGCAAACACAAGAATCGATAGTTTCTACGGTTGCCTACACACATGCATACAGTACTTGCCTGCAGTTAAGAAAAAGTGAAAACAAATCCATGAATGTCACGTTGAAAAACATATAAAAAGATTGTAAACCACGTAACCCACTAACTTGATATACAAAAGTTAGACCGGTGCTCCATCCATCAAAACTCTCATGCTCATCAGATAATTACTGTCAACTGCAAAATAAGAAAGCACTTTATCAAAGACGTAGAGATTGTTAAACCTTTTATCCATCCATCAAAACTCTCATGCTCATCAGATAATTACTGTCAACTGCAAAATAAGAAAGCACTTTATCAAAGACGTAGAGATTGTTAAACCTTTTATTCATTTATCAAAACTCTCATGCTCATCAGATAATTACTGTTAACTTCAATATAAGAAAGAACTTTATCAAAGGTGTAGAGATTGTTAAACCTTTTGTGTAACTTTTATGTTAAGGAAAAGTATGATCTGATGGGATCTTGAGCTTGAGGTGATCTCGAACCCTAAAGCCCTTTATCCTATTCGTTTTTAAATCCTTGGGGGAAGTGGAGGAAACAAGTCTCCAGGGAAAAATGAAAGAAAATGCCACTAAAGAATTATATATATATATATAAAAGGATTAACAATCCAATTACATCAAAGGCTGGTCCAAAGTATTTGGTTGCTTTCTAAGTCTGGGAGCTGTTGCGACTAACATGAATTGATTCATGTTACCCAATGTTGACTGTACTTTATTATGCTCTCCAAATCTTGCATGAATAACGTTATGTATTCTACACCTGTGCCACACTATTAGACATATCAAAAACGAATTTGGACAATGCATGAATTGCTTCCTACAACCAAAAGGCCTTTTATCATACTTTCTTTCAAATGGGAAGAGGAGAAAAGAGGCCTAGAGAGAAAGAGGAAAGAAGATGCCTCTAAGGGGTTGTTTGTGCATACGCCAAGGAAGCAGAAAATGGGTTTCTGCTTCCGCAGCACCACAATTCCCACCAGCTAGATGAGAATCCCAAAGCATACCTAGCGATGAAAAGAGCATACTTTTTATCTGATTTCGTTGTGGTACGCATCTGCACCAAACGATTGCATTTACATTATGCCGAAAAGTCTGCCCACTTCCATCCTGCATCTGTGGAAACACATCTGTCACAAACACACCCTAAAGAATTATAGAAGGAAAAAACTACGATTACCAATCTTAATACCTCAAAGACATTGGGATAGGATGAAAGGAAGAGAACCACGAACAATTCCTGATAAAGAACCCCTTTAGCCGGTGATATACCCTTGCATAAGAATTATAAAAAGGAAGAACAAAATATTTTTGTATTAATATATTTCTGAATGAGAATGCAAAGAATGGTTGAACAACCCCTGTGATATGAATTTACCTCTCTCTCTCTCTCTCTCTCTCTCTCTCTCTCTCTCTCTCTCATCGAGGGTTTAATTTCTTACGGTGCATGTAGTCTCTCATGGAAAGATGGTGCTATTGTTCAAAGAGATCAGTGCAGGATCATTTAAGACCACTTGTTAATCTCTACAACTTTAAAGATTTCTGAATGTAATTCTTGAAGAGGGTTTTTCAAGTGGAAGGGGATTTTAGTAACTTGATATAGGTGGCCCAAAAATAGGGCACTAACAAGAACATTAGAATATGCCCTAACTTGTAATGACATTTTTTCCAAATTTGAAAAGCGCAACAAAAGACAATATTTGGAACATTAGTATATGCCCTAACAGGAATTTACATATCCTCCAAAAAAAAAAGGGTGCTAAGTGTAGTGGGGAAAATCTTACTCCCACAAGTGATTGCATGTGCAGTGCAGTCCATCTATATGGGGTCCTTCATCCAATTGCAATTTTCTTCTTTTTGATGCATGAGTTCCAAGTTAATAGAGCTAATGTAATTCATGACCATATTTCATTATTTGTGGGCCAGTTTGAATATGGATGTGGCCTCTTCCTCATCACCATCTTTGCATTATCCGGTTGTAGATGAGAATTTAACACCAAAATTGCTAATGCATTGAGGATTTAACGGAAGCATGTGAATTTTACAATGTTTATGCGAAGATTGAAGGGTTTAGTGTAAGAAACTATTAAACTCGTATTAAAGATGGGGAGGTAGTTTGGAACCGATTTTTTTGTTCAAAGGGAGGGTAAAACAGATGAGAAACAGTTAATTGATAAAGAATTTATTCAAAGATGTCTCATGTAAACAAGAATAAATTGCAAGGCTCAGTTGCAAGTGAAAAAAGCTAAATCAGGTAGTTATGTAGTGTCTAAGTTTGTGCCTGAGCATTGCCATGCTCACACTACTCCTCATAAGAGATTCATGTTGAGGTCTCATTGTGCATGGCCGGCATCAAAGAAACAAATAATAAATACATATGATTCCGCAAATAAGAAATACATATGATGCATCGAATGTTGAAGCACCAAAAGGAGTAACTACTCGTTACTAAAGATAATTATTGAGCGTTCAGTTTCTCCTAATTAGAAACAAAGTAATTCAATACATTTAAGCAAGAAAACACTTTCTGCTGACTTATGAAAGAAACACCATATCCCAATCATGGAAGTAAAAAACACTTAGCAATCTCAAAAGAAAATTCTTATATATAAAAATTAACCCACAAAACTAACAGCATAATAGAAGATTAAAAAGAAAGAATCATTAAAAATTGCCGGGACACTACTACTATAGAATTAAATATAATGCATTAGTTCAGAATGTCAGTCTAAGACTTAATTATTTTTATGCAAAATGCCAAACTAGTTAGATTGAACTGAAATGAAAACATTGAAATCGGTTTTGGCTTGAGTTTTATTTTTAGAAAGAAATTATAATAAGACTAAGTGCATTAAACCAAACATGATACATGGTGCTATAAAAAATTTATTAGTAACAATGCTTCATGTAAGCAAATTGAATCAGGTTTCAATTATATTGAATCATAGCTAAGCCCTCTTAACTTTTTCCATTTTAAAAAATTATCACTGTAAAGTTGCTGAACACCCACCTCTCATTTGAATCAAAGCATGTCTCGGAGGCATGACAATGGTTACTGTCAAACGTGAGAAATGTCTAGTGAAACTGATCTACCGGACTTATCTAACTTCTAATTTAACCAATGTTCTTACTTTCCTCTTCACTGTAAAATGTATTTACTGCGAAACCAAACCTTGATATAATAGAGAAGCCTCCTTCCATTGTGCGAGGATTAAAAATGAATACCAACCATAACCCTAGTAATTAAAATCCTATCAAAGTCAAGGTTATATATCAAACACCACCCAATATTCTTCAACTATATATATCGGCCTTTTACCAAAACAAAAAAAAAGGTAT
The DNA here is from genome assembly GCA_037013555.1 of Sextonia rubra. Classification (NCBI taxonomy): domain Eukaryota; kingdom Viridiplantae; phylum Streptophyta; class Magnoliopsida; order Laurales; family Lauraceae; genus Sextonia; species Sextonia rubra. Next base: position 16,034,504 of record JASUAD010000023.1, read on the forward strand.
TATATTATTATATCTACTCTGATAGGCATGTTCTCAGGACATGAGTTACACAAAAAAGTTGGAGAAAAAAAAACACTTTAGGATATGAAATTTGAATATCCTTGATCTTCAAAGATATGAAATTGGAATATTTTAGATTTTCATTGTCATCTTATCATCATCATCATTTCGGTCTTATCTCATCAAGTCAATATGTTTCGAGACTTGTAATCAAACACTTTATTTTCAACCTTCTGGAGAAAAGAAGGTCTATTTGACAGTTGTTGCAAACACGGAATTTAATATAATGAGGGTGTGTGTCGAATGGAAATCCCATTTCTATGTCAAAGAAATCAAGTCATTTTCTTTCTTGAGTTAAGTAGTGTCGAAGCATGGTAAGCAGTCAGTTGATACAATTGCAGATTCTTCGGATAAGGGCGACAGTGAAGTTTCATTGTTCCCTCCCACTTTGTATTTTTTGTTTATTTTAACAAGCATTATGATACTCTTATAGTTGTGTGCTCCAATCCTTTCGGTTGAATTTTTTACTTATTGTACACTTTCATTTTAGTATGTCACTAATTGAGAAAAACTATTAGAAAGCGAGAAAAGACACTACACCAAAAATTGCAATTAGGAACGGCTTAAAACCATTCCAAACCAAATCTAGAACGGTTTTAAACCGTTTTAGATAATGGTGTCGTAGAAAAATTGGAACAGTTTGAAGCTGTTCCAGAACAATAAATCTGGAATAGCTTGAATCCGTTCCAGATATATAAATTTGGAACGGTTTCAAACCGTTCCTGAAAATTTTCAAATTCTTCCTGGTTATAACTGTGGAACACCTTTACATTTAATTTGGAACGGTTCAACACAGTTGGAATCGTCCCTAAATTGCAATATAGAGCTGTTGAGAACTGTTCCTAAACTCTAAATCTGTTCCAAACAAATTTTTTAACTAATTTTTTTGTTTATAAATTTTAGAGGGCTATTTATATTTCATTTGAAACGATTAAAAAGATTTCAAGCAGATAACTTTATAGAAACAGTCATCTAATCATCTAACAACTGAATTCACATTCATACTAAATTAACACTGCTCATCAATATAACATTTATTTATTACAATCATCAATGTACACCAAAAAATATAAATAATGTATCTTTTGCTTAAGAATAAGTTTTATTAATTGAAATAACATTCATTACAAATGACGTCAAGCCTAAAAAATAATTGGTACAAGTGAATTAGCCCTAAAAAAAATATAAATATAAAAATCACTCCATATAACTAAAGCAATCTGGGTGAGTGTGCCTTAAGTTCTTTGGTCATTTATATAAATGCTCCAAAAGTAGCTTTAGGCAATCCTTATCCTGAAAAGAAAAAAAACTTAAGCGTGTGAGTAAGTGGCACTTTTTTATTTTCCTAGTTCATTGAGAAGTTTGAAAGCCAAAATACAATACAAAAGAGATAGCAAAGGAGGAACCACCCTCTATACATATGGAAGAAAAAGTAGACCAATAAGATGCTAAAAATATAGAAATACCGGGTGCCATGACAACCGTTCATTAACCACATATATCAAATTCACCAATGACAGTCAAGACTGACTTTGGTTTCAGCTCATGCTGCAGAAGAGCCCCAAGTTTCTTGTGATTGTTTAAGTTTTGTCTTGAGCAGGTTAAAGGATTAACTGCATATGATCTTCCAATGATAAATGTGTTTTCATTTGAAGAGAACCTTCTCGTAATCTCTGCCGCTCCAATAGTACGCTTCAGATGATCTAAGTGGTGCATGTACGATGCCTTGAGTGTCTCCTTCGTTAGACCTGAAATAGCTAGAAACATGTTAGAAACTTAAAATGACATTGATTTTTTTATCCTTTCCTTACGATGCCATAAGTGGAAGTCTCAGCATTATAATTTAGGAAGACACACAGAGATAGAAGAGAAAGGATCCTACCAATAATCAAAATTAGAAAGCATACATATTTTGAAAGAAGAAAACGAAGACAATAATTTACGTATAGAAAATTTAAAGAAAGAAGATGCCATATATGAACTAATTAATACAGTAATCTCACATCACACAGTTTCCTCCAAAATACCCTCACCTCCTCCCTCTTTTCAGTTCTTTCCTCCACCTGTCTCTGAGTCCAAAACCAAGTTCTGAAAAAACAATGCAATGCTTGTAGCTTTCCTTCAATCAATACCCATCATGTCAAGATATTTAGGAAAAGGAATACAAAAGAGAATAATAGAGCAATTGAAGCAAAGCCCAGCAGAATAAATACAAAAATAAAAGAGAAATGCCACCCACAAGTTGAAAATGATGGATTGTCAAATAGATAAGATGAGGGTAGGTAGTCTCATGCCATACACATGGAAATGGAAAAATGCAGCAAGAGATTTCAGATGCAAATGCACTAGTTGGTTTTCTTCTCTTTTTTACCTGGTTGAGATTGCAGACATTGCTGCCTAGTAGCCAATTCTGCTGATGCTATCCCTTAGGAAAAGTAAAGATTTCTTCAGAAAACCAAAGCCATCTTCTCCTCCTAGTCCTCATTAGTGAAGGGGTTTTAAAAACCACACATGCAGGTTAATGTGATGCATGAGAAATGCACATGGCATGGATCCAATGTGGCAATAACGTGAAACTTTTATAACAGAAATCAAGCACCTTCCCCTTGCCCAATTTAATGGTGCGATGAATCTCAAAAACCTATATCATGAAAGAAATAATTACTTCTCACATAAAGCCCTTCCTTGTTTTAGTACCAAAAAAAAAGATAAAAGGAGGAGGTCCATTAATCTAAATAGGAAGTAGAAATAGTATCTCGAACTGAAAACTAAAAAGAGTCACTTTTTTGGGTTACTATTGCTATACTTACTCTTATATTTTGTCACTTTGCTTGGGCATTGATGTCCATTCCATGACTATTGGCACAGCACAGCTCTCCCAATCTTACATAGCTATCTACCACATGAATAATATGAAAAACAACATGAGAAAAAATATGTCATAGTGTCTATCTTTTTTCTCTACAAAACCAAACTTATATGTGGTGTTCATCATGTGAGTACAATTCTTGAGCCACAATGATATTCCTAATGTCCCTAAATTCAAAAAATCAAGGACAAAATTCAAAGTGTCTACTCACAAAGAGATTTCAAAATTAGAGTGTAACTCCACTCCAAAGAAGAGAACAAAGAAAAAGCCACCAAAGGCACAAGCAAATCAGATTCAATGTGTTGAATCAGCAGATGCCTACAGAGATTTGCCTCATCCTCATAATGCCATTTTGAGCACAGTGGAAAGTCTATGCCCAAAAATATGACTCAAGAGTCTAAATTCAAAAAATCAATGATAAAATGCAAGAACTGCCACCAAGATGTTACAAAAGTAGAGTATGATGATGACACAACACTTGCTTTTGTGTTTTGTGATATAGTGAAGAGGCGAAGGCTTAAACATGTTAGCAACGAAGTTGTTTCGGACTAGTGTGCTGATGCTTTTCCCATGAGGACCAGCATGGAAGACCAGCATGGAACACCGATATAGATGAAAGTTCTCAGCAGGATACTCTGCGAATTTCAAGGACCAAAGGAAAATTTTCTCATCAAAAACACACTGTCGGTGGTTCTGTCCAACATTGAGGACTGTGAACCTTTGCCACATGCAAGCTAGCCAATTTTACAAGTTTGTAGCATAATGAAGCTCAGTCGTGCAATGGACTTTGTCAGAACCTCTGCCCCAAAAGGCCAAAGATTCTACTAGAATTTTCACAAGCTGGAACACAAGCTGAAACAACTGCTATTTTGTGGGACAGTGAAGCCTAGTCATGCAATGGATAGATCCCCAATTGCCATTGACTGGCAACATGAACCCTAATCTTCCTGAAAAGGCCTTGGCTCAGAGAAATTATGGTTTAAACAAAAAACCATAAACCAAAAACAATCTAGCATGCTTTTGAATAAGGTTGTGCCTGAACAAATTTGAATTGACTGTTGGTGACACATATGAGGATCTGACGGCTCACATTATGGCCCATGCAGCTGGTGTCGCCACTTCATAAATGGACTTAGGCCTTCCATCCTTGATTAGTTGGGCCTTGGTCTAATCTTCACAACTGCAGACAAGTGAGCCTTGTGGAGAAACGCACCAAGAAGAGCAATGGATGAGGAGAATCTACCTCCTCTCGATTTGCCACTGCAAGGGGCAGCAGTTGTTCATATAACAGGACCTTATCCAAACACAAGATGCCCATTTCACCTTAATGGCCCTATCCTGATAACCAGTAACATTTCCAATACAAGATAAATAACTTGTACTGTACGCATAATGACCTTCACCGATGTGCTTCTCTTCAAGGACATCTTTTCTCAAAGGTTGAAGCAAAGCCATCTCTATTTTCATTATATGTTTCTTCATAGCTTTGACTGTGCGCTTCACTTAGGATGGCGGGTAAACTTGCTTCCAAATTCTTGGAATGCAGCAAATATCTGAACACAACTTCACCCATATAGAAGGCATAGTCTGGATGCTCAATCAATTCATAAGTGCTTACAATCTTTTCATCAACTGTTTGATTCCAATCTGGGGTCATTCATTTTACCTTCACAGTCCATTCGTTCGATAGCATCTACACTCTTCACGATTCCTGATCGCTGCCTAGTAGAAACATGTACATCCTTTCTCCAATACAAATTGTTCAGGCCAAAAGTCATGATCACCAACATTGTCCACTGGAACCAAGGACTGTGAATCTAAACCTAATTTCAGATTGCCATCCTACCACATGACATCAACTTTAGTTCTCCCCTTCACTATAACAAAAATATTTGCACAATCAGGATCCTTTCCCTGTGGCCCTCCAAAATTTTCGTTCACCATAATACCAACTTGAGCTGCAATACTTGGAAAGAACTTATTTTTAACACCCTCATAACGGTCTTTATAAATAGAATAAGGAAGACAAGAACTAAAGTTGAGGTAGAATAAGGAGAGAACCTATTTCATGAGGTTGAATCAAATAGGTCAATGGATGTTGGTTTACATCCAAACACCTTTAGAATCCACATTCAATAGTGAAATGCAATTGAAAAAGCTAAAAGAAACAGCACAAAGAGAGAGAGAGAGAGAGAGAGAGAGAGAGAGAGAGAGAGAGAGAGAGTAATAATACCTCAAGATTCAAGAAAGAAAGGAAAACGTAAGACTGAGGGTGCTTGTTTGGATCCCCTTCCATGAGATTCAAAGGTGCGTGTTCGGATCTCTCTTGCTGAACTTGTGGCTTGAATATATGTGCAACATGGAAACAATACATTAAATAATACACTGGCAAAATTAAATGCTAAGGACTGTAGGTAGTGATAGAAATGAGAATGAATTTTCAAATACAAACAAAAAGGAATAAAAGGGAGGGTTTTAATTTTCAGTAGAATCCAAATGGAAGAAGGTCTTCTTGACAAAGCATGATACAGTGCATGCATCATTCTAAGTGCAAGCAATTTGAATACATTAGCAAAACAGATAACATTTCTATTCCACTGCTTGTATGGAGGTGTTTTTTTGACTTCAAATCATTTCCAGTGGTCACACACTCATTTGAGCAGCCTGGAAAAATAATTTGGAGCAGAGAAGAAAAAAACAAACACACCTTGCTGGGTTGATTGTTCCCTACCAAGCTAGGACAAAAGTGATTGCTGTAGAGATAAATCTATAAATCTTACTGCAAGAAAAGAAGAAAATATATTACAAAAAGAAGTCATTAAACCCACCAAATATCAAGTGATATTCAGTAAAAAAATATCAAATACGCCACCGTAAGCAAATTTGTTGGCCAATCTGCAACATTTAATAAATAGGCTGTTCCATGGAAGGACCAATGCTAAGAAACTACAGCAATCCAAAGCTTTAACTTCTCGATCATTGGGCTACATAATTTGAGCACAATTGGTCCGAAATTTTCTTGATCATTCAAAAAATGATTAATAGACTAGATGAATATGAACACATCAGCAGATTTTTTGGCGTATGGGTATGGTTCATCCAAAAGGCAGCTTGCACAAAGTTATAGAAATTCTGTAATTGGTTACCATAAACTGTACTTCAGATCTGTAGCATGTACAAAAACTCATTCAATTCACTTTTTTCATTGGCTTTCAATTATCAAAACTGATACTTAATGTGCCATAAACAAGATTAGTGAACTGTTCATCACTTTTAACAGATTTTTAGAACACAATTTTCTAAGAACATATCCACTGTCTGGATATTCCAAGTGCACTCAGATCTGAGTTTAATACTCATATAACAACACATCAAAAACTTGATTAATCCAACCCTATCCCTGATTGTCTAGGACATATGCGTATCTCTTTTACAGGGAAGGTTGCTGCTACCCATTCCCTCCAAACTAAACTCCTAGCTCTTCACAAGGGCTCCAGCTCTATAAATCTCTACAGATCTCATCTCTTATCATCAAAGGGGACTGCATGTCAATTATAGCTGATATCCAACAAACTAGAACTATGGCATGGACCTTAATGCCCATCTGGAAAAAAACTATGGAACTACTTGCTGAGATCCACACTTAAACAATTAAATATAGCAAGAGGTGGGCAAATCTAAATCGAAATGACATCAATTGATTTTCGCCCTTTGCTTCAGACCGATTGTGGTCCACTTATAGATATATGTTCCTCTCAGATCTAAATCGAAACAAGGGTAGAAAAATAGAAAAATGGCGTGCACAATATTCTTTCCTAGTTGTAGTAGAAATGGCGTTGAATGCCCATACCTGCAATACTTTTTTTCCATGATTTTGTTAAAGCCATCGAATCTCAATGGCCCTTTATCAAGTGGTGGCAGAACACTGAAAAAGTGGGATGAAGTTTGTTCTCCAAGCAACTAATCAAAAACCATATGTGGATGAGATGATGTTAGGGCATGGGATCATACCTGAAAAGGGGAAGCCAGTCGACGGGGAAGAGGAGCAGCACGTTGTGGTGACTCCTTGGGGCTGCACGGCGCCCTTCACAATGGGAATCGGAAAGGAAGGGAAAGGGACTGATGTTTTGTACAAAATGGCGAAGGAAGGAAGGGGATGGGAGACGATGTTTTGTGCAATAGGAGTTTTTGGGGTTAGGGCACGTTAAGAGAAAAAAAAAGGCGCGAGGAGGAAACGTTAGGCGCGAACGATTTCTGCACTGTTTTTGTAACCCCAGTTGCCATTCTTTAAAAGACGAACGGGTTTTTAACGGCTGGTAGTGATTTTGTCCGTTCCTATTTTGAGATAGATGAGGTCCGTTCCAACCCACGGTTGCTGATACCGAATTTTGGTGTAGTGAGATGAAGCAAACCAATTTAAAGAGGAGCTAAAGTTAATGTGATATGGGTGTGTCCCACCTTTCACTCCACCAGAGAAAAAAACAGTGGCCTCCTATATGGTGCTCCAATAGTTGAAAAAAATTAAAAAACCAGTGGCCTCATATGTGGTGCTCCGAATAGTTAAAAAAATAAAAAGAGCTTCAAAAAAATGTACATACCTTTGAGAGGTAGAGCAATCAGAAAACATGAAGAGTGTGAGCAACTCATGAGATTAATAGTTTAGATACATATCAATGAACTACATGCAAGTATAACATCAAATTTTAAACAAACATACATTGATCGGGTATTTGATTGAAACAAGTATTCCCATTTTATATCCAGAATAACTAAGGAAGTACATAAAGAAATCAAGATATAGAAATTCAATCTACACCATCGAATTCAAACATTCTCAATATAAACTCAACCCAGTAATAGAGCAACTGTAGAGATTTTTGATGCATTGACAATATTTAATCACAATTTACAAATAATACTAAAGAAGTAACCATTCAAACAAATATTCAAAATAAGAAAATAACCATTCAAACAAATGGAAATATCTATGAAATGCGTTTTCACCATCTTCCATGAAACTCTAAAACTATCCTATAAAAAAAATTAAACTAACATACATTGATCGGGTATTTGATTGAAACAATTATCCCAATCTCATATCGAGAAAAACGAAGTAAGTACATGAAGCAATCAAGATATAGAAATTCAATCTACACTATCCAATTCAAACATTCTCAATAGAAAATCAATCTAGTATTAGAGCAAGTGTAGAGATTTATGATCCAATATCAATATTTTATCATAGTTTACAATTAATAGTAAAGAAGTAACCATTCACACACAGAAATACTTATGAAATGCATTTTCACCATCTTCCATAAAACTCCAAAATTATCATGAAAAAAAAAATTTAGTAATAGTTCTAAAAAAGATGATGTCGAAGAAGAAGAGTAGAATGGTATATAAGCTCCCAGCTCTCTCTTTCTAGTAGATAAGGCCCCTTGAATCAGTCTCTCATAGCTTAAAACTTCTAACTGAGCATCATTATCATCGTCTTCATTGGAGCCTAGTCCAACTATGTTGGATCAGCATGTGAAAATGTTATTATCATATATTCTTCCAACCTACTTGCCAATGCAACAAATATATTATATGCACTTACAACTATAAATTTTTTAACTCAGGCAATTTAGCAAACACATTGAATGCATTGTTAGAGTAAAGCAAGCAGAGGGTAAAGAATTAAAGAAAGAAACAACAGAGAAGCTTATATTATGGATAAGTTAACAAGGTTTTATCACAAAAGTCAACAAAATAAAAATGAATGCAAAATGCGTGAGAATGGAAACGACAACAATTGTGGTTCCTGCTCCGATTTGTCGTTGGGTTCAAGCTCTGGTTGGAAAAAGGGATTAAGGAGGATGAAGATGAAGATCTGAGTATGTTGGAATTCTAAGAGCAGGGTTTTCTGATTCTAGGGCTTTCAAATCTTGACGAAGTTAGGCGAGAGGGAAGAGGCCTGAAGAAGGGTTTTTTTTTTTTTTTTTTTTTTTTTAACCAGCGGTGCAAAGAGGAACCATCCAGAGTCCAGAGTTGGAAATGGTGGTGCGATCCATTTGGCGTATATATGGATTGGAATCTAAGTGGACCATCATCTAACTGGGCCATGAGGTGTAGAAAAAGAGTGGCTGAAAGGGTTATAGATTCATGAATGCATTTTTTGATTTCATTTGTCCTGGCTGATAAAATATATTTTTATAAAAGAATTAAGTTTAAATCGAAGAAAAATCATTAAGTGACAAGTTAATTGCTCGTATAATTTATTTTTATTTTTTGATAAAATCACGTCATTTGATGATATCATCAAACCTTCATCGAAAAAAAAAAAGATACTCTACTCCATCTTTGTCTACCTAGTCTCAAAAAGGTTATGAAAATGATACTCCATCTTTGTCTACCTAGTCTCAAAAAGGTTATGAAAATGATTGCATTTGGTCTCCTATTTGTCTTCAAAAAGCGGTCTTGGCAATCTTCCTTGAGTGTGTGGGTCTCACGCTTAGTTTCTACACATCCGTCGCCTCCTTTCGTATTAGTTTTGAGAGTTTGAGTTTAGAGTGTAAGGTGTTTAATGAAATGCCTCAATGGGGATTTTCTTTCGATTTGGTCTAAAGTCATTTATTTGGAGAATTTCATAGGTCTTGATGTTTGTGAGCAATATATAGAGCCATATTGGGCAATCTTTGAGTAGTAATTTGAGGTTCTCTCTCCTATGTATTGTATTATTTATTTGGAGTTTTAGATCTTTTTGTTTCATTAAAAATGAATTTGATATTGGACAAATTGAACACACTTCACTATGTGATTTGTAAGAGACTTGTCAAACCCTTATTCTTTGATGCATTCATTACCTCTTTCCGATTTTTCTCATTTCTTTGAAATGGATATTCATCTCTTGCCTAATTTTAGCATCATCTACTCCAAACACAAGGCAATCTGTCATGGAAACAAATTGAAGAAGCAGATGAAAAGTTGAAAAAGGTTGATATCAACCAGGCTAAGGATATCGTCAACTACACTGACCAATATGCAAGCTTTTTGAGGCAGTTGCCCTCGTAAGACTTGGGTCCACTTCCAAAATGCATATGAAAATTTTTTTCTCGACTTTCAAAATATATATGAAAATTCTGAATCCACCTCCAAATCTCACATGAAAATCCTAGGTCCACCCCAAAACCCATGAAAATTTTAATATCCGCTGCTAGTCAATTGGATTGATGATATTGTTGGCTAAGATAATTTTGTAAAAACAAAAAGAATGTTTGAAAAGTTATCTTGTCATTTTATTATTTTTCTTTTTAGAACCGTTTAATTGAGCTTAATTTTTTCATAAAAATCCCTGATAAAAAAGAGCTTATTATACCTAGCAAAAAATAATGTAAGGACTTATTTGCTTGAAAGTGTGTGATTTCAAATGTGTTGTGCTTAGTCATAATGAAAGTTTTGCAAGTCTCTAACATTACGTCTTCATTCTTTGGAAGGTGAACCTCCACACAAGAAGTATGCGAAGGAGGACTCAGACTCTGCTGAAATTGTCAAGGATTCTATGTTGCTCCTCCTTGGCGGTCTTCTTAGTGCACTATCTTATGGTGATATCAGATTTATCGGTTCTTTCCGGCGTTCAGTTGACTTGGTCTTGGGGTAAGGGCTGGTGTGATGGATTTAGGTCTTCTGAAGGCTATCTTTGATTCCATGTTTGAAGAAGTAGAGGCTTGGCAAGGGCGGGCTGGCCAAGATCCATCTGCCTTTTTTTTTAATCAAAGAATGGTGCTTGATAAAAAGAAAGCTCTTGAACGAGAACTGTTGCATCTAAGCAATTGAGAGTGGGACACTTCATTGAGCAGAATTTTTGCTACAATTCCCTGACATCTCTAAGGATGCAGATTGATTTGGCCAAGAAGAAACTATCGGAGCTTCGTACGACCTATGCCCGAGAAAACATGGCTCATGCAGTGGTAACCGAGAAGCTGTGGGGTGCTGATGATAGTTTAACTACTGAAGAAGCAGAACTGAACAACCTGGTCCAATCTTTGGAGAAGGTTCTTAGTATGAAGATTGATGAAGCTGTCGCTCAAGTTTATATGGGTAGTCTTGATTAGCAGACTACCTCAAGACTTCGGGACTTCTCAGAGCAAATTAAGCAGTGTTTTATGTGGTGGGGCTTTTGAAGTAACAATTTTTTTGAAACGAATAAATGAAGACTTTGTGTGAATGCCTTTATCTATTTTTCTTACTTCATGTGATTTTGTGTGATTTGAAAGATTTGATGTACATGACTGAGATCAAAGGTCATGGGTGTTGTAGGCAAATGGTCATATGAATAGGCTTTAGCTAGGGTCTAGGTATATGACTTTATCCAGGATTTGTGATTTGTGCATTTTGCTTTATCGAAAGAGGTCAATTGTATGGACTTTGTCGGTGTCTTGATGTGTGATTTTATCCAAGGCCCTTGACTTATTCCTTTCAAATCGCCGGGAGGGGTTAATTGGGTGGATGTTGGCTGGTGTCATGATGTATGACTTTTTCTGGGGTCATTGACTTATTCCTCACCAATCTTTGTGGAGGACTTGAACGTCTTGTTGCAAGACCTCTCATTTGTTTTCTTCTTTTTATTTAGTGGATGTGGGGAAGCAGTGCCTTTTATGAGTAGCACCACTTCAGAAACTTTCCATTGATAAGCATCATACACTGATTTCCTTCCATAGTGAGGACGCTATAGGTGTCGTTGGAGTAGACTTTGTTTATAATAAATGGTCCTTCCCATTTTAATTCGAACTTTCCTTTTGACTTATGAGTAGGAGTGATTGCTCTCTTGACGGCTAAAACCAAGTAGCCCTTTTTGAATGACCTTTATCTCACTTTTATATTGAAGGTCCCAATCATTCGGACTTGATATAACTCAATACTTTGTCAGACTACTAATCATTTTTCATCAAGGCTCTTGAGTTCTTAGAACCTTAGCTTTGCATTTTCTTCTTGCGTGTGCCAAAGCTAAACGAAAGGATGGAAGCTATATCTCAAGAGGCACCACCTCTTCACACCATATACCAAGGAGAAAGGGGTAGATTTTGTGGGACTGCGAACGGTAGTGTGATAAGCCCACAATTGCTTCAGGTAGTTTTGTGCCCCATGACTTTTTGTTGTCTGAGGCCATTTTCTTTAGTATTTTCCAATTCGTCTTATTGAATGCTTCTTTGATTCCCATATTTGTCACATAACCTATAGAATTTATCATTGTTGAATTGCGTTTGTTGGCATGGTATAACCATTTTGGTACCCTGAACCTGCAAATGATGTTTATTTTCACGAAATTTATAACCGTGGTTGCTTTGACTTTAGTTAGGGCTGTTGCTTTGGCCCATTTAAAGAAGTAGGCCATAGTAGCCAAGATGAAGTGATGTCCTCGGTCTGACGGTGCATGGGTGAATTTTTCCAATAATATCCATTCCTCATGCTTCAAATGGCCAAGAAATGGAAGTTGGGTGTGAATCTTTGGAGGCACATGAATGTAGTCTCCATAAATTTGGCATTCCCTGCATCTTCTTGCAAATTTCACAACATTGCAGACCATTGTCAGCCAAAATAATCAAGCCTCCAGATTTGATCATGTAATTTTGGCCTTGGCAGGTGTGCCTTCCATAAGTCAGGGTGTACCTCTTTCAAGGTTTCTTCTATTTCCTTCTGAGATAAGTAATGGAGAAACACCCCATCATAGGATTTCTGGTGCAATGTCATTGATAGCAAGTCAAAGTAGAATTTAAAACTCGGCTTTAAATGCTTGCTATGACTTTAGGGTGTTTGGTAGAACTCCAAACAATATGTCATCGATGAAGAGTTCCCTCCAGTCTTGGAAGGAATTCTCAAAGGAAATTCAGCTTCTGGTTGCTTTGAAACATTTTATTGGGGTTTGGAGCGTTTCCAGAGGTGGCAGAAATCGTCGTTCGACGATTGTAGTGTTGATTTGATCACCCTATGGTATAACTAATGATGCTGCTAGACTTGTCAGCGAATCTGCTTTGTCATTTTGATGCCTTGGAACATGACTGAACTCAACCAGGGTGAAACACACCCTTAGTTGTTGAGCTTTATTGTGATATGGCAACAGAATTGGGGTCTTCACATCAGAATCCCCATTCATTTATCTTATGACGAGCTGAAAATCCCCATAGACCAGTAGAATATCGATACTGGACTCCAATGCAAGTTCCATTTTGATGATTAAGGTTGTATATTCTGCTTCATTTTTGGATTTTCCTTTAGTTAGCGAGGAGTGTGGTATGCATGTCTTCTCTAGGCTGTGTTGACCTATAAAAATTGCAAATACTGCAGCGAAGACACCTCATCTCAGCTTAATTTAGGCTACAGAGGTTATTTGCAGATCTTGGAGAATCACTGTGAGAACCGGCATTCCATGAAGATCAAGATAGCTGGAACTCTCAGAGGAAGTTCAAATTTCGGGTTGAACAGACATCATCGAACTCAAAAGCCACAAGCATGTCAGCCTGAGGTCAGTTCCCCCCAAGCCAGGGGGTCACTGACCAAAGTCCTGTTTCCCGATGTCCAAAATTAATGAAATTTAGACGCGAAGCTTTAGTCATGCTCAGAAGATACTTTGCAAATTTTTAAGATGAAAAGACTCTGTTTGGCCTAAATTTCATTACATGTCAGCTTAGAGGACAGCAATCCCGTATTTGGGGGTCATCGGCTACGATCTTACTTCCAGAAGGCCAAAGTAGATAAAATTTGGAACAAATACTCAAAGAATGCCCCAAGTTATTCTCCCAAAGTTTCAAGTTAAGGGGTGGCTGTTCGGATAGAAAACAGGCTAACTATCTCAATGTAGAGTGAATAGTGACCTAACACATGCAATGAATAGGTTACTGTTCGAAATCCCACTTCCTCAAATCAAAACTACATGAAATTTGGATGAATACTCCAAGATGTTCTTGACGTCAGTCCCTCCAAGTTTCAAATCAAATCGGGGTCATTTGGGCTTCAAACAGCTGAAACAAGGGCCCAATGTCATAAAAAAGTCAACTGGAGAGTTGACTAAGTTCAGGTGGTCAAACAGAGCTGAAACTTCTGTGCCACACTCAAAATAGTGTCAAGAAGTATCCCTCAAAGTTTCGTGGCGATTGGACACCGTTTGGGCCCCGAACAGGCGGAAACAAGCCAAATATGCAAAATTTCAAGAATGGGCCTTGGGAGTGACCGGGGCCCACAAACAAAAGGAGTTGACCAAGTTCAGGTGGTCAAACAAAGCTGAAATTTCTGTGACACACTCAAAATAGTGTCAAGAAGTATCCCTCCAAGTTTCGTGCGATTGGACACCGTTTGGGCCCCGAACAGGCGGAAACAAGCCACATATGCAAAATTCCAAGAATGGGCCTTAGGAGTGACCGGGGCCCACAAACAAAAGGAGTTGACCAAATTCAGGTGGTCAAACAGATCTGAAACTTCTGTGACACACTCAAAATAGTGTCAAGAAGCATCCCTCCAAGTTTCGTGGCAATTGGACACCGTTTGGGCCCCGAACAGGCGGAAACAAGCCACATATGCAAAATTCCAAGAATGGGCCTTGGGAGTGACCGGGGCCCACAAACAAAAGGAGTTGACCAAGTTCAGGTGTCAAACAGAGCTGAAACTTCTGTGACACACTCAAAATAGTGTCAAAAAGTGTTCCTCCAAGTTTCGTGGCAATTGGACTTCGTTTGGACCCCGAATAGGCGGAAACAAGCCACATAAGCAAAAGTTCAAGATTGGGCCATGGGAGTGACCGGGGCCCACAAACAAAAGGAGTTGACCAAGTCCAAGTGGTCAAACAGAACAGAAATTTCTGTGACATACTCAAAATAGTGTCATGAAGCATCCCTCCAAGTTTCGTGGCGATTAGACACCGTTTGGGCCCCGAACAGGCGGAAACAAGCCACATATGCAAAATTCCAAAAATGGGCCTTGGGAGTGACCGGGGCCCACAAACAAAAGGAGTTGACCAAGTTCAGGTGGTCAAACAGAGCTGAAACTTCTGCGACACACTCAAAATAGTGCCAAGAAGTATCCCTCCAAGTTTCGCGGCGATTGGACACCGTTTGGGCCCCGAACAGGCGGAAACAAGCCACATATGCAAAATTCCAAGAATGGGCCTTGGGAGTGACCGGGGCCCACAAAAAAAAGGAGTTGACCAAGTTCAGGCTGTCAAAAAGAGCTGAAACTTCTGTGACACATTTAGAATAGTGTCAAAAAGTGTTCCTCCAAGTTTCGTGGCGATTGGACTTCGTTTGGACCCCGAGTAGGCGGAAACAAGCAACATAAGCAAAAGTTCAAGATTGGGCCATGGGAGTGACCGGGGCCCACAAACAAAAGGAGTTGACCAAGTTCAAGTGGTCAAATAGAGCAGAAATTTCTGTGACATACTCAAAATAGTTTCATGAAGCATCCCTCAAGTTTCGTGGCGATTGGACACCGTTTGGGCCCCGAACAGGAGGAAACAAGCCACATATGCAAAATTCCAAAAATGGGCCTTGGGAGTGATCGGGGCCCACAAACAAAAGGAGTTGACCAAGTTCAGGTGGTCAAACAGAGCTGAAACTTTTGTGACACACTCAAAATAGTGTCAAGAAGTATCCCTCCAAGTTTCGCGGCGATTGGACACCGTTTGGGCCCCGAACAGGCGGAAATAAGCCACATATGCAAAATTCCAAGAATGGGCCTTGGGAGTGACCGGGGCCCACAAATAAAAGGAGTTGACCAAGTTCAGGTGGTCAAACAAAGCTGAAATTTTTGTGACACACTCAAAATAGTGTCAAGAAGTATCCCTCCAAGTTTCGTGGCGATTAGACACCGTTTGGGCCCCGAACAGGCGGAAACAAGCCACATATGCAAAATTCCAAGAATGGGCCTTGGGAGTGACCGGGGCCCACAAACGAAAGGAGTTGACCAAGTTCAGGGGGTCAGACAAAGCTGAAATTTCTGTGACACACTCAAAATAGTGTCAAGAAGTATCCCTCCAAGTTGTGCGGCGATTGGACACCGTTTGGGCCCCGAACAGGCGGAAACAAGCCACATATGCAAAATTCCAAGAATGGGCCTTGGGAGTGACCGGGGCCCACAAACAAAAGGAGTTGACCAAGTTCGGGGGGTCAAACAAAGTTGAAATTTCTGTGACACACTCAAACTAGTGTCAAGAAGTATCCCTCGAAGTTTCGTGGCGATTGGACACCGTTTGGGCCCCGAACAGGCGGAAACAAGCCACATATGCAAAATTCCAAGAATGGGCCTTAGGAGTGACCGGGGCCCACAAACAAAAGGAGTTGACCAAGTTCAGGTGGTCAAACAGAGCTGAAACCTCTGTGACACACTCAAAATAGTGTCAAGAAGTGTTCCTCCAAGTTTCGTGGTGATTGGACACCGTTTGGGCCCCGAACAGGCGGAAACAAGCCACATATACAAAATTCCAAGAATGGGCCTTGGGAGTGACCGGGGCCCACAAACAAACGGAGTTGACCAAGTTCAGGTGGTCAAACGGAGCTGAAATTTCTATGAAACACTTCAGATGCTCTCAAGCAGCATCTCTCTATATTTCGTGATGATTGGACATCATTCGGGCCTCAAACAATGGAAAATAGACCGCATATGCAATGTTCCAAAAGTGGGCCTTGTCCGTGACCGGGGCCCAATTAATGAAAAAGTTGACCAACTTCCTGAAGTCAAAAAGGGTTGAAATTTTTATGACATGTAGAGAATAGTGCTAAGAAGCGTCCCTCCAAGTTTGGTGGCAATCGGACTTCGTTTGAGCCCAAAATAGATGAAAATGGCCACATACGCGAAAAACCTGAAATTGGGCCTCGTCCGTGGCCCAGTCTGCGGTCACGGACCTTCAAAGGATGTTTCCCACGATTTTGGGTGGTTTCCCTCCACTGCTCTTCGAAATCCAACTCCCCACAACTACTATTAACTCCCCAAAACTGCACAAAACTGATTGGGAGTCTATAAAAAGAGAAAATTTTGAAGAATGGAGAAAAAAGACACACACATAAGGAAGAAAAGTGAAGAAATTGAAGAAAGTCACCACCTAAGGCAACAAGAAGCAAGCTCCAGCAGCACTTCCACGACCATTCCCACCTTCTTTTCTTAGTTTTGAAGGTGAGCAAGAAAATTCAGAAGGAGAGAAGGAAGGGAAATGGCCAAAAGTCCATACTATGTTCGTACGACGCCAATTTTTTGAGAGGATGACATTGTCACCTCTGTTTCTATCATTCGTAGGGCTTCTTAGCCATTACCAGAGTTGTGAAAGAAGTCTCTCTAGGCCTCATTTTGTTCCTTGAAAATGATAGGTTCAAATGACACAACTCCGGCTTCAAATTTGCCCATTTCGGACTTGAAATAAAAATGCAGTCCATAAGCACGAATGATGAGTTACAGCAGTTTCAATTAATTCCATGATAAAATGTGATCTTCTTGATGGTTGTCCACCGCTCCAAAATCATGAGAATGGAGTTCCAACACTTGAAAGAAGTTCCAAGAAAGAACCAGCGCGAACAGCACAAAAAACGGAGGCACAAGGCCATTGTCTGTCAGTGACCGTGACCCCCGGTCACTGGCAGGTTCCAGTGACCGTGGGTGAGTCACGGTCACTGGAAGGCCCCAGTGACCGCGGGTGAGTCACGGTCACTGGAATGGGGCAGTGACCGCGGGTCACGGTCACCCCTCATTTTTTCCTCTTTTTTGCATTTATTCTTCCACCTTATGTATATTTTCTTGTATTTTCCAAATTGAGATCACGTCTAAGACTTGAGGGAGGGGTTGTAAACTTTCAAAATGTATGTGAACAACCTGCATCCCCGCGGTCAGGGCACTTGAACCCATGTAAACAAAAGGGAAATTAATGATGAACTGTTATTATTTCCCATTCTTCTTAACGCTTAAAGTGCGTGAATGTCGGACCTTGATTCCGTAATTCATTTCCACGCCTACATTTTTAAGCGCGATCAGAAGATTGGCGCCGTCTGTGGGGATTTATATGCCCTAATTTGTGATCGAATTTGGTGAAAAATGCATAAAAGCGCTGAAAATTGCTAAAAAGTGCTGCTGCTGCCCTGAAAACTGCCACTGTTGCCCTGAAAACTGCCGCTGTTGCACTGTAACTGCTGCTGTTGCATTGAAAGTGCCGCTGTTACGCTGTAACTGCTGCTGTTGCACTGAAAGTGCTGCTGTTGTGTTGAAGAGTGCCGCTGTTGCACTGTAACTGCTGCTGTTGCACTGAAAGTGCTGCTGTTGTGTTGAAGAGTGCTGCTGTTTCACTGAAACTGCTGCTGTTGCACTGAAAGTGCTGCTATTGCACTGTAACTGCTGCTATTGCACTGAAAGTGCTGCTGTTGTGTTGAAGAGTGCTGCTGTTTCACTGAAACTGCTGCTGTTGCACTGAAAGTGCCGCTATTGCACTGTAACTGCTGCTATTGCACTGTAACTGCTGCTATTGCACTGAAAGTGCTGCTGTTGTGTTGAAGAGTGCTGTTGTTTCACTGAAATTGCTGCTATTGCACTGAGAGTGCTGCTGTTTCACTGAAACTGCTGCTATTGTACTAGAAACTGTCGCTGTTGTGCTGGAAACTGCTGTTGTTTCACTGAAAACCGCTGCTAAAAGCCTGTGACCGGGGCACACGGTCACTTACTTATTTTTATGATGTGAAAGGCTTATTTAACCTCCAATTACACCCATACAAGACCTTTGATGTCTGCAATGGGTTTGAAAATATCATTAAAGGACTTTTGCACCTTGAAGTGCATATTGTTCATACAAATGAAGGCATTAGGCACCTTGATGTGCGTACACTTGCCATTTAATTGGAAGAATTTGCACTTTGATGTGCATAACTTGATTGAATGAATTCGCACCTTGATGTGCATGGACCAAATCATCACCCTTTTCACTTTAGAAGAGTGATGATTCAGTTCAAAGGGCTTCTGACCCATATAAAAAGTTTATTAAATCAGTGATAAGACCAACGACATTGTAATTATGCATTGTCCGGCGTCAACCACTGATGGATCTTGTGTGGTCATTGTGATAGTGGTGCAGGCTTGATCCTGTGGGCCCTATCCCTTTGATTGATCCAACCCTCTCTTGCTTATAAGTCTGACACAGATAGTCCAGATATGCTGCTGAAATTTTAGTAGCCAGGACTAGTCAGCATAGCATGCTTTTAAGCCTGACTTGATAAACCCGAAATGCTGCAGAAATTCTGATAGTAGGGATAGTCAGCATAGCATAATGAGATGGGATTTATGCCTATATCTAACCATTTCGGTTCAAAACCATGTTGGTCTAGATGGCATCTATAAACCATTCCGGCTAGCCCAAGAGGCAGCCATGTTGGTTATACCACTAATATAGTCCTGTGGGCTTACTTTTTGCAGAGACATCATGGGTTCCCTGATCATCACTTTTGATGAGGCCAAGGAGAGGCTCTTTAAAATATCCATAACCCAAAACAAACCAACTATAAGAGCATCAAAAAAGGCTCGAATGGACTTTACTGCCCCTATGTCAAGAGTCTCAGTATTTCAGAGACTCTCTATTCCAACAGG
Source organism: Sextonia rubra (assembly GCA_037013555.1). NCBI lineage: Eukaryota > Viridiplantae > Streptophyta > Magnoliopsida > Laurales > Lauraceae > Sextonia > Sextonia rubra. The sequence goes on from JASUAD010000023.1 coordinate 16,054,017, forward strand.
CTCTATAACTTCGGCTGATCCAAATGGGTCATCAGTGACCCTTAAATTCATCAAGAAGACTAAAACTCCCAAATCTTGGGTTTCCAAATACGCCCAGAATCCGTTTAGAGTTTTCAACAAGGTTCAGAAGGAACCAAATCACAAACTGAAGTCAGAAGGCAGCAATCTTCATATCACCAAGCCTCGTCTTGGGGCAATGCAGGTCCGGTCCACGGATCATAAATCAATGGTCATTACCAAGCAAACACCAAAAGACTTCCGGCAATTCCTAACTCGTAAGAAGGTCCAAAAGGGTACATCCATCCCCAGATACAGCACGTGGTCACCTCAATTACACTCCAAAATCCAATATGGCTGAGAACAAACTCTTGGCCTCAGTTGAAGATAATACTTTCTATCCTCTAACTCAAAAAGAAGGACGGAGGTTTGGCAGGGGGCATCTACCTTCTATCATAGTGGCACCTTCTCCGCTATCTTCACCCCAAGGCTTATCATATGGCGCTGAAGGCAACAAATAAGCGGAGCGATTGGTCATCAGTAATTCGACTGATCTCGCTCATTTCAAAAATTCGCTCCAACAGAAGAAAGTGCAAAAGAAAAAGAATAAGGGGGGTCCTATTGACATCCTTTCACTTCCCACTTTAGATTCCATGGATTGGGAATGAGTGACAAGCACTTCCAGGCCGTTGGTTGCCAAGTTTAAAGATCAGACCTCAGCAGCCAGGATGGCAAACCAACTCAAGAAGAAAGCTTTAACCCATTACAAAGACCAAACTCAAAAGCTGTCACAATGCAAGATCACTAAAAAATGGGTGGTTAAAGAAGATGATCCAGACTTGACCTCGTCTTGCATGGTCGGGCCAGGTTCAATTCGAAGAATTACTCGGAGTATGGCTCAGACTCAATTACAAGAGTCTGATTCAAACTCTTATTCAAGTAGCACTTCTGAAGGTCATGTCGAAACTGATTCTGACGATGATCCTATCACTATCTTGGATACAAAAGATAGTCGATCTACTCCTCAGGCATTAACATCATCCTATCCCGTCAGTACACTGTGTTTATGGCTGAAGGGAATGGAACTAGCAAGGATGGAAATGACGATGCTAGTGGAAGTAAAGATGCTCACGAAAAAGATGCTAGTGAAAATGAAAATGACAATGTCAGTGATGTTGTCAAACAACAAGGAGCTATGATCGACCACTTAACTGCCCAAGTGAAAATCTTAACAGATAAGCTAGGTGGTCTGAATCAAGTTCAAATAAATCCTCCATTTGCCAACAGAAGAGAACAAGCAATGATCATGAAGAATGCCACTAAAATTGACCTTCTCACAGCTCAATTTAAGTCCCTAACAGACAAGGTGATAGCTGCAGGTTTTACTGGTGGTGATCATTCATCAATCCTTGGTTTTCATGCAAATCCTGAAAAACATGTGACCTTCAAAGAAGTTGAAGAGATACTGACAAAATCAAAAGTGGAGACCAGAATGAAAAAGAAAGGTATTACACCCAAGTATCCCCCGGAATTTGATCTGGTTCCATTTCCACCAGATTATAAACTTCCGACTTTCCAACTATACCTTGGGAAAGGGTCGGCATATCAGCATATTGTGCATTTCAAATCACTCCTAGGAAGCCTGCCAGAGTTAGATGCACTAAAAATAAGACTATTCGTCGGTACATTGAAAGGAGTCGCCTTCGATTGGTACAAGCAGTTACCAGAACTCTCATTCATGACATGGACGATCACAGAAGAGAAGTTCTTACTCCATTTTCAGGAGGAGGATCAAACAGTCACCTTTGCTGTACTCAGCAGCACAAGGCAGGGAGACAACGAAACTGCACAGGCCTTTATCAATAGATGGAGAGCATTATCCTATAAATGCTTGGAACAACCATCTCAAAGGGCAACGATCGAAATGTGCAAAACCAATTTGCGACCAGAAATCAAGGCTATCATACTTAGTCATAAAACTAAGCCTTTGGCCCGATTGGTTGAAGTTGCCACTGATGCAGAACTAACTCTCAAAGAGATCAGTCAAAGTCAAAGCTATATTGAAGATGCCTTCTCTGAGAACTCTTAAATAACTCAAGGGATTGCAGTGCAAACTTGCCTACATTTGCAGCCTCAACTCCAGGCAAATCTCTCTTCCTCTACATTCGAACTCTTGATCACTCTCTGGGGGCATTGCCAGCTCAAAAGAAAAACGAGGAAATTACACCACTATATTATTTCCAATAAAATGTATTTGGTTTCCAACACCAATCCACTGAAGGCATTTGTGACAAAAGCTGGTGCACTGGGAGATCGTCTATCCAAATGATCTATTATTTTCTCTCAATATGAACTGCTGTAAAAAAATCCAATGCTGTCCCTCCATGGCATAGAACACTGCAGCTAATGGACTTGTTGCAGCTTTCAACAAGACTATTTGCAAAATTTTGAAGAAAATGGTCTCTGCCAACAAAAGGTTGGAGTACCAAACTTCCAGAAGCATTGTGGGCATACAGAACTACTGTTCGTAGTCCGACCAAATCAACACCATATTCCTTGGTTTATGGCTATGAAACTGTGATACCCTTATAAATTCAACTTCCTTCTCTTTGGGTAGCTATGATGAAAAAATACACTGAAAAAAAAAAAGAATACCAAGCTCAGACTCCAAGAGCTAAAGAGCCTTGATGAGAAAAGGCTTGCCGCTCGACAAAGTATTGAGTTGTATCAAGCTCGTATGGCTGCATCTTTCAACAAAAAGGTCAAGTATAGAGCTTACAAGAAGGGAGATTTAGTCCTTGCAGTTAGAAGACCTATGTTTTCCACGCACTTGTCGGGAGGCAAGTTCGAACCTAAATGGGAAGGACCTTTTGTTGTCGACAAGGTTTACTCCAATGGCGCCTACGCTCTCCTCACACTTGAAGGGGAAAGATGCATGATGCCTATCAATGGAAAACTTCTCAAGAAATACTATACCTGAATGTCATTGGTATACCTAAACCATGTACAATGTACCCAAACCATGTACAGTGTACATTCTCACTCCTAACCAAAATCAAAATCCTTTGGTTTTGAGCCTTACAACCTATGACTCGTAACCAAAATCCCTCAGGTTTGTATAAAATGACTGCGAGGATCAAGTCCTTCGACCCCTCTAGTCAAACCTTTGTTACTCGGATAATGTCCTTACAAGACCCCTTGTAACATCCTGCTATATAGATTAAGTCTTTTTGTAGACTCTATATAGCAAAACTCAGCTATGTGGAATAAGTCTTTTTGCAGACCCCATATAGCTAATCCTTAGTTGTATAGAACAAGTCTTTTTGCAGACCCTATATGACTGCCTTCGGTTATATAGAACAAGTCTTTTTGTAGACCCTGAATAACCAAAATCTAAACAAAAACCAAAACCAAATCTTTGTCCTAAGGAATAAGTCAAGGATCCCGGGGAAAGCCTCACACATGGGCACCGGATAACATCCACTTTGTTTGACCCCTTTCGACACCAAAAGGATCAAGTCATGGACCCTGGAGAAAGCCTCACACATGGGCACCGGATAACGTCCACTTATATGACTCCCTTATTTTCGATTTGTGGATCCAAAAGATCGCAAATCACACCCTCATACAAGTCTGAGAAAACCAAACCAAACAAACCATCCACATAAACCATATTAAACCTCCACAAAAAATCAACCCAAACACCCATACCAATGACAAAAATAGAAAGAAAAACATTTTCCATTGATATCCATTTTAAAGTTCGAATACAAGCAGTGAAGTCAATGTACACATGGCCTCCAGGGCTAATCAGAAAAAGCAAAACCATCAAATGGAAGGTGCAGCAGAGAATCTCAGTCCAGGAACTTCTCCAGTTTCCCTTTAGCATTCAGTACTTCTGCCATGAGGATGCGCCCTTTGTAGCTTGCATAAGCTAGGATAGCAGTACTAATGTCAATCTCGTCCAGCTTACACTAATACGAATACCAGTTTCTTGATGACAAAGCCTTAGCTCTCTAGAGCCACAAATTGACATCAGATGCTTCATTTGGGTCTTTCGAATCAGGCTCTCTTGTGGTCTTACCCTTGGCACGACTTTTAGGTGCCGCGGCATTGGCAGTTGCAGGTGCTTTACTCTTCTATTTGCAAAACAGATCAAAAGAAAGAAAAGATGGATATCAGTAACAATGATATGGAACTTCTCAAAAAAAAAAAAAAAAAAAAAAAATTGGCAGCATCTCCCCTTAGTATAAGACCAAAAGTAGAAGGCAATACTCAGTTCTGAGACCAAGAATTGGCATCAAAGGCACACTTAAGTCTCAGAACCGAGGCTCCCGGTCCAAACAGATGTTCAATCATCTTAAGACCTTTTCAGGGAGCAGCAAGTTCGTGTTCAAGCACGAAAATGGCATTCTATAATTCCCACAGAGGCTCTGATCATAGAAAGTTAGATGCGTGTTCAGTGGTGTGCATGTTACTACTCAAACACAGGTGGATGTTCACTGTGACAACAGCAACAAGTATTGGACAGTCAGGATTGATCGTGATTATGAAGAAGTTCTAATAGAGTTTAAGACACAAGGGTTCTTCTCAACCGGATATGGCTGTAAAAAAAAAAAAAAACGGTCTCTTTCTCTCTCGGTCTCCCTTTCTCTTTGTTGGTTTGAACCAAAAAAAAAAAAAAAAAAGGGAATAGAGATGTTGGGTTTTAAATGCCCACGGTCTCTTCCCTATTTTTCCTAAGTGGAGCCCGCTATTTGATGCCAGCACATGGAGCAGGGAAATCCAAAATCAATTAATGGTCCAAAATTGGGAATTCCCCCTCAATTACTATTTGGCCTCCTCCCCACAAATACAATTTGGTTAAAATCAGTGGAGTCTAAGATCAAGTCTTGATGGATTCCTCCTTCTTCACCACGATCTCTGTGATCTTTTGCAAGTCCTATGAGGGGTCCACTTGGAGTAATTTACCAAAGAAATAATCCTATTTTTAGGGTATTTCGAGGGAAATTATACAAAAAAAAAGAGATGCGGAGTTTCTTTCCAAATCAACTTTGGGTCAAAATTTGATTTTAAACCAATGTCTCAAATTGTTTTTCATCAAAACCCATAAAGGCCAATCTCTTTCAAAATTATATCTCATTTTGTCAAAATTGCATCTCATTTTAAATCATGTCAAGCCAAGTCAAAACCTAAACTTTGAACTTTGAAAATGAACCAAAAAAATCCATGAAGATCCAAACCCAAATTCATTTTCTCTAAAACTTTTGAATTTCTTAAAACCTCAGGGATTCTTTTTGTGGGTGTTCCCCACATCCCCACAGAGACGCCACTCTGGATATCTGTGAAAAATAGGTCAAAAGAAAATCAAACTCATTTCCAAAATCCAAACAAAATTCATAAACTTCTGAATTTTCTAAATACCTAAGGGATTCCTTTGTGGGTGTTCCCCACAGTCCCCACGGAGATGCTACTTTTGATATCCGTGAAAATAGGGCAAAGAAATTCAGATTTCTTATGTCTTTTCAGAATTCCGTCATCAAACCTTTCATGGTTTTTATCAAAATTTTCAAATCCCAAAGTTTAGGCCTACAACCTACCTTGACAAACTGTCTTTTCATCAAGCCATCCATCATTCCCACAGATTGGCTATTTCGAGGCACAATGATTATTATACCATAATCATTACACCTCGAGGGGGCACTTGTTGACCTATAAAAATTGCAAATACTGTAGCGAAGACACCTCATCTCAGTTTAATTTAGGCTACAGAGGTTATTTGCAGATCCTGGGGAATCACTGTGAGAACCGGCATTCCATGAAGATCAAGATAGCTGGAACTCTCAGAGGAAGTTCAAATTTCGGGTTGAACAGACATCATCGAACTCAAAAGCCACAAGCATGTCAGCCTGAGGTCAGTTCCCCCCAAGCCAGGGGGTCACTTACCAAAGTCCTGCTTCCCGATGTCCAAAATTAATGAAATTTAGACGCGAAGCTTCAGTCATGCTCAGAAGATACTTTGCAAATTTTCAAGATGAAAAGACTCTGTTTGGCCTAAATTTCATTACATGTCAGTTTAGAGGACAGTAATCCCGAATTTGGGGGTCATCGGCTAAAATCTTACTTCCAGAAGGCCAAAGTAGATAAAATTTGGAACACATACTCAAAGAATGCCCCAAGTTATTCTCCCAAAGTTTCAAGTCAAGGGGTGGCTGTTCGGATAGAAAACAGGCTAACTATCTCAATGTAGAGTGAATAGTGACCTAATGCATGCAATGAATAGGTTACTGTTCGAAATCCTACTTCCTCAAATCTAAACTATAAGAAATTTGGATGAATACTCCAAGATGTTCTTGACGTCAGTCCCTCCAAGTTTCAAATCAAACCGGGGTCATTTGGGCTTCAAACAGCTGAAACAAGGGCCCAATGTCATAAAAAAGTCAACTGGAGAGTTGACCAAGTTCAGGTGGTCAAACAGAGCTGAAACATCTGTGACACACTCAAAATAGTGTCAAGAAGTATCCCTCCAAGTTTCGCGGCGATTGGACACCGTTTGGGCCCCGAACAGGCGGAAACAAGCCACATATGCAAAATTCCAAGAATGGGCCTTGGGAGTGACCGGGGCCCAAAAACAAAAGGAGTTGACCAAGTTCAGGTGGTCAAACAGAGCAGAAACTTCTTTGACACACTCAAAATAGTGTCACAAAGTGTTCCTCCAAGTTTCGTGGTGATTGGACACCGTTTGGGCCCCGAACAGGCGGAAACAAGCCACATATGTAAAATTCCAAGAATGGGCCTTGGGAGTGACCGGGGCCCACAAACAAAAGGAGTTGACCAAGTTCAGGTGGTCAAACAGATCTGAAACATCTGTAACACACTCAAAATAGTGTGAAAAAGTGTTCCTCCAAGTTTCGTGGCAATTGGACGTCGTTTGGACCCCGAATAGGCGGAAACAAGCCACATAAGCAAAAGTTCAAGATTGGGCCTTGGGAGTGACCGGGGCCCACAAACAAAAGGAGTTGACCAAGTTCAAGTGGTCAAACAGAGTTGAAATTTCTGTGACACACTCAAAATAGTGTCAAGAAGCATCCCTCCAAGTTTCGTGGCGATTGGACACCGTTTGGGCCCCTAACAGGCGGAAACAAGCCACATATGCAAAATTCCAAGAATGGGCCTTGGGAGTGACCGGGGCCCACAAACAAAAGGAGTTGACCAAGTTTAGGTGGTCAAACAGAGCTGAAATTTCTGTGACACACTCAAAATAGTATCAAGAAGTATCCCTCCAAGTTTCGTGGCGATTGGACACCGTTTGGGCCCCGAACAGGCGGAAACAAGCCACATATGCAAAATTCCAAGAATGGGCCTTGGGAGTGACCGGGGCCAACAAACAAAAGGATTTGACCAAGTTCAGGTGGTCAAACAGAGCTGAAACTTCTGTGACACACTCAAAATAGTGTCAAGAAGTGTTCCTCCAAGTTTCGTGGTGATTGGACACCGTTTGGGCCCCGAACAGGCAGAAACAAGCCACATATACAAAATTCTAAGAATGGGCCTTGGGAGTGACCGGGGCCCACAAACAAAAGGAGTTGACCAAGTTCAGGTGGTCAAACAGAGATGAAATTTCTATGAAACACTTAAGATGCTCTCAAGCAACATCTCTCTAAGTTTCGTGATGATTGGACATCATTCGGGCCTCAAACAATGGAAAATAGACCTCATATGCAATGTTCCAAAAGTGGGCCTTGTCCGTGACCGGGGCCCAATTAATGAAAAAGTTGACCAACTTCCTGAAGTCAAAAAGGGCTGAAATTTTTATGACATGTAGAGAATAGTGCTAAGAAGCATCCCTCCAAGTTTGGTGGCAATCGGACTTCGTTTGAGCCCAAAACAGATGAAAATGGGCCACATACGCGAAAAACCTGAAATTGGGCCTCGTCCGTGGCCCAGTCTGTAGTCACGGACCTTCAAAGGATGTTTCCCACGATTTTGGGTGGTTTCCCTCCACTCCTCTTCGAAATCCAACTCCCCACAACTGCTATTAACTCCCCAAAACTGCACAAAACTGATTGGGAGTCTATAAAAAGAGAAAATTTTGAAGAATGGAGAAAAAAGACACACACATAAGGAAGAAAAGTGAAGAAATTGAAGAAAGTCACCACCTAAGGCAACAAGAAGCAAGCTCCAGCAGCACTTCCACGACCATTCCCACCTTCTTTTCTTAGTTTTGAAGGTGAGCAAGAAAATTCAGAAGGAGAGAAGGAAGGGAAATGGCCAAAGTCCATACTATGTTCGTACGACGCCAATTTTTTGAGAGGATGACATTGTCACCTCTGTTTCTCTCATTCGTAGGGCTTCTTAGCCATTACAAGAGTTGTGAAAGAAGTCTCTCTAGGCCTCATTTTGTTCCTTGAAAATGATAGGTTCAAATGACACAACTCCGGCTTCAAATTTGCCCATTTCGGACTTGAAATAAAAATGCAGTCCGTAAGCACAAATGATGAGTTACAGCGGTTTCGATTAATTCCATGATAAAATGTGATCTTCTTGATGGTTGTCCACCGCTCCAAAGTCATGAGAATAGAGTTCCAACACTTGAAAGAAGTTCCAAGAAAGAACCAGCGCGAACAGCACAAAAAACGGAGGCACAAGGCCATTGTCTGTCAGTGACCGTGACCCCCGGTCACTGGCAGGTTCCAGTGACCGTGGGTGAGTCATGGTCACTGGAAGGCCCCAGTGACCGCGGGTGAGTCACGGTCACTGGAAGGCCCCAGTGACCGCGGGTGAGTCACTGTCACTGGAATGGGGCAGTGACCGCGGGTCACGGTCACCCCCCATTTTTTCCTCTTTTTTGCATTTATTCTTCCACCTTATGTATATTTTCTTGTATTTTCCAAATTGAGATCACATCTAAGACTTGAGGGAGGGGTTGTAAACTTTCAAAATGTATGTGAACAACCTGCATCCCCGCGGTCAGGGCACTTGAACCCATGTAAACAAAAGGGAAATTAATGATGAACTGTAATTATTTCCCATTCTTCTTAACGCTTAAAGTGCGTGAATGTCGGACCTTGATTCCGTAATTCATTTCCACGCCTACATTTTTAAGCGCGATCAGGCTGTAGAAGAGAATTCCTGCTCCCGCTACCATTTGGCGTTGTTCAATGGTTCTTAAAGCTTTGGTGAAGTACATGGTCCAGTGAACATGTGGATCTACTTCTGTTACGGGCTCTTCCACGAGGAATACTGGGTTCATCAAGGAGTTCCTCTTCAAATTTAGGGCCTTTTGACAATGGATGTTCTACGAGGAAGCTGGCCAAGACTTATCCTTGGATGGCTTTTGTAGGTATGTATCTGAAGTTGTATTGTGTTGATAGGATGAACCTGGTTTACCCACTGTCTCAACTAGTTGATCAGGCAAGGATTAATGTCCCTTTGCAGCAAAGTTTACGCTCTTTTTATTTGCTCAACTAGCCAATCATCTTCTATTAGCTTGCAGGGGTCATAGAAGGAGACGGTCACTGCCAGCATTTCTAGGCAAAAGGTGTCTTCCTTGTTTAGGATTTCATCAGATAGCTATCCTTCTTCCTTAAGGTCATCCTATGAAGGTAGACTCCTTTTATCTTCATTTTTGGAATCCGAGTAGTAGTTGGCCCAAGATATCCAGTTGCAACTAGAGATTTGTAGGCCCTCTTTGTGATTGCTATTGACATGGACTAGGAAATCTACTAGTGTGGTTTTCTGACTTGAATGAGAGATACTTCCTCCTTTAGGACCTTTTCACCCTTTTTGATAACTTGAGCTGTTTGGATCTCTCATGCTGCCTTTTTGGCTCTTCTTTTGCCCTTTTCTTTTCTCTTGTGGATGGCTTTTTGACCACCTTCCAGTCTTCATCATTAACTAGGTCGGGATGGACCCATAGTTTTTCCTAGGAGTTGGTCTTGATAGGCACCAAGATGTTTTCATGTTGGACTAGATTTATGACCTGGAACTCCACCATCTTTGATGTTGGTGGAGCAGAGAGTGTTATAGGATCAAACTGCCCAAAGGGTATCATGTTAATAGGTGCTATATCATATTTTTGATCGAAGGTGATCACCCTTTGTTCACATCTCATTGATTTTCTCTTTGAGGATAAAGCAATCCTTTAAGGGATGTGAGACAACTCTGCGGTATCATAGTAGTTGGGGTCATCAACCTTTCTTTCTTGATTTGGCCTTTTGTAAAAAGGGCGTTCAATCTTCCCGTTTTCAACTAAGGAACGAAAGATGATTTCAATCTGCTCATTGAAAGGATACTTTGTATTCTTCCTTTTTTTTCATAATCCTCCTTATGAATTTGTTCATTGGCCGGACTTAGAGCCTTACTTGGGGCCTTGGAGGTTTGAACATTGAACACCTCCTCTTTCCTTTTATTGCTCTTGGGTGCCCTTGTCAAAGCAGTGGAATTGCTTCTTTTTACTTCCTTCTCGTCCCACTCCTTGTAGACATTTTTACCCTTGACGGCTGCCTCAATGCATCTGGAGAGTGACATAATTTTCAGTACCAACATATGGCACGGATTTCTGGCGTGAGATTGTCCATGCACATCTCTATTGCATCTTTTTCTGATGGTGGCTCCATGCATCTGTAAGAGAGTGCCTTGCACTTGTTAATGAGGGTTTGGGCATCACCATCCTCCTGCTTGGTGTTGCCAAGGAAGCTAAAGGTAATTGCCTAATTTTCTTCATGGAAGTGTAGTCAGAATTCTTCTTCCAAGACTGCCCAAGAGGTGAGGGAGTACTTGGGCAGCTATCGATACTAGTTGAAGGCAATGCCCTTGATAGTACCAATGAATAAGTGGATGTTCAAGGCCATGTTTGGTAGGTTTTCAAGTAATGACTTGAAGTTCACCAGATGTTGATGCACAAATCATTTTCTTGTACAAGCTTGGAAAGTAGACTGTTTGTAGCTTTTGGGGAACGGGACAAGGTCGAACTCCGGGGGATACTTAGGCGACTTCGACATTTTCTTCAACTGAATTTCCTTTTTGACTTTGATCATCAGTAGAGTTGTATAGATTTCTGCAGTTGAGCTTTTGTAGATCTTGGAGATAGATTTAGGCATTTAGAGGACCAAATGTTCTAAGGAGGCAGGAATGTAACGTTCCAAAGTTCTAGGATGTAATTAGCTTAGTTAATTACTTCTTTTTTACTTAAGTGCATTTAAAAGCTAACCAAGTCTTGTTTAGCATTAGAATTGTGTGTGCAATGCTGTGTCGGGTTTGAGCTCGTTTGAGTTTAGTAGGGGTAGTTTGCCATTTTAGGAAGTTAGAATCCCTTTTTTCATAGTTTTCTGATTTGTGAGATTTTGGGTTCATCGGGTAGCTCTCCTAACCTAAGACCGTCTTTATGTACCTCAACCGACCTGGACCCATGTCATCCACTAAAATCTTATTTTCCAAAAATTAAGCCATTTTAAGAAAAATACCTAAACACCCATTAAATAATGCCAAACTTCCAAATATTGCAAAAACATGCCAAAAGTAGACTCATGGGAAAGCTCGTTAAATTAGGTGAACGTTGGTGCTTGTAGTGACTTAATCCAACCTCCAGTTTATAAGTTATGGCCAAAATAAGTTTTAATCAAACTTTAATTAAAGTGGGCCCCACCTCCTTATTTTAGAAACAAAACCTCCCCACTTATTCTCTCTCTCTCTCTCTCTCCCTCTCTCCCCATCTTATTCTCTTTTCTTTTATTTATTTTATTTCTCTCTCTTATTTATAGTGAGCCACTTTGATGGTTTGAGTCAAACCATGTTGGTGGTTGCAATGTCTAGATCAAACTCTCTAATAATCAATTTATTGACCACTTTTTGCTGTGGAGGTTGTGCTACTGCTTTTACACCTATTCCTTTTGATAGAAACTTAGTTAGCATGGGTTTTTTTTCCATCTAGTGGTGATAGGATTTCAACAGTGCTGTCTTATTCCGCCGGCTTTTCCTACACTGCGCCCGACTCTTATGCTAGGTGGCCAGCTCCATTTTCTGGTACTTGGCTAGCAACCCTTTTGGACCAAAGGGTCAAGGGAATTGCCCTCGAGCCTTTATAAGGGTTTTTAAGGTTGTGGTGTCTTTATGATCCTCCGAGGTTCTAGGGACCAGGTACTGCATCCTGATATGGCGAAGTGTCGACTCCTCTTTTGTCCCCCATGTTCTTTTGGGGAACTTGGCCATTCTGGTCCCATTATCACCCTAGAAACGTGGAGACTAGGGGGCGTTGGCCTACTAAACGGGTGCCTTGCGTTTTCAGGCTTCTTCTTAGGCCATAGGTGTATTCCAAAGGGATTCTAGGCATATTTGGAGACCCACGGCTGTGGTGGCAAACCCGAATTCCTTGGAACATGGGGCCTGGCAGGTGGTGTCTGAAAGTGCAACAGCTAGATCTCACCAAGTCCTAGTGGAGGGGTGAATAGGACTATTAAAAATTTCTTTCCAGAAAAGAGGTTTTATAAGTGTGCAATAATTAAAGTTAAGAGTCCACAAGCAAGATCAAGAGAGATGCTCAAAGTTGTGTGTGCTGACAGTGTATAGAAATGCTATTCGAATAAGGAAGATATAGCTTAAAGAAATGATCAACACAAGTAGAAAGGATATAAGGCATCCATCACACACAACAAGCAATAAACACAATAATTTATAGTGGTTCGGTCCTAGACCTACATCCACTCTCAAGAGCAATCTCTCTTGGTTCCACTAAATATGAGGTACTTACATAACAAACACCTCTTAAAACAATTTTTGATCCGGTGGTTTGTCTTCCACCAACTGGATTTTTTGGTCAGGTGGTTGATCCTTGATCTAGTCCACCAACTACAATAATTTTTGATGCGGTGGTTTATCTTCCACCAACTACAGCAGAGAAAATTGAAATATAGAAGAACACCCAAACAAGGAATTGTATACCTTAGTTTTGAGTGGTGCTCTTGATGCTTGAAAGACTACCTCCAAGCTTTGACCTCTTGTTCTTGCTCTTTGGTGATGAAGATCTTCAGATGAGTGTTCAGCCAAAGGAAGAGGTTTTAAGAAGGTTTAGAAGGCTATGGTTTTCTCAGATTAAATGAAGCCTTTCCTAAATGACCAACTACTCTTCTTGGAATAATAATGGCACTTTAAGAGTTGTAGAGTAGGTGGTTGAGGGAGCTTTTAGTATGGTTTTACTAATGATGCAAAAGCTCAGTTATGCTGGTGATTTTCTCAGTTTAAAGTCTGTAGTTGGAGCAAAGGAGAGGTCCTCTTTAAATACAGATAAGCTCCAACGGTTAGATCTACAGCTAAGAACAAAAAGGCCTACGGCTTAACCGTATGCTCTGACAACATCCAACGGCTAGTTTGACCAGATTCAACAATATTCCTTCTTACGGTTAATCTTACGGCTTAGCCGTAAATCCTTATACGGCTTAGCCGTGAGCACACTACGGCCTAGCCGTAGGTCAGCCGTAAGCTGAAATCTTCCAAAACTGCTATCTGGAAAGTGGCCCGTAAACTTTACGGCTTAGCCGTGAATCATACTACAACTTAGCCGTGAAGGCCTTACGGCTTGGCCGTAAGATCAACCGTAGGCATTATATGGCCAAGAGCACTCTCTGGACAGTGGCCCGTAGATTTTACGGTTTAGCTGTGAATCATATACGGCTTAGCCGTATCCCTTTTTTGGTGCAGCCGTAGGGTCAGCCGTAGAACAAAAAGATTCAAAATTTTCTCTCTGGAGAGTGAGCCATAGGTTATACGGCTTAGCCGTGGTCTAAGCCGTAGTTCAAAGTCAGGGTGTTTAGAAACCCTTTTCCCATTCTATTTCTACTGACATTGAGTGTCAATGTCACCTTATCCCTTGGCACTCATAGAGGATCTTCTTGATTGATCTTGATCTTCCTTGAACTTACTTAATCTTCATTGAAAAACCTTGAGCTTCCTTGATCTAGCTTGATCTTCATTGATGTAACTTGATCTTCTTTAGAGCAAGACTAGACTTGGGTCACGTAATTGACAACACATTCTTACAATGACACTAACAATCTCCCCCTTTGTCAATTTCGTGACAAAATTACACATAATGTAGAAGATACAACATTTTAGCTCAACAAAAAGATACAACAAGTGTCATAAGACTGAATACACCTTAACCAAACAGATGTACATAAGTCCTGAAAGATCAACACATTGAGGCTCCCCCTTTAAAGATGCTTAACCTGCAAAAGTCTGTAAACACAATCTACTAGAAAGGTGGGAGGTTAGAAAGCTCCCCCTGAAGGCATGCATATAATTCTCCCCCTTTTTGACACAATATTGACAAAGAGATATACAATAATCACCATAGCCATAAAGCATAAAGAAGGGCATGAAGAAAAACAAGTGCCCACAAAGATAAGCAACTGCGAAGTAATGGCCATATTATATTAGAAAATAGGTGTAGTACAAGGCATAAACACATGACAATTTCCAAAACATAGAAAGAGCGCATCACCCACAATGACAAAAGATGTAACTAATAACAGATCCATAAGGTGAAGCACAGCCAATGTCAAAAATACATAAAGAATGCAGTGCCAACAAAGCACATGACACAACATCAATCAGAAGGAGGAGAGGGGGAAGGAATCGCTACATCGTCTCTCCGGCAGCTTTTGGAGATCTTTGAAAGGTATTGAAAAGATTTCTTCAATAGCTTCTCCATCTTTGTTTGCCGTTGTTCGAGCGCTGCCAGCTGAGCTTTAAAAGAGGCAGAGGAAGAAGCAGGGGGAGGAACCGGAACCGGTGAAGCAGTAGAGGGTGTTGTAGGAGGAGGCCCAGCTGGTGAGTATTCTTCATCCCCATAGTCATGATAGCGGGGACCAGCCACTTGTTGCTTGGAGAAGCGCATGTTTTGAGTATTGACAGTTCCAAAGGTGGGGTGAGACTCAGGAGCTTCATCAGATGGTAAATTGACCCCACAGTGAGAGGCAAGGCGAGTCATGAGATATTCAAACACACAAGCATTGGTGCCTCTACCCGGGCATAGCCAGAAACGAATGATGGAAGCACAAATAAGAGAGGGAAGGCACACTTTGACCCCCATATGGACAGAATAGAGAATATTAACCATGAATGGGGTCAGGTCAGAGAAATTGCCCCTCCTAGGATAGATATTACATGTGAATATGGCATGCAAGATCTGGTAGTGAGGAAGCAAAGAAGCTGCAGGGAGGAAGCCCTTGTCCTTCCAAGGGATGGTCTCTCCACATAGAGCGAAGGTGGCAATTTGTTTTTCCTCTTCGGAGAGAGAATCCTTGATGACCGAAGGGAGCACATCAGAGAGAGGAACACACATAAAGGCAGAAATGATGGCAGGAGTGATGGTATTGGTGCCATTAGTGAATTCAATCTCAAAAGAGAGAGAGTCTAAGGATGCTGCCTTGATGGATGCATACATGGTTCGCACAATAGATGGGAAGCCAAGACCACCCCATTTGAGCAAATTCTCCCACCCAACCGTGGTGAGGAGGGAATGAACACCATAAGTTTCAACAGCAAGGATATTAACATTTCATTCCACAGTAATCGGACGAGAAAGAAAAGATCTATCTCGAGTAGGTTCCCGTGGACCCAAAACTCTGGAAGAGGGTGGAGAGCTCTGTCGTGGCCTAGAAGAGCTTCCCGAGGCTCGAGGCCTCTTACCAGCGGGGTAAGCATTTTTAGTCCTGGGAGGCATAGTAACAGAGGAAGGAGGAAACCCAACAAAAGAAGAAGCACACAACCGACAGAAAGGAACCGAGCACAGAGAAACGAAAATACAGGAACGGAAGCAAACAAGAATCGAGGAAGAAGAGAACAATGAGGAGGAGGGAGAGTATACCTTGAACGAGAAGGCCCGAAGAGGAAAGAACGAAGAAAGAAGAACCAGAGACCTAGGGCAGAAGAATAGAGTAGGCGCAGTGAATAAGAAAGAAACGAAGAGACGGGCTTAAGTACACATCGGCGTGCAGAACGAGGGCGAAAATAACCATGTACAGCTTAGCCGTGAAATGACTTACGGCTTAGCCATAGGTCCTGGGCAAAACAAAGTTTATTCCAAACAGCAAACACCAATCGATTTCCTCAAATTTTCAAATTTTAATGCATCAAGGGGTTTGGTCAAGATGTCTGCAAGTTGATGTTCAGTCTGAATAAATTCAAGCTCAATGATACTTTCTTCGACCAATTCCCTAATGAAATGATGTCGGATATCAATGTGTTTGGTGCGATAGTGCTGGACCGGATTTTTAGAAATATGTATGGCACTAGTGTTATCACAATACAAGCTCATTATTTCTTGTTTAATGCCATAGTCTATAAGCATCTGCTTCATCCACAAGAGTTGAGAACAGTAGCTTCCGGCAGCTATATATTCAGCCTCTGCAATGGAAAGAGATATAGAATTTTGCTTTTTATTATGCCAAGCTACTAGACAATTTCCAGCATAAAAACAGCCGCCACTTGTGGATTTTCTATCATCTAAGTTTCCTACCCAATCAGCATCTGGGTATCCAGCAATGGAAGATGATGAGTCATGAGGATACCACAGAACATATTCAGTTGTATCTACAATGTACTTAATGATTCTTTTTACAGCAGTCAGATAGGATTCTTTCAGATCTGATTGATATCGTGCACATGCTCCCACACTAAATGCTATGTATGGCCTACTTGCAGTAAGGTATAACAGGCTACCGATCATACTTCTATATAGGCTAGAGTCAATCTCTTTACCATTTGTATCTTTAGTAAGTTTGATGGTTGTACTCATGGGGGTTTTGACATGTTTCCCAGCCATTAGACCAAATCATTTTACCAATTCCTTTGCATACTTTGACTGGAAAATGAAGATACCATCACGTAATTGTTTGACCTGCAAACCTAAAAAGAAATTCAGTTCACCAACCATACTCATTTCGAATTCAGATTGCATTAGATTAGCGAACTGAGCAGTTAATTCATTACATGTGGAGCCAAAGATGATATCATCTACATATATTTGCGCTATTAAAATTGACTTTCTTGTCTTTTGGATAAAAAGAGTTTTATCAACACTACCTCTTTGAAAATCATTATCTAACAAGAATTTTGTCAATCTTTCATACCAAGCACGTGGAGCTTGCTTAAGACCATACAGAGCT
Source organism: Sextonia rubra (assembly GCA_037013555.1). Taxonomy (NCBI): domain Eukaryota; kingdom Viridiplantae; phylum Streptophyta; class Magnoliopsida; order Laurales; family Lauraceae; genus Sextonia; species Sextonia rubra. Next base: position 16,071,179 of record JASUAD010000023.1, read on the forward strand.
TTCTTTAATCTAAACACATGATTAGGGAATTTTGTGTCTATAAAACCTTTAGGTTGTTCAACATACACTTCCTCATTCAAAATTCCATTTAGGAAAGCACTTTTAACATCCATTTGATACAATTTGAACTTTAAAAAACAAGCTATAGATAATAAAATCCTAATTGATTCTAAACGGGCAATGTAATACTCCAACCCGATTTGATCCGGATTAGTGAGTAATTACGTGTGATTTTATCGTTAAGTGTGTTTTGATTTTGCTTTTCTTTGGTTTTGAGTCATGGAGAGATCGTTGGGTTGAGTTTGACTTAGTTTAGGTAGTTCGAGCCCTTTTTCGTAATTTTGGCTTTTGATTGACTTTGTCAGTTTTGCGTCATTCTGACGTCATCGCGTGTATTTCGTTGAGCTTGTCGATCTTCGTAACTGTCTTGGATCCAAATGATTCTGTTTGCTCTCGTTGGATCGTCAGTTGACTCAAACTGACATTTGTGTAAGCTGTTTGGACTTGTTTGTAATTTGGACTCATTTTTACTTACAAATATCCTACCTACTCATTTTCTTTCTCTCGATCATCTCTGCCTCTCAGTTGTCTCTCTCTCTCGTTCAGCTCTTCTCTTTCTCTCTTTCCTTCTCGGTTCTGTTGCGTGAGGGAGGAAGAAAGGAGCTAAGTTGTGTGTGTGTTTCCAGTGGACTGAGCCAAGCAACGGTCGTGTGCGTGTGAATTCCGTCTGTGAGGTAAGTATAAGCATAAGTAGTGTAAACACGGATTGATATTGCTTTGATTGTTTGTATCTTACTCTTTGTGGTATGCATCAGTGTTAGACAGCCCTATTGAGTCCATTTTGCTGTTATTTTCCTGTTTTCGATCGAAAGACACGTTTTCTGTATGTCTGCAACTGTTCCAGAAAAATGACTCCACGCACTCACGGCTACACCGTGAAATGTGCTATGGCTAAGCCGTGAAATGGGTTACGGTTAAGCCGAGACCCAGCCGTAACCCTGACCGTAGAACAGTACAGACTGACACTTGAAAATAACTGAGAGTTGGCAAAATGCTACTCTTCTACGGCCCAGCCTGATCTAAGCCGTACATTGTACTATGACTAAGCCGTGGACCAGGATACGGCTGCGCCGTAGAGTAAAATACGGTTGAGCCGTAAATACGGATGGACATTTTGGGGAACCTCGGCTCCGCCGCAGTGCAGATTACGGCTAAGCCGTAAGATGCCTACGGCTAAGCCCGTAAGGTCACCTACGGCTACACCGTATCAGCCTGAGAACTGAATGAAAAGGACTAGGTTTAAGAAAGAGACCGTTATGACTTTCATGCTAGAATGTAGCTAACTTGGACATGCCCAATGGAATGTTTAAATGACATGAATGATCTCGAGGGCTGTGAATCATTCATGCTCGTTATCCAGTTGTTTAGCACCTCCCCATGGGTGTTGGTTTAAGGGACTTCGGTGCACATTCCAGACACTGCAACACTAGACAATGGTGCATCGGACAACTTAAAACTACACCAACATGCACGGTTAGAAACACTGGATAAATAGCTTAGGATTGGCTTGTAATTGATCTTGATTCGTAAAAGTACCCTGATTTGTATAGCATATTGATTTCGGTTATGCCCTCTTATGTGTTCTGCGCTGGACCTCTCGATTCTGTGGGAAATGCAGCAACCCCAGAGCGAAGCCCGGGCGGGACCATTCTATTATTGTGTTTGTATCGTTGCTCCGGTGGATTGTATCGTTGCTCCGGTGGAGTACTTGAGTTCTGAGTCAGTGATTGTTATTGATACTCATTGTCAGTGCTTCTTTTATCTGCGTATGTGCATTCAGTATCAGTATCAGTATCAGTATCAGTATCAGTATATGTGATGCACTTCCTATTGTTTGTTTCGTGTGATATGTGAGATATGTATGTGATATGATTGATTGATTGAGGTGCATCATCCGATTTGATTGTGATTGGTATATGGCGCTACTGAGCCTCAGCCTTAGGATACCCGACGGGGTTAACTTTGGTTTAGTTTATGTGTTTGCCTCTGCAGAGTGTTCTGTCCTGGGACTCCGGACCCCGGGAACTAGAGACCCATGCGTACCCTGGCCCGGTTGCTGGTGTTCTCATTCCGATTGCTCTCAAAAGGGAGAATATGGCCAATGTAGTAGCCACTTTGACTGTTATCTGTTTATGATTCTGATAGCATGCTTATTCATTTGCACAATTTGCTTAGTATACGAACATGATTTCTATGGATCTTGCATTGTGACTGTTACTCAGTATTAAACACAATTTGTGTTATCTTCTTGTGGCTTATATTTTGCTAAGTCGTTGTACTTATGAGTTGTCTTTGTGTGTTGCAGGCTCAGACCCCTCTCCCGATCCTGCGTCGGTCGACCCGACTCCAAGAGAGGCTCGCGAGGCCCCCTCAGGCCTAGAGGAGTGGACTTGATCCATCCTCCAGAGTACGGTTTGCATCATTTTGTTTTCCCCATTCACTGGAGTCTGAGTCTATTGAGGGGATTTTTCTGTAATTGTACCGTGGGTTTTGAATGACATCTGTAGTTTGATTTTTGGATTGTTGTAAGCCCGCCCTATTGTCATACGTTCTTGTAATTGTTCTTGTCATCAGTTTATTGCTTTTGTAATATCTTATGTCCTTTTGGTATGTTGTGGTATGCCTTGATACGTACAGCTTCCGCGTACAGTTATTTACACGTGTGAATGATCCCTTGCGTGTGTATGCTTGGACGGGGTCTAAGTGTACGTGCACGGGAGTACGTGTGTCATTGGTTAGATTTTCTCTGACCCCCAGTCCCTGGGCTCGGGTTGTGACAGGCAACTAGAGCAAAGGTCTCATCAAAGTCAATACCTTCAATTTAAGAGTATCCCTGCACTACCGACCTAGCTTTGTTCCTAACAATGACACCATTTTCATCAAGTTTATTTTTGAAGATCCATTTAGTGCCTATCACATTTTTATCCTTTGGTCTTGGAACTAGGTACCAAACATCACTTCTTGTAAATTGGTTCAATTCTTCTTGCATTGCTTTTATCCAATCACTGTCTGAAAAGGCTTCATCAACGCAGATAGGTCCTAAGACAGAAGTAAAGCATAGGTGACTCATAATGTTCTCCAATTGTTTCCTAGTTTTTACACCTATTAGAGGGTCACCAATAATCTGATCTATAGGATGATCTTTTACATTCACCAAATTTTCAGTGGAAGTGGGGACATCAGTTTTTACTGTGGATCATGTGGGTTCAGTCATTGAGGGAACTTCCACTTCATCAACATCATTGGAAACTGTGGATTCATCATCTATAATAACATTTATTGACTCTTAGATGACTTCGGTTCTCATATTTAGAACACGATAGGCTCGACTCCGTGTTGAATAGCCTAAGAAAATACCTTCATCACTTTTTGAGTCAAATTTACTCAGATGTTCTCTATCCTTCAAAATGTAACATTTACTTCCAAAGACTTTAAAATATTTCACATTTGGTTTCTTCCCATGCCACAATTCATAAGCTGTCCGATTTGTACCAGTCCTAAGATAAACTCGGTTGATGATGTGGCAGCTGATATTAACAGCTTCGGCCCATAAGTCTCTAGGAAGATTCTTGCCCATAAGTCTCTAGGAAGATTCTTACTATGAAGCATGATTGTGGCCATGTCTTGAAGAACTCGATTCTTTCTTTCAGCTACCCCATTTTTTTGTGGGGTTTTAGGTGCTGAATATTCATGATGAATCCCATATTTCTCACAGAATTTGTCAAATTGATCATTTTCAAATTCTCCACCATGATCACTTCTGATTCAGGCTACTGAAGTGCCTTTTTCAATTTGAATTTGTTTTACAATCTTTTTAAACTCTCCAAAGGCTTCAGATTTTTCTCTCAAGAATGCAACCCAAGTGAATTTGGAGTAATCATCTACCATGACAAGAAAGTACCTTTTCTTACCTTGACTCTCTCTTTTAGTTGGTCCAACCAGGTCCATGTGAATAAGTTCTAGAGGTCGAGAAGTTTTCATAGCATTCATCATTTTATGAGCACTTCTAATTTTTTTTCCTTGAAGGCATTCTCCACAGATCATCTTTTCTTGACTACTGATCTTGGGCAGTCCTTCAACATATTTGTTTAGATGGGATAAGTCCCTGTAGTTTACATGCCCAAGTCTTTGATGCCACAACTTAACTTCATCAATACTAGTTAAAAGGCAAGAAGCGGAGGATAAAGTATTTGATTTTCCCACCACATAACAGTTATCGGTAGTTCTAAGACCTCTCAAGATTATCTTTCCATTCCTAGAGATCTCACAACTATGACTACTAAAGTTCACAGCATAGTCTTTATCACAGATTTGAGATATGCTAAGTAAATTATGTTTCAACCCATCAACGCACAAAACATTCTCAAAAGGTGGTAGGTTTGGAACATTTAAAGTTCCTTTACCAATAATTTTTGCAGTACTACCATCAGCAAAAGTAACTGTGCCTCCATTGAATTCAATCATTTTAGACAAACATGATTTATCACCAGTTATATGTTTTGAGCATCCACTATCCATATACCATCTTAATTGATCTGCAGCTTTAAAAGCTGTGTGAACCACTAGATTCTTGTTTTTAGGTATCCACTTAAGTGTACTAGTAGTGGGGATCACAGTTGGCTTTTGATGTTTCACTTGAAAAGTTTTATGTTGGGGAATAAGAATGTTTGCTCCATCCTTTTTGTATATTTCAAATTGTTTTCTTAACTTCTGGACTTCTTTTAATAGATTATCCATCTTTTGGTTCAAGGGGAACTTGTTTGTTTTGAGACTTCAGCTTTTTATTTTCAAGTTCCACTTTCTTAGAGGTGTTTTTCTCATTTTTTTGACTAATGTTATAATGAATTTTTCTTAACTTGCACTCCATTTTGAAATGACCTCTTTTTCCACAATAATGATAGATAACATTTGATGAAACAGTATGAGTACTAGTAGATGTTCTATCCAAATTGTTTTTAACACTGGTATCTTCCTTCTTTAGAGCACTTTTGACAAAGATAGTTCCGGAACTTGGAGATTGATTAACATTTTTGTCATATCCAAGACCGGTCATATCCTTATAAGCTTTCCCAAGTTTGAATAGTCTAATGTACTTCTCATCATTTTGGGTAAATCTGTACTCATACTTTTCTTTATTTCGTTTCAAAACAGTCACTTCATTGTGGAGAGCATTATTTTCTTCTTTTATTTTCCAAAGTGATTTTTCACTTTCTCTTAATTTGATTACATTTTCTCTTTCTATTGATAATTGGGTTTTTATACTTTCAAGTTCTTTGATTAATTCCTTCTTTTCAGCATTAATACTATCAACCTTTTCTTTTAAATTCTTAATTTTGTTTTGTTGATTGCTTACAGTTTCTACGAGCCTATAGGTTCCCTCATAAAGTAGTTCATAGGAATCCGTAGTGTTGTCATTATCCTCATCATCTGAATTTTCATATTCACTCTCTGACTCACTTCCTGAGATTTCTTCATTCGATATTTCACATTTAATCATTTCCTCAGAGAGATTGAATGTTGTAGTGGTGGCCATCAAAACTGTATATTTGTCTGATTCATTTTGATGTGATTCATCTGAGTCAGAATCTGATTCAGATGAATCATCCCAAGTAGCTCCAAGATTCTTCTTTTTGGATTTTCCTTTTAGTGGACAATCGGTGGATATGTGTCCAAATTTCTTACATCTGTAACACATGGGCTCCTTATGCTTACTTTTAGAGAGGGAACTTGACCGACCTTTGTATTTATCATTAATGTTTTCATTTTTATACTCTTTCACTCTCTTTTTCTTAAATTGTTTCAAAAATCTTTTAGCCAAAAGGGCCACATCTTCATCCTCGTCATTACTAGTTATTCCTATGTCATCTTTAAAGGAAGATGTGTTATGAGAGGTGATTAGTGCAATTGATTTCTTTTTGTCATTGTTAAATTTGAGTTCAAAGGTCTGAAGGGATCCCACTAAATCTTCAATTTTCATTTGTTCTGAATCCTTGTGTTCTTCTATAGAGGTTACCTTGGGATGGAATCTTTTCAGAAGTGATCTCAAGATTTTACTACAAATTTTACCTTCCGAAAGAGTTTCCCCAAGAGCCCACATTTCATTTACAATTTTCATGAGCTTAGTATGAAAGTCAGTAAACATTTCATTTTCTTCCATGCGAATGTTTTCAAACTGACTTGTGAGCATCTGAAGTTTAGATCTTTTGACAACAGAGGTACCCTCATAAGTAACTTCAAGGATTCTCCAGGCCTGTTTTGCATTAGTGGTTGTCATGATCTTTTTAAACTCTTCTTGATTCATGGCACACACTATAGCATTGTAAGCTCTAGCATTATTTTGTCTAAGAAGTAGCTGAGTAGCAGACCATTTTGCTGGATCCAATGGTCTAGTGGTTGTGACACCATTTGTAGTCACTTCTTCAGTGGGTTCCGTCCAGCCTTTCTCTATAGCCTCCCAAACAGCCCAGTCCATGGATTTCAAAAATGCTGTCATTCGGGCTTTTCAGAAGGCATAATTTGTTCCATCAAAGAAAGGAGGCCGGGTGATAGAGCTTCCTTCAGGATTCATAGTGAATCTAGCAAAAGATGGATCTACTTCAGGTTATTACACCCTTAAAAAGTAACCTGTCTCTGATACCAATTGAAAGTGCAACAGCTAGATCTCACCAAGTCCTAGTGGGGGGGTGAATAGGACTATTAAAAATTTCTTTACAGAAAAGAGGTTTTATAAGTGTGCAATAATTAAAATTAAGAGTCCACAAGCAAGATCAAGAGAGATGCTCAAAGTTGTGTGTGTTGACAGTGTATTTAAATGCTATTCGAATAAGGAAGATATAGCTTAAAGAAATGATCAACACAAGTAGAAAGGATATAAGGCATCCACCACACACAATAAGTAATAAACACAATAATTTATAGTGGTTCGGTCCTAGACCTACATCCACTCTCAAAAGCAATCTCTCTTGGTTCCATTAAATATGAGGTACTTACATAACAAACACCTCTTGCAACAATTTTTGATCCGGTGGTTTGTCTTCCACCAACTAGATTTTTTGATCAGGTGGTTGATCATTGATCTAGTCCACCAACTACAACAATTTTTGATGTGGTGGTTTGTCTTCCACCAACTACAGCAGAGAAAATTGAAATATAGAAGAACACCCAAACAAGGAATTGTATACCTTAGTTTTGAGTGGTGCTCTTGATGCTTGAAAGACTACCTCCAAGCATTGACCTCTTGTTCTTGCTCCTTGGTGATGAAGATCTTCAAATGAGTGTTCAGCCAAGGGAAGAGGTTTTAAGAAGGTTTGGAAGGCTAAGGTTTTCTCAGATTGAATGAAGCCTTTCCTAAATGACCAGCTACTCTTCTTGGAACAATAATGGCACTTTAAGAGTTGTAGAGTAGGTGGTTGAGGGAGTTTTTAGTATGGTTTTACTAATGATGCAACAGCTCAGCTATGCTGGAGATTTTCTCAGTTTAAAGTCTGTAGTTGGAGCAAAGGAGAGGTCCTCTTTAAATACAGATAAGCTCCAACGGTTAAATTTACGGCTAAGAACAAAAAGGCCTACGGCTTAGCCATATGCTCTGACAACATCCAACGGCTAGTTTGACCAGATTCAACATTATTCCTTCTTACGGTTAATCTTACGGCTTAGCCGTAAATCCTTATACGGCTTAGCCGTAAGTTGAAATCTCCCAAAACTGCTCTCTGGAAAGTGGCCCGTAAACTTTACGGCTTAGTCGTGAATCATACTACGGCTTAGCTGTGAAGGCCTTACGACTTGGCCGTAAGATCAACCGTAGGCATTATATGGCCAAGAGCACTCTTTGGACAGTGGCCCGTAGATTTTACGGTTTAGCCGTGAATCATACTACGGCTTAGCCGTATCCCTTTTTCGGTGCAGCTATAGGGTCAGCCGTAGAACAAAAAGATTCAAAATTTTCTCTCTGGAGAGTGAGCCGTAGGTTCTACGGCTTAGCCGTGGTCCAAGCCGTAGTTCAAAGTCAAGGTGTTTAGAAACCCTTTTTCCCATTCTATTTCTACGGACATTGAGTGTCAATGTTACCTTATCCCTTGGCACTCGTAGAGGATCTTCTTGATTGATCTTGATCTTCCTTGAACTTGCTTAATCTTCATTGAAAAACCTTGAGCCTCCTTGATCTAGCTTGATCTTCATTGATGTAACTTGATCTTCTTTAGAGCAAGACTAGACTTGGGTCACGTAATTGACAACACATTCTTACAATGACACTAATAGTGTCAGACTTTCTACTGATGCGGTTGCTAGAGAAGTTGAGACTCAGGCTGTATTGTTGTTAGACTAGTGGGCCTATTAGAGATTGGCTGAATTCGAGTCAGGGAGGAGCTTGAATGAACTTTCCTTGGCCTCGTCGAAGATGATGATGAGTGATGCCATTAGGCCTACGAGATAAGTTAACCAAGTAAGTCTAATTAGCACAACCCCCTCTCTTTGTTTCAAATCCGGCCGCATTTTTTCTGCGAAAGGAGTGGCCCCATGGTGGGAAGAGAAAGGGTTGGGTCCAACTTGGTTTGATCAAAGTGCAAATGTTAGCACAACCAGTGCGAACTAGTCATGTGGACTCTGTCTAATCCAATGACTTTAACAAGATAATTCCTGCCACGCCACAAGGACAGACCCTAGAGCTTTGTAGTTTTCTTCTTTTATTCTAAACCCCATTGCATCTTTTGATACAAAAAAATTAGTCCCAAGATGGGAAGAGGAAGGTTGGGTCTGATTTGGTCCAACTAGAGCAAAAATGCTAGCACAACTGGTGTGAACTAGTCATGTGGACTATGTCTAATCCAAGGACTACAGTAAGTCAGTGCTCACCACACCGCCTGGACAAACCTTGGGGTGGTTGGTCATGAGAATCGAACAGCCACTTCTGTGGGTTGCATAAGAATTGTGAAACCCGAGGATCCCATTTGTATGCTTGTTAGGAGGATAGCCAATGGTGATCAACTATTCTCCTTGTAAGATTTCCACGTACTATTTTTTTCTCCAAGTGTTGATCAAACAAAAAACTTTGATTGACAAAGTCTATTCCCACAGACAGCACCAATCTATTCCCACAGACAACACCAATCTTTTCTATTAGCCTGAAGAAGAGATAGAGGTACACTGATCCCATCCTAACTCTTTTTCCAACAAACAAGAAAAGACATGAAAAAGAAAATACGAATGTCATTCTTTTCGAATTTTCAATTTCGAGTTTATTTTTGTGGGTTTTTTTTACATTCTAACCTCCCAAATGCAAACTGTTTACATGTATTTTTTTTTTTAAAATTCCCCCTCTTGGTCTTGGATGATCAACACTTCGTTAAAGTATGAAAATACATGGAAATTTAACATGAAATTATGTAAGGAATAAAATAAAGAGATGGCCGACTGTTCAAGGGAATAACCAACTATCAAAGTGTGGTGGCTAATCCTGCATGATGGAATACACGCCATTTCTATTTTTCAAGTCGATCGAGCAATCTTCATAATATATCACCTATTTTCCTTGGATATTAAGTCCCAAAGGGAGTTAGAGTGAAAGATTTATGGTCTTAATTGCCCACGTGGATCATTTATCACATTTTACTAATGGGTTGGCCATGATTGTATCCATATCTCTCTCCACTCCTAAGTGAAGGAAACAAAGAGAGTCTTGAAAGACTTGTTTTCTTCAGAGCTTCATTCAAGCCAAGGCATTATCCTTCTGATTATTTTCAAAAAATCAAGTACCTTTTCTTTGATCTTCAGTGTTGTTGTTGTTGCAGAAGAAATTGAAGTGTTAAAGCCTTCTTGAGGAGAACTTAAAGGGTCTTGAATGCCTTAGTAGCTATTGTGCTGATGTCTGATGGATGAATGAGGCAATGGATGGGGGGGTTATTTATAGCCTCCTCTTTGGCCATTTGTGGAAGGGAGAAGATTGAATGAAAAATCTAATTTGTAAAGGGGGTAGCCGACTGTGCACTTGTATGGTCGACTACCCTTTTGAAGTTAACTATGTGAGGTAGCAGCCGAATTCTTATCCCTTAAATCATGCCATTCAACTTAAAATTGGTTAGGGAATGATTTGACCAGATCTAGATCGACTTCTTGTTGAGCCGTCAAAGACTTGCAAGGTCAGTTAATGTTTTTCTTCAATTGGCCACATGGTCTTCAATCACTCTAGTTGTTCCATCGGCTATGTAACACTCCGATTCCCTTTGAGCCGGATTAGTGGCTCATTAGTGTGCTTTTTTGTTGTTTTATTCTTTTGGACTTGGTTTCGGATCTTGGATAGGTAGTTGAGTAACCTTTGACCTGCGATAGGTAGTTCTAAGCCCTTTTTCGTCATTTTTCTTTTATTTTAAGTGCATCATATTTGCATCATCTTGGTGTCAGCACGTGTATTTTATTGAGCTCGTTATTTTCCGTAGCTACCTCAGACCCATTCGGAGTCAATTGGAGAAGTTGGACCCTCGTGTGACTTGATTTGTAAATAACCGAAATTCACTGGACTTTGTTCTAAACTTCAGAAACTATATAAGAGTCATGAGCCCAGGTGTCTCTCCCCTGCTCATTTCATTTGCCTCAACGTTTGCATGCACAGCTCTGGGAGAGCCACGTCCATTCTTCTCTTCTCTTCACTTCTCTTCTCTTCCTTGTTGGTGTGGGATTTGGTTCGATTGGGTTCTTTCTCTTCTCTCATCTCTGTTTGTACTTGAGGTAAGTGGGTTCACTCCAATTCTGCTTCTCCAAATGGATTTCTCATCTCTCTCTCTCTCTGCATGCTCATGGATTGTGTTTGGATTTGTTTTGCTTGGGTTGTAGTTGGATTTGAGCTTGGCTTCAGTGATTGACAGAGCTTTGAGGCAAGTATAAGTACAGGATTGTATAACACATATGGGTATTTTGTTTGACTGCTTTGATTTCATCTTATACATCCTATACATGTCTGTTATGTGTTACAGCCAAATTCTGTGATGTTGGAACCTCTGGAACTTGTTTTGCTAAGTTTCTGTACCAAATTTCAGTTTCTGTACTCACCTCAGTTTCGTGTTTTGTATTGTACGGCTAAGCCGTAACTTTGTACGGCTCAGATTCTAGAGACTTGAATTTTCGTATTTTGTTCTACGGCTAGGATACGGCTGAACCGTAAATTGTTCTATGGCTGAGCCGTAATCTAGCCGTGACCCAGCCGTGAATTATCACCCTGATCAGTCGAAACTTTCTGATTTCAATACTCTTACGGTGAAGCTACGGCTAAGCCGTGGATTGGCCGTGGACCCCACCGTAGCTCAACCGTGAAATGTATCAGATCAGAGGTGGAAGATGACAGTTTAGCCGTGTTCTGAAGGGAACCACGGCTAAGCCGTAGTGCATGTTACGGCTAGGCCGTAAGATGTATACGACTAAGCCGTAGGTCACCCATGGCTAAACCGTAAGACCTGGAAAAATCTAAAATAAAACTAAGGATAATGGTGTGACTTTGTAAGGCTAAAATACAGGTTAACTATCTAAGTAAACAGGCCCAATGGATTCTTTGGATCGCATGAATAGTCTAGTAGGCTGTGACTTATTCATGTGAGTGTTGATTTACTGTTAAGCACCTCCCTATGGGTGTTGGTTTAAGGGACTTCGGTGCACGTGAGGATTACATTGCAACACTTGGATGGCAACGGTGCATCGAATAACTTAAAACTACATCATCATGCATGGTTAGTGACAGTGGACAACTAGAATAGTGTTGGATTGTAATTAACCTTGATTCCGTATTAATTTGAGATGCATTGCATATTGTTTACAGTTTTGCTCTCTGTTCTGCAAATCTATGTCTGTGCATTACGAGGTCATTTTGCTTTCGTCCTGTATATCTGTTTTATTCTTCGATCTGCACTATGCTTTGATCTATGCTGTGCTTTGACTTAATCTATGCTATGCTCTGTATTTCTGTTATGCTCTGTATATCTCTGGTTTTGTATATCTCTGATTCATTGGGTATTCCCGGGTGGCTCTGCCCAGAGATTAATACGTGAGGATAAGATCCGGTCTTTGTCATCAGTGAGTCCAAAGCGGATAATCTCCCTTCTTTTGGATTTGATTTGATTGGTATTAGTCTGGCTCTACTCAGCCTCAGCCCTAGGATACCCGACGGGGTTACCTCTGGCTCAGATCTCTGTATCTCTATATCACTGCAGTGTCGCTTTGTCTTGGAACTCCGGAACCCAGGAAACCGAGACCCACTTGTACCCTTGGCCGGGTTAGTGGCTTCTTATCTGCTCTGCTCTGTTCTCTGTTGGAGAGAAGATGGTTAACGTAGTAGCCACCTAGTTCAGTATTTCTATGCTTTGATTCACTTATCATGCTCTACTTCTATGCACGATTTGCTTAGCATACTAATATGAAACTCAGTAATTAATATTCTGTCATTATTCAATTTGATACTATGAGTGTTTCGTCCCTGTTACTTATATTTGCTGGATCATTGTATTCACTGGTGTTGTCTGTGGTGTTGCAGGCACAGATCCCTTGCCCAGCTCCCCGGCGGTCGAGGAGGCTGCAAGGCAGAGCTTAGAGGCACCCTCCGGTTTGGCAGAGTGGACTTGATCACTTCTGCCGAGTGCGTACTCAGTCTTGTATATGGGTTCATAGTTTTGTATCTATCTTTGTCTTTTCCGTTCCGCATTTTTCGGCTTCCGCTATTTTCTTTGTTGCTTGCTATGATATCTACAGCTTCCGCATTCGCTTGTTTCGCACATGTTAGATCCCTTGTGTATGTGCATCTGGACTGGGTTTGGATGCACGTGCACGGGAGTACATGTGTCACTGGTTTGGCTTTTCGCTAACCCCGATTTCTGGGCTCAGGTTGTGACAGGCTAGTGTTCAATCAGCCACTGATTTGTTCAGTCAGCCACTGTACTTTTTCTTCATGTTTGAGGCTTTTTTATACTTTCTTTTCCAAACATCAAGGGGTCTTTTTATACTTTGTCCTTGAGTTGTTTGCACTTTGTTTTGCTATGTGGGGCGATGTTTGAGCCTTTCAATTTGACTTTGCATGGTTAAATTGCTTGTGGATTTATTCGAAATATTTTTTTGCATTCCAACACAATGGCAATAAAAGAGGATTAATTAATGAGAACTCATATACATTGTGGCATAAAAGACTTCGACACATTTAAAAAAAGAAGATAAATAGGTTGGTGAAATATGGAATTTATAAAATCTTGATTTCACTGACCCCGTATCTACATTGATTGCATTTAAGGAAAGTAAGTCAGATTAATAAGAAAATCACCACAAGGACTTCTGGACTTTTAGAACTTATCCATACAAATATTTGTGAAAAAAAATGGCATATTCCTTATATTTTGGCTGAATATTATGGTAGATATGATGAAATAGGTCAAAACCCTAGCCCATTTGCTAGATTCCTCATCATGGTATGAGAATTGTGAAACCCAATAGTGCCAAATTTCTGAAGGATTATGACATTGGTTATTGACCCCATAAAAATCACAAATGTTACAGTGAAGACATTACAAGCAAATCCCATGCTAAGGGCACATAAACCCTAGTATTAAGGAATGTCAAGTTAAGTACTACATCCAGATGTTCAGAACTGATGCAACTCACTTAGAAGACTTCAGATGAGCGGAGGGTGCAGCAATTCAAATTTCAGCGTTAATGGATTTCATTTAGTCACACAAGATTTCATTTGGTCACTCAACTCACCAAACATCAAATTCAAGGTTCACTGGCTCAAGGCCTAGTGCTTATTGAACACACTTAAGCTTCTAGATTACCAAAGTGGCTGAAAATCACGTGGCAACTCCAAAACATGCTTAGGAATGATGATTTAAAGTTTTAATATATCTGGACTTCATTTCAGCTCAAACTCAAGGTTTAGTGACTACCTGCCAGCTCCTTGGGGTTACTATGACAATTGACACTTCTGCATGTCAAAATCAGCTAAAACTCCTGGAGAAAGTTTAAATTATATTCAGGAATAGCTCTGCAAAATTTCAAGTCAAATGGATATCATTTGACCCATGTTCAACAAAACTTGTCAACTTTCGGCCGGTGACCCCCAAACCATGGGGTCATCGACCAAAGTCTTGCTTCCAAGTGATTGAAGTTGATGAATTCTAGCTAGAAAGCTCAACTTAAGTTTTAAAAGGATTTTGTAAATTTTTAAGCCAAAGGAATTTCATCTTACCCTACTTCAACTATATGTCAGCTTAGGAGTCAGTGACCCACCAAGCCATGGGGTCACTAACCTGAATTTTACTTCTAGGAGGTCAAAGTTGATTAAATTTGGATCAGAGGCTCAAAATGTGCTCAAAGTCAACTTCTCAAAATTTCAAAATCAATTGAACATTATTCGGGTAGAAAACAAGCTGACTCCTACAATGCAAGAGGACATTGACTGAGAACATACAACAAGTGAGCCACTGGTCAAAACCCTACTTTCACTAATCCAAACCATATGAAATTTGGATGGACACTTTAAGATGCTGCTTAAATCAATCCCTTCAAGTTTCAAGTCAATCCAAGGTCATTTGGACTTCAACTAGCTGATACAAGGGCCCATTTTCATAAAAAGTCAAAGGGAGGGTTGACCAAATTCAGAAGGTCAAAACCATTTGAAATTTCTTTAACACACATAAAATGGTATTAGAAAACATTCCTCTAAGTTTTGTGAAGATCGGACATCGTTCAAGCCCTAAATTAATGAAAATGCGTCGCATATACAAAAAAATATGAAATTGGGCCTGTCTGGGATTGAGGCTACAGTCATGGACACCTATAAAGTGGTTCCTTACAATTTCTAGTAGTTATTTTACATTTTTTGAAGTACAACTGCCCCACAACTATTAAGAACCATCCCAACTCCCTCTGAAGTCTATGAAAAGAATATTTGGGCATTTGGGAACGGGTTCCAAACAAGTTCAAAGTCCTATGCAAGGATTACAAGGTTCCAAGCAAGATCACAAGGCTTCCTAAGCATTACACTTCCTAGTTTCCCTTTGGATCTTCTTCCTCTCACCAAGACTTAAGGTGAGAAATGGTTCAGCGGAGGCAAATACATATGTTTCCTCTTCAAAGAAGATGAACTTCAAAGTCACCAAGCATAATGGATGAAAACTGCATTTCTTTGGTTCTTCCACTCCACTTGGAGGAGTTTTTAGGCCATCTATAAGGTTGTGGACAAGCCTCCTTAGGTTTCATTTTGTTCCTTGAAAATTATAGGATCAAAATGACACAACTTTTGCTTTAGTTGCTTGTTCAAAAGCACCCATTTCAGATTTGCACAAAAGTGATCCGAAACAAAAAAGTGGTGATTACCAAAGGTAGTAGGCGATTTGACGGTTGAATTTAGCATTCTTGGAGATCATTCAACACTACTAAATTCAAAATACAGATTTCAACACTCTACAGGCATTACATGGGCAAACAAAAATGAAACAAGAAGAAAATAGTGGACAAGAAGGCCACTATCTGTCAATGACCGTAGGCTACGGTCACTGGCAAGGGCTTAGTGACTATGGATGTCATGCCTCGAAAATCCATAAACACGCAATAATTATTTTGCATAAT